>OX333076.1:10680795-11413229 GCA_946863875.1 Alloplasta piceator
ATGCATCTCATGCGTACCGTATTTATATATCGATTGCCAATGAAGAAAAAGGCGCGGGCTCGAACTATCAAACACTGGAAAGTGACACTAATTGTGCCCTTCCGATTGCAAGCTCATTCCGCGCTGTACTAAATGGTTAATTATCGCATCAGTAGTGTGTAATTAGTACACGCAGTGCATGCGAATACTCGAAGCCAAAGCCCAAGCGATAAATATACCGATCTCGGGAGGATCATCTCCGTTTGAATCGATCGATCGATAAACTTGCGTGATTTTCGTTTGATCAGGGAAAAAGAATGAAATTATCCAGCGTGTGGCGGTACGATCGTGAAACGTTAATTACCGTGGAAACGACATTCAATTAATTAAACGCATTGCACTTTGTGCTTACCAAGATCGAATGTCGGTGATGAAAGGAACGAAACGTCGGCTTTCGGGTCTTTGAACAGATTTTGTAATTTGTAATTTGCCGTAAATTAGATATTTCCGTAATCGGTGACATTCACGTCGAACTTGTACTTGTCCATAGTTGTGTAAACATGGCACATAGGTATATACCTAACCTTTAAAACATTTAATTTTTTAATAATAAATAATTTTTTAAAACAATTTATCAACAAAAAAATTGATTTCGAAGACCGTTTTGTTCACAAGTCCACCATTTCGTTTTTTATTCTTAAAATATGCATATTATAGGTCATAGACCTAGACTTAAGCCTACAATAGGATCGTACGAAATTTTATTGTACGAGTGCGCAAAGTGCCAGTTTGGGCACGCGCAGCGTGCGCAAAGTGGCACTTTGCGCACGGCGTGCAACAAAACAATAATCTCTTTGGCTTTTTTTTTCAGATGACTACGAAAGGCTGTGTGCTCCCCAAAACAAGTCGCCCTTTTTTCGAGGACTTCACTTTGACGTACAAAATCATAAACAAATTCATGTAAAATTGAGTAAGCAAAATTTTTTTTGTACTCTTCAAGATACAAATAACAAAATGTAAAAATTTCAAAATGATCGCATTTTATTTTGTTGTTTAAGAAAATTAATGAAAAAACGTCGAAATTTCGGTCGTCACAGTGGACGATTGATTGCATTTTCTCGAAGCTTCCTCCATTTCCTTCTTTTCTCGGTACATTCGCGCCTGTTTTAACCGGAAAAACAGTCGAAAGAATCGACTCGATTTGATTAAAAATCTCGGACCATAAAAATCACAATTCCACCTTGAACATAATTGCACGATCATGAATCACAAATTGCGATTGTAATTACACGAGCTCTACGTCACTGAGCTCAACTGCATCGTGATTTATTTTCATTTTTTCTACAAATAAAGATAAATATATATATAAAAGGAAAAAAAGTGACCGAGCAAGTGCGGGAAAGACGCGTGGGAGAAGGAGAATTGACGTCTGGCATCCACGAAGATCGTCGAGAAGGGATAACGAGAAAGGCCTTCGAGCGGATGAGCGAACGATGAACGTTCGTAAACGAAATCTTTGGACGCTTCGTATCCGTGGAGGTTTCGCGTATTCTCGTTCGCGGCTCGTGCAAGTCTCAAGAAAACACTGAACAAACACATGTGTGGGGGAGGCTGGGGCACGACGGCCCCCCTCTAAAAAAATAATTTTTTTTTCTTATCTTAAAAAATGTTTTTCTATAAATCATAATTAATATTATTGATTATTTGCTGAACGTGGGAAAATATATAGATTTATAGAAAAACTATTTTTCATAAATCATAATTAACGTTATTGTTCATTTGCTTAACATAAAAAAATATATAAATTAAAAATTCGTTAAATAATAAAAAATTTCCATGTTTTTCAACTATTATTTTTTTTAACCCACATTTTTTTAATTTTGTTGAAAATAATTTTTTTTTTAAATTTTTGTTTACCTATTTTACCCATTTTACCATTAAATTCATCATAATTTGAAGAAAAAAAATGCTGACTTGATTCTTTAGGGTGGTCCATTATGCCCCCGATATCGCGAATCAGCCTAAAAATGAGTCGATACATCAAATTTATGATAATTTGACCAAAATATATTTTTTTTTACCAAAATTTTTAGGGAGGCCGTCGTGCCCCAGCCTCCCCTACATAAAATATTACATTTACATCTATGAGTATGCATACTCATGGGGTTTCGTTGTTACATCCACGTTCCACACTCTCTCTCTCTCTCTCTCTCTCTCTCTCTCTCTCTCCCTCTCTCTCTCTCTCTCGGCACTTCTTTCAGACCGTTCACGATGAGAGTGTATCAAGGATTTTTCACGCTTGAGATACTGACGAGGCCTAGGTCACGCGGATCATTCTTAACATCAAGAAGCTTCGATTTAACCGCGGCAATAACAATAATTTGCATAGTAATTAAGTGCGAAAACCATTGGACGATTCAACTGACCATCATCGATACTTATATACGTGGGAAGACGAGTCCCCGCTGAGAGACACTGAGCCAAAACACATTTGTACAATTTCTGGATGAAAAATGTGCAAATCAGGTATTTGCACATCGTTTCCTTATTTTCTTCGAGCTCAAAGTCTCCCTTATTAAGCGGTACCTTGAGCTCCTCTGCAATGAGCAGTACAATTACTGCTTCCTCATGAAGGAAGCTCAAGGAACGATGAAAAAAAAACCAACAGGTATTTGCAAATCAGGAATTTGCACATTGTTTCCTTATTTTCTTCGAGCTCAAAGTCTCCCTTATTAAGCGGTACCTTGAGCTCCTCTGCAATGAGCAGTACAATTACCGCTTCCTCATGAAGGAAGCTCAAAGAACGATGAAAAAAACCAACAGGTATTTGCAAATCAGGAATTTGCTCATTGTTTCCTTATTTTCTTCGAGCTCGAAGTCTCCCTTATTAAGCGGTACCTTGAGCTCCTCTGCAATGAGCAGTACAATTACTGCTTCCTCATGAAGGAAGCTTAAGGAACGATGGAAAAAAGACCAAGAGATATTTGCAAATCAGGAATTTGCACATCGTTTCCTTATTTTTTTTTGAGCTACAAGTTTTCCTTATTAAGCGGTACCTTGAGCTTCTCTGCAATGAGCAGTACAATTACTGCTTCCTCATGAAGGAAGCTCAAGGAACAATGAAAAAAAAAACCAACAGGTATTTGCAAATCAGGAATTTGCACATTGTTTCCTTATTTTCTTCGAGCTCAAAGTCTCCCTTATTAAGCGGTACCTTGAGCTCCTCTGCAATGAGCAGTACAATTACTGCTTCCTCATGAAGGAAGCTCAAGGAACGATGAAAAAAAAACCAACAGGTATTTGCAAATCAGGAATTTGCACATTGTTTCCTTATTTTCTTCGAGCTCAAAGTCTCCCTTCTTAAGCGGTACCTTGAGCTCCTCTGCAATGAGCAGTACAATTACCGCTTCCTCATGAAGGAAGCTCAAAGAACGATGAAAAAAAACCAACAGGTATTTGCAAATCAGGAATTTGCACATTGTTTCCTTATTTTCTTCGAGCTCAAAGTCTCCCTTATTAAGTGGTACCTTGAGCTCTTCTGCAATGAGCAGTACAATTACTACTTCCTCATGAAGGAAGCTCAAGGAACGATGAAAAAAAACCAACAGATATTTGCAAATCAGGAATTTGCACATTGTTTCCTTATTTTCTTCGAGCTCAAAGTCTCCCTTCTTAAGCGGTACCTTGAGCTCCTCTGCAATGAGCAGTACAATTACTGCTTCCTCATGAAGGAAGCTCAAGGAACGATGAAAAAAAAACCAACAGGTATTTGCAAATCAGGAATTTGCACATTGTTTCCTTATTTTCTTCGAGCTCAAAGTCTTCCTTATTAAGCGGTACCTTGAGCTCCTCTGCAATGAGCAGTACAATTACTGCTTCCTCATGAAGGAAGCTCAAAGAACGATGAAAAAAAACCAACAGGTATTTGCAAATCAGGAATTTGCACATTGTTTCCTTATTTTCTTCGAGCTCAAAGTCTCCCTTATTAAGCGGTACCTTGAGCTCCTCTGCAATGAGCAGTACAATTACTGCTTCCTTATGAAGGAAGCTCAAGGAACGATGAAAAAAAAACCAACAGATATTTGCAAATCAGGAATTTGCACATTGTTTCCTTATTTTCTTCGAGCTCAAAGTCTCCCTTATTAAGCGGTACCTTGAGCTCCTCTGCAATGAGCAGTACAATTACTACTTCCTTATGAAGGAAGCTCAAGGAACGATGAAAAAAAAACCAACAGGTATTTGCAAATCAGGAATTTGCACATTGTTTCCTTTTTTTTCGAGCTTGAAGTCTCCCTTATTAAGCGGTACCTTGAGCTCCTCTGCAATGAGCAGTACAATTACTGCTTCCTCATGAAGGAAGCTCAAAGAACGATGAAAAAAAACCAACAGGTATTTGCAAATCAGGAATTTGCACATTGTTTCCTTATTTTTTTCGAGCTCGAAGTCTCCCTTATTAAGCCGTACCTTGAGCTCCTCTGCAATGAGCAGTACAATTACTGCTTCCTCATGAAGGAAGCTCAAAGAACGATGAAAAAAAACCAACAGGTATTTCCAAATCAGGAATTTGCACATTGTTTCCTTATTTTCTTCGAGCTAGAAGTCTCCTTTATTAAGTGGCACCTTGAGCTCCTCTGCCATGAGCAGTACAATTATTGCTTCCTCATGAAGGAGGCTCAAAGAACGATGGAAAAAAGACCAAGAGGTATATTTGCGAATTCCTAATTTGCATGATGTTCATCCGTTTTTGAAAATTTTAATAAATGATAAACTCTCTCTACTTGTCGGTTTCTTGTTATTATAATTAAAAAAGCGAGCCAACTGAGAGTAAAGATATTAGTGTATTAAAAAATCATGCAAATTCGAAATTTGCACATCACTTCCTCATTTTTTTTCAAATCGCACAAAGGCTCCTTTGTAAGTGTTTCTCGAGTTTCTCTATGATAAATTGTTCAATTGTTATTTTCTCATAGAGAAAGCTTGAACAATGACGAAAAGTAGGCCGAAAGCTTTGCAAATTTCAAATTTGCACGACTTTTCAATTGCTTTTCGAAAATTTTCAAATTTTGTAAATTCCGAACGCCTTCCGCTTGTTCGTTTCTTGGAGATGAAGAGCGAAGACTTTTGATAATTAAAAAATCAACAGAATCGAGAATAAAGAAATTAGTATAATAAACAATCACGCAAATTGCAAATTTGTATATTACGTCCTTATTTTTTTCCAGATCGCGCCGAGTCTCCTTTATGAACCGTTCCTGAGCTCCTTTATGATAAACAGTTCAATTATTGCTTCTTCATAAAGAAAGCACAAAGAATAACGAAGAGAACATCGAAAACCACGTGCAAATTGTTAATTTGCACAATTTAGTTAATGACTTTTTGAAAATTGCAAAATTCTTGAAAATTCAAATCTTACAAGGTTTTTTTTACAATAAAATGTCTCCGTGGCGCTGTTTTCTGGAAATTTGCTGTGCAACAACGATTCGATCAGATATATAGATTATTATTGGATAGATTACTCCTGTTATTTGGCAATGTTGAAGCGCTTATTTTTGGCGGCAGTATTTTCCGCACTGAGAGAAAAAATTACTGAATTTGAGAACATGAATTTATTTATTACATGAAAGTATTAATTCGATTATTTATTTGTTGAACCAAGAAAATCACTCTTCATTTTAAAAAATATTTTCACGAATCTATGACTCCATTATATTAAACTCTTATTTAATAGTAACAATTAAATGCATGATAGATTTGATTACATTTGTATTCATGGGAATAATTACATTGATCGCATCATAAACATGAGATTATTTGAATCTAAAAAACGAATTCAATACAAAATTATTTTTTTCGAAAAAATTATTTTCTTGCAATAAAGTCATTATTATTTTACTTCAAAAAATATTTGTATTTAAATAGATTTTATTTAATTTGTATTCATTAGATTAATTACATTTATCACATCATAAACATTAGATATTTGAATCCAAAATGATGATTATTTGAATCTAAAAAACGACTTCAATACGAATTTTTTTTTTTTGAAGAAAATTATTTATGGCATCATAAACATGAGATTATTTGGATCTAAAAAATGACTTCAATACGAAATTATTTTTTTGAACAAAATTATTTCTTTGCAATAAATTCATCATTATTTTACTTCTGAAAATATTTCTGTAGTATTTTCAATATTTATTAGATATAAAATTGATTGTGATTATTTGAAAAGACGCTGTAGTAAAATAAATAATACATTATTTTATTCCAATAGAATATTTGTTTGGAATGATGAAATTTTTATTTCCCTCAAGCAAAGAACTATCATTTCTATAGTATACTTTAATAGTATACATAAGTTGTTGAAAATTAAAAAACTAGTTTTTTAAATGTTTTTTTATATTCAAATCTTCATAACTCTTAACTTTTTTCAAGTGCATAGTAGTAGTCGATTGCGTAATAAGTAGCGTGTTAGGTAGTTACGTAGGATAGGTATTGTAGGTAGGTAGGTAGGATTTGTAGTTAGGTAGGTAGGATTTGTCTTTTTTTTCTATTTATCTCTTTTTGGGGTCACTAAACTGTGGATATTAAATTATTTGGCAAGGGCTATATATTTTTTATAAAATGTTTAGCAACAATTGATAAACAGGCATTTGATTGAATCAATCATTTTTCCTGTTGATTGGACTAATTAATTTGTTGATTCACACATTTTTTTTCTCAGTGCTTCCTGTATTAAAAGACACGCATGTTTTGAATGATAAAATGTGTTCTTGATTCAAACAACATATTGCATATAATTGACAACATATTGTTAGATTCAAGTAAATTCGTTTATTGAAACAGAAATTTATGGAATTGACTGAAAAAATGAACCAAGTAAATATGTAAGGGAACCAATCTAATATGTTTTGGCAAATAATGAAAAAAATGATTTTTTGCCTTCAAAACTTTATTTCATTGGTTCTAGTAATTTTTTCTCTCAGTGCGGTAGAGTTGTTATGATCGAGTTTTGTCATTGCAGGCTTGTATTTCTGTTAACTGGAAAAGCGATTGAGCTGTGAATTTGCTAAATTTTCAAGTTATTACGAAAAAATATGTTCTTTTTGAGCAAAAAAAAGTCGTTGTGCGTAGAAAAATATGGGCAAATGCGTATGCACTATGCAAACAGTTGCGGTTTGTTGGCAGCCCTGGCCACGGCCGGGTGCAACGCCACCGCGGACCTTGAGCGATTATTTTACTGCAAACGCCTCGACGCCAGAGTCTTCCTCTCTCCTCCATAAAGCTTCTCTCCTTATTTCAGCCGACGGCACAACTCCCTTCTCTCATGAGGGAACCCCGCGTATATTATACGCTCTCGAGTGCATTAGAGTGCCGCAAATATATAGCCTGTTGCGGCACACTCTTGTATCGAGACCGCTGGTTATCCTTCGGAAATCGCTTCAATCACGATTAAAAACAATTTGATAATATTTGCAATCTCTGAAGGATCCCTTTCAGCTTTGAGCGAATCGAAAGCACCGAAATGCTTGGGCAAACCTATTTTCTTTGAGGAGGATAAAATTTCGAAAAAATCCCTCTTTTTTGCATATTCTTGAAGTTTAGACCCTTGACCCGTAGTAAAAAACTCCATTGAATCGCCAATGGCAACCAATGGTCCTCATGCGACTCCATTGGACAATGAATGGAGACCCATTGAGATTTCTGCATTTTTCAATGGCGTATAGGAACGACCATTGATCAGTGAATGGATATCCATTGAAAAGTCACCATTGCCCAATGACGTCCATTGAACAACAAATGCGGATGAACCGAATGATCACCATTACTCAATAATGCCCATTGGAAAGCAAATGCTGATGGATCGAGCGATCAGCATTGCCCAATGGTGTCCATTGGAAGGCAAATGCTGATGAACGAAATGATCAGCTTTGCCCAATGATGTCCATTGGGAAGTAAATGCGGATGAACTGAATGATCAGCACTACCCAAAGATGTCCATTGGAAACCGCGTCGCGTTAGTTCCGAGACTTGGCGCGAGATGTCGCAGGACGGCAACCCGCTGAACTCCCATACGGATTATGCGAAGAGTATGCTTATCTAGACGAGTTTGAGCACGGAATATTAGCAGTAGTCGGTGTCCAAAAAATCCATGCAAGGAGTTCTTGCCGACTGATGCCCATGGGATAATCCTTATTCCGTTCGAAATGGGGAAGTCAATCCTGATTGGAAAATCCCTATTCGATTTCAAATGGGGAATTCAATGGCGAAAATGTCCTTAGGCAATTCGGCATTCATCTCCATTGGTTATTTTGGCAATGGGGAATGAATGGCGATTTTTCAATGGTGACGAATGGAGTTTTTTACTACATGAAAGAATCTCAATTGATTATCGCCATTCATTCCCCATTGCCTACAAAAACCAATGGAGATGAATGCCGAATTGCCGATGGGGATTTTCTTCATTGAATCCCCATAGGATAATCCCCATTCCGGTTCAAATGGGGAAGTCAATCCTCATTGGAAAATCCTCATTCGATTTCAAATGGGGAATTCAATGGCGAAAATCCCCTTAGGCAATTCGGCATTCATCTCCGTTGGTTATTTTGGCAATGGAGAATGAATGGGGATTTTTCAATGGCGACGAATGGAGTTTTTTACTACGGGGAAGAATGTATCCTTGAAAGTAAATTTTTAAATTCCAATTATTTATGGAGTTATAGCTATTTTAGTGACGCAGCAACTATGCCCGTCACGTCGAAATAGACTTTTTTCTCAAAACTGCTTTTCTCAACACGATTGACATGTCTCAAGTTCTAATCAACCGATTTAATTCAAATTTTTTATCAATCTTCAATGTATAACTCTTTATCGCCCCTAACACAAAAGAGCCGAGAAACGCCTTTTTTGTTCAGACTTGTCACCATTTTGCAAAATTTTTTTTTTCCGTTTTCTCTGAAGTAGAATAACGATATTCTTACTAATTAAGAATCATTTTTTAAATTTTGTATCGGATGACTAGAAAGGTTGCAATTGTGTCAATCAGCACACCCCTGTTTTTGACCCCAACTTTGACAGCTTGTAGCTTGGTTCATTTTCATTTTCTTGTCTCAATTTTTTTTTTTTGTTATTCACGCTTCGAATTTATATTGCAATAACTGCAAAGCCTCACCTCACCTACTCGTAGACGAAACCGACGTAAACGTCTCGCATCGTCTACCTGGTGCGGCAAAGAAGCCAAAAAACACTTTGGGCACACGCATATCTAAAGTTAGCTACCGGAAGAGACATTTTTCGAGCTCCCGAGACGCGCGATGCATACCCGCGATTTCCTTCTATGAGAACGTTGTAATTACGTAAAATGCTCGTGAAATTGAAAAACGATTTTACACGTTTGGAAATAGTATATTGTGCAACTAGTGCGGCAAGTTGTCGATTGCCGCACTAGTTGCACAATATACTATTTCCAAACGTGTAAAATCGTTTTTCAATTTCAGCCCCCCCCCCCCCAACAGACCCAAAATAAGAACTAAAAAGTTAAGAAATATACAGGAAACTTAGTTAAGGAACAATGAAAACAATTTTATTTTGAACAAGAACAAGAACCGCATGAGTAATAAAATAGTATGCGATCTGTCACGTCAACCTCAATTCAGTTTTAATATTTCGGTTGCGTTTTTATTTTTGTTGAATTTCACCGACGTTATTCTTTTATTTAATTTCGGCACTGAATTTGCGTGCGCAAATTATTATTATTCTGGTTTGGATGTTAAAAAAAGGGTTATTTTTGTAAATTTTTCAAGAACATATTATTATAGATATTGATATAAAATTTATTGAGCTCAATGAACACTTTTTATACTCAAAAATAACAGAAGACCGGATATCAATATTTATTGATAAATAATAAAATGGCGGAGACTTTACAACAAAAAACGGTTCGAAAAAAATCAAATTTTTTCGATAATTACCACTTTCAATTTTTGTTTTTATTATTATTTTTTTTTACTTTGGAAGTTCTCTGAACACCCTCAAATATTTTCAGAATGATGTTATGAGAAATAAGGCTAGTTGAAATGTTTTTTTTTTTCAGTTGGAAAAAAAAAGATATAAAAAAAACACCACTCTGAAAAAATTTGAGGATTTGCAGAAAATGTCAAAGCTTGATATAATCAAAAGGGAAAAAAATCAAAAATGGTAATCATCGAGAAATTTTCGGTTTTTTCCAAAAATCTAAAAAAAAAACAATGACGATGGTTTTCAATAATATATTGTATTTTTTTTTCAAAAAGAACATTTAAAAATGAAAATTTTGAAAAAAAAAATGTTCCAACAAGTCAAATTTTGAAAACGTTATAGCCATTTAAAAAAAAGCCTTTTATCAAAAATTCATAACTTTTTTTTGGTTCGGTAAAAAAATTTGAAAAAATTCTGAAAAACGTTTTTCATAGGGTAGAAAATATTTTAAAAAACTTTCAGTCAAAGCGAAAAGGGTCGGGTTCAAAAGTGGTCGATTCGGCGTGGAATGCCCCATATATACTTTCCAAAAACGATAAAAAAATCGATTTTTTGATCGTTACAAACGAGAATGATACCTTAATTACATTTTAAGTCATCTTTCTCATTGTGTGGCTTATTATAAGCCACTCGTTAATTAGTGGAATAATTTTTTTTTCATTCGAGTGACCATTTTTTAAATTGCTGCTAAAATTTCGCTTCTTCATGGAGGAAGTTTCGGTCGTTAAATAAATATTTTTTTTCGAATCTTTTCATGGCCGGTATTCAAAAAGATTCCGCTGGTTTGAAATTGGTAATGACCGTCGTAAAGTCATTTTTTTATCGTCTTCGTTACATACATATTTCTCCGTGAGAGATAGAAAAAGAGAGAGAGAGAGCGAAAGACAGAAATGCAACGAGTCTAATATCGTGTCAGTTTGGTCGGCTCACGCTCGCAATATCTAAAAATATCGCTTGTATAAATTGCAGGCTGAACAAATTCGTACAGCAGCGATCTTCGCTCATTCTGACATATCGAACGTCACCGTATATATTGGGCGTTCCATCCCAAATCGGACATTTTGAGAAACTTTTTTTTTATTTCTTAAATTTTTTTTATATTTTTTAGTACCCATCAAAAGACCCTTCCTGTTAAATTTTGAGATTTTTTTGATTACCCGTTCAAAGAATATTAAATTAACAAAAAAACCGCTCATTTTGGTATTTTAGTCATAACTTTTTCAATAATGGTCCAAATTAAAAGTTTTTTTTCAAAATTTTTGTTTTTTATGGCTTCTTCAGAAAAAAATACAACAAAAATATTCGACGCGTTTTTGAATGAGTTTTTTTGAGTTTTAAACGTTAAATCGCGTTTTTAAAAGTGAGTGTCATTGTTTATTTTTATTTTTTGTTTTGAACATCTATTTATTCAACAATTTTTAAGACTAGTGCGATCGTGGGATTTCAATAACTACTATTTTTTTCGATTTTTGAAAATTAATTTTTTTTTCTTTTACCTAAATTATTATGGATACCAATTTTTGTTACTGTATAGTATTTTTTTCATTATTTAGAATTTATTTTGACACTTTTTTATTTTTAACAGGTTCTTGAAATTAATAATTAATCGTTAAGGCTGTTTATGAACAATAATAACATCAGTTTTTATTTATTCACGTTTTTTTTTTTGAAAACCTCACATATACGATTATTTCCTGAATTAGAATATTTTTTTGCCAATACATTTCCGTTGCTCATTGGAATAATTGAATGAAATTTGTGTGTCCCCCAGTGATTGACTTCGCAGTATTTAATCGCAAACAAAATCTTTCTTTTGCATCTGAATGATGTTTCTCATGTGAAAATTTGACAGCAATATTCGGTAGATTATTTTGGTTCAATGCCCACTCATACAATTCTTGAACTGTTGTTATTTGCTCATCGATTAATTATTAATTTTTAAAATCTGTTAACAATGAAAAAGTGTCCAAATTAATTCAAAATGATTTAAAAACTACTATACAGTAACAAAAATTGGTATTCATAATAATTTATTTAAAAAAAAAAAATTTCAACTTTCCAAAATCGAAAAAAAAAATAGTCATTGAGATCCCACGATCGGACTAGTCTTAAAAATTGTTGAATAGATAGATGTTTGAAGCAAAAAATTAAAAAAAAAACAAAAAATGATACTCACTTTTTAAAACGCGATTTAAAGTTTAAAACTCAAAAAACTCGTTCAAAAACACGTTGAATATTTTTGTTGTATTTTTTTCTGAAAAGGCCATGAAAAAAAAAAAATTTTGTAAAATAAACTCTTAATTTGGACGATTATCAAAGAAGTTATGACCAAATACCAAAAAAAGAGCGGGTTTTTTGTTAATTTAATATCTTTTGAACGGGTAATCAAAAAAATCTCAAAATTCAACAGGAAGGGTCTTTTGATGGGTACTCAAAAATATAAAAAAAATTGAGGAAATAAAAAAAAAAGTTTTTCAAACTGTCCGATTTGGGATGGAATGCCCCATATATATGCATATATGCATGCATACGCTGATGCAAAATGCCCGAGTGTTTACGAACGTTGTTTAAATCATCGCTCTCGTCTTGACGCATGTGCACCGGGTCAAAAAAGAAATCGGCGAGACGCATGCTTTTTGCCTTGAGGCACGTCAACGTGTGGGCCTCGTAGCGTTAAATTTGCATCCTCGAGAGTATCGCCGAAATTACGATCGATCAAGTACGTGTTAATTTTTTTTTCGAATTCTTTCATCGTAACAACATTTTCCAGACGCCTCTCGCACTTTCCCAATCCTCTCAAAGATAACGGGAAAAGAATTTCGGAAATTATTCCTTGAAACGGTCATTATTAAATTTAAGGTGGTTTTGTCGAAGTCGGTAAAAAAAAACAAAAAATATTTTTACCACTCTTCTTTACAACATATTTATTAACATTTTGACAATAAACAACAAAATTTTCGAGAAAAGAAATTAAAATTAAATAAGTTACAAGCTGGTTGGGGCTAAAAAAAGGGGTGTTCTGCCTGGCACAATTGCAACCTCTCTAGTCATCCGATACAAAATTTTAAAAAAGATTCTTAATTAGTAAGAATGTGGTTACAACACCTACTTTAGAGAAAACGAAAAAAAAATGTCGCAAAATAATGACTGTCTGATCAAAAAAGGCTTTTATATCACTCAGTACAATAATGGACGTTTTCACGTCCGCTTGCGGACGTAAAAGCGTCCATTATTGTACTGAGTGATATAATAGTACATTACGTCCTCGTGATGTAATTTACTATTTTCGACTCCTTTTTTCATAGTTTTCAATTTTTTTACAATAGTAAAAAAAAAATTTGATACCGATTTGCTCCGCCGTGACGGGCGTAGTTGGTGCGTCACTAAAATAGCTAGAACTCCGTAAATTATTGGAACTAAAAAATGTTCTTTCAAGTATATGTTCTTAAAGGTCAAAACCAGTGCTGAGCAAAGTATTGGAAAGTACTTCAAGTACAAAGTAAAAAGTACCGTGAATACTTGAAGTATCAAGTACCAGCAACATACTTGAAGTACTATTCACTTATTACTTGAAGTACTTAAGATTTAGAGTACTTCAAGTACAAGTACTTGAAAAATCAAGTACTAAGTATCGAGTACTTGTCAAGTTTTCAGGTATATCTCGTAAGTTATAGTACTCACATTTGTTGTACTTACATTTCTTGTTCTCGTTTGATTTTTATTCGAGTACTTTTTGTATCGAAAAATTTCACCTTGTGGCTGAGGCTGCCTAATTTGCCTAATTTAGACAGATTGGAACAGAAGTATTTAAACAAAGAATAAAAAATAATTCGAAAAAAAGCATTGACAATTGTAATTACGATTTATTTTGATACAGGTTTGAAAAAAAGAGATAACGAATATAATACATGGATTGTTAAAAATACTTCAACTTCGTACACGCCTTCAAAAAAACTGTCGTAGACGACAGTTGAGGGACAGTATTGTCCATACGTCACGAAATATTATTTTCAATTACATATTCAAAAGCTCTGTACATGTAACCATCAGCAAGACACATTCAAAAGTACTTGATACTTGTACTGGAATAAGTACTTGAAGTACAGAAAAATATTTGAAATTCTAAGTACAACACTTAAAGTACAGGCCAAGTACTTGAAAATTTAAGTACAATACTTGAAGTACTTTCTTAGTACTTCATATAATGCTCGAAGTACTTTCTAAGTACTTCATATAATACTTGAAGTACTTTCTAAGTACTTCATATAATACTTGAAGTACTTTCTAAGTACTTCATATAATACTTGAAGTACTTTCTAAGTACTTCATATAATACTTGGAGTACTTTCTAAGTACTTCATATAATACTTGAAGTACTTTCTAAGTACTTCATATAATACTTGAAGTAATTGCTAAGCACTTCATATAATACTTGAAGTACTTTCTAAGCACTTTAAATAATACTTAAAGTACTTTCTAAGTACGTCGTATAATACTTCAAGTACTTAAGGTACTTGAAGTACCTGAAGTACTTGAAGTACTCTCTAAGTATTTCAAGGACCGGGTACGTCGACTATTGTTCAGCTCTGGTCTAAACTGTAAGAATCTGTAAAAAAAAAAGATTTTTTCAAAATTCTAGACCAGAATACTCCCCATAAGTTCATTTATAATTTTATTTTTTTTCAAAAAATTGTCCGTTTTTTATCAAAGTTAGATTCGGATTTTTCAAATGAAATAGTGGTTGAACATTTGTTCGGATACCCGCCCCAAATTCCTGCAATATTGAACAAGATATTTTCAAGAATAGCTACAATGACTTTTCGCCTCAAAAATACTGAAAGTAATTTTTTTTTTTTTAATTCCTAAAATATTGTGTATCGCTTCTGACCCATTTTGCCCCATATTTCTCGTATTAAGAACGTAATTTTTCTTTTTATTTGAAAAAAAATTATTCGCCGGTCAGAGGTCAAACTTTAAGTGTCTAAAAGCTGCAATATTGCTTTTCTGGGATTTTAAGACTAATTTTGTTTTATTTTATTTATTTATTTTATTTTATTTATTTATTTTCATTAACACTCGGACGACCCCAAGAGAATCCCAAATATCGTTCAATTCCTGTATAAAAAAATTTTATGTCAAAAATATTTTTAAACTCCGCGACTGGTCCATTTGTCCCCGCATTGTCTCAGTTTATTGAAAGTCTGTTCCCCTCTCTGCTGGATTACGAATTTGGGTTTCAATTTGCGCGGGTGCGTGAATCCCCATTGTGTCGACATCGGACTCGGGATTCTCGAAAAGTTGAGGAAGGTCAGGTATTTTAGCGTAATCAAGCTGCGCAAACGTTGACTTTCTCACCCGTTCCGTTGTCGCCCCCGTGACGCAATCATCACACACTAATATGTACACACACATATATTAACCTCTCCTCTCTCTCTCTCTCTCTCTCTCTCTCTCTCTCTCTCTCTCTCTCTCTCTCTCTCTCTCTCTCTCTCTCTCTCTCTCTCTCTCGGTCTCTCTCTCTTTCTTTTCCGTGCAATCGTCGAGATGATAAGAGAATTCTCGCGGTTGTCGTTTTCAGATTTCAGTTTTATCGAAACGACCTTCGACAAGGCAAATCAGAATTATTATTATTATTCTTTTTTTTTTGTTAATTCGTCTCTCGCTAATTTAACGAAATAATTACCGTAATGAGTTTTTTGACCTCTTTCGAGCTTCTTTATCGTCCGGAAATTCGGAATGTGTTTTTTTTTTACTCTGAATTTTTGCTTCCTCTTTTGCCTTCTCATAAATAAAGTTCTGTTTGAATGAAAAATGAGGAATTACGGATATGCAAATTTCTAATTAGCACGATTTTTTAGGATTTTATATTTTGCCATTTCTATTCATTATTATTATTGTTATTATTATTATTATTATTATTATTATTATTATTAATTAATTCATAATAAGATAAATATAAAATTAGAGGAATTAAAGAATAATTAAATATTTTTGAGTATCCCTTGTCGAGAAACTTCCTTATCCTAATAATATTGATTATTTTATTAGTTGATTTTCTTACGACAATAATTTTTTGTGGCGATACTTTGTAAAATTGCACGTTGGAAAACTTGTCTGATTCATAATGGAATAAAAAACAAACGTGAAAGAATCGACCGTCTGTACATTGTCTACCACATCGGGGCATAATAAATAATGCATTATTTTTTCAATCCACGTATATATACGTAATGTATTCTCACCTCGTACGATACCCTCGTACGATAGAACGAGGAACATTTGCCACGTAGTTATGGCTACGAAAATATCGATACTTAACGATCGATATCGGTAAATTTTTCATTATCCCCGTAGTAAAAAACTCCATTCGTCGCCATTGAAAAATCCCCATTCATTCCCCATTGCCAAAATAACCAACGGAGATGAATGCCGAATTGCCTAAGGGGATTTTCGCCATTGAATTCCCAATTTGAAATCGAATGAGGATTTTCCAATGAGGATTGACTTCCCCATTTGAAACGGAATGGGGATTATCCTGTGGGGATTCAATGAAGAAAATCCCCATAGGCAATTCGGCATTCATCTCCGTTGGTTATTTTGGCAATGGGGAATGAATGGCGATAATCAATGGAGATTCTTTCATATAGTAAAAAACTCCATTCGTCACCATTGAAAAATCACAATTCATTCCCCATTGCCAAAATAACCAATGGAGATGAATGCCGAATTGCCTAAGGACATTTTCGCCATTGAATTCCCCATTTGAAATCGAATAGGGATTTTCCAATGAGGATTGACTTCCCCATTTCAAACGGAATAGGGATTATCCCATGGGCATCAGTCGGCAAGAACTCCTTGCATGGATGTTTTGGACACCGACTTCTGCTAATATTCCGTGCTCAGACTCGTCTAGATAAGCATACTCTTCGCATAATCCGTATGGGAGTTCAGAGGGTTGCCGTCCTGCGACATCTCGCGCCAAGTCTCGGAATTAACGCGACGCGGTTTCCAATGGACATCTTTGGGTAGTGCTGATCATTCAGTTCATCCGCATTTACTTCCCAATGGACATCATTGGGTGAAGCTGATCATTTCTCTCATCAGCATTTGCCTTCCAATGGACACCATTGGGCAATGCTGAGCGCTCGATCCATCAGCATTTGCTTTCCAATGGGCATCATTGAGTAATGGTGATCATTCGGTTCATCCGCATTCGTTGTTCAATGGACGTCATTGGGCAACGGTGACTTTTCAATGGATATCCATTCACTGATCAATGGTCGTTCCTATAAGCCATTGAAAAATGCGGAAATCTCAATGGGTCCCCATTCATTGTCCAATGAAGTCGTATGAGGACCATTGGTTGCCATTGGCGATTCAATAGAGTTTTTTACTACGGGTAATATAAATTGATAAATTGATAAATTGATAAATTGGTGAATTGATGAATTGACAAATTGGTGAATTTATGAGTTGATGAATTGATGAATTGATGAATTGATGAATTGATAAATTGATGAATTGATAAATTGATGAATTGATGAATTGATAAATTGATAAATGATAAATTGATATATTGATAAATCGATAAATCTATGAATCGATAAATTATAAGTATAAATCTAAAGGATTTGTTATTTTGTTAATTTTTTAAAATCTACATCCGAATTATTTTTTTTATTTTGCTTGACGATCGATCTTCGTTGACATTTCCATTAATTTTTTTCTTCAGGAAAATTTACTCAAAGTGATAATTGCCAATATTAATTGAAAATGGAAAATATAATGCAGAAAGAAATCATTTTTTAATGTAAATTTATTGCATCTGAACGTATTATTATTGTACAGGGGTATCATAAGGAGAATTGTTTTTTTTTTTAATTCAAGAAATTTGAGATTTAGTATTCGATTTTTTGACTAATTATTTTTATACTGATGATAATGTCAATAAATATCGAACATTCGGCCACGCGAATGTCATTACCGCGTTTTTTCGCGACATTGGAATGTTCATGACGTTGGTATAATGAATTTGGCATAAATTGACGAATTATCGAACTCACGGTTGGGGCCGTCGACGAGTCTCTCGATGCTATAATGAACAGACCGACGATAAATAATGTCGTTCGACAGGAAACGTGGCGAACATTTTTTTTCTTTTTTCTCTCACTCTTTAAATGAAAGTTTTCATGAAAGATTTAAAATCTTCGAAACAGAAAAAAATGTGAGTACGTAAAATAACTGGGAAATTCACAATGAAAAAAAAAACAACTATAAAAAATTAAGAAAAAAAAATTCAAGAGAAACAAAATGTGACTGAATAAGAATAAATTAAAATCTACTAAAATAAATTAATCAAGAATCTTGATCGACTGTCTTGATCCTCAAGCCTCAAAAAATTTGTCCCACCGATTTCGATTGAAATTAACATTTGAAAAAATTGAATAAATTAAAATTTGTTAAAATTCATTCAATAAAATTATTGATTCACCTTTGTTTTCAATCGTCCACGAGATATTGGTACACCTTTAACGAGGATAATTATTTTTGGTATCCCCGTGAAAACTCTTTCGTGATATTTCGAAGGGGAATCTTGAGAGGAGGCTAAATACCGACACTAACACCTCGAAATTGCCATCCAAACTTGCTCCTATACAAATGGATGGAATTGAATAAAATTTTAACAACATCATCGGAACAATGGCAAGAATGGAGCCTCACTAAAAAATTTTCGAAAAACAAAAAAAAAATGTACAGATTCATTTACCACCAATAAACTGTAATTGAAAAACTTAAATTATTAAACTTTTACTGCATTTCGGGTAAAATCAAGAGTGAGGCTCCATGAAGAACGCCACGATACAAATATCGAGACGTTTTCGACATTATTTTATCAAAATGACACGCCGTAAGTTTGGATGGCGCATCAAGAGATAAATATCTATAAATTGTAGTTTTATTGAAAAACGAAATGGCGAAATGTAGTTCACAGGCGTGCGAGTGAGGGCAGCACCATGGATTCTGACGAGTAACCTATAATATTTAGGGGGCTCGAATGAGTTCGTTGGCATTAGCTGTAACGCATTTTAGCCTCTCAATTGACAATTAATTGCCAATTAATTTATCCCCCTCTTAATTGTCAAAATGTTATTAATTTTTATCCACGGTTCCCGTAGTAAAAAACTCCATTGAATCGCCAATGGCAACCAATGGTCCTCATACGACTCCATTGGACAATGAATGGGGACCCATTGAGATTTCCGCATTTGTCAATGGCGTACAGGGCTGACCATTGATCAGTGAATGGGTATCCATTGAACATCAAATGCGGATGAATCGAATGATCATCATTACTCAATGATGCTCATTGGAAAGCCAATGCGGATGTATCGAGCGATCAGCATTGCCCAATGGTGTCCATGGGAAGGTAAATGCTGATGAACGAAATGATCCGCTGTACCCAATGATGTCCATTGGAAAGTCAATGCGGATGAACTGAAAGATCAGCATTTCCCACAGATGTTCATTGGAACCCAAATGCGGCTAACGATGAAATGATCAGCATTTACCAAGGATACCCATTGAATAATAAGTAACTACGAATTATACAATGATCAACATTTATCAATAATGTCACTTCATTGACGACTGATCGAATGATAAGCAGCATTCGTTAACGATGTTGCAATCCATATTCGAGGTTCAATGCAGAACAATTGAACCCATCGATCGATGAGAATTTTTCCGAATGCGATATTTCTCAAACGGCGGTGAATTAATAAAATTAAGTAAGAGTAGATGTCGCTGATTCTCATATATGAACCAAATATTTTCTTCAATTGTAATAAATGCTGATGATTATATCGATGGTCAATCAGTTAAAAATATAATATAACAGTTTAAAATAAAATATAATATAATATATTTTAAAAAAATATATTATATACTGCTCATCAAGTGCGCGTACGTTTGGGATAAATGATCTTTAAAACCGTTTATTTTTAACATATACACATAATTTTATCAGTCCCTCTCAACTCGATTTGTGAGAGGAGAAACGTATATACTTTCATTATCAATCGTCATCTGAATACACTTACAATCTATTTTCTCAATTCTGAGCTTCAATAATTTCTATTAAATGTAATATATATACATATATATATATATATATATATATATATATGATTGCTATATATGATATATGATATAATTATTGGTCGTTATGCTAATATTAGCATTATGATTAACCTTACTTACTGATAACTTACTTGATTATTTGATGCGTAATTCCATGTATATATAGCAATCATATGAAAGAATCTCCATTGATGATCCCATTTATTCCCCATTGCCCACAAAAACCAATAGAGGTGAATATGGCGAATTCACTAGGGAGATTGTCTCCATTGAATCCCCATGGGATAATCCCCATTCCGTTTCAAATGGGGAATTTAATGGCGAAAATGTCCTTAGAAAATTCGGCATTCATGTCCATTGGTTTTGTGGGCAATGGGGAATGAGTGGCGAACAGCAATGGAGATTCTTTCGTATAGTAAAAACTCCATTCATCGCCATTGAAAAATCCCCATTCATTCCCCATTGCCAAAATAACCAATGGGGATGAATGCCGAATTGCCTAAGGGGATTGTCTCCATTCGATCCCCATTAGATAATCCCCATTCCGTTTCAAATGGGGAATTCAATGGCGAAAATCCCCTTAGGCAATTCGGCATTCATCTCCATTGGTTATTTTGGCAATGGGGAATGAATGGGGATTTTTCAATGGCGACGAATGGAGTTTTTTACTACGGGTTGTCGGAGAGAGACTGGACGACGATGATACGTCGATAATGTAGGGATTGAATGAAAATGGTATTTAGCCTCCTCTTAAGGGGGGATTATCGGCAAGTGGCCTGTCTGTCACATCGATTATCCGAACAACAAGCAACTGTTTTTGGCTTCTGAATGGGGAATGACCGAGCCAACCAAGTGGCGAACAGGAGGTGACGAAGGGGGAGCCCAAGAGCCAAACCTCGCTGGTCCGAGATGGCCGGACCCCCAAAGAGGTCCCCGAAGAGTCAGCTGGCAATTTTTTTTTTCAGGTCCCTCAACGTCCCATGATGTGTAATCACGTGAAAAGTGATTCTTTTTTGCACCAAGGATCTGTAACACGATGCCGAAGTATCTGATAATATTATTTTCAAAATCCCTCCCCCCGTGTGATTTAAATGGCACCATAGATTTTTTCCATTTGAAAAAATTCCGACCGACAACGGGGTCGATTTTCCCTATGGAAAATCGATATATCATGAGATATATTCGATATATTACCGAAATACACTATTTTAAAAATGAAGATATTCCAATTCAACAAGTGGCGTTTCAAAGGGGTCATATTTAGCTTCATTTCGATTCCAATTGTTCTTGCCAATTATAAGAACAATTCTTGAATATGAATATATTTGTATATTGGCCACATGAATTTTTTAATACCAGTGACAGATCGATATTGAGACATTATGTGTCATCATTTAAAATATTATGAATTTTAATGCGAAAAATGTTTTCTCCATGGATTAGTGTACAGACATTTATTAACATATATATATATATATATATATAGATTTGTGCATTAATTAATAAATATATTTATATGAAAGCTGCTCGCAAGATCTACGTTATTAATAGCTACCGCGCATTATCGTTCATGCGTAGCCGTGTGAGAAGTCAGCAGTCACTAATCTTCATGAATCAAGTCCCCAGCGATACGTGTATAATTCGTGCGCGGTACCGGCATAACTTAATTGCACGCGAACGCTCACCCACCGCTCGCACTTTTGTCTCACGTTCGTGTTGATAGTAACGGGCGTGCCATTAGCTTGATCCTGCGTAGCGACTAATTCATGATACCGTCGAGGAACTGTATTATTATTATTATTATTATTATTATTATTATTATTATTATTATTATTATTATTATTATTATTATTATTATTATTATTATTATTATTATTATTATTATTATTATTATTATTATTATTATAGTTGTAGTTGTTGTTGTTGTTGTTGTTGTTTTTGTTATTATTGTACACGGAAAAAAATGATCAGTGAGAACTGCTGAGATTCCCATTAAGTTTTACAGTTTTCCCCATCAACGGCGCCTCCTGGAAGGGCAAACAGTGAAATTTGCATATTTCTTTAATACAATATACAAATGTCACATATGACATAGTACATGCCCATCAGACGAATTTTTACAGTGTGGAACAGTAAAATGTACACTATGTGAAACGTTATATTTCTGTTGTATTCGGTGAACTTTTTACACATTTCACATTGTAAAAATTATTCAGGGCCCGTGAAAAAATTACAGTGTACATTGTAAAAATTGAAAAGTAATATATTTTGCGGTACGTTTTTTATTTTTCACTGAAAATACTACAATTTCTAAAATAAATTATAGTGTAGTGAAACGTTTCGATATTTGAATAAATTCCAATTTATTCAAATATTGCAATAAACCGTTATTTATCCTCGCTCATGCTCATAGCTACGAGGGCTTGTACTTGACTAATTAATCGTGACATCAATTAATGATGCAAATCTAGTTTAACCTCGCACCCATAAAGTGCACGAGCGTCACCGAAATGCAATGGTGATCTGTTAAGAAAATATAGTCTTCAGTCCATAGGACTGCTCGACCACAGAACGCGGATGATGTTCCAACAATTGTATGTCAATCGAGGACGCCGATGGTGGTAATACTTCGGACCTTATAGGTGCTCGGTGGCTCTCTCGCTGGCGCGAGAGGGCGCGCCGTCCGACGCTATCTAGCGGATCTCGGGCGAAATGCAGAGATCGTGGCACGCCGCAGGTCGTCCCGTTACAGTGCCGCACTGTAAAAATTGAAATTGACGTTGCATATTTTGCGGCGCGCATTTGATTTTTCACTGGGAACACTGCAATTTCTAATTATGTGCTTTGAACATTCTACAGAGACCATTGTAAATTTTACAGTTCAAACACAGTTCAAACACAGTTCAAACAATTTCGTCGTTTCTGCTTGTTATTTCTGCTTTGTCATTTTTTTTTGCGGTGAACATTGCTTTTTTTACAGTGTAAATCAGCATTTATAATGGTTTGAAAAGTAGAAACTACATTAAATTCATTAATTTATAATGGATTCCCAGTAAAACGCCGGAATTACAGTTCTGAACCGTATATTCTGCATTGAATTCAGTAATTTTTTAAATATTACACATGAATTGTCACTGATCATTTTTTTCCGTGTATGTTCGCTCATAATAATATTTATATTTTCGCTCTCCCTTATCATAATTATTATTTTCTAGCTCACAATTATCATTATCATTTTTCACCTCATTGTTATTATTGTTTATTCCATAATTATTTTTCATAGCTTGTACAAACGATCGGATAATTTTTGGACAAACATTTCAAGTGTAGAAGTTTTATTCAAAAATATTCGGAATAAGAAGTATAATTTTTATAATTATAATTGATTGATTAATTTTTATAGTTATAATTGTAATTAATATTTATAATTAATTATGAATGTACAATTTTCAAGATGGTTGGCGAAATTGAGTAAAATCTTCTTGAGATAAAAGTCCTCAGCGTTTTATCAAAGATATTGACGAAGTGGTCGAAATTTAGGAAAGCATCGAAAAGACATCAATGACTCGAAAATTTTTCTTCGGAATAAGCCTGTGCGAAATTCTTTTATTTTTAGATCGTTTTATGGATTTTTTTGTGACCCCGATGAGCTTACGGATTGTGGATTGGATTATATTTTCGATGTATGAAAAATAGGTTTCTTCTATTAACTTTTCGTCAATAACCCTGGGTCATTTTTGTCCTACCCAAAATTGTTTCTGCTGACTACTTCCGAACAAGCCCACCAGCAAAGAAACTTACATAGAAGAGGAACTTGACCCCCAAAATGTAATGCCTGCCCTTGAACCGTCACAAAGAGTGGACAAAATTTGGGTTGGACACAAATGACCCACGTTTACAGACGGCGTTTATCAAAAATCGCAGGTAAGCGAAAATGTTTTGATTTTTTTATTTTAATGTGTTTTTTTTTGCGTAATGAAGCTGCAGAATTAGAAATTTTTTTTTTCTAAATTACATGAATTTTTCTAGTGTCAGTACAAAATGAAACATCGTCAGCTGAGCGGGTTGTTCGTTTACGGGAATAATAATTTCATTTAAGAACGTACAATTTTGTTTATAACAGTAGAATTAACAATTATAAGTTGAAAATAATACAGTTTACAAGGAAAAAATGTTTTTTGATAATAAAATGCGTTCATATCAATACATGATTCATTGCCCATTTTACCCACCGACCTTAAGCATTTAATATTACATCAATAAAATCTAATATTTTTTCCCTCAAAGGTGCATGATCCAGCTTCAATTTGCCGTAAAGTACATTAAGATATCTCAGTTTTTCGAAAAATTATGATTTTTTAAGCAAAATACTGATTCTTTACGGAGTTGCTCCATTTTTTAAATAAAAAATATATGTAAAAATAAACTTTTCATAAATTTTATGGTTGTTATATAAAGTCGAAGGTTTCGAACAGTAGCTCAAATTTTATCAAAATTTTCCGAGTTCACTAACCCCACAAAAAAACGGCCGGACGTGAACGACCCAGGTTTACCCACATGAAGGGTTAACATCATTTTCATTCAATTTTTCTTAATGTATCATCAATAAATGTTTAATTTTCATACTTACATTGATTTTGCCGATTGAATTCTTCGATAGATAAAAATCCTTCAACTGGATCCGTTAATAAATAAAAATTATGCAACCAGATCTTTCGATGAATAAAAAAATGAAAAAATCAATAATACTTAGCGGGACATTCGGAGGAAGGCTTTTTTCGCCAAGGTTGAAAAGGAACGAAGAAATAAATGTGCGACAATGACGATATTTATTTTTAAATTATTTTTTAATAATTTCGATAAAAAATGATATAAATCGGGTACTTAATAACAAGATAATAAGTATTATAAACAAGGGGACTAAATACAAATGTACAGTGGGTCTTTAAAGTTAGTCGATAGCACAACTTCTTTTTTTTTTCCTTTTTTTTCCTTTTCTTTTACGAAATATATATATGTTTTCACTAACTTAGAAAACTAGAAAAGACAACTTAAGAGACGTACTGCCTTTTTTATTTTTCCTTCTATTTTATGTTTTCTCAACTTAATGTTCTCAGTTTTTGCGGTTTCATCGTAAAAAAAATGTCACTTTCCAGCTTTAACTGGCTTAAGAGTTAACTGTGAATGATTTTTTTTTTTTTGCGATAGATCGAAAACGTAAAAAAATTGTATTGGAAAAATAGAGAGAGAGAGAGAAAGAGAGAGAGAAAGAGTAAAATAAAATAGAAAGAAAGCACGAAATTAACGAGCACACAGAGAAAATCTTAGAAAACTTCGTCTAACACGAATTCGACAGATAAACGAACGACAGTCAATAGGCATTGCTAAATTTCACTTCGTGTAAAAATATTGCTACATTTGTCTCGTTTTTTTTTGTATTTTTTCCTCATTCCATTCTTTCAAGACTTAAAAAAATGACTTTCCTCCAAATTATCATTTTTCACCACGTTTCTCAAATCCTCATATTAATTCTTCTTTTTTTCTCGTTAAATCGTAAACGTGGACAATGTCGTGGAAAACATGAAAAATTTTCCATCACGAAGAAAACAGCTTTTTTTTTCTTTATGCAGAAAATTAATACCAATTTACGTGTGTCGTTGGATTACATTTTCAAAGCAGGAAATATTGCACTTTCGTGTAATTCACATTCGAGACATTTTCGTGCTACAACGATTTTCATTTTTCATTTTTATAATTTCTTCTTCGCTAAAAATTTCGATCGACGAATTTCGACTAATCGAGAGACGGTAATAGTACATTACATCTCGAGGACGTAAAAACATTTTCTGACGAGTGTGAGTTTGCAGGCGAGTCCTGCAATCACACTCGTCAGAAAATGTTTTTACGCCGAGTGATGTACGATATTTTATATCACTCAGTACAATAATGAACGTTTTCACGCCCGCTTGCGGACGTAAAAGCGACCATTATTGTACTGAGTGATATAAAATCGTTTTTTTGAGTCCATCAAACGAGGACGAGGGACGGTATTGCATCGGCACCGATTGAGAAGAAGAAAAAATAGGTAAAAATAAACGAAGGAAGAAAGAGGCAAGTGAGAATCGATTTTCACACTTTTCTTTTAATCAACACTATTATTATCATTATTATTATTAATATTATTATTATTATTATTTACGTTAAGAGATAAACAAAATTTGTCCCGTCGTACGAGAATTAACGAGGAGGTCCGCTCGTTTGATCGAAATTCGTCGATTTTCGTGGAGGAAAATCGTCGGAAAATTCGTTGAGCCTGGACTAGTTGCGACGGAGGATTAAATGCATTTTTTTTTTTAACGTATTTATACATTCTAATACGTTTATAATGTCCTCGTCGCTCGTGTGCACTCTGCGATCGCAAAATCGTGTGTGACCTCACGAATTTTCCGGAAAATTTATCCCCTCAATGGTCAATTTTCATGATCACAAAGTTTCGACGAAAAAAAAAATCGTTATTACACGCAAAAAATTGTGTTCAATCGGGCTCGATAAAAATTGTGAATTAGTGCGACGATTTTTCTTTTCATTTTCCTACTTTCACAACGACGAATCAGCTGTTTTCCAACGACACAACTCTTGACTCGAGGAAAATGAAAATTACAACGACAAAAAAATATCCGATCTCTCGTGAAAAAAATAATAATAAATCGACGAAGAAAAAAAAACACATCTTGACTTCTCCCACGACGTCTTTCAATTGGACATATATACATTGCTAAAAAATTTGTTGAAAACTACTACACATCTATCTGCTTTTTTTTTTTTTTTTTAGTAATAATATACATATATAACACACGATCATAAATGTCTTGGCGAATTTGGATTATAAACGCTAAAGGATTTTTTTTCTCGTTATATACAGAGTGTTAAGTAACTAGATAACCTGACTAGGTTCACCGTGTAGAGCGCGCCAAGACGAAAAATTAGCTTTTTTAAAATTGTTATACGACAAAAATTGGCTTAGTTATTAATGTTTCAAGCTGACCAATGACGGCTAGAATCTAGGAGCAATGCTACTGGTGAGCCGCGTGGTGGGGGGCGGCGTAAAGTAACGGTGGGCGTGGCGCAAAAACCCCCACCAGCGGCATTTCTCCTAGATTCCAGCCGTCATTGGTCAACTTTAGAAACATTGATAACTCAGCCAATTTTTATCGTAAAAATTTTTTCTTAAAAAGCAAATTTTTTGTCTTATTGCGCTCTACACGGCGAACCTAGTCAAGTTATCTAATTGCTTAACATCCTGTATATATATTTATATATATATATAAGTTTTTTTTGCCTTCTTCGTATCGATCTTACGTTTTTAAAAATTGGAAAATTCTAATTGTAACATTGGCAAGTCATTCGTGACGGTGAACCCTCAAATCGTCGACGATTCATGACGGAAGAGGGGGCGAGGGGGCAAAACGGGACGGGGTCAACATTATAAACATCTTAATACGTATTTGAGCATTGATTTTTATTGAAAATCGGTCGCGATATTAATCGCGATTGAATCGGGGCATTTTTCAATTTTTTTTTATTCCCTTAAAAAATAATCAATCGACGATTAAATGGTCACCGCACGTTCTGACTCGTTATAATAGATGATACGAATTCGTAGCAAGTTACCGGAGGATCAAAAAAATTGATCGTGTGGGGGACGTGACGTCGTGACGAATTTTTTCGAGTTATTGAAATGCCTTATTTTCATGAAATTATTATTAATAATAATAAAAATAAAAATTAATATGAATATTAAAATTTTAATATTAATATTAATAATCAATAATGATCGATCTTGATGATCGAGAAATTTCGCAATTTCACCAATTTTTTTTTTACCCTCTTTCCTGCATTCCGGAAGCACAAATTCGTTCACGATTTCACGGACCGCTTTCCCCCGCCACGAAATTTTTTTTTCCTCGGCTCAACAGCGTTTTATTTCAATCCCTCATCGTCGTCAACTCGTTCATAGTTTTTCATGTACTTATTTTTCGTTCCTCAACATCGATTTCACTTATATATTAATCCAATCAGTTTGTTTCTTATTTGTTATCTTAATTTGCCCTGAAATTTCGTCGCATTAAATTCCCTCGTGAGAGTGTCTTATCGAAATGTCTCGTAATAATGTTTCGTTTTTATTGTTGTTGTTGTTTAATTTTTTTTTTTTCGTTAAGATTTTTGTCGTATTGCTTTCGCTCCTATCATCGAAATGTGTTTACGTTTAGACGAATACCATATATTATAGACTTTACAAATAACTATATATATATATTTTATAGATTTTTTCGAATTATTATTATTATTATTATTCTCGCTCCAATCACAATGTGCGCAAATAACGACTTTCACAAAGACAAGTAAGCCACGATAAAGAAAAAAAAATATTAATTTAAGTTTCTCTCGTATTACACACAATTTTATTCGCAAATTTATCATTATTATTAATTTTTTCATCATTAAGAGTATTTAAAAAAAAAACACAATTTCTTACTCGCCATTTTCAAACATTGGCGCTCGTAACACGATATACGAATTTAACGGGAAAAAAACGACAATGAGAATCTCGCCTTTAACGCACGACGAAATGTTACACGCGTTGAAACAAATTTTTTAAATTTTTTTTTTGGTTTTTTTTTCATGAATATTCACGACGTTAATTTTATCGCGATAAAAAATTAAATTATGACTCCGGCTCAAAACGCGTCTTAATTTTTCATTTTTTTTTTTTGGATATATCATTCAGGGAAATTTTTACTAAGGGGGGATTTTTTAAATTGAAATTGTGAAATAAAAAATACAAAGTAGTATCGACGATTAAAAACCTTTATTCGTAATTCGCTTTTACGATCGTCTGGAAAATAATTATATCATATAATTATAATAATTATATAAATATATTTCCTTTATGAGAAAGCAAAATGAAGAACGGAGATTTAAAAAAAAAAATAATTCAACAAAAAGAAGTTGAAAATTGAGAAGTCAATTCTTTTTTTATTTTTATTATTTTAAATTAAATATTTTTTCACACGATCGTCCAAGTATCGTGATCGACTTCTCGTTTGGGATAATTGATGGTAATTTTTTTTTTCTGTAAAAAAAAAATGGAAAACATTCATTTTGTCTGTCTGCAACGAGCCCCCTTAATTGATTTTTTGTACTCGTTCTTAACCAATGTCTCATCAATCATCACGTCACTCCGTGCACTTTTTTTCTCAATTTTTTTTTTCTCCTCGCGATTTTCGAAAACACCTTTAAATTTTTTTTCAATTCGCGATAAATGTTGTATAATTTGAAATTTTTTTTTGTCATCTCTTCTTCTTACCATTAACTTTTTTGCATCGACAGAAAATTTCCGGGCTCTCTCTCTCTCTCTCGTTTCGTTCATCATTTTGAAATATTAAAAAAAAAAAAATTGTCGACCCAATTATGGAGATCGAATAAAAAGTCATTTGTAAAACGATCGGGGAAGATTAAATGAAAGTTGATATGTCTCTTTTTTCAATTTGTGTGTTTTTTAAGAATTAATTTTTCTTTATCATTGAAAAGTGGCAGTATCGATTGTTGTGGAAGTTTTGACTCTTCATTTTCAATTTTCTCGAACGAACACGTGAAATTTTCACGCGACTCGAATTCAACAAAGTTTTTTTTTTCTCTCTCTCTCTTTGCACTTCTCTTCGCTATTTACGCTTCGAAAGGGCGAAAACTTTTTTTTCCTCTCTCTCTCTCTCTCTCTCTACGAAACATTTTCCATCCCTTTCTTCCCTTCCATCCCCTCCTGAGCCCCCTTCTCAATAATGTTTCACACGATTTTCCCCTCATTACTGTTTTTTTCCAGAGATTTTCACAGCCTGCGTTTATTTTTTTTTGTAGAGGTCTAAAAAAAATTCATCCAGGGTTAATTTTTTTTTTCAATTTTTTGTTCTCCATTGTATGTTTTTTTGTCTGCCTGCATTTTCGTGGGATTCTAGGCGCGATGGATTTAAATTGAACGTGAGTCTGCGGACTTGCCGCTTTATCCGTAGACTCGCGAGAATAAAAAAAACAATCGCATAATTTTTTTTTTCGTCATCCCAGAAAATTATTATTGTTCCAGTGAGCTTCGATTCGCGTGATTCGGTTCAATTTCCACTTTTCCTTCCTCCGTTTCGTTCGAGCATTTAATTTTCTCTTTTTTTCCCTTCACACTCGCCATTGTATTACATTTTTTTTTTCCCTTGTAAATAGACGTCTAACATATTATTTTGTTTCATTGGCCCTGTATTCAATTTTGTACAAAAGTTTCCATTCAAGACCGGAGTGATAGGCACTATTTTCGTCAAGTTTCTTATTTGCTTTTTTTTCCCCTTCAAAATACTTTTATCATTCTTTGTATTTTTTTTTTTTTTCGTTTCCGTATTCTTTTTGCTTTGCTTTTTTTTCGCCCTGTCGTTATTTCACTTCCGTTTTGCATTGATCGCGATTATCATCGAAAATTCAAAATAGAAAACAAAAAAAAAATTAATTTAAAAAAATCGAGATGATTCGCAACAGACATTTATATATATATAGTAATAGCTATAATGACGTCGAATAAGTAATAATGACGAGACCTCTCTTTCTCTCTCTCTCTCTCTCTTTTTATTTTCGAAAAATAAGAAAAAAAATGTCCCCGAGTCGACGCTTGTCGTCGAAAATAATGAAAAAAAAAATAGAAAACACGAATAATCCAACGATAGTTAAAAGAATAAGAAAAGAAAAACGTTCAAACGCGGAAATAAAAATTGGCAAAATTAAATTAATGGTAGTGGGTGGCCGGTGTTAGTGTTGTTAAAGTTAATTAAAAAATAATAATAAAAAGTTATTTAATCGATAAGTAAACGTAAAGAGCAATGAGATCAAGATTCGATAATCATACAGTTCGTCGAACGATTTTAATCGTGTGGACGATTGCAAACGTTTTATCAGTACATCGGTGCATTTGTAAAAAAAAAAAAAAAAAAAAAAAAAAAAAAAAAAAAAAAAAACGCACCACGATCCCGTTTTCGTCTTAATGGTTCCACGCGTATCAACAAAGAAAAATATTTCTGATTAAAAAAAATACGTTTCGAGAGATTGGATTAAAAAAAAGAGAAATTAAAAAATCAAAGAATGAAATGAAACCGGAAATAAAATTAAACAACGAGCGTTATAAGAAAATAATCGCCGAAGCTGTATCGACGAAAAATAATAATAATAGTTTTTTTTCCCTCGTCATTCGTTTAAGAACAATGCAATATTTATTATTATATATTTTTTGTTTTTTTTTTTCCAATCAATTATAAATAACCGTTATGGTTGTTTCTTTTTCTTAATGATTCTTATAATCGTTAAAGTTTTTCACAAAAAAAAAAATTCTCGTCCTCACACGTTTTCACTCTCAACTTTCGTTTCTCTCCGATTAAATTTTTGTTTCTTCATCTTTCCCACATCATATGACTGTAATGGGCAAAAACAAAGAGGGGAAAAGCACAATTTTCGATTTTTTTTTCCCTCCGCTTCACGATATTTCTTACAAGAATTATATATTTATATATATATATGAATATGCTCTTACCGATATACACAACAAAAGAGGGACAACAATTCGACGGAGCGCGGTGATCACAAGATTTTCCGGCAAAATCGAGATTACAAATTTCATCAAAATTTTGGTTTTCGTTAAAAAAAAAAAAACCGCCAAAGACATCGAAAAGTCAAGCAGTCGGTGGAAAAATATTTGATCCCGATTCAGTCGCGTTCGATTCCCCGAATCGTTTCCCTCGGTCCGCCATCTAATTTCTCTCCTTCGTACAAAAAAGTTTTTTTTCCTCCTCTTCCTCATCCGCCTCCTCGTTTCACTTACGTGGCTAGTATACTACAGTACATGTACAAAAAACGTTCATTTATAACTCTGCGAAAAAACTACGGGAATATAAATGTGTGTTTGTGTGTGTGATTATCGTACAATATTTACCATGTATGGCGTTAAAAAAACACACAAAAAAAACTCCTTTTAGGTTATGCACATGAACATTGACCGCGTTCGACGCGGCCATTTTTTTCGACGTGGCTCCATATTGACCAATCGCCTGTAATCGTCCATTTTGTCATCGCTAATCGTGTACATTTGAGGTTAAGTTCGAAAAGAGAAAACGTCAATGGGACAATCGCGCCGCGTACGATTGTCAGCTGACGAGTAACGCCGCCATCTTGCTTCGATCTCGCAAAGCCGCCATTTCGTCTTCGATTTCGCAAAGCCGCCATTTTGGCGTCGCGTTTCACAAAGATTCGAGGTTAAGATGGAGAAGCATGAGTGTTTGACGCCCGATGAGACTCTAACCTTCGTCCCGATGTCAGCAGACCTTCGAATCGCCGTCCTGAACCTCCATTTTCCATTTTGTCTTCGGGTTTCACACAGATTCGAGGTTAAGATGGAGAAGTAAGAGTGTTCGACGCCCGATGAGACTCTAATCTTCGTCCCGATGTCAGCAGACCTTCGAATCGCCGTCCTGAACCTCCTCCTCCTCCTCTTCCCCGTCGTCGTTGTCTCAGAAGCTGACCCACTCGTTGCCAACCCCAATGTCCGAGAGCATGTCCGTGACATCGGGAGTGCGTGTGAACTCAAAGTGCGAACCGCTACTCGAGCTCGCTGTTTCAAACGAATCGAGATCGGTCGTGATGGTTTCCATGTCAAGGTCAAGCTTGAAATCGGACGGTTGTATCTGAAGTAGATCATTCAGGGAATAGAGGTCAGCGAGGCTCGGATTCGTCGGTTCCTCCAGTTTGACATTGACATTGCCATTCGTCGTTGGTACTACCATCGAGACATTTGGCCGTTCGATCGGTTCCTGCTTGACTATATAATTTTCAAGGTGACACGGTGTCGATGTCCTCTGATAACCACGTGACAGCTCGCTCAGGTCACTGAAGCCACGAACCGAGGAGAGGAGCCTGTCGTTCGTGTAATCCGTGTGGTAATCCAAATCCGCCGTTTCCTGTTTGATCCTCTCCTGTTTTATGATGCGATGCACTGGACTCAATGTCGAATTGGTGTTATTGTTATTGTTGTGGTTGATGTTGTTGTTGTTGTTGTTGTTATTGTTGTGGTTGTTATTATTATTGTTGTTGTTGTTGTTGTTTATCCTGGAGGTCATCAGGGGTAAGGTCGGTCCGCAATCGATGAAATGGTCATCGTAGTAACTCGCTGATTCTGGTGAATCCGGTGTGTCGCACGAGGGACTGCTCGGCACTTTGGCAGTGACAATTGGTGGCGCTGGTGTGTAATCTATCGTGGCGTTCAACGATGTTGACGTCGTCGTTGTTGACACCGTCGTTGGATTTGACTGATGAAGAGATGGCCTCTTGTCAATCGCCAATCTGACCTTGAGCCTCGATACCGAATTCGTCGTCGTGTGAGACTGAAGCCTCTTCAACGGTGTGTTGTTGCTATTGTTGTTGTTGCTGCTGTTGTTGTTGTTGTCGTGTCGCGTTTTGTTGCCAAAGTTTATCGTCGTGGCGGTCGACATTGATTCGTTCGCTATCGTTGAAGATGCCGATGAGCCTGTGGACGAGTTTGAGGACGTTAATGCTGGCAACGATGCGGAACCCAATGCTGATGACAATGATGACGCTTTCTTCGCCTTCTTCGTTTCCTTTGTCTTTGTCACTGGCGCCGGTTTGGTAGTTTTTTTCCTAGGTCTGTACTTGTAATCGGGATACTCCATCATGTGCAACTGTCTTAGTCTCTCGGCCTCCTCGATGAAGGGTCTTCGGTCAGCCTCGTCCAGTGTCTTCCATCGTCTGCCAAGACGTTTGCTTATCTCGGCATTGTGCATGTCCGGCTGTATCTCGCATATCTTCCTACGTTCGATCTGCGACCAAACCATGAACGCGTTCATCGGACGCTTTATGTGATTCGGATTGTTCTTCTTGGTCTGTAACAGAACAAAGAAGAATGACGATGATTAGACGGCTGATCCAAAATGATATTTGGGTCTAGATTTATTTTTCGATATCGCTGAGGACGAAGTATCATGGTGAATTGTAATGTCGTTGGGATTCTTTCGACCCGAAGGTTTTCAAGGCGTTTATCGGAACGGTACATAAATTAAGGGGAAATGCGAGTGACGCGATTCAAGGTTGATGACGGTTGGTATAATTCATGTCGCATGAGGCAATACGACACCTGCAGCAAAACGACGCACCGTCGATTAATACGTTTAACCAATTAGCTGAATGATACACCGTACCACATAAAATATGGTAATAAGTGGGGGCAGTCTAATTTGCCGGAAAGATCGAGGATCGATAAGCCGGTCAATTTGAATGAGAACACTGTGAGTTCGAGTGTTTGGTTAATGCCGTCCTGTTCCTTCTTTATTAGTTATCTAGAATCATGCGTGTCGTAGAATGTGGGTCAAGAGGATGCCTCGAAGTGGCCCAGAGAGCTTCTTTATTGGTATCCATATTTGTATACCATTAAAGATAGTGCGCGCAACTGTACCGATACACCTGGACGCACTTGGAACTTTGACTTTAATGCGTATCGTGTCCGGTAATAAAAATCCACCCTCGTTCGACCGGCGGTTCGATAGAGGTGCAGCATAACGGAATATATAGGACGCATTTGGGTACTTCCGACGAGTGGCTCCGCTCTGCACCTGTTCACAAGTAGAAACAAGGCAGACCAGACCCGTTCTTCGTCTTATTGTCAGGCTCAAGTCAATTAAATTGTTTGTGGTCGATCGGCAACTTGGCTAACTCGGAATGCCATGGGAAACAATGAAACCGAGGGAAGTGCAAATTATTCGAGGTGGAAGGATAATCCCATGTGCTTCCTGATTTCACTGAGGTGCCGAGAGAAATTTCCGGGTATCAACGCGTTCATCGGTGCCGCTGATGTGCGACGTTGAAGACACGATGAGAAACTGGGATGAAGCAAACGAACGGAGAAGAAGATTCAAGATGCTTAGGCCGGTCTCGTCGTCGTCGTCGTGTGTAAAATCGCGTCGCGACTAAGCGACGCCGTCGTACACGGCTCTTTGCAACTGTTATAACGGATGAAGAACCGACGAGTGGGCTCCTCTTTCTGCGTTGATGATGATGATGATGGCATCGAGGAATGAGTGAGATCGTGGAATAGCGGTTAATTAATTAGTCATCTCCGTATCTCTCGAGTTTTATTTCCCTTTGATTCGCGAAACCGACTTTTGATCCACGAAGACACGGAGTTTCTCACGGATCTGGGGTTGATGTTGACACGGCAATAGGGGCGCGATAACATTGATCGGACAAGAGCCATGTGTCTCGAGTATCGAGACACGAGACGCTCCACTCTCGTGGACTTGATCCATAGATTGGCCTAGTGGAGATCAAAGCTGCATGTTGATGACACTGAGGATGAACCAATGTGCTTCAACTTGTGGTAGGGAGTTCTGTCTAGTCACTGATCGTAATTTAGAGTATAGACTTCAAGATGTGCAGACTCTTATTTCCTACTGCACACAATGGCGGAAGGTTGGAAAGGGGTAGTCTTCAATGGACATGGATTTGATAGTAGGTCCATAGAGTTAAACTTGTAGTATTTTTGCCTGAAACCATAAGCAAGGCCTATAGGCCCAGGTCTAAAAGATCAGATGATTAGTTCCACAGAGTTAAATTCGTAGTATTTTAGCCTGAAACCATAAGCAAGGCCAATAGGCCTAGGTCTAAAAGATCAGGTGAAGTCTGTCGCACCAATTCCCGAAGGAATCTCAAGAGTCTCATATCCACAGTGTTGAAGTAGCTGATTTCCAGCCTATTTAAAACGCTCTTCGATGTCACCACTTCTATCCTATCAGTCCCAAACCGGCTTCACCAATTCTAGGCCCCAATGCCCGGAAGTCAAATTGGCATTTTTCAACAAGACCATCCATTTACGTGCGGTAGGATTACGTCTGACAACTTTAACATGGATATTTATATCTAAGAAATACAAGCAAATCCACCAGCAAACAGTGCGGCAGGCGATCAGCTTTACCCAACAGTTTCATCGTGTTTCGCTAGTTACAAGTTCCGAGGAACTCAAAGAAGAAAGCGTGCAAGAGAGAGAGAGAGAGAGAGAGAGAGAGAGAGAGAGAGAGAGAGAGAGAGTGGAGACGAGATGAGAAAAAGGCCTCAAGGGGCTTCGTGAGTCAAGACGCGTGCCGACTGAACGTCGCCTGAGACGTGATCTTCGCGGTATTCAACCATTAGCTATCGACGAGACGCTGCTTGTAGATCTTGTTCCTGCTTCATCTATCTCTACATCTCTATACATCGCCCTCTCCAACCCTCTCTCTCTCTCTCTTGTGGGTCTTGAATCCTGGATCTAGGCGCACTCACGAACCGGGTCTGCTAGTTTCTCACGGCAACTTTGTCACCTCTGACGCCACCGTATACATAACTACGAGCATAACGATCATACGTACAGGATTAGTAACTGGAAGACACCATAAAGCTCTCGGTGGCGTCGTGAACTTGGTTAGTCATGATAACTGGTCGAGCTGGTAATACGAGATTATTGGCCAACACGCGCACGCACCGGTGTTTAATCGTTGATGAAGCATCCTTTCTCCCCCTTTTACTTTTTGCCCGATCCCATGACTTCCCTACTTCTGTTTCTCTTCGGATTTCTTCTCTCGCTGCTCTCTCACTCTCGGGTTCAGCTCAACATCGCGAGACACATAAGGGCTGAGGTCACTTGGTAATGGCCTACGGTGCATCAGTTTTTTTTCTCCCAAGTGCAACCCTTAATCCTCCAGAGTCTTGGTAGGGACTCTGGTAATCTTTGGTGTGGGGCTTACTCTGTCAATGCTCCTATTTTAGCTTCTGCCTCATTCGCTTCGAACTCATTCACAACTGTTTTCTCAACTTCACTAACCCTCGGGAATTTTATCTTCCTGATTGGAACAGAGATGCTGATGGAAGTCACCTTGTGGCCTGACTCAACTCGGCAGAGCCGAATGATTGAGCGGCCTGTTAATGGCCACTCTTTGATATCGTTTCATAAATTCACATGTTTTACGCCCAGATGTAATTCTCCCAATTTTATAGTGTTTTCATGAACACTGTTTTCTGTCAACATCCCAATTTACCCTCAAGTCCTGTGTTGATGACTTCTGGTCTAACATGATAGAGGAAGAGGATTAAAAGCACCTTATGGTGAATATTGAGTCACGTAAGACGTTGGGAATCGATAGACTGATAATGAGAGGAAGATTTTAAAGATTGAAGCCTCCAGACTGGGGTCAATGACACTTAATCGTTATCGGGTGCAGCCTCAGTAATAGTCTCTTTCTCCCTCTCGGTGTTCAACACAGATGGTGGAAACATGTTGCCTACCCGGAACCCCAATAAGAACGTTCCCGAATGTGCGTTTGTGGAAAAAAAGGGGTTTCGTTTTTAAGTTTTTTTTTAATTCTTTGATGTTTTTTTCGACTCTTGTCACTGCGGGATCAGTAGCCTCAGGGAATCCGGAGCAAGCGTGAAAGTCTTGGAGTTACGAGCTCGAGGAAAGATGAGTTTTTCACACCGTGTATGACCCCACGAGTATGTTGGAGCGTGTTGTCATATAAACTGTATAATACGGAACGTGGTTCATATAGAAGAAGGTGGGGCAAAATGGCCTCCCGGTGGCAAAACGACCACCCTCCAAAATTATTGGTAAACATAGGCAATTCCCCATAGACTCCCCACACCAAATCAGATATAGGTAAATAAATTAATAACATTTTAAAAACCATTCACCATCAAGAATTTGAAAAATCTGGGGCAAAATGGCCACTCCCATAATCGTAAAAAAATATAAAATAACAAAACTACGATTACAATTGAATTTCCTAGAAGATTTAATTGCAAAAATGCGTCGGGCACTTTGGTCCAGGTATCTTGGATATTAAAGTGATGTGAAAGGCCTAGAAACGAAAGGAATCGTTTTGCAACCTTTTACTCTTTGTATGAATTTAAAAAAAATAGGCTGATGGCCATTTTGCAACACTTTTTTCACTCGAACCGCAAATCAATCAGTAAATACGTCTCTTTTAAATTAAAAACCACGACTGTTCTTAGCGTTTTGGCTAAGTTATTTTCTTGTTGGCCATTTTGCCCCACCTTCCCCGATACACGCTTTCATGAAAGATGTGGGCATCTGCGTGAACGTTAAATTTCTCACTGCTTCGCAGTTCACTATAATCGTAAGGGAAAAAGGCCACGAACACTGGATAGGTATATCAGTAGGCCCACATCTTGGGTCATAAACAGCACGTTGTATTCCCTCTCTACTCCTCCTGTCCTAAATCATCGTGTTCCTCTTCTTCTTCTTCTCCTTCTTCTTCTTCTTCTTCTTCTTCATCTCCATTACTCTACCCTGCAACAAAACTGTGCTTACGGAAGCGCAAAGTGTCCCGGAACTTCTTCAGGCCCTCCATCACTTACAGGAGCCTTTTACCAACGACAAAAGGTCGGTCGATGGTACGAATTCGTAACAAATGTTGCACAAAACACCGCCATAAGGTATCATACATTGTTGCAACATCCGCCGTCGTTTCGAGCTCCATCGAGGCAATTTTCCCAAATGTAAAATCATCTCCCAATGCTCTAGATTTTTTTTCTTCTTTTGGTCACCATCCAGCCTCAATTCTGGGGCTCTGTGCCAAAACTTTTCGTTCCTCCTTTGGCCCACCAGTTGCATATCCGTTTCAACGGAGTATATCCACAGACAGCGAGACAACTTTATCGCCTATATATTCCTCGTGAGTATGTAGTACAAAGATATAAAAGTATCGTTGGGATTCTTTGGCGCTTATTTATCGAGAACAAGGAGTGTTTTACGGTACAGAAAAGAGGCGAATTGGAGAGGAAAAGAAAAATCGCGACGTAATAACATTCGGCTGTTCCAATTTTCACGAAACTCACACGCAGTTGTTCGATTGATGGCGGAGAGATCATTGTGAGAAACTGGGATAAGGTGAAGAAAAAAGGGAAATGTTGGAAAGGTGAAAATACGAGAGATTGGAGGCGCCTTGTGCGCTGAAACGAAATGTGAGTCAAGGTGAGGCGTGGTATTATACGCAATATACCGATCCCGGCCACTTGTTATTATATATGCAAGAGGAATGCACAATGCTTTTGATTGAGGCCCGTAATGCTAACCCCGATATGGCCTGGCCAATCCGAACGGAGCTAATCATCATTATCATCATCATATTTTGATTAACCTTGATCTTATCCGTTCTCTATTTAAAAGTCGGGTGTTTGAAGAGAAATGTTGAAAGTGTATATACCGCAGAATATAATGCTGCATGAATAAATTATGTTGTGCACGTGAAATGAATTCTCCACATATTCACTATGTTCTTTAACTCGGAGGCTACAATTTTACTCATTTAATTGCAAAGATCATGAACATTGTCTTGATGGCTTCGAGGCAAACTTTCTGCACACTGAGAGAAAAAATTACTAGTACCAATGAAATAAAGTTTTGAAGGCAAAAAATCATTTTTTTTTCATTATTTGCCAAAACATATTAGATTGGTTCCCTTATATATTTACTTGGTTCATTTTTTTCAGTCAATTACATAAATTTCTGTTTCGATAAACGAATTTACTTGAAACTAACAATATGTTATCAATTATATGTAATATGTTGTTTGAATCAAGAACACATTTTATCATTCAAAACATGCGTGTCTTTTAATACAGGAAGCACTGAGAAAAAAAATGGTTGAATCAACAATTTAATTTTTTCTCTCAGTGCAGGTTTTGTGTCATTTCCGTGCTCTGCAAGAGAATTTTTAACTCTTATTTGAGGCTTTTTGATCTTGATCTAGTAAATTAATCAATTTTGTTGAATTTTGATCTATTTAACTGATCCATTTTTATCTTGTTCCAATGTCTTCATGTTAATCAACCCGAGTGATCCATTTTTTTATCTTGATTTATTTTTTTATCTTGATCTACGCGTCTGATCTATTCTTTTATCTTGATGTACCGAACGATCCACTCTTTGATCTTGATTAATTCTTCGATCATGTTCCACTCGGCTGATCCATTCTACAATCTCGATCTACTCATCTGATCCATTCTTTGATTTTGATTCAGTCTTTGATTTTGATCGACTCGGCTAATGCATTCTTTGATCTTGATCTACTCATCCTATCTATTCTTTGATCTTGATTCATTGATCTGATCTATGCTTCGATCTTGATCTACTTCCCTGATCCATTCTTTGATATCTATCTACTTGTTTAAACCATTCTTTCAACTTGATCTACTCGGCCAATGCATTCATTAATCTTGATCTACTCAGCTAATACATTTTTCTATCTCGATCTACTCCATTCTTTGATATCTTCTAATCATCTGATCTATTCTTTGATCTTGATCTACTCATCCTATCTATTCTTTGATCTTGATCTACTCATCCTATCTATTCTTTGATCTTGATCTACTCAGCTAATACATTGTTCGATCTCGATCTACTCATCTGATCTTTGATCTCGATCTACTCCATTCTTTGATATCTATCTAATCATCTGATCTATTCTTTGATCTTGATTTATGCGACTGGTCCATTCTTTGATCTTGATCTACTCATCATATATATTCTTTGATCTTGATCTACTCATCTGACCTATGCTTTGATCTTGATCTACTCCGCTGATCCATTCTTTCATGTCTATCTACTTGTTTAAACCATTCTTTCAACTTGATCTACTCGGCCAATGCATTCATTAATCTTGATCTGCTCAGCTAATACATTCTTCGATCTCGATCTACTCATCTGATCTTTGATCTCGATCTACTCCATTCTTTGATATCTATCCAATCATCTGATCTATTCTTCGATCTCGATCTACTCATCTGATCTATTCTTTGATCTTGATCTACTGAACTGATCTTCTACTCTTCATCTTCTCTAAGCCCATCTCGTCTAGCTGTGTCACCCGACTGTAATGAATGCTTATGTTAGTTTTTTTTTTTCAAAATCGTATAATACGTACGCACGCACGTTCGCTAAATCCTGCGATAGTCACGTACGAAGGTCTTCGCATGCAATTATCATTTTTCTCTGGTACGCGCGTGGTACCTGTGCAACGACGATCCACCGTGCACCATTGTTTTGCACGTTTCAGCCTATCGTTGGTGAATGCGCACATACGCGTGACACCCTCGGTATTAGATGCACGAAGCAGCATCAACAGCGTCATATTGGTGCGATCTATCTCTGTTTTACCGCCACTGGGATCCGCGCTCGATATACCAATGTGCGTGCTCGCTTGCATTCAACCGCGGATATGTATTCCGTATTTATAATTATAGCATGTACAAACGCGCGTACACGCGCGCATTCGCCGATGTACGCGTACGAAGAATCGTGACCATGAAAGATTTATCATTATAAATATTCAATGCTGTTGACATTAGCTGTGATCAGTGATTAAAGTGACACGTTATTTCGAGGGACAGCGAGAGTGCAATGTTCCACTTTCGAATTAGAGTGTAATAATCCCTTTTTTACCTTCAATATTTGCATGATTCATTATAAATTAATTTTTAATTATATTTAAGCCTTCTCCGTGGATTTGGCATTCCAAGGCCCGCATTTAAAGTTTTTAAAATCAAACTTAAAGTCGAACTTTGCATTGAACTGAAGTTTGAACTTAAGATCGAACTTAAGTTCCAATCTAAGATGAATCTCAAGTTTGAACTTGAGTATCATTGTAAGTTCAAACTTTCGTGCTAACTTCAGATCAACCTTAAGTTCAAACTTAAGTTTGGTTTGAAGTTTGATCTCAAGATCCATCTTGAGCTTGAACTTAAGTTCGATCAAAATGGATAATTAAGTTTGAGCGAACTCAAGTTCAAGATCGATTTGAAGTTCCCACTAAAGTTTTAACTTGAGTATGAACTTATAATGACACTTTAGTTCGATCTTAAGTTCCAACTTGAGTTCAATAGAAGACTTGATCTTAAGTTTACTTGGAACATTGAGTATTGTTTACCGGTTTTTTTTCTATTTAGAACTCTAAATCGTTAATATAGACTCCGAAAGACATTTAAACCATTTTTCACTATGAAAACATAACCTTAAGGATTGTTAATTGAAAATAAAATCTCTTGTCGTTCAACGCTGCAAAATTGAACTTCATTAAAAATTTGGCGTTTTATTTTACAGCCTCTTCACTTTCTCCACGCGGTGAAAGATTAGAAGGAAAAGTTGGGTCAACGAGAAACATCAAATTTTATTATCACACATCACGATTTTTTATTTATTAAAGCACGTAAAATCATAAAGTTTTTACTGCTAATTTAGAAGCTTTGCAGTGGACTTTTCGCATTCCCACGCGCCGCATTAGCGCGGATGTAACATTGAATCAACAATTATAATAATCCAGAGAGCAAATTTATATTTGCCTTCGATATGCTCGGTTAACTCCGCGAGAATACATTTACAGATATGCATATAATTCGTTTGTGGTTTCGCTAATTGAAATGTAGGAAGTAAGGCTCTCAACCAATTAGCTATTTTCTTTAATTCAATCTTTTTTCAAATGATTAATTTTTACATACAGAATCTCTGCAAACTTTGTAGAACAAAAATGCTAGACTTTTTCCGTGGCCAATGAACCGCTGATCTCGTGAAATATCGGTATTAAAACGCACGTGGTTAAGAAGTTGTTCAACATAGGCACACATTTACCTGCGTGTCGTGGATAAATATTGTATGGGAACTGGAGGCGTTTACTAATTAATTTTACCCGAGAAACCACTTACGGAGGATGAGGCCTCGCATACAAATTTTAGAAACGTAGGTGTAAGACCCTCGTGTCCTTGTACCAGAACATAGTAGACGAAATTAGAATCCCATTAGCGCCGAATGTAGTTGCGAGGAGCCAAGAGGTAACCTCGATGAAGGAACGATATTCATCCGGCGAGAACACAAGCCTTCATTCAAGTGAGAATGACAGAAGCCAGAAAATCATAGTCCAGAGATCAACTTGCTGCATTCCGTTTCCATTTTGCCGGATGTGACAAATGGCCAGAGTGCAAAAATTACTGAACCAATCGTGTATATTGCTCCAGCAACTTGTTCGCTACTCTTGGTGGAAAGAATCCATTTCCTGTTGGGTGAACTTGAACCAGGTTTTCATCAGTAACGAGCTGGATCAAAATGAGTTGAAGGTCTCTACAATATTGGGAAACGTTGAATGTGGCAGCAGAAGAATCAAAGTAGGTAATTTGTTTCGCAACTGCGTCTAGCTAATTGTTTAATGGATTGGTGACTTTTGCTGGAGGAATTGGGTCATTAAAAAAAAAATTATCAAGTAGCCTATTGTAAGGATGCGTTGGCTTCAAAAGTTGACTTTAGGGTCATCTTCCCAGCATTGAAATCTTGGGTTTTTGCAATAAGGTGACCAAAACTGATCCTGAACCTTCCAACGTTTCGATAAATTATGTCCACAATTGTAAGGACACCTTTGATTCGAAGTTAGTCTCAAGACTAATCTGCTGACCATATCCATATCCTGTTAGGTTAACTTGGATGTGGTTCTCATCAGTGACAAGCTGGATCGAAATGAGTTGAAGGCCTCTACAATATTGGGAAACGTTGAATGTGGCAACAGAAGAATCAAAGTAGGTAATTTGTTTCGCAACTGCGTCTAGCTAATTGTTTAATGGATTGGTGACTTTTGCTGGAGGAATTGGGTCATTAAAAAAAAAAAATTATCAAGTAGCCTATTGTAAGGATGCGTTGGCTTCAAAAAGTGAATTTAGGGTCATCTTCCCAGCGTTGGAATCTTGGGCTTTGCAATAAGGTGATCAAAACTGATCCTGAACCTTCCAACGTTTCGATAAATTATGTCCATAATTGTAAGTACTCCTTTGATTCGAAGTTAGTCTCAAGACTAATCTGCTGACCATATCCATATCCTGTTAGGTTAACTTGAACGAGGTTCTTATTAGTAACAAGCTGGATCGAAATGAGTTGAAGGCCTCTACAATATTGGGAAACGTTGAATGTGGCAGCAGAAGAATCAAAGTAGGTAATTTGTTTCGCAACTGCGTCTAACTAATTCTTTGATGGATTGTTGACTTAGTTACAAGAAGAATTGGGTCATTCTTCGCAGAAATTATCAAGTAGCCTATTGTAAGGATGCGTTGGATTCAAAAGTTGACTTTAGGGTCATCTTCCCAGCGTTGGAATCTTGGGCTTTGCAATTAGATGACCAAAACTGATCCTCAACATTCCAACGTTTCGATAAATTATGTCGACAATTGTAAGGACACCTTTGATTCGGAGTTAGTCTCAGGACTATCTGCTGACCATTAGAATCCTCGGCTTTGTCTAACAAATGGATCATGCTCTCCATTAATGTCTATGCAACAATCGATGGTGAAAACGCATTCCAAGTATTCCCAGTATTCTCTCTTCGACATCCAAATACTTCAATTTTGTCTTCAACTTCGTAATTGGACCTTCAGGTTTCCTCTAACGAATTTCGTACTCTTCTAAGCTGTTTATACAGAGCTAGAACTTCCGGTAGCCCATAAATCACCACGAACGAACTTCTAACATGGATAGTTCAACTCGGAAGGAAGCGAAGTTGAAAAAAATAAAATAAAATATCTGCTTGCTCACGTGCGCAGGCGACGCGTGTGTCGTCCAACTCAGGCCTTGGCCTTCGAGCCGATCGCAATTGTAAATGAAAATCCGCCACTAAACCCTGGAAAATCTATGTTTCACTCTTACCTTGAGAATGGTCGTGACGTTATACGAGTCGCGAATGCGGGATCACCTAAAGTGATCGGGAAACACAATGGGGGATATTCTATTGACTTCCGGGTGCGCGTTTTTAGGAAAAATGACAAGTGTTCTCGAGCCAAGTTTCAATCGCCTTTAACGGGTTATACGCTGTCAGGAGGTCGGAAAAAAGCAATTTTTCAAGAATTCCCGATCAGGTTATCATGTTTTTCGACCCCTTGTGAGGTTATCGTGGGTCACTGGTGACCCAAGACATGTTAGAACACGTAATTTGCAATGCAAAATCTGACAAAATTCCTTAACACTCTTGAATACTTCTACGATAAGGGCACACCATGAAGATTGCAAAAAAATTAAAACAAATATTTCATTGTTCGTCATAAACACATGTAAAGAGAAATGAGAGAAAAAAATCGCTCGGGTCTCCAACGACCCACCATAATCGAATCGGGTTAAATACATGTACATTACGAAAATAAAATTTTGAAAAATCGCTCGGGTCTCCAGCGACCCACCACAACCAAATCGGGTTGAATATATGTATACATTACGAAGATAAAATTTAAAAAATTGATTTTTTGAAAATCCTGACTGCGTATAACCTCATAAATGGTTTTTTCAATCACCTTTGGAGCACGTCCGACACTCGTTAAAGTTTCCCAAGTGTCTCGTGTGTAATATTACACGTTTTTCCGTGCTCTAAACGCGGATACACGCAACATTAAGGGGTATGCATGAGAAATACGAGGCAAGAAAAAAACTCGAGTAAAAGCGTGGATTGTAAATTAAGAGCGGAGTTCTGGTTATAATCGCCTGCTAGTCTGGGCAAGCTGTCAAGAAAAACGGGTTTTCTCTCACTTCGTCAGCGCAGAGAGAGAGAGAGAGAGACTAACTCTCGATGATCGCAAAAGTGACGGTCGATACAAATCCACAAGTATACACAGATTACTCTCATAAGCTAATTATACATTACCTCATATAACTACAAGCTTACAAATATCCTTCGACGTGTTATTAAATTGTAATTGCGGATCAACGAAAGTTCGATTGCCGAGCAATTTTTCTGCAGGCGTCGATAGATAAATTTAATTCATGCAGCAACCGCAAATTTTTTGACAAAGAACCCAAATCCAACGAATTTAGAAACACCTTGAGAAAACCTCAATTTTTAGAAGTCCTAAAAATTGTTTCTCCTCAAATCTTCTTCAATCACATCGAGTCGTTTCGTCGGATAATTCAATGGAATGAGTAACCGGTAAAGCTAACGATGGGTCATTCGTGTCTCGCTTATTTCACAATTTTAAACCTTCTGAAAAAATCTGAAAAAATTCATGGACCTCCTTTGAACCCTTGACTAAATTATGATAATTTGTTCTACCCGAAAAGGGAATTGTTTAACAACAATTTCACGCAAATTATGTTTCTCTCGATAATTCAATGGAATGACTTAACCGGTAAAGGTAACGATGGGTCATTCGTGTCTCGCTTATTCAACAATTTGAAACCTTCTGAAAAAATCTGAAAAAATTCATGGACCTCCTTTGAACTCTTAACTAAATGATGGTAATTTATCCTGCCCGAAAAGGAAATTGTTTAATAACAATTTCATGCAAATTATGAAGACGTGCAGGTATTTTTCACGACATTGACGAGTGATGGGACACGAATGACCCATTGTTAACATTTGAGTGTTTAAATGAGGTAAAATGGTTTTTTGAGAGTATGTTTAAGAATTTAATGCCTTTTTAGGGTCACAACGGTAATGTGGGAAATCGGGAAACGAATGAGGGTCACAGACACGTCGATTTGTCGTGGAATGTCCCATATATAGGACATACGCACAATTGCTCTGATACGATGGATAGGAAAACGTATAGATTGCCGCGAGCAGAGTAGCCGAAGGCCAAACGATACGAGTGTTGAGATGCAGGCCTGCCTCCGGCGTGACCTTAAGTCTCTCACTTCCGTCAGCTGCAGGCTAATGGCGGATAATATATAATACTACATAAATTTCATGACGTATATATGTATATGTATATACGTCATGAAATTGATATATATATATAATAAGATATGACATACAATTTTAGTCCCAAGTAGAAGGGCAAAACCCACGTGGTTTAATACTTGAAATTATGTGGGTTAAGTCCTTTTGTACATCAACAATCAATATGTGCAATTAAATCGAGTCGTTTGAGGGTTACAAACGAGCAAGTCATGTATGAGTAAATGCCAGGGTCCCTCATGAGCCTAACTCGATCGAACCAATCACAATAGTTAACTTCACTGTAAAAAATTGTTGTATTAAATTTAATAAAAAAAATATGAAGTTTTTATGCATATACAATATATTAATTTTAATATACGTTCGTATATTAAAATTCTAATATAAGTATATGAAAAATCAAATAACTTCTTTTAATTTTAATATACGTTCGTATATTAAAATTGCAATACAAGTATATGAAAAATCAAATTACTTCTTTTAATTTTAATATACGTTCGTATATTAAAATTCCAATACATAGTATGATTTTTAAAGCAGAATCATGAAAAAAGATATGCAAATTAATATTCTTTTGTATATTAAAATTAAAAGAAGTTATTTGATTTTTCATATACTTATATTGGAATATTACTGTACACATTGTATATGAAATTTAGTATCCTGTATATGCATAAAAATAAAAAAACTTCACATTTTTTAATTAAATTTAATACAAACATTTTTTACAGTGCAACTAAAATTGTACGCCCGAGATATCCACATTAGGGATATTCGCAAGGGTCAGCTCGACCGAAAGTGCATTGTGCAATGGAAGAGCTTCGCCCTGGAGGCACCGCCTTAATCATCACGGTATAACCTCTGCGCCAGGTAAGTATATTGGGCACGCTGGCCGTCCGGTATATAACACCGTCATACGCCTATTTCGCTTGGGCACAGAGGTCCGAGCGCATGCGACGCATAGCGGTGGATGCGTCAACTAGCACGGCTGTTGACATTAATTGTAATTTTGGAAAATAAGTGTATTAATTTCCAATAACGTATCTTAAAAATGCGAAAAAGCATATAGAAACCATTTTAATCTACGGGGATTTGAATTTTTAACGTTCATCTTTTAATTTTAATATCCAAATATTAAATTTAAGATGAAATTGTTAATTTTCCAATACCATGTATATTAATTTCGAGTTCGTATACTTGTTATTGAAATTCCCTATTCTGTATATTAAATTTCATTACAATATTGAAAAAAAATTTTAATGGTTGATTGCAATTTTAAGAAATAAGTGTTTTAATTTTCAATAATGTATTTGAAAATTGCGAAAAAGTATACAAAAACTATTTTCATATACGGGTATATTAATTTTCAATGCTCACTCTTTTAATTTTAATGAACAAATATTAAATTTAAGATGAAATTGTTAATTTTCCGATACCTTGTATATTAATTTCGATTTCACATACTTGTTTTTGAAATTTAATATACTTTTGTATATTAAATTTAATAACATTTTTTACAGTGTTTAAGGTTCTACTTTAGAAGGCTAAAAAAAGGTAAATTAAAAAAAAAAAATTCTCAGCTCCTTTATCAGATATGGCTATAAAACTGTTTTTACAACATTGTTTTATCCTTCGAAAATACAAAAAAAAATTATTTTTTATTTTGATTCTTTGAATAATTTATAGAAGGCGTCAAAGTCGAAAATGTCTTTTCTCATGGCAGACAGTTAATCTCAGGATTGGCAAGTCTGAAAAAAAAAGTAAAAAAGCATTTTGAAGAGGAAGGTTTCTTACACAACAATTTATCACCGTTAATGAAAAATCGATTAAAAAAAATTGCGGATGTTTGAAATGAAGATGAAAAATCGAGTTTTTCAGAATTTATTTCGAACAATCGCCATCTTTAAAATCGATTTTTCATCAACGGTGGTAAATTGTTGTAATCTTTTTTTTCGAAATATGAAACAATCTGATAAAGGAGCTGAAAAATAACCTTGAAAATTTACTTTTTTTGGCCTTCTAAAGTAGACTAGTACCTTAATGACCGAAAAATTCGTCAGGAAACCGTTCTAATTTTTTTTCAAAAGCACTACAATTCTTTATTCTACTTTACGTATTATTTGGTACTTTACATATTACATATTATGTTGATTTATTCGACTCGTGTAATTTTTTATTTAGGCGTTTTACTTTGAACATGAATAATTTCAAAAATTTAACAGGAAACAATTCTGATATCTTCTCACAATCTCTGAATCTTAATTTTACCTTCCATATTTTAGCATTATGTTGATGTATCCGGCTCAAATCATGTTTAATTCAAAAGTTTTTTTACTTTGAACATTGATAATTCAAAAAACACGACAAACCAAAAATTCATCAGAAAACAGTTCGATTCGTTTTCGAGAATCCTGTTTCTTGATTTTAATCTCCATATTTTAGAATTATGTTGATTGATTCGACCCAAATCATTTTCAAATTAGAGGTCTTTCTACTTGAAACGCTAATAACCCAAAAACCCCGATAACCAAAGAATTTATCAGGAAATAATTCTGATTCTTCCATATCTTAGTATTATTTTGATTCATCCCTCTCAAATCATTTTCAATTCGAAGATTCTTTTGCTTTAATTATTAACACCCCAAAAAACTCCAAGAACCCAAAAATTATTAACGACACAATTCAATTTTTTTTGCAACATATTTATTCCTCAAGCAAACTCCCTTTTTCCACCTTTTTTCTTAAATTCGCTAAAAGTATCCTGAAATTCTGCAATAATTAGTATTAAGAAGATTCTGACCTTAAACCCTAAAAAAATGATTATCAGCCACAAAAAAAGGCCGAAAATGTGGATGCATCGATTTCAGGAGAATTCAATGACAAAAATGGAATTTCGAGGAATGCTAAAACATAGCATTCAATTTTTTCTTCATAAAAACATAGAGTTTGAGCGGAGAAAAATGTAAGGCTAAAATGCAAGTGGAAAAAAAAATGGAATTTCTCACGAATCGATAGACTTAGGAAATAGATACGATAGAAATGTTGCTGTGTCTAATGTTAGTCGCAAATATGGTCGCGGCGGAATCGACCAAGGATCATTTTTCCCTCTTTATCACTGAATTGTTTCCCCTTCCATCTAAAACAACGTAATGATCTCTCTCGGGATCAGCGAAGCGATCACGTACGCTCTTGAAAGTCCGATTCCTTGTTCGACGTTCGTTTATATGCAGATTACCAAAGGTTGATCGTCTCATAGCGCTTCCTAGTTAGTAAAGTTTTGTCGGAAGAATGAGAGTGAAGAAACTAGGCAAAGAGAGAGAGGGAGGGGGGGGAGAAAGAGAGAGAGAGAGAGAGAGAGAGAGAGAGAGAGAGAGAGAGAGAGAGAGAGAGAGAGAGAGGGAGGGAGGGAGGGAGGGAGGGAGGGAGGGAGAGAGAGAGAGAGAGAGAGAGAGAGAGAGAGAGAGAGAGAGAGAGAGAGACGCTGAACATCGCACGTCCGTGAAAAACATGGAATCGTCATTTCGCGGATAATCGCGCTCGCGCATCGAGAACGTGAGAAAGAACCTCGTCAAAATGAAACTTACATACACATGTGTGTTAAATGGACTTTCCGTGTGTGAGAAGACACAAAATGTCTATTTCGTCAAGGGACATCGCTCAGTGCACGTTCGATTTGAACTACACCGCCCTGCTTCCCCTTCGTCAATGCCCATTCCCTAATCTACCTTTTTTTTCATCTTCCTTCCTTTCCCCTTCAATAATTTTGGGAATCGATGGAAAGGCAACGAATTCACATCGAGAGGCAAAAATTTCAAAAATCTGATAGACAACGAATAATTATTCCGGGTTTTGGATTGGAAAGAATGAGAAATTGTATGAAAAACATTGCAATTTAGTCTTAAAGGAGTATTCTGGTCTAGAATTTCGAAAAAATCATTTTTTTTTGCATATTCCTAAAGTTTAGATCTTTGAGAATATATCCTTGAAAGGAAATTTTTCAATTACATTCATTTACAAAGTTATAACTATTTTAGTGACGCAGCAACTATGCTCGTCACGTCGGAGCGTAACTTTAAGGGGGTATTCTGGTCTAAAATTTTGAAAAAATCTATTTTTTTTTGCATATTCCTAAAGTTTAGATCTTTAAGAATATATTCTCGAAAGGAAATTTCAAATTACAATCATTTACAAAGTTATAAGAATTTTAGTGACGCAGCAACTATGCTCGCCACGTCGGAGCGTAACTTTAAGGGGGTGTTCTAGTCTAGAATTTTGAAAAAATCTATTTTTTTTGCATATTCCTAAAGTTTAGATCTTTAAGAATATATCTTCGAAAGGAAATTTTCAAATTACAATCATTCACAAAGTTATAAGAATTTTAGTGACGCAGCAACTATGCTCGCCACGTCGGAGCGTAACTTTAAGGGGGTATTCTAGTCTAGAATTTTGAAAAAATCTATTTTTTTTTCGCATATTCCTAAAGTTTAGATCTTTAAGAATATATCTTCGAAAGGAAATTTTCAAATTACAATCATTTACAAAGTTATAAGAATTTTAGTGACGCAGCAACTATGCTCGCCACGTCAGAGCGTAACTTTAAGGGGGTATTCTAGTCTAGAATTTTGAAAAAATCTATTTTTTTTGCATATTCCTAAAGTTTAGATCTTTAAGAATATATCTTCGAAAGGAAATTTTCAAATTACAATCATTTACAAAGTTATAAGAATTTTAGTGACGCAGCAACTATGCTCGCCACGTCGGAGTGTAACTTTAAGGGGGTATTCTAGTCTAGAATTTTGAAAATTTTTTACCAATCTTCAATGAATAATTCTCTATCATCCCCGTCACATTCTTATCAATTATTTTTTTTTTACTATTGTAATAAAATGAAAAACTATCCAAACAATCGAAAAACGCTTTTTTTTTGTTCAAACCGCCGCCATTTATGCGAAATTTTTTTTTTCCGTTCCCTCTGAAGTAGGGGCTATAACAATATTCTTACTAATTAAGAATATTTTTTTAAATTTTTTATCGGATGACTAAAAAGGTTGCAATCGTGTCTCTCAGCACACCCCTTTTTTTACCCCCACCTTTACCAGCTTTCATAACTCATTCAATTTTCATTGTTTTTTCTCAAACATTTTTTTGTTCATTGTCAAAATACTAATAAATATGTTGTAAAAAATAATGGTAAAAATATTAATTTTTTCAAATCGAGCTCGACAAAACGCTCAAAATGTATGTTTCCTAATATTAAGTCCCAAAATAGTTACCAATTTTTGAATGTCACTTCCGGTGCAAAAGAAGCGCCGAATCTGTCGTAGAATCTTCATGGAAATAAATTAAATCTGCAATTTGGGAATCATTTAATTTTTATTAAATACCCTCTAATTTTTATTGAGCTTTGGATCGAAAATTTTTTATTCTCACTTCTTCAAGCTCAATCATATCGCTCTACGAAAGACGGAACGAAGAACCAATGCTCGGCTATGTGACGATTATTCTCCCGGGAGTTTCGCGCATCAGCACGCAGGAAACGTAAACGACGACTTTATCGCGATTACGGGGAAATTATTAAGAGAAGCGTGACATCGAGCGATAATGAGACTCTTGCGTGAGTGAGAAAGAGACAAAATATATACATATTATATGCACAACGTGGGCAAGTGTACAACTCGTCGGGAGTATAAAATGTCCGTAACTTACATGTATGTTTATTTATATATATATATATATGTATATATATATTTATGTGTGTGTATATTGCCAGGAAGTCGTAACTCTCGTTCGCGCGCCACACAGTAATGATTTATCACTATACGCAGAAAGTGCCATCTATATGACTGAATGGCTAGTTACTGCGCATGCGTCGTATATTTTTCGTCATAAACAAAGCTTTCTCAGTCAGTGTGGCAAAATTTGTTGCCTACAGCGAAACACTCGGCGTAATTGATAATAAAATTGGTTAGAATAAAAAAAAAATTTATAAAGCAATATCGAAGCAGTTTCTATTATGAATTTTATACAATAATATTTATTAATATGAGATTGAACATTCAACAATGAATTTTTTCAATTAATTGTTAATCATCAATTAATTTTTTATAAAGTAATATTGAAACAGTTTCTATTATCAATTTTATATAATTATAATTATTAATATGAGATTAAATATCAACAATTAATCAATATATGCATATTAATATCGTATATTAATATAATGGTATTAATAATAATAAAAAACTATATAAAAATGTTTGACGAATGGCAACTAGGTATTTAATTCTGAACAAAGATTGCTCAATTAATGAGGCAACATTTTTTTCCTACCTCGAATTAATTGGTGGATTCAATTAATAACAAAATAAATTTTATATAATTATACTTATTAATATGAGATTAAATATCAACAATTAAATTTTTCAATTAATTGTTAATCAACAATTAATTTTTTATAAAGTAATATTGAAACAGTTTCTATTATCAATTTTATATAATTATAATTATTAATATGAGATTAAATATCAACAATTAATCAATATATGCATATTAATATCGTATATTAATATAATGGTATTAATAATGATAAAAAACTATATAAAAATGTTTGACGAGTGGCAACTAGGTATTCAATTCTGAACAAAGATTGCTCAATTAATGAGGCAACATTTTTTTCCTACCTCGAATTAATTGGTGGATTCAATTAATAACAAAATAAATTTTATATAATTATAGTTATTAATATGAGATTAAATATCAACAATTAATTTTTTCAATTAATTGTTAATCAACAATTAATTTTTAATAAAGTAATATTGAAACAGTTTCTATTATCAATTTTATATAATTATAATTATTAATATGAGATTAAATATCAACAATAAATTTTTTCAATTAATTATTAATCAACAATTAATTTGTTATAAAGTAATATTGAAGCAGTTTCTATTATCAATTTTATATAATTATAATTGTTAATATGAGATTAAATATCAACAATTAATTAATAGATGCAGATGAATGTCGTATATTAATAAAATGGTATTAATAATGATGAAAAACTATATAAAAATGTTTGACGAATGGCAACTAGGCATTTAATTCTGAACAAAGATTGCTCAATTAATGAGGCAACATTTTTTTCCTACCTCGAATTAATTGATAAATTTGATAACGAAATTGACTAGAATTGTTTTTTAAATAAGGAAATATTTAAGCAATTTCTATTATAAAGTTTATGTAATTATTATCATAAATATGATATACAATATAAACAATTACTTTCGTAGTAATGAATTCATTAGTGTACGTATTAATAATGATAAAAGACTAGAAACTAAAAAAAAAAGTTTACATTAAAAATTTTGACATCGATTGTACATAAATAAAATGTATAATTAATCTTGATTTTTTTTTGTCGTGATTGTCATTTCACGATGAAAGTTGTCGATATTGTAACTTTAACGATAAAATAATATGTATTTAATAACAAATTGTCGCTGAGAATTTCATAAATGATGAACCACTTTCTCGCTCGTCATCGCGGGTCAAATTGACCCGAGCTCTCACTTTGAGCTGAAATATCAAATTTTTCCACAAAAATATTTAAAACTGAAAGAGTTACAATATTTTTAGTACAAAACCGTATTTTTGCAAGTCTTTTTTTTATGATTTTTTTTCCCAAGTAAATATTTTGAAAAAAAATAATAAAAAAATTGTTTCGCTATACTGAAATGTTTAAGGATAATTCCTATATTTTTTTCAAGTCACAATCGAATAGGTACTTTTTTTTATAACGATCCAAAAAGTCATTTAGGTCAAATTGACCCGGCGTGACCAACTTGGAATTATTTTGAGGTGTGGGGTTAAAATTGTCAAAATATTGATTTAATTTTGATTTTGATAAAAATATGCATATTTTTCACTGAAAAACGACGATCTCGACATTTGAGCAAACGATCAGCAAATAATGGTCAATAAAACGGTCACCGTTGCCGGAAAAATCAAAACGAAAGTTGAAAAAAAAAAATAAATAAAAAGTTTTAATTCTTCCAGAAGGCGAATGAAAATTCACGAGAACAATGTACATACTTTCAACGAGTCACGATTATTACGTTCAACAATTACGTGCGAAAATGTCGTAAAGTTTAAAAACGTATCGTGAAAATTTAAAAGCCTGGCAACTGTTCTCACAATCTTGACGAATCGCGAGAAAGTGAAAATGTGAAAGTAGAGACAAAAATAATTATTTTTGAAATTATCACCAAGATCGTTGGAGTCAAGCAACATTTTCATGAGTCAAACTAATTTTTCAGCACTTTCGATGAATCGGGCTCGCTCGAAAGAGACGATTGAAGTAAAATTGAGAGGATTATTTAGTGTGGGAAAATGACGAATTATGATGTTGGCGTAGAGTTGAAGCGATATTTTGTTGATGCTGCGTAACAAAATTGGCAACTCGCCTTCTTCTCTCTCTATCTCTTTCTCTCTCTCAGTCTCTTTTTTCAATGTCTTGTCCAATCGCTCTGAAATTCGCGAAAACTAAACTTGCTCTAAACGTCACCTGTCGACTTTGACAACCTTGAAAGTGCAAGTCATTTGTCTCTCGTCTTGTCAGTCTGCTTTTTGTCGCCTCCGTAAAGCGAAGAGTAATGACTTTTTATGAACAATGTTGCACACTTTTGCCTTTTATAAACAATGTCGCACACTTATAAACAATGAAAATTTCTCTCGGCGAACAACATGTATGTCCATTTTCAGATTCGAAAGTGCTGAGAGTGAGCTATTTAAGACGAAATTTTTTAACTCACATTCAACTCAACATGACCAATTGGCAGTGTTGATAATTTCGTATTATCGCACTTGGATATTCCTCAAGCATTTCCATCGATACACAGGGTGTCCCGGAATACCCGGACCTCCGGGAATTGACAGATTCGGGGTGATGCCCCGAAGATATCAAGTTGATACCAAGTTAATATCAGATTGATACCGAGTTAATATCAAATTGATATCCCAAAGATATCAAATTGATATCCCAAAGATATCAAATTGATATCCCAAAGATATCAAATTGATATAAAGTTGATATAAAGTTGACATCAAGTTGACATCAAGTCGACATCAAGTTGACATCAAGTCGACATCAAGTCGACATCAAGTCGACATCAAGTCGACATCAAGTTGGCATCAAGTCGACATCAAGTTGACATCAAGTCGACATCAAGTTGGCATCAAGTTGGCATCAAGCCGGCATCAAGTCGACATCAAGTCGCCATCAAGTCGCCATCAAGTCGCCATCAAGTTGACATCAAGTTGACATCAAGTTGACATCAAGTTGACATCAAGTTGACATCAAGTTGACATCAAGTTGACATCAAGTTGACCTCAAGTTGACATCAAGTTGACATCAAGTTGACATCAAGTTGACATCGAGTTGACATCAAGTTGACATCGAGTTGATACCAAGTTGATATCAAGTTGATATCAAGTTGATCCCAAGTTAATATCAAGTTGATATTAAGCTGATATTAAGCTCTGGTTCGAGGTACTTCAATTGTCTCGCATTTAAATTTGAATGCGAATTTTTGAGTTTTGCAAACGACAATGGATTTGGGACATCACCCGGAATCTGCCAATTCCCAAAGGTCAGGGTATTCTGGGACACCCTGTATATTGATACAAATATTTCGGTTCTCGTTGAAATTTAAATTAACAATAGAATCGTCGATCATCGAAGGAAAGAGAATAGTGCAAATTATGGATTTTTCCATGAATTCCTTTTCTTTCAAACTTCCGTTCAAATTTAAATAGTCCTCGACATGTTCTTCATTTTGTAACAAATTCAAGATCAATGTTTACAAAATATTTTCAAGAGTTACAAAGTTGCAGCATTTCCAAAGCATTTTTCAAGAAATAAAAGTTACAGCTTTTACAAAACGTTTTTGCAAAACATTTGAGCAAAAAATTAAGATTGTAAAGTTATGCAAATTGGAGCGTTTATAAGCATTTTTTTTTAAGATGAAATTTTTGTTCAAAATCGATTCTTACCAAATTGAATCTTAATTGTCGTCATTTTCTCGAAAAATTTGAGCTCGATAACTGTAAAGTCACAAAATTAGGAAACCCAAAGAAATTTTATGCACTTTGTCAGATTGGCATAAAAATCTTTGAAAAATCATTCACGAAAGGAAATAAAAAATACAGCATTTTCCTCTAGAAAAATTATGGATTTTTCCATGGATTTTTTTTCTTCAATCAACAAATTCAAGACCAATGTTAACAAAATATTTTTTAAGAATTACAAAATTGCAGCGTTTCCAAAGCATTTTTCAAAAAATAAAAGTTACAGCTCTTACAAAACATTTTTGCAAAATATTTTAACAAAAAATTGAGATTGTTTAATTTTGCAAGTTGGAGCGTTTATGAGTATTTTTATCAAGTTAAATTATTTTTCAAAATCGATTCTTACCAAATTGAATTTCAATTGTCGTTATTGAATGCATTTGCTCAAATAATTTGACATTGTAAGCATTTTGTCATATTGACATAAAAAATCTTTTAAAAAATCCTTTACAAAAGGAGAGCGAAAATACAGCATTTTCCAAACGAGTAAATTACAAAACTTACCAAATTGAGCATAAACAAATTTTCGATGGAAATAAATCGCTCGATCAATGGAAAATGCCTCACAGAGCATTTATTCTATTGAAAAAAAAAACAAAAAAAATTGCATAAAACAAGTCTTCTACAAATGATGACATTGCCATGTACGGAATAATACGTAATTTTCCATAAGTCCATATCAAGATATTCGCATTCGAACCACGCTAAATCGTTAATCGACTCATTAATCGTTTCTGCGGATTAGCCAATTTCCATACGTCATTCACGATCTTGTCGATCATCGCAAAGAAAAAAAAAACCACCATTTTTCACTTTGCGCAATGCAATAACCGATCTGGCATTCCCGCACCCACAAAGTTCGAGGAAGAGGAAGCAGAAGAAGAATGGAGGGGAAAAAAACGGAAAAATCACTCGGACGAATCGGTGGGGAAGGAAAAAAAACGCGAAGAGAAAAAAAACGTATCATAGCGTTCGCGCCTCGACGTAATTGAATTTGCAAATGAGTTACGAGCAAACGTAACATTAAAGAGACTAGAGCTAATGTCGGTCGCGAGGTGACAATCATCGGCGGATGGAAGAGGAAGCGCCAATGCGAGACTCACACAGAGACACTCGAACGGGTTTATTAAAATATGCGTATGAATCTTGTATACGCGTTCCTGGCCTAGTTTAACGATATGCCTCGAGAAAATAGGGGGATCCGGAGGCTCGGCACTGGTCGGAACGCATTTTGTTTCCACGTGCGTGTAATTGCCTGAATGGCCATCTACGACCCACACCTAAACAATTATTAGTGAATGCAACCGATATGACAGGAGGATCGATATTGGCCAATGGATAGAGTAACTAATTCCAATCAGCGTGTGAGGTCAATCGAATTGGCCATTAATGTCCAATCGATCAGTCTAAATCCAGTGCCTGACCAACTTTGATCCACTTCCATTTCGTCAACGTCGGTTCGGCTGGTCAACATCATCGGATTCCCACTTTTGTTGAGCTCTATCGTGTCAGCCTATTAAATTAGTTTTGTCTAATCAACTTCTGGCCTCATGAGACCCATTTTGACAATATCTAGAGGGTTAAGCCACGTTCTGACGTCCATTTGGTTAACTCGACTCTGCCAAGCCTGATCCTCATGTTTGCTTTGCATACGATCAACTTCTATCTCTTAAAAGTCCATGCAATCTTCGATCAACCAAGTTCTGCTCCTGCAAACCATGAATTCGTAAGCTAGAACTTTGAAGTCCAGCCTTAATCAACTTCCATTTTGTGGACCATCGTTCACCTCAATGACAATCTGCCCTTGCTAGGTTCATCAGCAGTTATGCCAATATCAAATTTTGACCTGTCATTGTCCATTGAGTTCATCGACACTGCGACTTCAATTGGCCTAACCCAATTCCCACATTGACCCTGGATGCGATCCCACACAAGTTCATGACGTCCACTCTGTCATCTATCAACTTTCAGCCAATCAATATTCGTTGGCCAAATTGGAAACCTTCGTTGAATCAGATCCTGAAACTGCAGAGTCCAATCGATTAGCCCCTGTCCTACTAACCTAAAATCTCTAATGTCCTTGATTAAGAACCTGTCATCAATTTGGCAGCTCTGGTACATCGGCTCAAGTGGTTCCAGATATCCACATTGACAGAAACGAGATTCTCAGTGTTGTCAACGAATATGTAATTAAGAAAAAGTGTGTATCTCAGAGTGTGCGAAAAGCTTTGAACGAGTTTTGCGGTTGATGCAGCCATATGGTGGTGGTTAACGATAGTGGTGCAGTTGGTACGGACTAATGGCTCTCGGTCGAGGCCTTGAATCCGTAATCGTTGATTTTTTTTAACCGAGCCTGAATCGTATCCTTCACGGTACGTGCAACCACACACGCGTCTCACGCTGACTCTTGCTTCCCCCTTCTTGATACTGGACATACGTGGATAACAGAGCACGATTTACAGTGCAATGTTGGGTTTCACGCAACAAGCATTTGTGTGGCAAACAGTGGAAACGTGGATTTCCATCCATCGGGTCTGCGGATGCATGCCCCGCAATAATGCAGGCGTGTCGTATATCGCACGCGAGTAACTCGAGACTCTCCCTTTCATCCCACTTTCTGGGCTGACTATAATAATGGCCTGTGTGGTATAGCCGGCTTTGAGCGAACTCAATGTCCTCGTGTGTACTCCAATCTCAATGGCCTCCCGAGAGTTACCGTTTTCGAGCTCTAACCCCAGGCTTTTTTCTTCCATACCACGTTTCATTTTTTTTCTCCAGATGATGTTGACGGAGTTAGGGAAAGTTACTATCCGAATGTGGGGCTTCCTTTCTTCTTGTAGCTCGTGATAAGGACATGTTCCTGGATGAACTTGATGTCCCTGCAACGAGGGGACTTGGAATGGAACCTATCGCTGAGAAATAGTCAAGCGGATCTGATTGTAGGTCTAGCTCAAGATTGGACGCAGTTTTCCAACCTTTGAGTCCCCAATTTATCGAGGAATGCGCAATTTTACTTTCTTCTTCTCCAAACTACAGGGAATGATTTAGGGAAAGTTTCTACCAACTGGGGACTTCTTCCTTTCTCGATGGCTCGGGATTAGGACTTGTTCCTGGATGGACTTGATGTCCCTGGGAGGAGGGGACTTGGAATGAAACCTATCGCTGAGAAATAATCAAGCGAATCCGATTGTAGGTCCAGCTTAAGATTGGACGCAGTTTTCCAACCTTTGAGTCCCCAATTTATAGAGGACTGCACAGGCAAACTACAGGGAATGACTTAGGGAAAGTTTCTACAAACTGGAAGACTTCTTCCTTTCTCGATGGCTCGGGATTAGGACTTGTTCCTGGATGGACTTGATGTCCCTGGGAGGAGGGGACTTGGAATGAAACCTATCGCTGAGAAATAATCAAGCGAATCCGATTGTAGGTCCAGCTTAAGATTGGACGCAGTTTTCCAACCTTTGAGTCCCCAATTTATCGAGGAATGCGCAATTTTACTTTCTTCTTCTCCAAACTACAGGGAATGACTTAGGGAAAGTTTCTAGCAACTGCGGGACTTCTTCCTTTCTCGATGGCTCGGGATTAGGACTTGTTCCTGGATGGACTGGATGTCCCTGGAAGGAGGGGACTTGGAATGAAACCTATCGCTGAGAAATAATCAAGCGGATCTGATTGTAGGTCCAGCTTAAGGTTGGACGCAGTTTCCCAACCTTTTCACAATCCGCAATTTATCATGCCTAGGTTTACTTTCTTCTTCTCCAAAACGCAGGCAATGATTTCAAGTTTCTACCAAATGGGGGACTTCTTTTCTCGATGGTTTGCGATGAAGAAGTGTTCCTGGATGAACTTGATGTCCCTGGCACAAGTGGATTTGACATGAAGACAACTCTGAGGAATAATCAAACGGATCTGATTGTAGGTCCATATTGGATGGAATTTTTCAGTCTTTGGACAGTCTGCAACTCATTAAAGACTGCACAAGTCCATAAGGAACCAGGATGGAGACTGAGGTCATAGAGGATGTGCTTCTTAGCGGAAGATGTCCTGGACATAATCCAACCGTTAGAAATCGACGAACCATGAAAGGTCGAAGAATTTGGGTTACTGGTTTAGGATATCACTTTTTCCTGAATTGGGTCACTATATCCTGTAAACATGATCCAACATCCCTCAAGTTGCTTCGGCGATATATAACCGCTGTTGAGACACCATCCTCGTTTGATGGTTGGCTCCGTGTCGCTATTTGTATATTCCTAGGATACGATGAATGCTCCGCCAAACATATGTTCGAATCGAGAGGGGGCCCTCTTTCTCTTCATGGCTTTCCGGACGATTCCCTTCACCATTCCCATAACCGTTCATTACGCCACATTCGGCTGACGTATTTATCGTTTCGCGTGAGAGACGGCAACCGGATATGTATTTTCGTCGATTGAAGGGGGAAAATATGGATTAATTAATCTTTACCGAATGTCGCTTCTTTCGGACAATTTGTTTCTTGCCACGTTCTTACGCATCTTGAACGCAATTAACCGACTCTGAATGAGCACAGTTAACCTACGTTCTATCTATATTTTTAGAAAAGAAAAACAAAACACAAAATCTCTCGTCCCATTTTTGTCTCCCTCCAAAGCAATCGTCCGGACGATAATGAGCTCTCGCGAGCAAAAAAAAAGCGACACTCGACTTTTATGCTTGGTGGAATTGGATAATGCTTACCGATACAAGAACTCGCGTTACTTCGTCATGTGACATGTAAAAATATATATATATATATAATATATGTACGAGTATCGACAACGCTGGAGGTCTTTCGCCCACGAAGAAGTTGATCTCAAGGATCGGCTATTCGATTTTTTTTCCCTCAAACTAATCGAGAGAACGATCAAAGTCCGGATAGCTTTGCTCTAGCCCAAATAAAAGATAAGGACTTTATGAGCACCCCGAATACTTTCGGTACGATCTCTTTTTCGCTCCAGTGTTATTGTTGCACTCCAGGCTATCCCCTCGTGTTTTTTTTCGAATCCCGACTGCATGCTGTTCTTACTACGGAAATATGGGGCAAAATGGACCACTAGAGAGAACATGGATTCCTCGAACATTCCAATCGTGGGGCAAAATGGACCACTGGAGACAATATAGTAGATTCCCCGAACGTTTCAATGCTGGGGCAAAATGGACCGATAGAGGCAATATAGATTCCCGGAACATTCCAATGCTGGGGCAAAATGGACCGCTAGAGACAATATGGGTTCCCCGAACATTCCAATGATGGGGCAAAATGGATCAATCGAGAAATGTACTGGGATGTAAAAAAATTGTAATTTGGAAAAGTGATGTCTTTTCATGATTATTCCGCTTTACAAAGTTTTCAACCAAAATGTAAGACAAAAAAAACGGCGAAAATAAATAACGAAACGTATATCGATCGGACAAATTAATTATATCTGACAATATATTCTGTGCATGATCAAAACTTTTATACTTTGTATCCAAATTTTAATTCATGTTTTTTTTGGGTGCAGTTTGTCAATTATTTGAATTTTTTAATTTAGAGGGTCGCCACTTTGTCCAAAATTATCATATCGGTTCTGAATATTGGAAAAAGTCAATTTAGCGGTGAATTTAATTTTTGTGGCTAAAAAATAAGCGAAGTACGATTCGTGAATCAATGGAAAATTTTACATCGGTCCATTTTACCTCACATTTGTCAATGTTGGAATACATATGCCTAGAAAGACGTATTATATGTGTATATTTTTCTATATATGTGTTTACAGGACGGTGATTAATTTACCGGCCTTTGAGAAGGAGCGTTTGGAATATTCGGCTGGGCCGAACGGATTTATACACGCGCGCAAACAAGGGATATGAGAGCGGATATCGGAGACCTCGTCTCAACGTCGTGGGCCCTACATTTATTACCGGGGCAGTTTCATTCAATCTTTTATAACTGCGGGTCAGTGCAGTATATATATACTAGGGTGGTCCTTATTTAGGGCTTGGACGAATTTTTTATCAGACGCCCCCTAAATCGACTCCAAATAATTCAAAAACAATACCCTAATTTTTTTAAATTTTTATCTAGACTCCAACCCCTCCCGAAATGAGGGTAGATTTCCCCATTTGTAATACACCCGTTTCGGCCATATTCTCAGGATATATTTTATTCCAAATGTAATAATTGTTAAAAAAATCTGTAACTGCAAGATTTTAGTGTTCATTGGTGCTACTATTTGAGGAAAAATTCACATTATCATACGGGTCAATCTAGACCCATTGCAATTTGTCTAAAATTCTAATACGGGTTAATCTAGACAAATTGCAATTCGTCTAGATAAAAATCTGAAAAAAATTAGGGTATTATTTTTGAATGATATGGAATCGATTTGGAGGGCGTCTGACAAAAAATTCGTCCAAGCTCTAAATCGACGGCAGTATGGAAGAACGTGCTATCTGAAATTGTGCTAGAAGAATGTGCTATCTCAAATTGTGCTAGAAGAACGTGCTATCTCAAATTGTGCTAGAAGAACGTGCTATCTCAAATTGTGGTAAAAGAACGTGCTATCTCAAATTGTGCTACAAGAACGTGCTATCTCAAATTATGAGAGAAGAAGGAGGTATCTCCAATTGATCACAACTGGAGATACCACCTTCTTCTCTCATAATTTGAGATAGCACGTTCTTCTAGCATAATTTGAGATAGCACGTTCTTCTAGCACAATTTGAGATAGCACGTTCTTCTAGCACAATTTGAGATAGCACGTTGTTCTAGCACAATTTGAGATAGCACGTTATTCTAGCACAATTTGAGATAGCACGTTCTTCCATACTGCCGTCGAAATAAGGATCACCCTAATATATATATATATATAGGCTATTCTAAGTCGGCGAGCGTTTGGACCTCTGAATTTATTTCATGATTTTTTCTACGTCGTATATATAGTCAATATTGCCCGTCTATTTGCCCCTATTTACATTTATAAATTCAAACACATCAATGGCGTTTGTCGACTGAAAACTGACACTTTTTGTACCACACGATTCTTTGCTCTGTTTGTTTTTATTTTGTCGATTTTACGGTCCTCCTTGCTGCACTTTCGAGCATCGACAATCTCGATTCGAGGTGCCTCGAAAGCTCACCCGAGATTTGCGTTGCTTATTAAACGTATGCTAATGCCGTAACAAACGGCTATCATTATACTTTTAAATGGCGATGAGAAGATAGCACCGGTCGACGTACTCCGGAATACTTTGTCGTCCGGCCACGCTCAACGACATAATTCGTGTAATTATTATTGATCACATGGAAAAATCGATGCACCGAGATCATCAATAATATTGCACAAAAGTTATTAATAAATTGTTTAAACAAATAATTATTCGATAATTTTTCGGTCGGTTCTTTTTTTTCTTAAACAAATCGAATATTATTCTGAACGAATATGAATTAACCTTAAAAATGAAAGAATCTCAATTAATCGCTACTTTGTGAATAATGAAAGAACATAATAAAGATAAGATAACATGGCTGTTAATTTTGAGGATTTTTCAATGAAAATTGGTATGGAATAACAAAAAATCTTTCGAAAAATCACCCTTTAAATTATTTTTAAGTGATTTCAAATGAAAAAGACGAATAACAATGTGAAGCAAGCAAATGTCCCAATTATTGAACACTGGAAGTGTCCCTAATATTGAACAGGCATGTCCCAGTTGTCGAACACTCTCGAGAATTCTTTTTCCGTTCTGGAAATATTGTTTTGGGTACAATATTAAGAATAAAAGCAAAATCAAACACTCAAATAATCTCTTATTAATCATGTAAAAACACAAAAATGTATATTTAGTCTCTTTTGACAGGTTTTTGGTTCATTCGCATTTGGTCAATTTTTGCTTTTCAACTCGAACTTTATTTTATTTTTATTTTCAGCTTCCTCGTTTTTATGTTCTGTTTTTGTTTGATTCTGTCGCAGCTTTCTTGTTTTTCGACCGAAGTATCGGAGAGCAAAAAATATTGAACATTACATTCGTATTTTTAGGTTACATTTAGGTTATATTCTCTTTTTACTTTTTTTTTATGTTTATTGCACGGAAATACAAATAAAAAATATATTTGACGATCTTAGAGTTAGTAATAAAAGAATAAAGGTAAGTTTATTCAGGAACTTACAGTTTTTGTTTGAATAAATCCGATTTGCACGATCTGTCACCATATGGGTTTAATGACGCCATCTTGGAGAATTCGAGTGTTCAATAATTGGCACACACTGCATTTTCTATGTCCCAATGATCGAACACCGTATTTTTTAACAAATAATTAATTAAAATTTTTTTTTTAATTGTTATTTGTAAGAAATGTTCTGAGGAACCTGAAACGCCTTTACTTTTTGAGATGCTACAGTTTTTGAATTTTTTATGGCCTTACGCGTGAAGCGGCGCGTCTTAGCAAAAACGATAAGCAGTTACCACGAGACGTCAAATCGGGTCACCGTTGCTGATTAAATAATTTTTTTCTCTATTAATTAAAGCTTTTTTTGCACAAGTAAGGTAACATTTCGTTAGCTAAAAGTTCCGTATATGTAATGAAATTTTTATAAATAAGTAAATGCATGCAGGTGAATGAGAAATAATAAAAATACAAGATAGTGTTCAATAATTGGGAGCTGTTCAATAATTGGGATATTTACCTTATCCTCAATAAAATACCAATAACCCGATGCTCTAAAAATAATTGATGTCTGTAAAAAAAAAATTCTTAAACATTGACAATTTTTTCAAAGAATTTTCATGATTTTCCAGGTGATTACACACCGCTAGAGCAGTTGCCTCGTCATTTGGTATCTCGAAAAAAAAAAAATTAAAAAAGAAAGATGGAAATGGAGTGGGAGGAGAGCGGAGCGATGAGGCTCGCGAGGTAGATTATCTCGACCGATGCAAAAATCACTTCTCCATGGCCAAGATGCCGCCACTGCTCTGAGATCACATCTGATACGTGCTGCTGCTGCTGCTGCTGCTGCTGTTGAGCTCAGCCTCGCTCTCGCAAAGTGTATATTCTTGTATATGCGTGCAATGTTTGTGTTTGTGTTTTGCGAGAGATACACGCAGAGATCGTGGGAAAAGTTTCGCCGACGATTGCGACTCTCTCGTTTCGCTCTCGCGCACCATACGGCTCGCATTTCAATAATTTTATACACATTAATATATGAGGCATTCTCCGTCAATTCCGGCACTTTTTTTTCGACCCTCTCAGATCCGTCCCATAACTCGTCACAGTTTAGTCCCACTTGAAAGTAGTCTCTTTGATTTTTTTCAGATTTTTCGAGCGGTGGATTAAGGCGTTGCATATGTTTTTTCGAATCCATATAGCTTAAAACGGAGAGGATGAACAAAAAAAATATTCCTACAAAAAAATTATGTTTTTCCATCAACTATTGAATGCAATATGTGTTATATTTTTATTCGTGTTGCAAAGACTATTTTCTGCAAAAAAAAGTGAAAATTAATTTTTTTCGCACGGTCCGACACCTTCAATTTTGCTGTCAATTTAACACAATCTCTAATAGTATTAGTGGAACGTATAGAAAAATCCATGATACGGCTACTTATTTTTTTCGCGATTAAACAAATGTTATTCACAAAAAAATTGCACAAAGTTATGTGAATAACATTTTTTTAACCCCGGAAAAAATCAGTTGAGGTATTGTGGATTTTTCTGTCCGTCCCACTAATACTATTAGAGATTGTATAAAATTGACAGTAGAATTGAAGGTGTTCGACCGGGCGAAAAAAATTAATTTCCATTGTTTTTTTGCAGAAAATAGTCTTTGCAACACGAATAAAAATCTAAGACATATTGCATTCAATAGTTGATGGAGAAACATAATTTTTTTGTAGGAATATTTTTTTTGTACATCCTCTCCGTTTTAAGTTATATGGATTCGAAAAAACATATGCACCGCCTTAATTCACCGCTTGAAAAATCTGAAAAAAATCACAGAGACTACTTTCAAGTGGGACTAAACTGTGACGAGTTATGGGTCGGATCTGAGAGGGTCGAAAAAAAGTAGCGGAATTGACGGAGAATGCCTCATATACATGTATATAAAATAATGATCGGCACTATACGTGCGCACCGAGATTCATTTTCCGATAATTCTCGACGGTTTTATAATGATCGCTCGAATAGGGATTCGTATTTGCACGAGCGTAAATTATTCACGCGTGAATAAACCCACCCAAAATGATCAGAAAAAAAATGTGACGAATAATCAACATGTCGGTCCAGCTTCAATTAACCGGTTGTACGCAGTCAAAAGCGATTTTTCAATAATTTTTTTCCGAAAAGACATTTTAATTCATTAACGTGAAAAGTTATATACATATTTTTGTAACTTTCAACTTTATTTTGAAATTTTTCTTTTTGAAAAATAATGAGGGAGGTCCTCTCTAAAAAGGTGTTTTGCGGTGAGCACATCTCTGGATTGGATCATCAAAAATAAAAAAAAATGAAAAAAATGTTGTTCATACAAAGTATAATCTAGTATTTAATAGAAGGAAGGAGCAAAATATTTATTTTTAACAAAATGGCGGCTTCTTAAAAAAAATCGATTTTCGATGAAAATTGTTGCCTTCAATTGTTTAGAAAATTGAAAATATCGGTAAAAAAAAAACCTTCGAGGAAAATGTAATTTCATCATTCATAAAATAGGGATAATATTGAGAATGATTAAGGGGTTATACGCAGTCAGAATTTTCGAAAAATCGATTTTTGAAATTTCATTTTTGTAATGTACATATATATTCAAGTATATACACAGAAAATTTCAAGTCAAATCGACAAATATTTTCGAAGTTATAAGCATATTTTTAAACCCGTAATTACTATGCGCAAAGTGCCAGTTTGAGCACGTGCAGCATGCGCAAAGTGGCACTTTGCACACGGAGTGCAATAAAACATTTTCTGACGAGTGTGAGTTTGCAGGACGAGCCGAAGGCGAGTTCTGCAATCACACAAGTCAGAAAATGTTTTTACGCCGAGTGATGTACGATATTTTATGTCACGAGGTGCAACATGGACGTTTTCACGTCCGCTTGCGGACGTAAAAGCGTCTATTATTGTACTGAGTGATATAAAGGATCTTTTTTCTTTTCCCTTCTGTTAAAGAAAAGACGAAGCTTTACGAAATCGTAGACTTCATATGTGTAGCATACATTCAAAGATTGAAATGTTAAAAAATATATATTGTGTAAATATAAAAAAAAAATTATCTCATTTAAATACATGTTTGTTCAGTTTGAAATAATATTTATTAATATTAAATAAAAACTTATTAGATCGCAATATATTTTCCTAGTAGGTCATTAAAAAAAAAAAAAAAATCGTTGACATGAATAGAGTTGTATCAGGCCTGCCTACAACTAAAAAAAATTATTTTGCTTGACTAGGATTTAGTTAAATGTACTAGATCTTTTTTCTGGGTGCGATTATTTTTATTTTCATCGCGAATTAATTAATTCTCTTTGCACGTATTTTCGACGTAAATTGATCGAACAAATTTTTTTTCTCTCATCCGAACGAAACGTATTCGAATAAAAATATAATTGAGGTAATAAAAAATTTTCTCCTCCGAATATCACACTTTTTTTCATTATCTTCGAAAATATCACGAGAAATTCCGGAGGCAATTTTGGTGTTTCAATTTCAACTGAATTAATAGTCTCCTGAATGCCTAATAATTTTTTTTTTTATCTCAGAAAAATCGTCGCTGATGCTGACGAGGGCGATGGAGAAAAGACACGCGAGAGAGAGGAGAGCGCAGTTTTATGAGGAGCCGTCAATTTAAATCAGCGAGACAGTGTCTCGTATATGTAAAGACCGGGGATAATAAAAGTGCGAATAAAAGTGCGAAAGATCTACTCTGCTCGGACAAACGAGGGATCATTTGCGTGCGCCATGAAGAGTGGCGCGATAAAAGAAATTATGTATATAAAAAATATTGCGAGAAAGGAAGAAAAAAATAAGTGGCAGACAGAGCTATAAAAAAAAAAAAAAAAAAAAAGAGCGGAACGTGATTTGCTCTAAACTCAAAGTTAAGTACAATGTAATGATCCATCGTGATACAAGTGGGAGGGAGGCAGAATCTGCGGTCATGAACTTTCCGCATTAAGGTTGTTTAAAAGCTATGAATCCCTTGAATGTTAATTGTTCAATAAATAGCTTATTAATCGTAGTGAAATTTTTACACGACCTCCTGAATACTTCATGTAAGAACGTACCAAATTTTCAGAATTCTGTCATCATTACTTCAACCTCCTTAAGGGTTAAAATAAAAAATGATGAGAAAATTCTGAAAATTTGGTATGTTTTTGTATGAGGTATTTATGAGGTCGTGTAAAAATTTCACGACGATTAGGAAGCTCGTTATTAAGAAATTAACGTTTTGTTAAAAACAATTTTTTAAACAAATCAAAAAAATATTTATCGATAAACTTCGTTTTCTTTTCGTTGCTTTCAGTGTATTGTGGATATTAAAAAATTGAGAGGTCAAAAAAAAAACTTATCGCAAAGTTATATCAGTTTCCATAAGACTACATTTAATTTTATTTAATTTGTTTATCTTAATTATTCGATAACGAGCTTCCAAATCGTCGTGAAATTTTTACACGACCTCTTAAATACTTCGTTGAAAAACATACCAAATTTTCAGAATTTTCTCATTAAACGTGATTTGCTTCTAAACAACCTTAAGCAGTGATCTCGGTGCGAGATTAAACTCGAAGATAAATTTATTATTAATTTAAGATTTATCTCGAGATAAGTGCCTCGAGATAGTCGATTGAATTTAATTCAATTTAATACAAATAAATAGAAAATATAAATTAACTTTTTTTCGAAATTTTTTTTTCATCCACATTTTGGGACATTCTGATAAAAAAAATTTCGCAAAAGATAATTTTCATAAAAAAATGCTTATTTTCATTAAGAAAACTGTTGAAAAAAAATGCTCAAAGTATTGGAAAATGCGAATAACGAAAAATTATTCAATTTGATAACTAAATAAAGTCGATTGAATTTAATTCAATTTAAAACGAATAGATACAAAACATAAATTACGTTTTTTTTTTCTAAATTATTTTCATCGAAATTTTGGGACATCCTGATTAAAAATTTCGCAAAAATCATTTTCATGAAAAAAATGCTTGTATGAGGAGACGCTTGAAAAAAAAATCAAATGCTCCAAATATTGAAAAATAAGAATTGAAAAAATGTATTCAATTTGATAATTAAATAAATTCGATTGAATTTAATTCAATTTAATACAAATAAATAGAAAATATAAATTACCTTTTTTTTACGAAATTTTTTTAACAACATTTTAAGACATTTTGATTAAAAATTTCGCAAAAGATAATTTTCATAAAAAATGCTTGTCTCATGAGGAGACGCTTGAAAAAAAATGCTTAAAATATTGAAAAATGCCAATAAAAAAAAATGCATTCAATTCGATAATTAAATAAATATTTGGCAATCGATAAACAAATGCGTAACAAAAATAGGATCACAAGAGGTAATTAATTAAAGCCCGATGAGAAAAAAAAACGTGATAATATATGCGACTATACGAGTCAAATGGATGATCACGTGTTCATTCGGACGCTGCACGCATACTAAACATATACATAATTATACAAATAATAATAATAATAATAATAATAATAATAATTCACTTTATTATGGCCGTATATAATATCCATGTATATAATCCGACTTGTCCCCCTCGTGCACAGTGTCCATATCGTATATAATACCTACGTACATAAACGTAGAGCAGAGAGATCTGTTGCAACGAGTGCACCAAGCCGAGAGATGCAAAGTAGCCGGGAAAATTATATTGCGCTGCTGCAAAGGCAGGAGCAGTCCGAGCTCAAAGTTATCGTTCCGGCTGGCCACTAAATATCACATATTGCATCGTACAATATACATATTATAAATACATACATATACATATATATATATGTATGCATGTATGTATAAAGTACGTATCAAAGCAAAAAAGCGAGAGCAAGGCAAAAGAGTGCGGAACCGTGGAGGGCAAGCATGGAAAAACGTTCGAGAGTCGTGTGCGCAAGCGCATAAACGCACATCCACGCGCGCCTTCACCCAGGCACGTGCGTACATTGTACAATGAAATATATATGTACATTGTATATGGACAGAGAATAATTCCAAAGGCGATGTGAATTTTTCGTCAAGAGACTCGAAAGTACTCGAATTTTCAGAGAACACCCGTGTTTGCATTCGAACGATACTTCTTGCCGGGATGAGAATGCAAGGGGAACGATAATTGACGTATTCGGGTTAACCGGGTTACTCGAAGTGTTCCACTCGAAGTACTTTTCGTGATTCTGACATTCGAAGTACTTTGGGTACTCTACATTCGTAGTACTTTCGGCACTCCGATTCAAAGTACGTTTGGTACTTCTGTTCAATGTACCTTGCTGACTCGAGTACTTTTGGTACTTTCCTTTGTGCAAAGTACTCGGGATGTTTGAATACAAAATATACTTGGAAATACTTATGTACAAAGTACTTCGGACACTTGTAAACAAACGACTTTGGATACTTGTATACAAAGTACTTTTTTTGTACCTTTATTCGAAGTACTTTTGATACTTCAGCTTAATGTACTTGAGTACTTTTCTTAAATGTACTTTGAGTACTTGTACCATGTAAAGTACTTTTGGTAGTTGTGTACAAAGTAAAGTAAGAAAATACTTCCGGTACTTGTAAACAAAGTACTTTGAATACTTGTATATGGAGTACTTTTGGCACTTTTGTTCAAAGTACTTTTGGTAGTAATGTACAAAGCACTTTTGATAGTTGCATGCAAAATACTTTTGGTATTTGTATGCAAAGTGCTTTTGATACTTGTATGCAAAGTACATTTGATACTTGTATGATAAGTACTTTTGGTACTTGTATGCAAAGTACTTTTGGTACTTGTATGCAAAGTACTTTTGGTACTTGTATGCAAAGTACTTTTAGCACTTTTATGCAAAGTAGTTTAGCACTTGTAGACAAAGTACTTTTAGCACTTATAGACAAAGTACTTTTGACACTTATAGACAAAGTACTTTTAGCACTTATAGGCAAAGTACTTTTGGTACTTATATACAAAGTACTTTTGGTACTTGTAGAAAAAGTATTTTTGAAACTTGTAGACAACGTACTTTTGGTACTTGTAGACAAAGTATTTTTGGAACTTTTAGACAAAGTATTTTAGTACTTTTATGTGAAGTACTTTTGGTACTTGTATGCGAAGTACTTTTAATACTTGTATACAAAGTACTTTTGGGACTTGTATGCAAAAAGAACTTTTGGGACTTGTATGAAAAAGTACTTTTGGTAATTTTATACAAAGTACTTCCGGTGCTTGTATACAAGGACTTATGGTACTTTTATTCAAAGTACTTTTCATACCTCACAATAACGTACAATCGAAAGCGTAGGCGTTAGATACGCGTGCAAATGTCTCTTCCGTCTCTTTGACTTTCCTGCAGCTCGATTATAGCCAGTCTCACCAGTTTTCCGCTACTTATGGAAACTATAATAGCTATAATGATCGAGAAGCCAGGTCTCCCGGTGAGCATGTATCCCCCTCTCCCATTGGTGGAAACGGGTGATAATTTTTTTAATTCTTTTTTTTTCTTTCACTCCTCGTCGTTAAATTATCGCGAGTTCTGTCGGACTCCCTCTTTCTCTCTTCCTCCCTCTCTCTTCCTCTCTCCCTCTCTCTTTCTCTCTGGTCAGCCGACACTGTAACTACTCATAACGTTCTTCAGAGGGTGTACGTAAAGATAGATTTTTTTTTCTTCTTTTTCTTCTTCTTCCCACATATTTGCACATTATTGCGAGTCGTGTATATCGAACGGGAGGATTGTGAACCATGAAAATTACGAACGCGTTTTGCCCCTCTTTATATGAGAATTGTATGGAAATGAGGATTTTCCCTTCTCGCAGTTCCGCATAATTAACCCTGGCTTACACACTATTTTATTATTACTTTTTTTTTGCAAACAACTCTCGGCTTCTATGATTCAAATGTTTATTGAAAATTTGGAAAAAAAATTAACCCGCTGAGGGCTACCTGGGTCTACAGCGACCCAGTGGCATCTTCAAAGTCCTAAAGCAAGAGTCATAAGCGAAGGCCCGCGCTTTTGCTCGGTAAATTAGGCGAAAAATATGATCTATCGAGCAGACAGGACATCTATCTCAGTCGGCCTCTGGTCTTTGTACGAAACGCTTAGAGCTTTTTGGGTCGCTACAGACCCAGGGTGGAAATATACTTTTCCAAAAACTCATGAAAACGACCTTCACCATCTTGTAGCTGGGAGTCTCTAGTTTACAAATCACTACAATTAAGTCTATTTCGCACTATAAACAGAGGAAGAATCGTTAAAAACGTCCGACAAGTCCTACAGGCCAATTTTCGGACTTTTTTCGCATTTATTCACACAGTTTTTTTTCAAATGAAAATATCGATTGCGGCCTTGCATATTCTCATTCCTGAGGTTATGACGATTCGATTTTACTACTTGCGAGTTGGAAAATTTTGTTTCAAACGTGTTTTATATGCAAAAGAAGTTGTGGGTCGCTGTAGACCCAGAGTCGACCGGTCCAGGGCGCCAGAAAATTGTGGGCCTCAGCGGGTCAATCTGTTGCTATGACCCTCCCCCCCCCCCCCTTTTATTACAACGCAACGCCGAGGAATGACAAATTTTTTTGCCCCGTTCTTTCGACGCTCGCATCGAGGATCGACGAGTTGGTTACAAATTTCTCTCTCTCGGCGCGCGCGACGAGTTCGGTGACACAGCGACGTCATTTCCGCGTTTCGTGCGGCGTCCGAAAGAAAACACAAAATAAACACGGCAGCGCACACATTGTATGTATGTTGCGGGAAAAAAAATTACGACGATGGAGATTACCTGGTGAAAGAGAAAAAAAAATAAAAACAGAAAAAAAAGGTCGATTGCCGATGGTTAGGGATAGATCGCGAGGTAGATATACGTGCTTTGTTTGCGACGATGTAGTGCGTCAGATAAAACGTGTTTATATGGAAGTACGAAAAAAAAAAGAAAAAAATATATTAGTTCACTCAAAGAGAGGAAAAAAAAAATTGTACAACCGTTACCGATGAGATGCAAAATAATGCAAAAGCGTTGCCGATAGCGGGTGCGTCGGTGGGAAGAATATCGCGTGTCGATGCGTCACGCGTCAAATCTTCGCATCCTCGATTACGAAATAACACAAAAAAAAAAAACAAATACTACATCGCTCTTAAAAGCCGAACACCGTGTCATGAAGTTAATTTACAAACACACAAATTCTCGATCAAAGAAAATATGCATTCCCAGAAGCATTCGTACGCTGAAGTCTCTCGAGAGTGCACTCGAAAATGCACTCAAAAACATATCGACGTAAATTCAGATATGCATAAGCTGTGAGTCACTCAAACGCGCAGTCTAATGAATTTAGCACTAAAACGTACACGGCACTCAAGTCGAGGATCACTCGAAGATCCTTAAACATTCTTCAGGGCACTCAGAAGCACTCTGATGTGTATTTAGAGGATTTAAGTGCATACCTCTGACACTCAAAGTGTGCACTCAAAGGCATTTGAAAATATACGGGGCGAGGCACTCAAATATACACCATGAGGCAATCAAATTATATATTTTTATGCACTCAGATGTACCCTCAGAACACTCAAGAGCGCGCTCTAAAATGTACTCAAGAACATATCGACGGGAATTCAGATATACTCTGTATAAGATGTGAGACACTCGAATACGCAGTTCAATACATGTAAGTGTAGCACTCAAATGTACTAGGCACTCAAGCCGAGGATAAATCATAAAACATTTCTCAGGGCACTCGGAAGCACTTTGATATGCATTTAGAGACAAATGCAAAGGATTTGGATTTGAGTGCACACCTAGGGGACTCAAAGTGTGTACTGAAAAGCATTTGAGTGTACGACGTGAGGCACTCGAATATACACCATGAGGCGATCAAATTATGCATTTGGATGCGCTCAGATGTACCCTCAGAACACTCAAGAGCGCACTCAAAAATGCACTCAAAACGTATCGACGGAAATTCTGATATACTCTGCAGAAGCTGTGAAATACTCAAATACGCACTTCAATACATGTAAGTGTAGCACTCAAATGTACAAGGCACTTAAGCCGAGGATAAATCATAAAACATTTCTCAGGGCACTCAGAAGCACTTTGATATGCATTTAGAGACAAATGCACAGGATTTGAATTTTAGTGCGCACCTAGGGCACTCAAAGTGTGTACTGAAAAGCATTTGAGTGTACGACGTGAGGCACTCAAATATACACCATAAGGCAATCAAATTATACATTTGGATGCACTCAGATGTACCCTCAGAACACTCAAGAGTGTGCTCTAAAACCCCCACTGACACTGCAAGGCACTCAAATAGAAACTCAGAGGCGCTCAAATGCCCATTTAGTGGCACACTTGAGGCACTCAAGAACCCTGAAACATAGCTTGATCAGGGCACTCAGAAGTGCTTTATTGTGCATTTAGACGCAAATCCAGACTTCGGGCACTCAAAAGCACCCGAGTGTGGGCCTAGCACTCAAATCTACGTTTGAAAGTATTCGAATAATCCGAGCACTCAAAAGTGCACTTTGAAGAGCTGAAATAATCAGGGCACTCAAAAGTGCACTCTAAAAGAGCTGAAAAATGTTTTCAGCGGCACTGCAATGTGCACTCTAGAGCACTCAATCTCCGAGACCATAAAACGTACATTCAGGGGTCGACATTTTTTTTTTTTAATTCTTAAAAAATATCCAAATTCGAAGTGAGACACTCGGCGCCGCACTCTTTCGCCTAAACTCACGGGCACTCGTGGCCTTTGAGGAAAAGAACATTGAGTCCAATATCAAAAATTCTCAATTCAACGATATATATTATAAATATATGTACTCACGATGTAAAAGAGTGCTCCACCGCGTTATTCACGATTCCACGGGCGAAATGATGCGAAGAAGCCAAAAAAATAAAAGGATCTCGCGAAATGAATAATTCCAATTGATTATCGTTCGCGAGGGTAATTTCTCGATATTCGAGGCACTCTTTCGCGAAGCGCCTTCGCAATGTCGAAGGAAAAGGCTCTTGAGTGCGAGAAACAGCGGAGGAGGGTCATCATTATCCAGCGGCATAACGCATAACGGTAGTGGAAAATCGCTCTTCGAGGAATCGATTCGGCGCGAGAGAAAGAGAGAGAGAGAGAGAGGGAGAGAGAGCAGAATCAGTCAGCAACACAAGCGAGATCTTCGCGACCTATTATTCTGCGAGCACTTTTAGCGAGAGAGAGAACGAGGGGGGGGGGGGTCATTTTTCTTCGCGGTCGCGCGAGCACTCAAATGTATATGGGGCATTCCACGTCAAATCACGTGGTCATCGGCCCGACCCCCTCCGATTTTGATGTCCAGTGAATTCTGGGTTTCGTTTGGTCCAAAATATGACCCTAAATTTTTAGAAATTTTTATTTCACTTTTAGGGGTTGCCCGAGCTAAAAAATCACTAAATTGAGGGAAAACATAAAGAGGGGTCTTTTACAAATTGATGAAATTTTTTTCACAGAAACTAGGACCCAAAACAAATATTTTCGTCATAGTTCGATAATGGGCCGAAAAAAATTACAATTTTTTTTTTTAAATTTTTTAAAAATGTAATAAAAATTTCTAAAAATTTGAGGTCATATTTTGGGTCAAACCGAACCCACAATTCATTGGACATCCAAATCTGAGCCGGTCCGGCGAATGACCGTGTGATTTGACGTGGAAGACCCCATATACACCATAAAGCGCGCAACTTCGAATGCTAGGAACCTCCATTCGGGGTTATAAGTCCGGAATTATGGAAGGAACGAAACGAGTCTCGGACGATCGCGGATCGGCCTCGTTCCGCGCGATTAGCTCCGTTAAGCGGGCTGCGAGCGGCTCCAGTGAAGATACTATTTATATATAGGTATATCGAAATTATTATTATTGTTTTTGTTGTTGTTGCAGCAAATCACAATAAATTTTGAGCCATGAGAAAAACGGATGAGATTTAAAAAAAAATCATATTACTTTCATGTTAAACGATTCACGAAAAAAGTGTGAATATAATGAAAAAGCTTCATCTGTGAGAAAGCAAAAAAAAAAATGATGATTGATCATTTTTATAATTGGCTAGAAATGATTGAGCAATTTATTCGCAATATTTATATGCAGCATTTATATTTATCCATCACTCATCGATTTTTATCGATGTTATTATATTAATTTTTATTATTATTGTTAATGATCATTCGTTTTTTGAGTGGTGATAAAAAAATTGCAATCTCGCGAATAAAGGATAAACTAAAAAAAGAAGAAAAAAGAAAAAAAAAATTCTATGTATTCATTTCACGAGTTAAATGATTTGTGGACACAAAAACTCGCGACTGTGATATAAAAAAGTTCCCGAAGGGGTAAAAAAATATTGTCATTAATCATTGTAATTGAATCGAAGTGACCGAGCAATTTATTCGCAATATTTATGCGATATAAACTTATATTTATTTATCCACCTTTCGATTATTATCGATGTTATTGTTTCTGTTTATATTATTAAAGATTTTTCGTTGATCAATTATCAATTAATGCAGCGTTTTGCAAATAGAAGAAGGATAACCTCAGAGGGACAAAAGTAATTTTTTTTTTATGGATGAGAAAGTTTATGAAAAAGTGAATGATAAAAACTGAAAAAAAAAATAGTGAATTTATAATTTATTCGATTATTGTCCTTTTTTTTTAATTTTGATTATTTATCTATGATCTTAATTGTCATCAGTAATTATTTCAATCAGTAAAATCGTTATTTTTCTTTTTTTTCGGAGATGAGAGAGTTTATGAAAAAGAGTATGACAAAAACTGAAAGAAATAGTGAATTTATAATTTATTCTATTATCGTCCTTTTTTTAAATTTTAATTACTCATCTATGATCTTAATTATCATCGAGTATTAATAAATCAATGAAATCGTGATTTTTCTTTTTTTTTCATGGATGGGAGAGTTTACGAAAAAGTATGATAAAAACTGAAAAAAAAATAGTGATTTCATAATTTATTCAACTATTGTCCTTTTTTTTAAATTTTGATTACTTATCTATGATCTTAATTATCATCGAGGATTATTGAATTAAGAAAATCGTAATTTTTCTTTTTTTTTTAATGGATGAGAGAGTTTATGAAAAGGTATGATAAAAACTGAAAAAAATAGTGAATTTATAATTTATTCTATTGTTGTCTTTTTTCAAATTTCGATTATTTATCTATGATCTTAATTATCATCGAGTATTATTAAATCAAATAAATCGTGATTTCTTTTTTATGGATGAGAGAGTTTATGAAAAGGTATGATAAAAACTGAAAAAAATAGTGAATTTATAATTTATTCTATTATTGTCTTTTTTGTTTAATTTCGATTATTTATCTATGACCTCAATTGTCATCGAGTATTATTAAATCAATTAAATCGTAATTTTTTTTTCATGGATGAGAGAATTTATCAAAAAGTATGATAAAAACGGAAAAATATAGTGAATTCATAATTTATTCTCTCATTGTCTTTTTTTAATTTCGATTATTTATCTATGATCTTAATTGTCATCGAGTATTATTAAATCAATTAAATCGTGATTTTTCTTTTTTTTATGGATGAGAGAGTTTATGAAAAAGTATGACAAAAACTGAAAAAAAAGTGAATTTATAATTTATTCTATTATTGTCTTTTTTTAAATTTCGATTATTTATCTATGATCTTAATTATTATCGAGTATAATTAAATCAAATAAATCATGATTTTTCTTTTTTTTTATTGATGAGAGAGTTTATGAAAAGGTATGATAAAAGCTGAAAAAAAATAGTGAATTTATAATTTATTCTATTATTGTCTTTTTTTTTATTTCGATTATTTATCTATGATCTTAATTATCATCGAGTATTATTAAATCAATTAAATCGTGATTATTTTTTAATTTTTTTTTTTTATCCTCACACTCGATCGCTCTGTCTCGGTGCTCGACGATTGCGACACGTGCGCGGCGTTTGAACACGCACACAGTCGCCGCGGCGATCAGCTGACCGGCGACATCCTGACCGAGTGCGATAGCTCGGAGCGCAAGACACGAAATGTGGGACACGAAGAGATACAGCGCAAAGAGCGTGGCAAAAATCATTTAAAAAAATGTATCACACTTTTTATTACAATGTATCAGTAAATTTACACCTTTATTTACAAGGGTGGATTTTTTAGCTCGAAAATTCGTTAAAACGTATTTTTGGAACCTTTCTGACATTTTTGGGGTCTCATCGTGCGAGTAGAATAATAAATACTGAAAATAATTATAAACATGGAGTTCCAAACGTTCAGCTGATTTCATTGTGAATTACCGTTGTTGTTTACTTAATTTTTGATTCATAAATTATTTATTATTATCAATAATAATAATAATAATAACATCGTGCTTTCTAGATTGGACGATATGATAATTAATTTTACACGCAACGATTTTTCGTATAATGAATTTGTGTAATCGATTTCATAGTCATCATTCGTGTTAGCGCGAATATGCCAACTCATGCTTACACTCGTTACAATATTACAATTCGAGAGAGAGAGAGAGAGAGAGAGAGAGAGAGAGAGAGAGAGAGAGAGAGAGAGAGAGAGAGAGAGTTAATGCTCGAGCCCAATCCGTTCGAATTTCTCAATTTCAATAATAATTCTACGCGCACTGATGAAACATTTTCGTTTTCTTTTTCGAAATAATTTTCGTGTGCACTTTATTTATTTAAGGATGTTGAGTCCCAATAAAATCTTTTAATGTTAATTGTTCAATAAATAGCTACTTAATCGTCGTGAAATTTTTACACGACCTCCTGAATACTTCATGTAAAAACATATTAAATTTTCAAAATTCCATTATCATTACTTCAACCTCCTTAAGGGTTAAAATGAAAAATGATGAGAAAATTCTGAAAATTTTGTATGTTTATGTATAAAGTATTTAAGAGGTCGTGTAAAAATTTCACGACGATTGGGAAGCTCGTTATTAAAATATTAACATTTTGTTGTGAACAACTTTTTAAACAAATAAAAAAAATATTTATCAATAAACTTCGTTTTGTTTCCGTTGCTTTCAATACAGTGTAAATATTAAAAAATTGAGAGGTCAAAAAAAAAACTTATCGCAAAGTTACATCAGTTTCCATGAGACTACATTTGATTTAATTTAATTTGTTAATGTTAATTTTTCTATAACGAGCTTCCTAATCGTCGTGAAATTTTTACACGACCCCTTAAATAATTCATCCAAAAACATACCAGATTTTCAGAATTTTCTCATCATTTGCGATTTTGGACTCAACATCCTTAAAAGATATTCAACATTCGAGTGGAAAAAAAATTTTCTCCATACTTTTGTCGAAAGAAATTCGGTCATTTTCTTATTTCATTCTGAAATATCGAGAATTGGGCCGAGCGATTTTTCGTAAAATTACAAATTTATCTATTTCAGGACGCAGGAACCAGAAAACTGGGACTATCGCTTTATTAACAATTTTTTTTTTCAAACCATTATTTTCAAGTGGTTTTTTTTCCTCTCGTTCAAAATACGCGTCAGCGTGTATCGGTGAAAATCAAGGACGTGGAGAAAAAAAAGTTGATGGAGAGTGGAGTAAATAAAAAAAAATTAAAACATAAAAAAAAAAATTAAAAAAAAAACAGAAGAGGAAAAAACTCTCAAAGCCGAACCCGTAGATCGGAATAAATTTACGCTTAAATTTCTCGTTAGAATAATCGGCGTAACGCATAATAGGCATAACCCAAGAGAGAAGCCCAAGATCGTTATAATATTGGCCTCGATGACGAAATTGAAACGTGCGCGGCGCGCTCTCGGTCTTACGGTGAATCGCTGTACTGTAATATATCTATATTTATATATATGGGGCATTCCATCCCAAATCGGACGGTTTGAAAAACTTTTTTTTTATTTCCTCAATTTTTTTATTTTGTTGAGTACCCATAAAAAGACCCTTCCTGCAAAATGTTAAGTTTTTTTTAATTACCCGTTCAAAAGATATTAAATTAACAAAAAACTGCTCTTTTTTGGTATTTTGGTCATAACTTCTTTTATAATGGTCCGAATTAAAAGTTTTTTTTCTTCAAAAATTTTTTTTATGGCCTTTTCAGAAAAAAATACAACAAAAATATTCGTGTTTTTGAATGAGTTTTTTGACTTTTAAACGTTAAATCGCGTTTTCAAAAGTCAGTGTCATTTTTTATTTTAATTTTTTGTTTGAAAAGAAGTTGTGACCAAAATACCAAAAAAAGAGCGGTTTTTTTGTTAATTCAAAATCTTTTGAACGGGTAATTACCAAAATCACAAAATTTTGCAGGAAGGATCTTTTGATGGGTACTAAAAAATATAAAAAAATTGAGGAAATAAAAAAAAAAATTTCAAACTGTCCGATTTGGGATGGAATGCCCCATATGTATACATATATACGGTTGTAATGGACTTACGCACATATATTATATATACATATATATATATGGTTGCACACATCGCAATGTATTCGTAAGAGTAACAGCGAGGAACGGTATTACAAAAGTGACAGTGAAAAGACGAGGGAGCCTCATGGAGCGAGTTCGCGGTTTCACTAGCTGAAAGCGATGCAAACGGCATTAAAACCCGCTGCGTTAGCGTTTCGCGCGTAATAAGTAGATGATATGGACAACAATCGGGGATATGCAGTGAAGCTATGAAGCTTTAGGTAAATCATGGATCACAATAAAAATGTATAGTAAGTTGTTTTGGTTGTTCACGTTGTTGTTGTTGTTGTTGTTGTTCAGGTTGTTGTTGTCATTCAAGTTGTTATTTTGGATATTCACATTGTTGTTCTTGTTGTTCAGGTTGTTGTTGTTGTTTTGGTTATTCGCGTTGTTGTTGTTCAGGTTGTTGTTGTTGTTGCTGTTAGGTTTGTTGTTGTTCTCATTCGAGTAACAACTCGAATAACATAACATAACACTACATAACAATGTTAGTTCAAATTGTTGTTTCGGTTATTCGCGTTGTTTTTCACGTTGTTGTTGTTGTTGTTGTTGTTGTTGTTGTTCTTGTTGTTGTTCGCTCGTTTGTTCGTTCAAGTTGTTGTTTATATTTTTGATTTAGTTATTCACGTTGTTGTTGTTCTCATTCGAGTTGTCATCTTAGTTCAATTTGTTGTTGTTTTTATTGTTGTTTTGGTTATTCGCGTTGTTGCTGTTGTTGTTGCTGTTTAGTTTGTTGTTGTTGTTCTCATTCGAGTAACAACTCGAATAACATAACATAACAATGTTAGTTCAAATTGTTGTTTCGGTTATTCACGTTGTTTTTCACGTTGTTATTGAGTTTGTTGTTGTTGTTGTTGTTCGCTCGTTTGTTCGTTCACGTTGTTGTTGTTGTTGTTGTTGTTGTTGTTGTTGTTGTTCAGGTTGTTGTTGTCATTTAAGTTGTTGTTTTGGATATTCACATTGTTGTTCTTGTTGTTCAGGTTGTTGTTGTTGTTTTGGTTATTCGCGTTGTTACTGTTGTTGTTGCTGTTCAGTTTGTTGTTGTTGCTCTCATTCGAGTAACAACTCGAATAACATAACATAACAATGTTAGTTCAAATTGTTGTTTCGGTTATTCACGTTGTTTTTCACGTTGTTATTGAGTTTGTTATTGTTGTTGTTCGCTCGTTTGTTCGTTCAAGTTGTTGTTTATATTTTTGATTTAGTTATTCACGTCGTTGTTGTTCTCATTCGAGTTGTCATCTTACTTCAAGTTATTGTTGTTTTTATTGTTGTTTTGGTTATTCCCGTTGTTGTTGTTTTCATTCAAGTTGTTATCTTAGTTTAAGTCGTTGTTGTTTTTATTGTGTATGTTTTTTAGTTATTCGCGTTGTTGTTGTTGTTGTTGTTTTTATTATTGTTTTGGTTATTTAAGTTGTTTTTGTTGTGTTTGTTCAAGATGCTATGCTTGTTAAAATAGCCGTTGCTTTGTTTCTTTAAGTTGTTGTTGTTGCTAATTTTCAAGTTGTTCTTGTTGTTATTTGTTCGAGTCGTTGTTATTTTGGATTGGATGTTCAAGTTGTTGTTAATTTTACTTATTATTGTTTAGTTTTTTTCGATACTCTAGTTGTAACCTAAGTTTTTTATTGTCGTTACCGTTGTTGACATCATTGTTTCCGTTGTTTAAGCTGTTGTTATCGTTGTTGTTGTTGTTATTGCTCTAGTTTAAGCCAGTTGTTGTTGTTTGAAGTTTCAAAGTTTTGCTTGGAATTTTAATTTTTTTTTCACTTTCAGACACACTCAAAGAACGTGAAGCATGAAAAATAAAAATAAAATTTCTCAATCTCTCTTTAGTCTTCTCTCAAGATTGATTTTGACGCGGGTCTGCTTCAAATTTTCCAACCAAAACAGCCATTATGTGTTTTTTTTTTTTTTTTTCATCGAAATATAAAATTCAAATTTACGGCCGGATGCCTGGAATTTTGATTTCCCAACGAGACCAAAGTTTAGGCCATTTTGGAACTCGTGTGTCTCTGTATATGCCGAAAACGAGCACGAGAGTGAAGAGACGATGAGGAAAAAACGACGGAAAAAACATTTACGCGAAGAAACAAAAAAATACGGGACAGTCAAGTGAGGTGGAGAAACTGAGAAAGAGTTATGGCGGAGCATTTAGTGCGTAACTCCCAGATCTGTGAGGGGAAACACGCACTTTGGAGGGGAAAAAAAAAAAACCGGCGTTTGATGCACACGTGCTTCAAGGGTGAGGTCCAATCGTACGAATTCGTGGAGACGTAATATATACGTGTATTCATGTGTAATATATACATGTATATGGGGGAATAAGGAAAAATAGCATGGTGAAAGATCACACGTGTGTAACAGACCCCGGCGTTATTTCACCAGAGCCCCAGGATGCGCATATAGAAAACCGGAAAAGCCCATTACGAATTCTCATAATTTTTCGAGACTTTCAAAGAAAGTTGTTGTTTCAATGTTTTTTTTTTTTCTTAATTTTTTTTCTCAATGCGCCACCTTAAGGGCAGGCTAAAGACCCTCTCTCTCGCTCTCACACGACCCCTATCATCCTTTCTCTCTCGCACTCGCACAAAAAATGTCGGTATTTAGCCTCCTCTTAAGCTCATTAGTCGAATGTTGGAAATACGAAAATAAATCGTCGACCCATAAAAACCAATAAAATCACAAAGGGCCAATTAAGCGATAAAAAAATATCGTTTCAATTAATTACCACGAAAATTTGTTTAAAAAAAAATTGTTAAAACGTTCGTGAGAGTTTATGGGGGAAAAAAGAAACAAAAAAAAAATTTTACCAACTTTCACAATGTTAGAGTGAAAAGAGATAAGAAGTGATCCGCGTGAAAACTCGACGAGACTCGAGAGAGGAGGAGATTATTTATACAAAGTCTGGGGTCAATCTCGATCGGAACCCAAGATAACGTTCATAAATTCGTATTATGATAAAAATCTTTTTTGCCGCTTCGCACAGCGAACCGAGGATATTTTACTCGCAATGACAGGGCACAAGTAAATCACGCGTTTATTTGCGAGAAATATCTCGATAAACTGAGCGTGAGAGAGAGAGAGAGGAATGAAGAAACTTGAGTTTTCGTAATTTGGAGAAAATTAAATAGACATTGATTCATGATACTGTTTATTGAAAAAAAAAAATTAGAAATTAATTTTTCAGTCGCACCTTAAAATAATTTCAAGTTGGTCACACTGGGTCAATTTCGACCCGACCGTCTTTTGGATGGTTAAAAAAAAAAGTACCAATCCGATTGACTTCAAAAAAATATAGGAATTATCTTTGAACATTTCAGTATATGAAACAATTATTTTTTTTTAAATATTTACATGGGAAAAAAATCATGAAAAAGGCTTTAAAAAATCCGGTTCTTTACTTGAAAAATAGTAACTCTTTTAGTTTTAAAGATTTTTTGAAAAAATTTCTACACGATACTCTCAATATACGGTACTTTAAGAAAAAAAAATACTTTAAATGCATGCGTTCCAAAGAAGGTATTTAGATAGAGATATTTGAACTCAATGTGAGAGCTCGGGTCAATTTGACCCGCGGTGACCAACGAGGAGTTAATTGATTTGGTACTCTAATTAATTAAATTTTATTCGTCCCATTTGTTTTGTAACAAGTAGATATTTTTCTCCCTTTATAGATCCATGAACCCTTATAAAATGGGGATGCTTATCGTTTCAAAAAAAAAAAGTTACTTCACATGGGCTGTTGGATTCGGGGTTGAGCTATTTTAAAGTAGAAAATGTTCTGCGCGAGGTGGATACACACACAGAGAGGGAGCGAGAGAGAGAGAGAGAGAGAGAGAGAGAGAGAGAGAGAGAGAGAGAGAGACTTGTGTGGAGAATAAACAGAGATCCGAAGGTGGATGATAAAGTGGGACGGGAAATCGAGGAGAGGAGACGAAGAAGAAGAAAGAAAACACAAGTGGTTATATATAGTGTTTCGAGAGTAAAAGTATCTGGTTAAGAGATTATGCGTGACTGATAACGTGTGAGAAAGAAAAAGAAAAAGAGACGTCCAAAAGTCGAGAAAATTATGAAGTACACAAACTCAGTCACGTTTTTGCGAATAAAACTTGAAGGAATCGTCAGAGTAAACAAAATCACTCAAAACAAGAATATCATGCAGTCCGAATTGAATGAGATACGGGAAGTATTGGAAGAGCCAATCGGGAGGGGGAACCGTTTTCGCCCGGCCAATCAAGAGAGAGGACCCGCTTCAGGTAGCGAATGAGAAGCGAGGACCGTCTCAGCGGGGCCAATCAGGAGTGAGAGGCGTTTCGGCCGGACCAATCCGAGAATAGAGACGCTTCAGGAACCAAAGATAGGAGAGAACTGTTACAAGAGTAGATTAAAAACGATAAATAAACAGTTTGAACTAGAATCAAGATAAAGGCACTGCAAAAAAAAATTATTCACATCACTTGATCTCTTTTAAAAAGCATTTTCTCGAGTCAAGTGTGCTTAAAAATACTGGCGCTGCTGCTGCACTCGCTCTGAGTGGTTCCTTGTGTACAAAAGTCTTCCCTCGGACATATTGCACTCTCTATCGTTAATTTTATCCGTGAATCTTATCTCAGTGACATTGCACTGCTATCATCGGAAGTGTCGCGATGGCCAAGGCAACTGACCGACAGAGTCGTATCGAGAGACCGATTGATTGGACGAAATACAAAAAACATAACAATAATAATAAACTCCGATACCAAAGGCGATAGGTCGATTGTTTTCGACGACAAAATCCGTTTCAACGGATACGACAAATGTCCAATCTTAGTTTGACGATTATACTTACTCAAATTGAATTTGAGTTTTTTTGAATTATTAATTACGTCAAAAAAATGGCCGACTTATCGTAATTTAATTAATTAAATTTATTAAATTTAATAATTAAAATACTTAATTTTAATTATTCAGAATTTTTTTTTCAATCCAATTTTTATTTCATTACCGCCGAAAGTCCTTCAAGAAATGCGGATGGCGTTGCATAATGTTCCCGATTACCCAACTACGATTTCTTACCCCACGCAATAAATTCAGAAGCTCGTAAAATTTTTCAATGTTCGTCGGGGTTCAGTGATCGCATGAAAAGTCATTAGTTTGAAATAAAATCTCACTGGACACATATATGCAAGGAGATAAATATGCATGCACGAATCGGGGCGGCAAAAATGATATGAAAAATCATTAAGGGGGGCACTCTATCGAAACGCGTTTTTTTTTTTGCTTTTTCCCATTGCCACGATCTCGTGTGTCAGTACTTAGTATTCGCAGCAACGAACCAGACAAAAGTAATACCCATAAGTATATGGGGAAACGCCGGAGAAGAGAGGGGGGTGAAATGGGCTAAAATGGACCCATAAACTGCGGTCCCATTATAAATATTTATGTACAGGCACTTTCGTCTCAGATATAAAACCGATAAGGAGTGTGCGTGTATCTCGAACTTCGAAGGAGTTAAACTTTTGCAATCATCCGATAATTGTTTGAATATTTCAAATTTTTTAATTTGAGATACGCAAAAAATCGAAGAGTTCGACAAAAATTGAAATTACTCAATTTTGTGTCGATGAGAATCGATTTGAACGCGGTCCATTTTCCGCCATTTTGTTTTTCCATATTTCTATGAATCATATTTATAATGTATTTCTTCCATTACTATGGTCCATTCCAACAAAATTCCTTAAATCGCTGGACTGATTCATTTTGTCCCACATTTCCAAACACAAGTCAGAACGGTGTTTTCGGTGGAGGGGGCAAAACGAAATGCCCGGATGCTTGGGTGCACTTGGTCGAGCGAGAAACCATAAACATTGGAGCGTAATGCCCGTCGTAAATCGAACGAGACTCCAGATCTCCCATTTAAAACAGCCCACAAACTCTGCCCCACAATTCTCGACGATTCGGCACAGTTATTGGCCATACTGTCCAAGACGGACCATAACAGCGCGTTTTTTCCCCAAATTACTGTTTCAAGTCGAATCAGAGCAATACGATTGAATCGTCGATATGTCAGGGAGTGACACTTCCCAAAAGGTCTGTGCAAAATTTCAACGATATTCACTGCAAGTCGCGAGTCTTAACTCTGGCGCTAGAAATCGTCGTTAAACCCAAAAAACGCTTCTACATAAAAACTGGCTTCGCAAAAGGGTAAAAAACAATTGACCAATCTGACGAGGACACTCTGAAGACGAACATATCCAAATTTCAAAAAGATCCGTCGCAAAGTTTTCGAGATATGGCCAAATAAAGGAAGAACCGCGTTCCGAATAAGAGCGTTCGGAGCGTTGATACGCTAACCTCGCTCGGCCACTGCGCAACTGAGTTCGCGCATCGCCCTGCGCTCATCCCCACTACACTAAAAGTGGCCCTGAGTGGCCAATGACTGTCATTTTCTACTTAATTCACGATCGGAGCCACGGAAAATTGAGCCTGGGCCTCTTGCGTCAACCGGACGAGGGCACAAGAAGAAAAGGTGCAAGAGAGGTCTGTGTTGAGTAGTAAAAAAAAGAAAAAAATTATAAAAAATTGGGTCTGGAGCGAGGCGCGTCGTGTGCCACTTTTTCAATTAACGACTCAATAACCGTAGTGCCGGAAAGCATGGAGAGCCTCTCCATACATCGTGATATATAAACCTCCCCCTCCCCCCTCCCGTATTACGTTTTATCGACTGACGCGTTATCCATCCGGCGTAAAGCCGGTTATACGCCATTTTATTGCCGACGGTATCACGTGAATTTTGCAAGATAAACGGAACGACCACGTTCGGTTGTTGCGCTTGGAATCGGAGATAGAAAATCGCGAGTAAAATACAAAATGAGAAATAAAATACATTTTAAGGATACAAAGTTTTTTCGAGAGCGGTGCATTTGATACGAAAAATCATAAAATTTTTTTTTATCTTCTATTCTTTACGATTATTTACATTCCAAAAAACGGAGCATTAAAATTAATAATCGCAAATAATGTTGCGTTGCTCAATCTTCGTTATTTGTCATCAATAAAATTATTAATTATTTAAAAACCGTTCTGGCCAAAACCAGTGAATTTGATAAATCATTTGATGTTAAATGAACTTTTATAAAAAACGTAATTAGCATCGAAAAAAAACCTTTTAATATTTATCGGAAAATTTTATAATTTTGTAAAATAAAAACTTGATATTAAAATGGCGAATTGGATAAATAAAATTTCCCTTAAATCACACACTACAAAAAATTCAATAAAAAATCAGAAATTAATATTTTCGTGATTTTCCAGCGATAAAATTATTAGTTACTTCACAATTATTTATTATTTAAAAACTGTTCTGGCCAAAATCGGTGAATTTAAAACATCATATAAATTAAATGAAGGTCTATTAAAAATGTAATTAATATCGAAAAACACCTTTCAATATTTATCGGAAAATTTCATAATTTTGTAAAATAAAAAGTTGATATTAAAATTTCGAATTGGGGAAAATTTCCCTTAAATCACACATTACAAGAAATTCAATAAAAAATCAGAAATTAATATTTCTGTGATTTTCTAGCGATAAAATTATTAATTACTTCACAATCCATTACTCAAAATCCGGAAACTTATTTATCGGGGAATTGAAAAAAAAAAAATTGACAAATCGTTATTTCAGTATTAACGACACTTTATAAAAATTTGATATACATCGCTGCCAGCTGCTAAATAAAAGTGTGCAACGATGTTAAAACCGTAAAGCGAGTATAGTTGGGAAACGCAATCGGCCGCTCTCGGTTAGAATCTTAGCTGAGTCAGTCACGGGCAAAAGTGCAGTTCAGTAGTTCGCCCGTTTATCTCTCTCTCTCTCTCTCTCTCTCTCTCTCTCTCTCTCTCTCTCTCTCTCTCTCTCTCTCTCTCTCTCTCTCTCTCTCTCTCTCTCTTTCTCTTACGCCAACGTTTTCTCCAACTCTGAGAGCACGGCAACCAAGTCCGTAATCCGTTACTCGTATCGTATTCATTTCCCGCTACCGCTACATCCCAAGATCCCTCGCAATACATTATTTCGTCGCAAAATGAGTTTCGATGCCTTGACGATAGTGTCAAAAAAAATTTTAAAAATAAACAAAAACCAATATCAATCCAGGGTCTGACATTTTTTATCGGCTCTCAGAATAATCATTATTTTCGATGGAGAGGCGATCGCGATAGGGGAGAGTGGGGCATAATGGCCCCCCTTAAAAATTCAGTTAACAAAAATTTGGTTTCTTGTCAAATTATCATCAATTCGATGCATTGAAACATTTTTAGGCAGATCCGCGATACCTGGGGCATAATGGACCACCCTAAAAAATGAGGTCAGAACATTTTTTATGATGAATTTTATGTATTCATCCATTTTATGTATTCATCCATTTTATGTACTCATCCATTTTATGTATTCATCCATTTAAAGTCGACCATAAAAAAGAAAAATATTTTTAACGTTGAAAGCATTCATTAAGATTTAAGAAAAAATAAAAGCTATTTTTTAGAGGGGGGCCATCGTGCCCCACAATTTTTTATTTTTGAGCCCCACCTTCCCCAACTCTATCCCAAAAAATGTCGTCTTATCAAATCATCATACATTTGATGCATTGAAACATTTTTAGGCCAATTCGCGATACCTGGGGCATAATGGACCACCCTAAAAAAATGAGGTCAGAAATTTTTTTATGATGAATTTGATGTATTCATCCATTTTATGTATTCATCCATTTTATGTACTCATCCATTTTATGTATTCATCCATTTAAAGTCGACCATATAAAGAAAAATATTTTTAACGTTGAAAGCATTCATTAAGATTTAAGAAAAAATAAAAGCTATTTTTTAGTGGGGGGCCATCATGCCCCACAATTTTTTATTTTTGAGCCCCACCTTCCCCAAATCTTTCCCAAAAAATTTCGTCTTTTCAAATTATCATAAATTGGATGCATTGAATCATTTTTAGGCCAATTCGCGATACCTGGGGCATAATGGACCACCCTAAAAAAATGAGGTCAGAAATTTTTTTATGATGAATTTGATGTATTCATCCATTTTATGTATGCATCCATTTTATGTACTCATCCATTTTATGCATTCATCCATTTAAAGTCGACCATCAAAAAGAAAAACATTTTTAACGTTGAAAGCAATTTATTAAGATTTAAGGAAAAATAAAAGCTATTTTTTAGAGGGAGGCCATCGTGCCCCACAATTTTTTTATTTTTTAGCCCCACCTTCCCCAAATCTTTCCCAAAAAATTTCGTCTTTTCAAATTATCATAAATTTGATGCATTGAATCATTTTTAGGCCAATTTGCGATACCTGGGGCATAATGGACCACCCTAAAAAAATGAGGTCAGAAATTTTTTATGATGAATTTGATGTATTCATCCATTTTATGTACTCATCCATTTTATGTATTCATCCATTTAAAATGGACGATCGAAAAGAAAAACATTTTTAACGTTGAGAACAATTTTTTAAGATTAAAAAAAAAATAAAAGCTATCATTTTTTTAGAGGTGGGCCATCGTGCCCCATAATTTTTTTTCCAAGCCCCACCTTCCCCCACTCTTTTCGTCCTATTAGGCGAACGAATTATCGAGAAGAAAAAAAACCGTTAAAAGTGGCGTGGCGATCGATCGATCATACACGGATGACGAATAGTCCCGTTTTTACATGATTATTACGCCGATGAAGTTCGACGCGTTATCGGTCAATGTGGTCTCGCTCGACACGAATGTATAATCAAAGTCAAATAATCATCACAAGCGATGACGATAATGAGGATAATGACGATGATCGCGTGAGAGTGCAGCACACGGCTATTCTGACGGATCCCACTTTTCGCTGGGTGCATTAGACTCGAACGGAGGAAAAAAATAAAAAATAAAATGAGAAGAAAAAAAAAATGATAAAAAGCGATGCCCTCTCCTCGGCGTTTCTCGTGTCATTGCCCCGGTCAGCGAAACACTAAACGGCCTTTTGCTCTCGTCAGCTGCTGTTGCTCCGCGTGTCTCTCATCTCATCAATGTTGGCTCATTCTCTGACCCACGGGAAGGCAACATCATTGGTGTGGACGAGTGTCAAAAGGGAGAAAGGACGGATAAGAGGGAGGGGGAGTGAGCTTGACATGAGTGCAAGGGTCGAATTGCGATAAGCATTTTTCGACCAAACATCAATGTTTGAAATATCGATGGTACAAACATCGTTTTTTCAAGCATCAATGTTCCACATGTAAGTGTCCTTAACATCAATGTTTCAAGTGCCCATGTTCCGAACATCAATGTAACAAGCATCAATGTTCCAAACATCAACTTTTCAAGCATCAATGTTCCAAACATCAACTTTTCAAGCATCAATGTTCCAAACATCAACTTTTCAAGCATCAATGTTCCAAACATAAACTTGTCAAACATCAATGAGGCAAGTATTGATGTTTCAAACATCAATGTTTGAAGGATCAATGTTCCGAACATCAATGTTTGAAGGATCAATGTTTCGAGCATCAATGTTTGAAGGATCAATGTTCCAAACATCAATGTTTGACGGATCAATGTTCCAAACATCAATGTTTGAAGGATCAATGTTCCAAACATCAATGTTTGAAGGATCAATGTTCCAAAGATCAATGTTTGAAGGATTAATGTTCCAAACATCAATCTTTCAAGTAGCAATGTTTCAAACATTAATGTTTCAAGGATCAATGTTCCAAACATCAACTTTTCAAACATTAATGCGCCAAGTATTGATGTTTCAAACATCAATGTTTCAAGCACTAATGTTCCAAGCACCAATGCTTCAAACACGAGTGTTTCGAGTATGGAGATTCTAAGTTTGAATATCTTTAACAACAATTTTTCAAGAATCAATGTTCTAAACATCAATTTTTCGAGTGTCAATGTTCCAAGCTTCAATGCTTCGAGCATCAATGTTCCAAACAGCAATGTTTCGGGCATGAATATTTCAAACACCACTTTTTCAAACATTAATGTTCCAAACTTCAATGTTCCAAATATCAGTGCTTCAAGCATCAATGATCCAAGTATTAATGGTGAATGTTCTAAATGTAAAGGTCCTTAATATTGATGTTTCGGCCATTAATGTTTCAAACATCAATGTTTCAAGTACCAATGTTTCAAACATCAATGTTTCAAGTACCAATGTTTCAAACATTGATGATCAATGTTCTAAATGTAAATGTCCTTAACATTGATGTTTCGACCATTAATGTTTCAAGCTTCAATGTTTCAAGTACCAATGATCCAAACATCAAATTTTCAAACATCAATGCGCAAAGTATTGATGTTTCAAACATCAATGTTTCAAGCACTAATGTTCCAAACATCAATGCTTCAAACACGAATGTTTCGAGTATGAAGGTTCCAAATTTAAATGTCTCTAATATCAATATTTCAAGAATCAATGTTCTAAACATCAATATTTCAAGTATCAATGGTTCAAGTATCAATGTTCCGGCGTCCATGTTTCGGACATCAGTGTTCCGAGTATCAGTGCTTCAAGCATCAATGATCCAAGCATTAATGATAAATGTCCTAAATGTAAATGTCATTAACATCAATGTTTCGAGCATTGATGTTTCAAACATCAATGTTTCCGGTATCAATGTTGCAAACATTAATGATCCAAATGTAAATTTTCTCAACATCAATATTTCATGCAACAATCCTCCAAACATTAGTTTTTCAAACATCAACGTTCCAAACATCAATGATCCAAATGTAAGTTTTCTCAACATCAGTGTTTCAAGCATCGGTGCTTCAAGCATGAATGATCCAAGCATTAACGAGCAATATTTTCAACATCAATGTATACGCACCAAGCGACAATATCTCAAGCATCTATGTTTCGAGCATTAATGTTTCAAACATCAATGTTTCCGGCATCAATGTTGCAAACATCAATTTTTCAAACATCAATGATCCAAATGTAAATTTTCTCAACATCAATGTTTCAAGCATGAATGATCCAAGGATTAATTATCAAAGTTTCAAGTACTAATGTTTCAAGTATAAATGTTCCAAGCATGAACGCTTCCAGCACGAATGTTTCAATTATCAATTATCCAAACATCAATGTTCCAAACATAAGTACTCCAAATGTCAATGTTCCAAGCATATGCCGATGCTTGTATCACAATGCGGTTTGCTCGCTCATGATTGTAGTGAACGAGTCTCTGGGGAAGAAATACGTGGGTCAAAGTAAAAAGGAACGGTGTAGGGTTAGAGAAAAAAAAGAAAAAAAAGATAAAAGTGAGAACATCAGTCCGAGGTTCAGGATGAGGCCACCACCAATTTGGCCGGCAAGATTAAGCCCGCGAGAAAAAGAAATTGGAACTGAGACGGAAATTACGGACGGACCACTACTCTCCGGAATCCCCTTCACCATACAAACACACATGGGGCATTCCATACCAAGTCGACCTGAGTGTGGCCCTCGACCTCGCTCATTTCGTTTACGATTTTTTATATGATTCTTCCGACTCAAAATAGCATTCAGAATTTTTTTCAGATTTTTAAAACCAAATTTGAGTACGTGATGATTTTTTGAACTTTTTTTTCGAAAACTTCGAGGGCCGTAATTTAAAAATCTAAAAAAATTCTCAAAAATCAGGTGTCAAAAATGAAAATTTTTGACTCAAAATTCATGATGCCCAGGCTTTTGGTTCCACCTCGATTTTAGGTTTTTATGAAGAAAACGTAAAAAAAAATGATGCAGAAATTAACCAATTATTTTTGGAAATTGTTGGTTAACGATAAAAATATTCAAGCCACTTTTCACGGTAGATCAATTTCTGCATCTATTGTTTTTTAACGTTTTCTTCATAAAAACCTAAAATCGAGGTGGAAGGGTAATCCTGGACATCATTAATTTTGGGTAAAAAATTTTCATTTTTGACACCGGATTTTTGAAAAAATTTTCAGATTTTTAAATTACGGCCCTCGAGGTTTTCGTAAAAAAATGTTCAAAAAATCATAACGTACTCAAATTTGGTTTTAAAAATCTGAAAAAAATGCTGAATGCTATTTTGAGTTGGAAGAATCATATTAAAAAAATCGCAAACGAAAAATCAGCGAGGTCGAGGGTCACACTCAGGTCGACTTGGTATGGAATGCCCCACATACATCTCCATACATCGCCCTCTTATATTCTTTCGTCTCCTCGACTCCACTGTCTCCCTGTTCCTCGCGCATCCTCATACAACGCACTCACATACTTTTTTTTTTCGCTTCCCTCGACGATTTTTATTCCACGTTCGTGAGTCTCGTCTCTCTAATATTCTCCTCGCATTTTTTTTCTCGATCATGGCAAAGCGAAGAAAACCAACGATGTCACGTTTTTCTTCTGACCGAGCTCATGACGGAGGGGATGATTTTCAATAGAGCATCCCCTGATCAAATTCTACGGTATTTGAGGTGAGATTGAATTTTTTGTTTCAATATTTTTCTTTGTAGAATGGAGTTTTTCAAAATTCTAACTGCATTTTGAAAATTTTCAATTTCTTCTAGAATTTTTGAAATTTTTTTTGAACAACCTCTTTGGGAGGGCGTAAAAAAATAAATAATGAATGACAAATTAATTATGCTTGAAAAATGTTTTTTTTTTTTGACATTATTCATAACGCGTCCAAGTGACACTTTATTAAGGGGATATTTGTCATCCTCGTTGGGTCTGGGGCTCAATTCGTCTCTCAGAGGGGAAATTCCGTCCAATCGAATTCCCCTCCTCAGTCTGGTGGATCGTAACATACCGGTGCAGCAACAATATTTTGGCGTGACTAAAGAGAGATCAAGAGAGAGAGAGAGAGAGCGAGATAGCGAGAGAGAGAGAGAGCGAGAGCGAGAGAGAGAGAGCGAGAGAGGGGGGGGGGGAGAGCTACAGCGACGTAATTGATGTCTGCAAATCGTTTTACAACGCCCACGCACAACGAAATTGTGAGTTATAAAATTGCGTACATTATAAACCTACGTATGATTTTTTTTTTTTACCACAATTCGCAACGGGGTCTCACAGGCCCCGTTTACTCTTTTGATCAATAATTCCAGCTGATAAGCAATGAAATAATTTATTTTTGGCTAATCGAACGAGCATCGATCTAAAGATTAGAAGAACTTAACACAATCGATAAAATTAAGGGGATTTCGAATTTGGAGGACCTTAAGGCGGTATTCTGGTCTAGAGACATACATTTTGAGCTTTTTGTCGAGCTCAATAATAGTACATTACGATCGTACAAAATTTTATCGCAGGAGTGCGTAAAGTGCCCGCTTCTCGCACGCGCAGCGAAGCGAAGCGTGCGAGAAGGGGTCACTTTACGCACGGAGTACAATAAAAATATATATATATTTTTATCATTGTTTTTTTACAACATATTTATTAAAATTCGAAAAATTAACTGAATTGATTGAATTAAATTAAATTTGATATAAATATCATTTTTAACGACAAACAAAAATGTCTTCTCAATTATCCCATTATATGGAAATTTAAAAAAAACTATCAATATGTGTTCTTTTTTTATTATTATTTATTGTAGCAGTATTTATTTCCAAGTATGCCCTTTCGTTTTTTACGTAGTTACCCCGCTATTTTTACATTCCCCTTCTTATAAGTTATTATTATTATTTATAATAAATACTATAATTATGATACTCCCTTCCAAATTGAAATGCTAGAGAAAATATGAAAATTGGCCTATTTTTATCGAAAGGTCAAATCTTACGGGTCATTTCTTCGCCGTTTGAACTCTGTCGAATTTTAAATCGAATTTGAAGGAGATTGGGATAGATTTGAATGTCTCTGGATGGGAACAACGAGAATTGCGATAGCGAGAATAACTGTGACCCGTATATATCGAGAGTTTGTCACGACTCGCCGCTGGGGTCCTTGAACTTTACCGCTGAGACGGTAGAACCGCCTAATTACACTAATCAGTGGACTCGGGTTCTCGTGATCATTAAGGTCGTGGTCTTTGTGTTATTCGTACGTATCTATATGTATATTAGGGTGGGTCAAATAAAATGACTAATTTTTGTTTTCCTCGATCTGATGAAAAATGTATTGTTTGGCATCTCAAAAAAACCCTCTGCAAGTATTAGCCCTTCATATTTAAATTAAGAGGTCCCTCATCGCAAATTTTTATTTCCCATTTAAATAACATAGGAATTTTTTTTTTTTACTTTGGAATTTTATTAGACTTCAACCGTTGAGGTTAGGAGAGTTTTTTTAGCACATTTTTGTAGAACATTTGATGCTCTACAAAAAAGCTGTTTTGTGTCTACTCGGTAAAACTAACCGTTCAAATATACTACAAAAATGTGCTTAAAAAACTCTCCTAACCTCAACGGTTAAAGTCGAATAAAATTCCAAAGTTAAAAAAAAAATTTCCTGTTATTTAAATGAGAAATAAAAATTTGCGTTGAGGGACCCCTTAATTTAAATATGAAGGGCTAATACTTGCAGCGGGTTCTTTTGAGATACCAAACAATACATTTTTCAATATATCGAGGAAAAAAAAAATTAGTCATTTTATTTGACCCACCCTAATATATATGACATGTGTCGCAGATGGAAAATATTTTTTTTTCTGCACGCGCATATAAGATTTTATCAGAACTCTTTTACGTGCATCAATATCAATTATTTCATATTATTCATTAGTATTTCTTCTATGATTGTCTAATTAATTTTTTTGAAAATGTATAATTCATTCGAAAATGTTTCCTTGATGCAAATATTTGTTTTTTTTATTCCTTACAGAGGAAACTTTATTTCCATGAAGGAAAACAAAATTTCGAAAATAATGTTTAGAAAAAAATATTCAGGCATATCCAAATATTAGTTATTAAAATTCTAAAGAATCGATTGAGATCTGCGATTTTGATCAAATTTTCAAAAAATGCTTTTGCACATTCTAGCTCAATTTTTTTTACACACCTGCACAAAGTAAGAACAACAGTTGGTATAAAACTTGAGAAGAATCACGGAAGTTTAAATTTGAAATAAAAAAATTATTGCATAATTTCAAAATATGAACTCATCGGAAGTTCAATTTTCATCGTCTGAATTATTTTTGGAACAAATTCAACACTATATTAAAATGTTAGTTATTAAATTTCGAAAGGATTAATTGAGATTTGGCAATTTTATGAAATTTTCAAAAATCGTTTTCACAGATTCTAAAATTTCGTAATTTTGCAGCAATCGAGTTCAATTTTTTTACAAACTTACACCAGCTAAGAACAACAGTTGGTATCAAATTTGAAGAGAATCGCACAAGAGCTTCAGATTTAAGATTTTTTTTTTTTTACATTTTTTTTTTTATTATTATTATTTTTTTTAATTTAAAATCGTGAGAACTGACAAATTTGCGGAATCTCTTTTTTGGGAGATTGTCCAGTGGTCTCGTACATAGCCATTGTGATTATGTAGATACACGTACGATACGAGGATCGGTAAAGAACGGAGTCAAAAGTGAACGAGACGGATCGAGCTGGATCTCAGTTTCCCTGGAGCGACGAGAAAAAAAAAACAACCGGGACTATACCTGAGGCCCAAGCTCTAGAATTAGAGGCAAGAGCCATTAAAAATCCACAGGTATAATTGGCTGGTCCCCCAAGGTTTATCTCTCTCACTCATTTTCGTGTCGTTCTGTCGCCTCTCATATATGCATATATTAGGGTGGTCCTCATTTAGGGCTCGGATGAATTTTTCATCAGATGCCCCCAAATCGACTCCAAATACTTCAAAAACAATACCCTAATTTTTTCAGATTTTTATCCAGACTCTAACCCCTCCCGAAAAGAGGGTAGATTTCCCTATTTGAAATACACGTGTTCGGCCATATTCTCAGGATATATTTTATTCCAAGTGTAATAATTTTTTAAAAAATCTGTAACTGCAAGATTCTAGTGTCCATTGATGCTACTATTTGAGTAAAAATTCACATTTTCATAAGGGTCAATCTAAACGAATTGCAATTCTCCTAGATTGACCCCTATGATAATGTGAATTTTTCCTCAAATAGTAGCACCAATGAACACTAAAATCTTGCAGTTACAATTTTTTTCAAACATTATTACACGTGGAATAAAATAGATCCTGAGAATATGGCCGAAACACGTGTATTTCAAATGGGGAAATCTACTAGATAAAATCTAGATACAATCTAGATAAAATCTAGATAAAATTTAGATAAAATCTAGATAAAATCTAGATAAAATCTAGATAAAATCTAGATAAAATCTAGATAAAATTTAGATAAAATCTAGATAAAATCTAGATAAAATATAGATAAAATTTAGATAAAAATCTGAAAAAATTAGGGTATTGTTTTTGAATTATTTGGAGTCGATTTGGGAAGCATTTGATAGAAAAATTCATCCGAGCCCTAAATAAGGACCACCCTAATATTTATAGATGTATATAGATATATACTTCGTTAATTCCATCTCGTTTTTCATAATTGTGGCTGCTGCAACGTACCCACAAAAATGCCCGGGCGAGAAAAAGAAATTTCGGCGCTAACCCCAAATAATAATTATACACATCGAAGTCTCGATCCAAAATTCAAAAACTCCATTTACAACGTATTCTTAAATCCCTCAAGATCTTTCCATTACGAAATGAAACCAATAAAATATCCTTTAAAAAAACCTCCATTTTGGAAAATCTCTATATTGGGAACCTCACTTTTGGCAATTTAAAAAATACATCGTTTTTCTTCAAAGTCCAAAAGTTTCATTTGCTTAATGAAATATCGATATGGGACAATCGAGATAACTTGATCATTGTTATTCTTAAATCACGTGTTCGATTGATTTTTAATGTAGGCACGAGAAATTTAAAAAAAAAGTGGGTCAGAATGAAAATTATCATTAGTCGTGTTGAAAAAAAAAATGTGAAAAACGTGTCGATGATTAAGAACAAAAGAAAAACGATGATATCGTTATCGATTCGAAAAAGTTTACATAAAAACGAAACTCGGATAAGAAGATCGAAGATCCGAAGAGAGGGATTTTATAAATTTCTCGTTTCACGTACAAATACCAGCTAGGAACAAATAAAAGGAAAATTCGGTGTTTACAAAATGACGAAAAAGACACAGAAGTGCGTACACAGATTGTGAATACACGAGGAAACAATAAAATAAAGTCTTTTATCGGTCATTGATCATTTACTTTTCTTGTCGAGTGAAACAGTGTCGAGAAAACATGAGATTTTTTTTTTTTTTTAAATTTACGACACATTTTGTTTTTGTGCTCCGAGTTGCCAAAACAGAGTCAAGCTATTATTAAATTGCTTTTGTTTTTTAATTTTTCTCTCATTTCACACCCAGAAAAAAGATCTAGCACATTTAACTAAATCCTAGTCAAACCAAAAAAATTTTTTTAGTTGTATGAATACAACTCTATTCATGTCAACGAAATTTTTTTTTTGAATGACCTACTAGAAAAATAAATTGCGATCTAATAAATTTTTATTTAATATTAATAAATATTATTTCAAACTGAACAAATATGTATTTAAATGAAATAATTTTTTTTTTAATATTTACACAATATATATTTTTAAACATTTCAATCTTTGAATTTATAGCTACACGTATGAAGTCTACAATTTCGTTGAGCTTCGTCTTTTCTTTAACATAAGGGAAAAGAAAAAAGACCCTTTTTTTATGAGAATCCTTTTCGGGGATTCGACCATCTTGCGTTTTGCCGCAATGTTCAATGTATTAAATATCCATACTGAAAAATAAGGATATCAAACATAGACGAGCTTCGAAAGGATATAGGCGTCGAGAGGCAGGTTCGCTTGTGCGAGAGGCAGCCACCTGGCGGATTTTTGGGGTACTGACAAATCTGCAGATATGATCGGATGAGATTACGGGTGAATATAGGTATTTAGTAACAACGAATAGAATTTTTCTTCAACACCTGTTTCTCGATGACAGGGAATTCAAATAAATAAATATAGTGGAAGTAAATATCGCCCAAAATTGGATGGAAAGAAAATTTTCTTTAAAGTAACTAAAGAATAATCAAATAAACGATTATAGTACCTACGACTAGATCTTTTTTCTGGGTGCAATTAAATTCTTTCATAACCCAATTTTTATCGATTGCCGTTATACTCGTGTAATTTACAATTTTTTTTTTCATTGGAATATCGACTTTTTTTCATCAGAGTTGGGAATCTATATAAAATGGCAAAATTTCGTGAAAATTTTTCGAATTTTTAAACGCGTCGAATTAAAGGTTATCCGTCGCGTGAAACACGCACAGTTCGCATCTTGCATGTGCGCAGGAGCAGGAGAAACTCCTGAAAAAAGTAAATTTGCGACCTTAACCCTTTTCTCATATAATCGCAAATCTTTAATACGTTTTATCTCAAAAAAAAACAATCAAAATTTTTTACAGATTTTTTTAATGAGTCGCGACCTTTTTTTTCCATTTGTGAAAATTCAAAATTTTTCTATTAATTTAACCCTGAAAATAATAGAGAAATTTTTTTTTTAGTAATCTTCATAATTATTCAAAAGTATTTTATCATGTAACACCTTTTTTTGGGATTATTAAAGATTTTTTATTCAAATTTTAATTAATCAAATGTTAGTAATTTTAAATTAGCAGATTCCCAATCATTTGAAAAAAAAAATTCTGACTCGTTTAAATGAAAAAAAAAAAAAAATCCAGAGTGCTTCTGGAAATAATGAAAATTAAAAATATACAAAATATTGATCGAATTGGCGAGGAATGATTCATACATAAATATATATAAATGTATATGAGACATTTTTCAAAGTTTTATAAACATAGAAAAAATCGTAAAATGATTTCTCCATCATTGGATAGCGATCAAAAGATGCGGTTTCAAATGTACTTTTATGTCAATTTATTTGAAAAAAAAAATCGGAGGATACATTCTTGTCGAGAAAAAAAAAATTGTACTTTGAAAGGTGTTAAAACGGAAGAGGATGAAAAAAATTTTTTTTTGAGAAATACGTATGTTTTTTTTTGTCAAAAAGTAACTGAAAAAAAATCGGCGTCACGAAAAAAAAATGTCGAGGTAAACTCGGTTATAGCTGGAATGCCCCATATGTATATTGATACGAAAGCCAACTACTACTATTAAAGAGCACGACGTTGTAGAAACGACGCGGTTACTTTGTGGTCTCCGCTAATATCGCGTTTCCGAGTTCAAACGAGTTTAAGCGTCACTTCCATCCCGGGTGACACGCGACTCTAATATGGCACGTTGAGCACGATATTTTTTAATGGCAACGCGAAATTGCACACAACTATGCACATATGTCAATATTATGAATAAAAGTTGTCTGTATTTGCACATTTTTTTCACCAAGGAACTCCGCCAATCGCGATTTCATCAAGCGCGATTCTAAAAAATACAATTTCGTCAAATTTTATTAAAGCTCAATTCTGTCAACGTCAATTGTGTCAATATATATTCTGCCAACATCAGATCTGTCATTCTTTCTATAGAGATTCTGTCAACACTGTTCATCCTCAATTCCATCAATATTATTTCCGTCAACGTAAATTCCTTCAAAATCAATTCTGTCAAGGTTAATAGTGTCAATATAATTTTGCCAGCATTCAATCCGTCGATCTTGATTCTTTCCATGGGGATTCCGTCAATCTCGTTTATGACATCCCCGATTTCGTCAGTCTTGTTTCTGACACATTCATAATTTAATTCTGTCAATTTAATTCCCGTCAACGACAATTGAGTCATGATATATTCTGTCAACTCAAATTCTGTCAATAAGAATGCTGTTTTATAGATTTCGTCAATGAGGATACTGTCAGGTCAAATTCTGTCAATAAGAGTGCTGTTTTATCGATTCTGTCAATAGGCATACGTCAGCGCAAATTCTGTCAATAAGAGTGTTGTTTTATCGATTCTGTCAATAGGCATACTGTCAGCGCAAATTCTGTCAATAAGAATGCTGCTTTATAGATTCTGTCAATAGGCATACGGTCAACTCAAATTCTGTCAATAAGAATGCTGTTTTATAGATTCTGTCAATAGGCTTACTGTCAACTAAAATTCTGTCAATAAGAATGCTGTTTTATAGATTCTGTCAATATACATACTGTCAACTCTAATTCTGTCAATAAGAATGCTGCTTTGCAGATTCTGTCAATGGGCATACTGTCAAGTCAAATTCTGTCAATAAGAATGCTGTTTTATATATTCTGTAAATACGCATACTGCCAACTAAAATTCTGTCAATAAGAATGCTGCTTGAAAGATTCTGTCAATAGGCTTACTGTCAACTAAAATTCTGTCAATAAGAATGCTACTATGTATATGCTGTCAATACGCACACTGTCAATTAAAATTCTGTCAATAAAAATGCTGTTGTATAGATGCTGTCAATGGGGGCACTGTCAAGTCAAGTTCTGTCAATAAGAATGCTGTTTTATAAATTCTGGCAATACGCATACTGTCAACTAAAATTCTGTTAATAAGAATGCTGCTTTATAGATGCTGTCAATAGGCGCACTATCAATTAAAATTCTGTCAATAAGAATGCTGTTTTATAGATTCTGTTAACCTTCATACTGTCAACTCAAATTCTGTCAATAAGAACGCTGTTTTATAGATTCTGTCAATTGGATCGATTGTGGCATTCAAATTTCTAAATTGTATGATCGTAAATTCTGTCAACTATGCCATATGTAGTAGCCCTACGACCAATGACCCACTGACCGAATAAATATTCTAAGGTATATCAGTCACCTCAAGTTATACATCTCGGGAACTAATTATTTGTCATTTACCGCCATGTTTTTTTTTTCAAGTCTAAGCGTTTTTTTGCTGGACTTTTTTTTGTTTTTACAGACGCTCAAATGACCTCATCCAAGGTCTTAGTCGGAGCTTCGAGATTTTGCTCTGTGACGTTGTATGAGCGATGACTATTTTTTTTTTTTTTACCCCACGATCAAAACTAACCTCGGATCTTAGCGAATGAACGTGCCGACGCGATTGCTTCGTAGTTGGGATACGAGAGTGGACGCGGTGGAGATCAAGTCGGCAGGAAAAAAGTGAAGCAAAAAACAAAAATGGGCGCGTCTCGACGTTCAAGACGTGTCGTCGGTGCGGTATTCAGAGAGGCAACTGCGAGAGAGAGAGAGAGAGAGAGAGAGAGAGAGAGAGAGAGAGAGAGAGAGAGGGAGAGAGAGAGGAAGAGAGAGAGAGAGAGAGAGATTCGATAAGGATCGAACTTGCCAGACTATCCAGAGTAGGCTTTCAGGGCTAACCGCCTGTCAACAAATTTCGCCTTAGTAAAGATTTTTTTGTTCCTTTTTGCTTTTCAATCCTCATCAACGCTAGAATAAAAAATAAATAAATAAATAAAAAAAACCTCTGAGACTCTTGGTTCTTGCAGCATATTTGTTTAGGAAAAGAACCTCAAAATTTTACTCATTTTTATTGATCAACTTCGTTTCGATTTTAATTTTTTTTTCCTTATTCTCTGAATTTCAATTTTTTTTTACCTTTTTAAAATATTCGTCGAAAAACAAATTCTAATTTTTCAACATTTCCAATCCAATTGTAAATTCATCGATTTTTATTGATTGAAACATGAGAAAAAAGAAAATGATTTTTTGTATTATTCAAAATTTTTCATTTTTCATTATCAATAGTTGAGATTATTATTTTTAATTTTCACGATTAATAATTTTGATTTATTCATTTTTGAGGTTTTGGCTATCGATTGATGCATTTATTGATCGGCGGAGAGACTGATAAGATTGATTGGCACGTTATCAGCAATGTTTGGGAAATAATAAAGAAAATTCTTTTTTTGAAAGCGAGGAAATTAAAGGTCTCGTGTATATTGATACAATTATCGCCAGGCAACTAAATATTTTGCCACGGTTATTCCTGTCCAAGCGCATTCGGTACATATGTAAAATATTCTCGGTGAATATAACAGGTGTTATCTTCATCTAGTGAACCAGATAAATATGAATAATTACATATATATTAGGGTGGGTCAAATAAAATGACTAATTTTTTTTTTCCTCGATATAATGAAAAATTTGTTCGGCATCTCAAAAAGACCCTCTGCAAGTATTAGCCTTTCATATTTAAATTAAGAGGTCCCTCATCGCAAATTTTTATTTCCCATTTAAATAACATGGGAAATTTTTTTTTTCACTTTGGAATTTTATTAGACTTTAACCGTTGAGATTAGGAGAGTTTTTTTAGCACATTTTTGTAGAACATTTGATACTCTACAAAAAAGCGCTCTTGTGTTTAATCAATAAATCTAACCATTCAAAATATAATCGGTGATAATAATCACTAATTATCACTAATTATCACCGATTATTTTTTGAACGGTTAGTTTATAGTTAGTAATATTCTACAAAAATATGCTAAAAAAACTCTCCTAACCTAAACAGTTGAAGTCTAATAAAATTCCAACGTAAAAAAAAAATCCTATGTTATTTAAATGGGAAATAAAAATTTGCGATGAGGGGACCTCTTAATTTAAATATGAAGGGCTAATACTTGCAGAGGGTTTTTTTTGAGATACCAAACAAGACATTTTTCATTATATCGAGGGAAAAAAAATAGTCATTTTATTTGACCCACCCTAATATACATACACATGGTATTTTCTCTTTCTATAATTTATTTATTATCTTTAAGGGGAAGTCCAACGATTTTACCCTAAAAGACATTTTATTTTGCAGGCCTGAATATACATATGAAAAATTCTATAAAACTGAAAGAAAAATTCGATTTTTTTTTTTTTAAGATCGTGGGAAAATCGATTTTTTTTTGCTTAAACCATTCTCTAGGGCCAAAAAAAAATATTCAGTCGGTCCTGTAGTGAAAAAAAATTCAAATAGTTAAATCTCCAACACGATAAAAACTTTAAACGCGTTTTTCTCGAAACCACTTTTTCCAAATTGGGAGGACGGATTACTCGAACACCATTTCATGGATTTGAAATTTTGACAGTAGTTTTACCATCAAATTCTCTTTGGAAGTACGCGATTTTTTATTTAATGTAAACTTTTTTTTTTATAAACAATTCACTGCTTATTTGTTGAAAAAAAAATGATTCATATTTACAATAGTGCACAATTTCTGCAAAATTCGATTGTTTTCAAATTCCCACATAGTTTCATAGCCAATAGTATATGGATTATTAAAGTTTTTGGTTTTTCGTTCCAGGTCTTGTATTTTACTGGAAATCCATTCTTCCGTCAATAAAGTTTTCAAAAAAGGTGATTTCAAAAATTGGGTCTAAATAATAATGATAATAAAAATTTTGTTTCACATTCTGTATCAAAATGATAATAAATTTTTTTTTCATCATTTTATATCAAAATGTTGATAAATTTTTTTTTTCATCATTTTATATCAAAATGATAATAACTTTTTTTTTATACCTCAATATATTCTCAATAAACACTGAACAGAAACCCTTTTTTTTCCTACTCCCAAAATAAATTGTCAAACTTAGAAATTTTTTCGACCGTTAGGGCTCAATTTCCGATGCATTTCGCAATAATCTATGTCTTTCATTAAAAAAAAAAAACAATTTTTTTTTTTTAAATCCATCAGGAGGAATCGAATAATTCGTCGTAGAAAGAAAAGCCACGTGCGATTTTTTTTTCGACGATTAAAGAAACACGTTTCTTTGGCTCAAGTTTGTCTGAAAATATTGCCTGATGCAGGAAGCAAATTTTCGTGGGTCAGAGCCAACACGTGTGCGAGAAATTAGTGTTTCCGATTCTGTTTCGTAGCATGGTAAGCTGCCAAGTGTAAGATCGCGATGATTATTCTTCTTTCGTCAAATTCAAAACACATTCGCCTACTTTTATGTCCCCGTTTCTTCGTTAAATTCGAAAACTCGGTAAATTTTTTTTTTTCCGTCAACTAACGAAACACTATAAATGCCCAATGTTTTACAATCTTCTATGTAAATCGATTGGATAGTTTATAGTGACTTTTTTCATCGTTCCAACATTTTCATGCAAATAATTTAATTAATTTTTCCTCAATATTCGTTTCGACAAAATTTACCTCATCTTCTTTTTCTATAAATCGACTAGATTATATTTTTTTTGGTTTTTAATTATTATTTTATCTTTGAGAATATGAATCTAAACTATTAATCACCCAATTATAATTTTTATTTCTTATTTTTAGTAATATAAAAATTTGGGAAATTTATGAAGTTGTCTGGATTATTATTATTATTATTATTATTATTATTATTAACAATATTTTTTACCACGAAAAATCAAACATTATCGGATTTATTTCAAGCAGAGACGTGTCCACTTTTTTCTCCACACACAAATATATATACAAGTGTATATTTATATTGCGCAGAATTTCCGATACAAGGCGAACAAACGGGGTCTTTGAGAGAGAGTTTTATATCACCGCCCTTGATATCGCCTATCCCCGGCCACAATGTTATTCGTAGAACGAAAAATTTCTCTCAAAAAGAAAAAAAAAATTATATATTTATTTTGTCGCTTAAGCGTGTGTGTGTGTGATCCCTCTTTCTTTGTGCATATACAAGCCATGAGGGAGAATTTATTTTTCCAAGATGGTGTCTTGTATGTTGCTGCATTGCACGAGGAATTACGATCGACGACACGCGGAGAAAAGATTTTTCAACGCCAAATTTGTTATTTTTATTTATTTCGAATTTACAAACGAAAATCGTTTATTTCGAACATTTTTAGTTTAACTTTTTTTCCGTAATTATTATTTCATTCGACTTTTCGATTTCTTTATTTAATCTGACTCTTATTCTATTTGCGTCATTCAATCAATTTCATTTGGTTAATTATTTTTATTATTTTTTGCTTCCTCATAGAGGAAGCTTTGTTTTCGTGAAAATTTTTTTTTTTCGCGATTTTTATGCCGATATGTTGAAAATGTCCTAAAACATCGAGAAATCATATTTAGACAAAATATCCGGATGGATGTGTGTGTGTGTGTGTGTGTGTGTGTGTGTCCTGAGTTTCAGATGTAAATAATTAATAACTCGAAAACGCTTCGAGATATCGAGCTAAAATTTGGCACACTTTTCAAGCACGAATTGCTCTTCATTATGAAAAAAAATTTGTTTTAATTATAACGGGTGTTCAGATTGTATGGACTTTTTTCGTTTTTGCGAGAATGGCGTAAACGCTCTAACCACTGCAATTTTCAAGATATTGCACTCAAACTTTGTACAGAATAAGTATAGCTATTAAGGTTATTTGGTATTGAATTTGGCGAAAATCCATCGAGGAATTAAAATTTTATGAAATTTTTGATTTTTTGAAAAATAGCGTAAACGCTCTAACTTGTGCAACTTTCAAGATATTGTACTGAAACTTTGCACAGAGCTAATATAGCTATCGAGGTTGTTCGCTATTAAATTTGGCAAAAATTCATCGAGGGATTAAAATTATATGAAATTTTTTGAAAAATAGCCTAAAAGCTCTAACTTGTGCAACTTTCAAGATATCGTACTGAAACTTTACACAGAGCTAATATAGCTATCGAGGTTGTTCGCTATTAAATTTGGCAAAAATCTATCGAGGAATTAAAATTTTATGAAATTTTTGATTTTTTGAAAAATAGCCTAAACGCTCGACTTGTGCAATTTTTAAGATATTGCACTGAAACTTTACACAGAGCTAATATAGCTATCGAGGTTGTTCGCTATTAAATTTGGCAAAAATCCATCGAGGGATTAAAAATTTATGAAATTTTGGATTTTTGGAAAAATAGCCTAAACGCTCGACTTGTGCAATTTTTAAGATATTGCACTGAAACTTTACACAGAGCTAATATAGCTATCGAGGTTGTTCGCTATTAAATTTGGCAAAAATTCATCGAGGGATTAAAATTATATGAAATTTTTTATTTTTTGAAAAACAGCCTAAACGCTCTAACTTGTGCAATTTTCAAGATATTGCACTGAAACTTTGCACAGAGCTAATATAGCTATCGAGGTTGTTCGCTATTAAATTTGGCAAAAATCCATCGAGGGATTGAAATTTTATGAAATTTTTGATTTTTTGAAAAATAGCCTAAACGCTCTGACTTGTGCAATTTTTAAGATATTGCACTGAAACTTTACACAGAGCTAATATAGCTATCGAGGTTGTTCGCTATTAAATTTGGCAAAAATTCATCGAGGGATTAAAATTATATGAAATTTTTTATTTTTTGAAAAATAGCCTAAACGCTCGACTTGTGCAATTTTTAAGATATTGCACTGAAACTTTACACAGAGCTAATATAGCTATTGAGGGTGTTCGCTATTAAATTTGGCAAAAATTCATCGAGGCATTAAAATTATATGAAATTTTTTATTTTTTGAAAAATAGCCTAAACGCTCTAACTTGTGCAACTTTCAAGATATTGTACTGAAACCTTGCACAGAGCTAATATAGCTATCGAGGTTGTTCGCTATTAAATTTGGCAAAAATTTATCGAGGGATTAAAATTATATGAAATTTTTTATTTTTTGAAAAACAGCCTAAACGCTCTAACTTGTGCAATTTTCAAGATATTGCACTGAAACTTTGCACAGAGCTAATATAGCTATCGAGGTTGTTCGCTATTAAATTTGGCAAAAATTTATCGAGGGATTAAAATTATATGAAATTTGTTATTTTTTGAAAAACAGCCTAAACGCTCTAACTTGTGCAATTTTCAAGATATTGCACTGAAACTTTGCACAGAGCTAATATAGCTATCGAGGTTGTTCGGTATTAAATTTGGCAAAAATCTATCGAGGGATTAAAATTTTATGAAATTCTTTATGTTTTGAAAAATAGCCTAAACGCTCTAACTTGTGCAATTTTCAAGATATTGTACTGAAACTTTGCACAGAGCTAATATAGCTATTGAGGTTGTTCGCTATAAAATTTGGCAAAAATCCATCGAGGGATTAAAATTTTATGAAATTTTGATTTTTTTGAAAAATAGCCTAAACGCTCTAACTTGTGCAATTTTCAAGATATTGTACTGAAAGCTTACACGGAGCTAATATAGCTATCGAGGATGTTCGTTACTAAATTTGGCAAAAATCGATCGAATGATTAAATTTTTATCAAATTTTTAATTTTTATAAAAGAAGCGTAAACGCTATAATTTTTGAAATTTTTTAGATATTGCAACGAAATTTTGTGAAGAGCCACTATAGCTATCAATGTTATTTGCTATCACATTTGGAGAAAATCGATAAAATTTGCACATTGATTACTAATATTTTTCAATTGTTAACAAAGCTTCCTTTATGAGGAAGCCAAATTTGATCACTACTGTGTGTTAAAGGAAACTATGTGAACTATGCATAAAGATGAGGAAGCAATGAGCAAATTCCAATTTGCAGGGTTTTTATTATTATTTTTTTCCCCCTAAATATCAGTTTTTTCGATTAATTTTTTTCCCCCCATTTATCTCATTCATTTTATTCCGGACAATCTTATTGCTTATTCAATGTCAGATTCTTCATCGTCGCACAAATTTTTTTTAAAAACAAAATTCCGAATTTCTGAATTATTAATTTAATTTTAAATTCATTTAATCGTAAATGTGCATCGAGTGCATTGACGCACAATTATACGATTATCGATAACGAAACTCAGTTTTTTTTTTCTTCTTCTAATTTATTTCATTCAGCTTATTTATTATTAATTAAATGTATTTCGTATTTTCTATAATTCATTTAAATCGAAATTTTTATGTCTCTTTAATTTCGTCCGAATTTTTAATTACCTTCGTCGATCTGTCTAATTTATTTTATTCCGTTTATTTCATCATTGATCCTATTACGTATTTCTCATAATTTATTATAAATTGAGATTCAACTTTTCCTCATCAATATACTTCAATTCGAATTTATAATTTCTCCAATTATCCAATTTTCGTATACGTGAATTTATGGATACGAAAATTAAATTTGGTTTCGTAAATCTGAGGTTTTTTTTCCCTACAAATTCGGAATTTCGACAAACGCAATTTTACGAGGAAATACGTGTGTTTCTCGAGGCGAAATTTCTCGCCGGATTTATCCTGCCAAAAATTGCTTCAAGCCAAGTTCGTAACGACCCCGAAATTTTGTGTTGTCAGTGAAGCGTCCAAATTTTTTTTTCCCTATTATTTCTACTTCTCGAGGGAATTTCCGTGTACGTTAGACGAATGTCGAGAGATAAACAAAACACAAAAACACGTTAAACACGTGGTTTTCGGACATTACGTTTTATCGCGAAATTATCAAAAATGATTGCAAAATATTATATCAATACAAAAAATTAAAAAACGTTTAATTAAATTAATAAAAAATGGCAACCGTGATTCTTAAATATAGAAACTATAAAAAGGATTTTTTTCCTAATTATCTTTCTATTTTATTTTTACTCCATCCATTATTTTCCTCATTTATAAATTAAAATAAGTTTCACACGATCAAAACAGAATTTTCTTCTTTTTAGACTGAATAAATCCTTCCGATTTATGAAAACATATTTTTTTAAATGCACTCAAGTATACAAATAAATATTTTCATTGCTTGATTTTTTTATCTAAATAAAAAGTATAAACATCCGTATTCTTGATTTTTTATGTTCATATGAACGAAAAATCAGAAGAAATATTGATTTAACGTGAAATTAAAAACACATTTTTAGAATCGCACTCAGCTCAAAAAAATCGCTTAAAAAAATTGTGACGCATTATTCAATTTTTCTCAAATTTTCATTTTTTGAATCTCATTGGAAATGTTAAATTTCTTTATGTTCAACTCTGTTCGTTCGCATTAGGACAATTTCGTCCCAATCGAAATTTCACTTTGAAATTCCTGGAAAACTTCTCGATTTTCCAGGAAAATTTACAAAATTTGCTGTTCAAAAGTTTTTTTTTTATCCAAAAGACTTCAAAAGTGCACTAAAGTATACAAATAAATATTTTCGTTGCTTGATTTTTTTCATCTAAATAAAAAGTATAAACTTTCATATTCTTGAAGTTTTTTATGTTCATATGAACGAAAAATCAGAAGAAATATTTATTCAACGAGAAATTAAAAGTTTGCTAGTATTTGCTAAATAATAATATCGGAAATTCGAAGAAATTTCAAGAATTATTTTTCAAGTATTAACAAAGTCTCAAAATTGTTCTGTAAACGAATAAATTCATCGATAAATCGTTCATCTGAAGTTCGAAACTTCAAGTCCACAAATATTATGGACTTGAAGTTCTGAACGTTCATATTAACGGAAAATCGAATAACTTGTTCTTTTAAAGGACAGTTTTTGAACTTGAAGTTTCAAACGCTCGGATGAACGAAAAATCCGAAGAAATATTTATTTATAGGAAAAATTGGAAGAGCTTCCGAGTATTTGTTAAATAACAATTTCAAAAATTCGAAGATATTTCGAAGATTATTTCCAAAGTATCAACAAAGTCTCAAAAATTTTCTATAAAAGAATATTCGAAAGAAATATATTTTGTCGATTATTCGTTTTTTCGATTATAGTTTTTAGGCCTTTCAACACTTTGGAAATGATTCTTCAAACATCTTTCAATTTTAAAGATGATTATTTATTTTTTATTAAACAATTTCAACTCTTCTAATTTTTAATGAAACAAATAAATTTCTTGATTTTTCGTTCAACTGAACGTTGGAAATTTCAAGGACACAAAAATCTTTGATTTTCCTCTCCTCGAAATTATGCATTTTTCAAATGATGCAACTACTTAACTTTTTTCAACGGAAACGTTCAGAGCTCGATTTTTCCATGGAAATTTGTTCGTTACTATGGCGGATTTTTATCAATTGATAAAATTTGGGCCAGAACATTTTTCCCCAAAGTTTTCATCGATATATTAATTTATAGTACAAAACATAATTTTTGGACTTGAAAAATCGCGAATTCGCATTCTAGAAAGATTCAGAAGGACCCATACATTTTTTTAGATTTTTCCAAGCGATTCGACACTTTGAAAATTACCGCGCAGAAAATGACAATTTTCAGCGTCGCTTCGGCGATTTTCAGCGATGTTGCCAAAAACACTTTTTAAAAAACCACGCACGGAGTGATAAAAATTCGTTCGAAAAATCTTGAAATCGGCGAGATTGAGGATAAAAAATAGGGGGGGGGGGAAAAGTGAATTTTTGGCAAACTTACTTGAGTCGCGTCGGAATACGGCGTTGACGAATTTTTATCCACAAGAAGCGAGCCGAAAAGCGGAGTTCCGGAGCTCGATGGACCGTCGTGCTGTTGCGGCACCATTTTTTCGTTTTTTTTTGCTGCCCCGAAAAAAAAACGACGAAAGAAAAAAAAATGGAATCCCTCGTGTCACTTCACTTTTTCAAAGGTGTTTATAACCTCTTTGTGCTCTCTTTCTCTCGCCTCTCGTCGATTATTGCGAGGAAACAGAAGAAAAAAAACGATTCACTGACACACACTTTCGGCTCTGAACGATATTCTCTTTTTTTTTTCTCACTCAACGCCGCGCGGAGTTCGATTTTCTCTCGTTCCTCGCGATTTCGATATTCTCTCGCTTCCGCGATTTAAAATGGCGACGGAAGGTGAAAAAAGACAGTTTTGCGCGCTTTCTCACTCGTCGATAAGAGCGACGAACATTGGCATTTATTTATCGTCCAAAAAATCACGTTCCTTCTTTGGCCGCGAGGTGCGCGATTTGTCTCTCGCGCGCGAAACCGGAAGTTCTCGCTACAGTTTTGACGATTAGACGGAAAAAAGTTTTTTCCTTCGAACAAAATTTTTTCTCCTTCGAGAAAAGTGCGATGAAAAAATGTACTCGACGATCGAGCCAAACGCAACGTGTCGTTGCGGCTCTCGATATTTTTTTTTCTGTTTTTATTTCGCGCGTTTTTTTCCCTCCTAAACACGTGCGTATGAATATATGTGTATATGCACATACGTATATTTACTTGGCGGAAATCTCGTTCTTGTTATTGAAAAAACTTTTTTTTCAAACTCGAAATTTTTGATTCGAGAAAAACAACGAAGACAAATTTATTTTTTCCAATATTTTTATTCTCGATGGAAAAAACACTCGAATTTCGGGAACAATTTTGATTCGAACGAAGAAAAAAACAAACGCTTGTTCACGATTCACAGGGATTTATCTCACGGTCGATTGGCGAACATTATAATCATTTTTTAAAAAAATTTCGATATTTATTTATTTATATGTATTTATGTGTATGTACACATATGTATATACGTCGACCGTCGAAACGATGCTCGTGGGACGAGCGCTCATGTGCTACTGACTCGCGTTCCAACGACACTGCTGGGCTATACGTTTGGTCCTGCATCAGCTGTGCGCTTGCCTCCCCCCCACTCCACGCGCGAACTTTTTAACACGCGCGCCGCGAGCCGCCGTCGCCGCTGGTGACGCGCGCGCCACCGACGAGATCGTGCGGCGAGCGCGCAATCAACGTACCGTGGTTTTCACGATTCTTTCTCATTGCCAGTGCAACACATTTTCCCACCTCGTAATGAAAACCTTGTTTTTGAGAAAAACAATTCTTTTTCCACTTTTTCATGCTAAAAAGGTTACATCATCAGTCCATTGACATCAAAGTGTCGAAAAATGATATTTAGAAACAACATTAGGATGGATGAGCGTAGATGCATATGGGGCGTTCCATACCAAGTCGACCTGAGTGTAGCCCTCGACCTCGCTGATTTCGCTTACGATTTTTTATACGATTCTTCCAACTCAAAATAGCATTCAGAATTTTTTTCCAAATTTTAAAAACCAAATTTAAGTACGTTATGATTTTTTGAACATTTTTTTCGAAAACCTCGAGGGCCGTAATTTAAAAATCTGAAAAAATTCTCAAAAATCCGGTGTCAAAAATGAAAAATTTTGACCTAAAATTGATGATGTCCAGGCTTTCGCTTCCACCTTCATTTTAGGTTTTTATAATGAAAAAGTAAGAAAATAGGTGCAGAAATTAACCAACTATTTTTTGAAAAAAGTGAACAAAATTCCAATTCCTTTTATTCTAACGGGTGTTCGAATTTGGAAAATTTGAAAATATTCTACTGAAACTTTTTACACAGCTGATCTAGTGAAGTTTGTTTGCTGGCAATATCGACAAAAATTGATTGGAGTTTTAAAATTTAATAAAATGTTCAATTTTTTGAAATATTTGGTTTAAGTTGTAACTTCATCGATACTCAAATTATTCTATTGAAATTTTTGACACAGTATAATGATCTAGATTGTTTCAAATGGAGTTTTTGATAATAAAATTTTTTTTTATATTGAAAAATCGGAAAATTGACTCTAAAAATTGCATAAATTTTTAAATATTTAAAATACGAATCAAACCGAAATTTGGCACACACATCGAAAACTAATTAACCTCTCCTTTTATTCTAACGGGTGTTCGAACTAGAAAATATTGTTCGAATTTGAAAAATATAAATTTGAAAAATTTGAAAATATTGTACTGAAATTTTTGACGCAGCATATATAATGAAGTTTGTTTGCTGACAATATTGACAAAAATTTATTGGAGATTTACAATTTGATAAAATGTTCAATTTTTTGAAATATTTGGTTTAAGTTGTAACTTAATCAATACTTAAATTATTCTTTTAAAATTTTTGACACAGTGTAATGATCTAACGTGTTTGATATTTGGGTTTTTGATAATAACATTTTTTCTTTATTTTGAAAAATCTGAAAATTGCTTAAATTTGTCGATTTTTTAAAATATGACATAGGCTGCAAGTTTATCAATATTCAAAATATTGCATTGATGTATTTTCCATAGTTAATATAATGACCAAAATTTGTTGACATTAAATTTGGAAAAAATCGATGGGCTTAATTTTTAAGAATATTTTGAAAAAATGCGGCATACGTTGTAACTTTATCAATATTTCAGATATTACAATGAAATATTTTTCATAGTTACTATAGTGACCAAGGTTTTTCACTAACTGCATTTCACGAAGAGCGATCAATGAATATTATAAAATTTTATTTTTCTTCAAGAGTTTTCTCTCTTTCCCACCCCCTCCATCCCTCTTTTTCTCACCATAAATCTACCCCCACGCTTCTGTCCTTCTCGCCCATGTGAAATGTCCAAAGTTGTTTGATATTAGAATTTGATGAAAATCGATGGATAGACATTTTCAAAATTTTTGAATTTTCAAAAAATGTTGTAACTTTGTCAAAATTCCAAACATTGCAACGAAATTTTTTCCAAACTGAATGCAGTAGCCAAAATTTTTCACTACTGAATTTCACGAACAATCATCGAAAATTTTTTATAAAATTTTATTTTCTTTGAAACTTTTCTCATATCGCCCCCTCAATCCCTCTTTTTATCGCTATAAATCCACCCCCACGTTTGCCCTTCCGCCCTTCTCGCCCCTGTAAAATGACCAAAGTTGTTTAATATCAAATATGGTAAAAGTTGGGAGATTGAAATTTAGTTTTTGAGTTTTTTGAAAAATGAGACATATGTTGTAACTTTATTCCAGATTTCACAGTGAAATTTTTTTCAGACTCAAAACAGTGGCCTTTTATTCCTGAATTTAAGGAATAATTATCTAAGAATAGAAATTTTATACAATTTTATCATTTCTTAAAAAAGTCTTCTTTCTCTCTTTTGCTACCTCCATCCTTATTCTTATCGCGATAAATCCATCCGCACGCTTTTGCCCTTCTCGTCGGTTGTACGTGCTGCCACCGTTGCCCCTTGCGTTTAAATCGCGCACTTCTTCTTATTCTTGCTCGCACATATAAAATTGTGAAGCCCGGCGGATTCGAGGGCACTCCCGTGGCGTCCACCGTCTCGTGCGGACGTCCATGGACTTTTTCGTCCCCCGTGATTAACGTTAGAACTAATTTTATTTTTCTTGCGGGGGAAAATCGTAAAGAGGGGATGGGGGGATCTATTTAAAATAGTGCATTGAGAATAAATTACGAACCCTACGTCTGCAAACGGGTTTTCGGCACGCGCCGTCTGTAAACCTGGGTCGTTCGCGTCCGGCCGTTTTTTTGTGGGGTTAATGAACTCGGAAAAATTTAATAAAATTTGAACTACTGTTCGAAACCTTCGACTTGATACACCAACTATAAAATTTGTGAAAAGTTCATTTTTATACATGGGTCATTCCATTTCAAATCGACCAAGAGTTGGAATCGACCCCTTTCAATTGCGATGAAATTTTGTCAGAAGTTTTCGTTTTCAATAAAACGAAGTTCTACCAAAGGAAAAAAAATTAATTTTTTTTTTCGAAACTTATGCAAAATTCATAATTTCACAATTTTTTCAAATCTGTCAAGTTTATTTTTTAAATATCTTGAAAACTATTATAGTTACGAAAAATCGTTCTGAATTTGTTTTGAAGAGTATACTTGGGGCTACGAAAAAAAAAATATTCCGAAAAAAAAAATTTGAAAAATGATGAATCTGGAGAATTTTGAATGTTCAAAAATCGTAAAGATCGAAGTTCCATATTTAATTTTTGGTTTATTTTTTTTTAATATAATACCTTGTACTGATCTTAAAAGATCCTGAAATTTTCAGGATCGTGTATTTTTGTTTAAAAAATATAAATTTTTGAATTTTGGTAAAATTTTTTTTTTTCAAATTGTCATTAATTGAAATTTTTACCGCTCCAAATTACAGAATTACATGATCGCTCAACTTTACTTAACTTAGAGGGTAAGCAAAAAAAAATTTTGTTACCAAAATTCAAAAATTTTTATTTATGAAACAAAAACACACCATCCTGAAAATTTCAGGATCTTTTAAGATCAGTACAAGGTATTATATGTAAAAAATTGAACCAAAAATAAAATATGGAACTTGGATTTTCACGATTTTTGAAAATTAAGAATTTTCCAAATTCATCATTTTTCACAATTTTTTATTCTAATATATTTTTTTGTAGCCCCAAGTATACTCTTTAAAATGAATTCAGAACGATTTTTCGTAACTATAATAGTTTTCGATATATTTGAAAAATAAACTTAAAAGATTTGAAAAATTGTGCAATTTTAAATTTTGAATAAATTTTGGAAAATTTTTTTTCATTTTTTTCTTTTGGTCGAACTCCGTTTTATTGAAAACAAAAACTTCTGACCAAATTTCATCGAAATTGAGAGGGGTCGATTCCAACTCTTGGTCGATTCGACATGGAATGACCCATATATTTTTTATTAACAAAATAGAGCAACTCCGTAAAGAATCAGTAGTTTGCTAAAAGAAATCAGAATTTTTCTAAAAAATGAGATATCTTAATGTACTTTACGGCAAATTGAAGCTGAATCATGCACTTTTGAGGAAAAAAATATTAGATTTTATTAGTGTAATATCAAATGCTCAAGTTCGGTGGATGAATGGGCAATAAATCATGTATTGATATGAACGCATTTTATTATCGAAAAACATTTTTTTCCTTATAAACAGTATTATTTTCAACTTATAATTGTTAATTCTAAAAAATTCAAGCATTGACAGAAAATAGCTCGGGTCTTCAGCGACCCTGCATAACCGATTCGGGTTAACTCAATAAGAAATGCTCGAGATAATTTTCATTCGCCATAAATGGTTGGAAGATTTAAAAAAAACACCCCGTTAAAAAATTTCCAGCAAAGAAAATTACGAATTTCGCGGTGAATCAATTTTTTTCAAGCAAAAATATTTTGTATCAAACGATGAAGGATGAAAAAAAATAACATTACATGATTTTTCATCTTACTTTACAATTTAAGAAAAAATATATATATTTTTTTATTTAACGACCGAGAGCCCTTCACCCGGATGCTTCCTTCGTTTTTTTTTTTTTTTCAAAAACATAAATCTTTCGAAGGTCATAAAAGCCTTTGTTTTTTCCTTCCGTTTCTATGCTTTCATGTTGGCTTCCATCTTCTTTATTTTTTCGTTCTCGGTGCTTTTTTTTGTTTTTTTTTTCTTTTTTTCACCAAAGTGTCAGATAATAAACGTCGGCAAAGCGCGTCGTAAAAAGCGGTATGTGCTCGGATAAGTTTACACGCGAAGCTGACTTTATTGCAAGTCGCCACACGATCGGGCCTACACCCCCTTTACCCCCCCCTCTCTCTCTCTCTCTCTCTCTCTCTCTCTCTCTCTCTCTCTCTCTCTCTCTCTCTCTCTCTCTCCCCCACCCTTCTTTCATCGTCCTTTTCTCGTTCGCCGTTCGCTTTCACGAGCTCTTCTTCTCGAATGCACATCCCGAGACCGAGTTTTGACAGGAGAGCTCGTGAATCGCGTAATTTTTGAATTTTTTTTTTGGGTTTCTCTCTCTCTCTCGTCCTGCACTCCCTCGCTCCTCGCCTGTTCTGCATCGTATCCGTTGCATTTATTTCGACAGTCGAGACAGGATGTCTATTGAAATCGCCAAACTACATACTCATTAAATTCAAAAAAAAAAAAAAAAAAACGTATTTATTCACGTGTCTTCGCTTATTCTCACGTGAAACCAACTTGGCAATTGTTTACCAGCAAATTTTCATCAACTTTTTCGCTCTCGAAAATTGTCTTTCATTGCGGATAAATAATGAAGAAAATTTTTTTTAAAATCATAAAAATGCATATTAATGTGTATATGAGGCATTCCACGTCAAGTCGGCCACCCCATTTTTTGAAATCACCAAAAATCGCATACAAATTTTTATAAAGTAGCTCTAAATGTCAAGAAAATTCGTGATTTTTTTCAGATTTTTACATTACTTATTTTAGCCGGAAAAAAATACAAAAAAATTTCTTGTTCCATTTCGTAACTCGAAAATTATTCATGGTACGAAAAAAAAGTACAACATGAAGTTTAGGATTTTCAACGTACTTTTCACTGAAATTTTTTACGAACTCCTCCGAAAGCTCTATATACCATTTTCGGAGCAAATAATGTTTTGATATTTTTTTTGCCCAGAATTGACATCTTCGATTTGTCTGTAGTTTCAACAGTTTTTTACTTGATATATTTACAGACTACAAAAAAATTGGCTCAGTGGAGAATCCATTCCTTCCCATGCGTTTTTCATCCTAAATGAATACACAAATTTCTCTGTGCATTAACAGGGTTGGGACTATCTATAGATATCTTCTAAAGCCCGCATTTTTGTTTATTTTTTGTACTCTATCAATTTTTTTGACTTTTTTCATTTTTATTTTTTTAAATATCTTTCTGTACATTTTAATAAACTTTATCAATGGACCCATGGACACCGATAAAGTCTATTCAAATTTGAGTCGAGGGCTACTCACGTCTCTCGATTGCAAAAAAAAATTAATTTACCCTCTTTGGATATACCGACGTTTCTATGGCCAATGAGCACTTTTTTAGTTCGATTTGGGCATAATTTTTGGGAATGAAGCACTATTTCGTTAAATCACTCTATAATGATACATTGTATCAATAAAAATGCATTTGAAATAATGGATTCTTCACTACGCCAATTTTTTCATAGTCTGTAAATATGTCAAGTAAAAAACTGTTAAAACCACAGACGAATCGAAGATGTCAATTTTGAGAAAGAAAAAATCAAAACATTATTTGCTCCGAAAATGGCATATAGAGCTTTCGGAGGAGTTTGTACAAAAATTCAGTGAAAAGTACGTTAAAAATCCTAAATTTTATGTTCTACGTTTTTTTTTCGTACGATGAATAATTTTTGAGTTACAAAATGGGACAAACAAATTTTTTGTATTTTTTTCCGGCTCAAAAATGTAATTGAAAAATCTGAAAAAAATCAAAAAATTTCTTGATAGTTAGAACTACTTTCTAAAAATTTGTATGCGATTTTTGGCGATTTCAAAAAATGGGGTGGCTGACTTGACGTGGAATGCCTCACATCTTATTAGGGCGATCTTTTTCTACTTTTTTTTTTTTATTTCTTTCGCTCCCTACCCGAAATTTCGTTGCATATGTCGGAAAGAAAATTCCCTGAAAGTTACAACCCTTAATATTAATGTTAAGTAATTTCCCTTCGCGTGATAAGTTTTTCCATCTAAAATACACGTAAATCAAACACTTTTTTCTTCCAAATTTTACCATTCCGTGGTTTTTTATGCTATCACGTTGATTTTGGTCACAATTTACGTAGAATTGAACGATCTTCAAAAGTGTCCAGGACAACGTAAGTGTAACTTACACTGGTGCGATGGTACGGGTCCCTAAAGTTGATTTCCCGTATTAAAAACTCCATTCGTCGCCATTGAAAAATCCCCATTCATTCCCCATTGCCAAAATAACCAACGGAGATGAATGCCGAATTGCCTAAGGGGATTCTCGCCATTGAATTCCCCATTTGAAATCGAATGAGGATTTTCCAATGAGGATTGACTTCCCCATTTGAAACGGAATGGGGATTATCCTATAGGGATTCAATGAAGAAAATCCCCATAGGCAATTCGGCATTCATCTCCATTGGTTTTTGTAGGCAATGGGGAATGAATGGTGATCATCAATGAAGATTCTTTCATATAGTAAAAAACTCCATTCGTCACCATTGAAAACTCGCTATTCATTCCCCATTGCCAAAATAACCAATGGAGATGAATGCCGAATTGCCCAAGGACATTTTCGCCATTGAATTCCCCATTTGAAATCGAATAGGGATTTTCCAATGAGGATTGACTTCCCCATTTCAAACGGAATAGGGATATCCCATGGGCATCAGTCGGCAAGAACTCCTTGCATGGATTTTTTGGACACCGACTTCTGCTAATATTCCGTGCTCACACTCGTCTAGATAAGCATACTCTTCGCATAATCCGTATGGGAGTTCAGCGGGTTGCCGTCCTGCGACATCTCGCGCCAAGTCTCGGAACTAACGCGACGCGGTTTCCAATGGACATCTTTGGGTAATGGTGATCATTCAGTTCATCCGCACTTACTTCCCAATGGACATCATTGGGTAAAGCTGATCATTTCGTTCATCAGCATTTGCTTTCCAATGGGCATCATTGAGCAATGGTGATCATTCGGTTCATCCGCATTTGTTGTTCAATGGACGTCTTTGGGCAATGGTGACTTTTCAATGGATATCCATTCACTGATCAATGGTCGTTCCTATACGCCATTGAAAAATGCGGAAATCTCAATGGGTCCCCATTCATTGTCCAATGGAGTCGTATGAGGACCATTGGTTGCCATTGGCGATTCAATGGAGTTTTTTACTACGGGATTTTACCCAAAATTCTTGATTTTTTGCTGTTATCTCCGAAATGATTAACTTAACCGAAAAATTATAAAGGGAAATTTTGTTGAAAATCCAATTTCCTACAAATAGGCCCTTTAGACCTTATTGCTAAAATTAATTTTAATAATAATTAATTAATATTAATAACCTCAACTTATTTGTGATATGAACATTTTTATGAATTATCGAACCAAAAAATTCAAATAGTTGATATTTCATATCATATAACCACTGCTGATATGATATGCGATATGGTGAAATGATATGGAATATCAACAATTTAAAACTTTTGGTTCGATAAACTATACAAATTTTATACCATAAAAAAGTTAAGGTTCAATATCTCAAGAAATATTGATTTTAGCAGTTAGGTCTAGAGGACCTGTTTTGTAGGAAATTAAATTTCCAACAAAATTTCTTTCTATGATTTTTCGGTTAAGTTAATCATTTCGGAGATAACAGCAAAAAATTGAGAATTTTGGGTAAAAAACAACTTTAGGGACCCGTACCATCGCACCAGCGTAAGTTACACTTACGTTGTCCATGACACTTTTAAAGATCGTTCAATTCTACGTAAATTGCGACCAAAATCAATGTGATAGCATAAAAAACCCCGAAGTGGTAAAATTTTGACGAAAAAACTTTTTCATTTACGTGTAAATTACTTAATATTAATATTAAGGGCTGTAACTTTCAGGGAATTTTCTTTCAGACATATGCAACGATATTTCGGGTGGGGAGTAAAAGAAATTAAAAAAGTAAACAACAAAAAAAATCGCCCTAACATCTTATGTAAAATCATGTCTTACATAGGAGATAATGGACGCTAGAAAACTTGTAATATGAGTATAAGGTTAAAAAGGTCGTTGTGGAATTAAAAAGAAGGTTTCTTTTACTTTTTGAAAAATATCAATTCGTCGCATTTTTGAAAATTAATCCGGGAAAAAAAGGCTACGCAAAACGATAGCTACATTCGTATGTTGATATTTTTTCGATAATTCTCCGATGATCCTTTATCAATACATCAATGAGACAGTATATAGAGAGGATATGTTACTTATATTTTGGGTTCAAAGTTGAAAAAAAACATATAAAAATCAATTTCGATTTTTTTTGTATTTTTTTCATAAAACTACAACAAAAGACGAAAAAAAATGAAAAAAAGTTACGAGCATTTCAACAAAATGGAGTGAAATATTTATTGTGGTAAGAAGAGTTGGGACAAAAATCTAAAAAAATTCAGAAAGATTGCTTTCGGTATGTACGTATAAAAAAATAGAAAATTTTCAACATAATTAAAAATGGTCGGGGTCACGGATTGGTCGGTTTGGTATGGAATGCCCCATATACATGATGTTCGCGAAACCTTAACCCTTCGTCCGTACACTGGGTCTTTTAAGGCACAAGCCAATTTTTTCAAATCGAGAATCTCTGGAATTCAAAAAATTGTAAAAAAAATTGTTTACTATTAATGGTTGAATAAATGATTGGATCATGGAAAAAAATGTTATAAAAGTAATTCATAATTTTTTCTGATTTTTTTGACGTTTTTTTCTTAGAAAAAATATCAGCAGGACTTTAACGACCCAGAGTACAGATGGCGTCCCAAAATTCATTGAATGCGCTCGTCAATGCTCACAGTTTTCACGTTCTCCTCTTTTTTCTCTCAATGAAGAAGAAAAACAGTCATCGATCATAACAATATAAAATCATTTCTTATTTACCATTCAATAATTCTTAAAACTGCGAAAGAGAAACTAAAGATATAACGACTGACTTTTTTTTATTGTCGTTAAATTTTTTTCCAAATTTGGGAGAAATATATTGCAGATGAATAAAAAGAGTATAACCTTTGAAAAACTTAATTACCCTTTACAAATAATTCACGTATTGAATTTATTTGTTAATTTTTCTAACGATGTATTTTCATAATATCTAAAAAAAAATATTTTTAATTTTACATTTCATTAAAAGGTTGATAATGAAACTTTCTTTTAAAAGTTATGTTTTATCAACATTTTCATTATTTCAGTAGTGAGCTATAAAAAAAATATTGTGATTAAGTTAAATATATGATAGAACATAACTTCTTCATCGAAATCGATCTAGTTTAAGAGAAAAAGGTAATTATTCTAATTATTCGAATAATTCGAATACTATTCGCACACGCCTAGCATTTTCTTCTGTACAATATTTTGACGATTTTTCTTACGACAATACGCTGAGGTTATTATCCAGTTAAAACGTTTTTCTTTTTGTTTATAAATCATTTCGTATCTCTGCGCGACGTCATAAAAAATAGCAAGATGTAGTTCCTTTTTTTGACGGTGGCTAAGCGTGGCGTTCGCGTCGCGTGATTTTTATCAACGTTCTGCTTCTCTCTCGCACTCTTCTTATGGCGCTCGTAGCGGGTTCAAGGCCGTCGTTCGCGTCGCGGTGAAAACATTTTTTTCGACGAAAAACAAACTCGATTCGGGATAAATTCATAGCAAACATAATCGTGATTCGTGTGAATATATTGATTCAACGATATTCGTCATGTGGAACGGCTCTTCGAGGAAAAACAATCCTCGAACGGCGTGAAACGAAGTCTAAACAGATTTATCGACTGTCGATATCAATTGAGGCCAAATTTCATAAATAAAACTATTGAGAGTGAAAGGATTGGGAAAAAGAAAAAAATATACACAGTTGCTCGTATTATGTACATCTCTGTCTCACTCCCATTCCTCTTTACTCTCGTCGGACGCGAGTCCCTCCCCCCCCCCTCCCCCACTTTTCCCCCTCTCCAGTCGCTGCACGAAGAGCAGCATTCTCGGCAGTCGCTCGTGAATCTCACGCGATAACAATGTACCTTTTCAACGTTGTCGGTGAAATTAATTGTTTTTCATTCGGTCTTGAGCGCAGTTTGTTTCTCAAGTTCACATTAATAATGTTCGTAGTCTAGCTTCAGTTCTACGGAACGAATAATTCGACGATTGATGGTTGTTTTTGCGAGTCGATGACATTTGACGCGTTCGCTTGGCTTCACGCGCTCACTTTATTATCGGCAAGCTTGCGAGCGCGAGAGTCGTGCGTCGAGAAAAAAAAACAAAAACATGGCGGTCTTTGCCAAGCGAGTGTTTTCCTTTGAGATCGCGCGTCTAGTGTTATGTATATATTTGTTTGTTTTGTAGAAACGTTCAGTGATGGAGATAATCGAGTCTGTGCAAAAAAATGTGAGGTATAATTTTAAATACGTGAAATTCAATTTTTTTTCAAGCCTCTCGTTTTTTAGATGGTTTTTCGATCGAAAAATCACGTCGGTAAAGAAATCACGTTCCTCGCGTCAAATGATACACTCGTAGTGAATTTTTATTTGCCGACGGTTTCTAATTTAAAAAAGTGAGAATAATAAACGTGGAATTAAGCGGATGAAGAAAAAATGTGCGCGAGATTCGAGGAACGGCATTTCCGGTCGAAATTTCGAAGATGATCAAAATTCAGCCCTCTGAAAAAAGATCATCGATTGAGAAAATTCGAGACGGAAGAGTGAGTAAATTCCAATTCCAAATTATTGCAAATTCCACAACCGCCTTTTAAACATTATTTATATTATAATATTTCCACTCTTTATTATCTTCTATATGAGACATGATTTTACAGGGATAAAATTTTAAGATGCCAATTTTAACGAGGAGACAACGTTGGCGTTGGTATTAAACTTGTTATTGTAATTTGAAAATATATATGAGGCATTCCACAGCGATTCGACCTGGGTCTGATCCTTCACCTCTCCGATTTTGTCCGCGATTTTTTATGGTTTTTTAGTACCTCCGAAAAGCACTTAGAATTTTTTTCAGATTTTTTTGAAGCGATTTTACTTAATCATACTTTTATAAACAAATTATTTTTAGTCCAAATTTAAAAATCTGAAAAAAATCACAAACGTTACTTCTTTTATGTAAAAAAATTCAAGCGTTGAGCCAAAGTGGGTAAGTTTATAACAAGCTTTTTCGAAATTTTTGTTTTTTTTTAAATAGAAGGAGGAACCTGAATTGAGTGGGCCCTTATTCAAACATGTTTTAAAAAACCTTTAATTCATAAAAAAATGTTTGGCTAACAGCCCACTCAATTCAAGTTCCTCCTCGATTAAAAAAAAAAAAAATTTCGAAAAAGCTTGTAATAAACTTTCCCACGTTGGCTCAACGCTTGCATTTTTTTATATAAAAAAAGTAACGTTTGTGATTTTGTTCAGATTTTTGAATTCGGACTAAAAATCATTTGTTTATAAAATTATGGTCAAGTCAAATTGCTTCAAAAAAATCTGAAAAAATTTCTGCGTGCTTTTCGGAGGAACTATAATAAAACCATAAAAAATTGCGGACAAAATCGGAGACGTGAAGGGTCAGACGCAGGTCGAATCGGTGTGGAATGCCTCATATACAAGATTAACAAAATAATTGCACCATCTTCAAGTAAAATCAATTAATTCAATTAATCGACGTTATTGTAAAATTAAAGAAAATACGATCAAATAATTATTATTCATTGACGTAATTGTTATTGTTTTTCCAAGTTCTAATGGAAAGACTTGGATATTATTTTTTCAGAAAAATTATAATTAATGAAGTAAATAAAAAAAATTTCAATCAATTTTAATATCCCTGCATTTCGTTATAATAATACATCAAATAAATTAAAAATTTATCACAGCTTTAAAATTTTATCTTATTGCAGTTAAAAAAAACAATTATATTTTATCACCGTAATTGTGATTTTTCAAAAATAATTATCAAAAGTAACTGGAATAATGAAGAAAAAAATTAACTGTTCAAATTTTTTTTAAATTAATTCGATAATTAGATAATACACTTCATTATTTTTTACTCATCTTCTTTGATGAAAAAAATTTTTTTTTAGCGAATGCTCTCTTGAAATGGTTTTTGAATCAATACACGAAATACACTGACAAAATTTTTCACTAAATCGTGCTTCAACAAGAAGCTCTGGTCTCAGGGCTTATTGAGAGACGCGGCAGCGTCTCGTACCCAAGTATTTACAAAATATTTGTTTTTACCGTGAAATTGTTGCCGTCAGAATTTATTTTCGTCGACACAACGCGCTCCTTCGAAGTTTCTCTCCCTCCCCCTTTTTTCACCTCTCGCTCAAAATATCCGTTTTCCGAAGTTTTTCGAAAATTGGTCAAATTCCGAAAACAATAATGATAATATAAAAAATTTCAAAAATAATAATTCGTCATTTTTCGAAAATAATAAATAATGATAATAATTCGTTGAAATTTTGGTAATCAAAATTAAAAAATTGTCATCATATTATGCGAATCGTCAATTTGTGCCTTAAAATAACTTACAATAATTGTAAAATAAATTTGAAGTTTTATCGACGTTTGTATAACAATCCATATGGGGCGCTCCATCCCAAATTGGACAGTTTGAAATTTTTCTCAATTTTTTTCAATTTTTTTATATTTTATAGTACCCATCAAAAGACCCTTCTTGTTAAATTTTGAGATTTTTTTGATTACCCGTTCAAAAGATATTGAATTAACAAAAAAACCGCTCTTTTTTTGGTATTTTGATCATAACTTCTTTAATAATGGTCCCAATTAAAAGTTTTTTTTTATTTTTGTTTTTTTATGGCTTTTTCGGAAAAAAATACAACAAAAATATTCGACGTGTTTTTGAATGAGTTTCTTGAGTTTTAAACTTTAAATCGCGTTTTTAAAAGTAAGGGTCATTTTTTATTTTAAATTTGTTTTTTGTTTTAAACATCTATCTATTCAACAGTTTTTAAGACTAGTCCGATCGTGGGATTTTCATAACTACTATTTTTTTCGATTTTTGAAAATAAATTTTTTTTTTAAATAAATTATTATGAATACCAATTTTCGTTACTGTATAGTATTTTTTTAATCATTTTGAATTAATTTTGACACTTTTTCATTGTTAACAGATTTTAAAAATTAATAATTAATCGATGAGCAAATATTTTAATTCCGGAAATAATCGTATATGTAAGGTTTTCAAAAAAATACCTGAACAAATAAAAACTGTTGTTATTATTGTTCATAAACAGACTTAACGATTAATCATTAATTTTAAGAATCTGTTAACAATAAAAAAAGTGTCAAAATAAATTCTAAATATTGAAAAAAATACTATACAGTAACATAAATTGGTATTCATAATAATTTAGTTGAAAATTTTTTTTTTTATTTTCAAAAATTAAAAAAAAATAGTAGTTATGGAAATCCCATTGATCGGACTGGTCGTAAAAATTGTTGAATAGATAGATGTTTAAAACAAATTTTTTTTACAAATATCAAAAATGACACTCACTTTTAAAAACGCGATTTAAAGTTTAAAACTTAAAAAACATTCAAAAACAGGTCACATATTTTTGTTGTATTTTTTTCTGAAAAGGCCATAAAAAACAAAAATTTTGAAAAAAAAACTTTTAATTTGGACCATTAAGTAATTATCGAAATACCAAAAAAGAGCGGTTTTTTTGTTAATTCAATATCTTTTGAACGGGTAATCAAGAAAATCTCAAAATTTAACAGGAAGAGTCTTTTGATGGGTACTACAAAACAAAACAAAATTGAGGAAATAAGAAAAAAGTTTTTCAAACTGTCCGATTTGGGATGGAACGCCCCATATACAACTGTGGTGGTCACATGTGACAAAATTCGTGGAAAAAAAGGAAAAGTCTTGACAATGAGTTTGCTACAAGTTCGAGGTCAACTCTCATAGCCTTTTGTGCTATATATTTCATATGCAACCATCTCAAATTGATCAGCGTCCAAATCTTAACCTCGCGATTTTTGTTCATGATTTTTTCCACGATTGTACTAAAGCTGAATGACTTACAATTTTTCAAAGATTTTCCTCATCAGTCCTTCATGCACATTGACAGAAATAATATCAATATAAAAACAATAAAAATCTGCCAAGAATCACTAAAAATTTCGTATTGAAATTATAAAATGTGTAAACATAAAAACTTTGATATGGTCACGGTTGAAAAATTATAAAAAAATTGAAGTCATTTATCACTATCAGTACAAAATAAAAATTTTATTTATTTATATTGGATTAAAATATTTATAGATTCCAAGGTAACAAGAATTTTTTCACATTTTTCAATTGAAGCGTTAAAATTGTGTTTTTGGGGGAGGGGGGGGGGGGGCTGGAAAAATAATAATAAATAATTTTAAAGTGTTTGGAAATGATCGGAAGATTTATTAAAATTTGACTCAGGCTTGGGATTTTTGTAAAAAAAAAAAAATCATGAACCAAATCATAAAATGCTCTGACTGAATTGGCATAAAATATCCCATATAAGTGTTAGAAGGGGGAGGGCTCCATTCTCCACATTTTTATTCTACACATGACATTTTCTACATAGAAGTTTCTAATAATGTGAAGAATAGAGGCCTCCCCGATTTTGATTGTACAAATTGTACAAGTATTTGTAAAATTTGCTGCGTCTTGCTCTTACAAATCGACAATAAATTTATTGAGTTAACATGAAAAATCTCACTTACGTGTTAGAATTTTTTTCTTTTTTTAAATGTAGAACTGCTTGCAAATTGTACAAGTATTAACGAAATTTCACTTACCTTTGATGAATTCGTAAAAAAAAATCATGAACCAAATTCTAGAGCTCGAGAGTCAGACTGATTGAATTAACATGGAATATCCCATATATGTGTTAAAATAAAAACGTATAAAAAAATAGAAGAAAAATTGTACAAGTATTTGTGAAGTTTGACTTAACCTTAGTATATTTGTAAAAAAAATCATTAACCAATTTCTAGAGGTCGAGATTCAGACTCTGATTGAGTTAACGTGGAATATCTCATATATTTGTTAAAATAAAAACGCATAAAAAAATAGAAGGAAAAGTGTACAAGTATTTGTAAAATTTGGCTTAACCTTAGTATATTTGTAAAAAAAAAATCATTAACCAAATTCTAGAGGTCGAGATTCACACTTTGATTGAGTTACCGTGGAATATCTCATATATTTGTTAAAATAAAAACGCATAAAAAAATAGAAGAAAAATTGTACAAGTATTTGTGAAGTTTGACTTAACCTTAGTATATTTGTAAAAAAAAAATCATTAACCAAATTCTAGAGGTCGAGATTCAGACTCTGATTGAGTTAACATGGAATATTCCATATATTTGTTAAAATAAAAACGTATAAAAAAATAGAAGAAAAATTGTACAAGTATTTGTAAAATTAGACTTAACCTTAGTATATTTGTAAAAAAAAATCATTAACCAAATTCTAGAGGTCGAGATTCAGACTCTGATTGAGTTAACGTGGAATATCCCATGTATTTGTTAAAATAAAAACGTATAAAAAAATAGAAGAAAAAGTGTACAAGTATTTGTAAAATTTGGCTTAACCTTAGTATATTTGTAAAAAAAAAAATCATGAAACAAATTCTAGAGGTCGAGATTCAGACTCTGATTGAGTTAACGTGGAATATCCCATATATTTGTTAAAATAAAAACGTATAAAAAAATAGAAGCAAAATTGTACGAGTATTTGTAAAATTTGGCTTAACCTTAGTATATTTGTAAATAAAAAATCATGAAACAAATTCTAGAGGTCGAGAGTCACACTTTGATTGAATTAACATGGAATATCCCATATATGTGTTAAAATAAAAACGTATAAAAAAATAGAAGAAAAATTGTACAAGTATTTGTGAAGTTTGACTTAACCTTAGTATATTTGTAAAAAAAAAAATCATTAACCAAATTCTAGAGGTCGAGAGTCACACTTTGATTGAATTAACATGGAATATCCCATATATGTGTTTACGTTACATGCATAATGAGATATTCGATGTGCGATCCGACCAACGGTTCTTCAAGGTCCGTCCATCCCGACGAATAGTATATGGGGCATTCCATCCAAGTCGACCTGAGTGTGACCCTCGATCTCGCTGATTTCGTTTACGATTTTTTATATGATTCTTCCAACTCAAAATAGCATTCCGAATTTTTTTTTCAGATTTTAAAAACCAAATGTGAGTACGTTATGATTTTTTGAACATTTTTTTCGAAAACCTCGAGGGCCGTAATTAAAAAATCTGAAAAAATTCTCAAAAATGCGGTGTCAAAAATGAAATTTTTTGACCCAAAATTCATGATGTCCAGGATTTCCCTTCCACCTCGATTTTAGATTTTTATGAAGAAAACGTAAAAAAAAAAAAAATAGATGCAGAAATTGATCTACCGTGAAAATGGGCTCGAATATTGGTATCGTTAACCAACAATTTCCAAAAATAGTTAGTTAATTTCTGCATCTACGTTTTTTACGTCTTCTTCATAAAAACCTAAAATCAAGGTGGAAGCGAAAGCCTGGACATAATGAATTTAGGAGCAAAAATTTTCATTTTTGACACCGGATTTTCGAGAATTTTTTCAGATTTTTAAATTACGGCCTTCGAGGTTTTAGAAAAAAAAATTCACAAAATCATAACTCACTCAAATTTGGTTTTAAAAATCTGAAAAAAATTCTGAATGCTATTTTGAGTTGGAAGAATCATATAAAAAATCGTAAACGAAATCAGCGAGGTCCAGGGTCACACTCGGGTCGACTTCGTATGGAATGCCCCATACGCTTACGAGAAAAGCTCCTCAACTCTTTTTCCTCAGCGAGGAAAAAGAGAGAACATTTAAAAAAAATCAGGTAAAATAAGAAAAAAAAAATACTCGACAGCGAGTTGATAGGAACGGTTTGTGTTGACCGGATGTCAACTGCAGCTGAAGAATACTAAATGATTTTTTTTACTGTCGGGACTGCCGATTTGAAAAAAAAAGAAAAAGCAGTGCAGAGTATCGAGGTGTAACGACGGAATACGTGCAAGTCCTGAATAAAATTAAAGGAATTTCGCACTCGAAGCGACAGCGAAAACTTTTCGAATTTCCGACCGTAAAATTAATTAAAGGATAATTAAATCGTTCATCGCGCATTCAAATGATTAATAAGAAATAATTATTAATTAGTAGTCAAATTATTAATTATTATTCATTATCCCGCGGGCTATATGAATTTTTCCGGCACCCCGGATCATATGGGTCATATTTGTCCTGCAGCTTATATCTCACGTATTTGGAGAGAAAAAAATGTGAAAAAATTCTGAAATACTCTTTACTGATTCTACTTCAAGGTCTAATAGTTTTGATAGCCGTTGCATTTTTCATTCTTAAATAAATTGCCTGGAAAAAGCTTATTTTCGAAAAAAAGTTTTTTACCGAAAAAATCACCATTATTTTTCTGTTTAACATAACGCAAAAAATCTTTCGCGGATTTATAGCTTAAACTATACTCTTTCAGATAAAAAATGTCCCAAGTTTGCCCATTTGAAAAAGTATTTTTATTTTGGCATCTGAAAAGAGGGTATTTTTCCAGTATCAGAACTACCATTGAATAATGTATTTTCCATCATAAAATGTTTTGTAATTTTTTTTTTTAATAAAGAATTGTACAAAATGTATGAAAAAGTAAGTGACATTATATTTTCAAGAAAAGTTGCAAATATGACAACTGATAGCGAGGTGCTGAATGAGGCGTTCGTAACCTAAAAACACCTGTTCTTCAATTTATTAATTACAATAATGAAAACCCCCAAAAATTATCAACAAACATCGAAAAGAAACGCTAAAAACACGAAAAACACAAATTCACTTGCGTTGACAAAATACTGGCACCCTGGATCATATGGGTCAAATCTGACCCACCACGAGAATTCACCAAAGGTTTTTTAATGATACTTAGAGCATAAGTAGGCACTAATAAAATAATAAGATCCTGAAAGTTTCAGATCCCTAACTCAATTGGTTACTGAGAAAAAGTGAAATATGTAAAAAACAGAAAAAAAAAAATTTCCCAGGATTGACCAAACCGATTGATCTAAATTTTTTATATGTTTTGGGGGCTGATAATAGTTCCGAGAAAAAAAATTAAGAGCAGTATAGCTCTATAAAATCTTCGAAAACAAAATATTTTTCTTTCTTTTTCAATTTTTAACCGTGATACAATTTTGGCACAATTATGAAACAATTTTTTTTTCAAACTTTCTGTATTTCACTATAAAACTATGAATTTTTAAAAATTTAAAAAACGGTACGCCATAGTAGAAAAAAATAAAAACCACTTTTTGGCTCAAATAATTAATTAATTAATATGTTTTGAGGTTTAATTTTTGGTATTTTAACTCATATTTACAAATTTTGTATTTATTAGAAATAATATTTCATATTTAAAATAACAATAAATTTTTTTTGCCACAGTCAAAAATTAAACCAGGTAAATATCACTAATCAATTTTATAGTAATTTTAACAAATATTTTTAGGAACAACATTTTGTTATAACTCGATTATTTGTATATTTTTATAGATTTGAGACAGATACAATGAACAAAAATTATCGAATTGGTGAAAGACAAAAAGATTTGAATTTCGAACAAATCTAAGTTTAATTTTATTTATCTATTGTTTTTTTTAAATTATCAATTAATAAACCCTATTAAAAGGATTTCTTAAAGACTGCGCAGATATACTGTAAAATACAATTACAACATAAAAAAAAGTTTTTTTATAAATAAATAATAAAAACGAAGACATATCTAAATCATAAACTTTTCAAACGAATTTCAAATCACATTTCATCAGTTTTGATCACTGTTTTCTTCAATCGCAGATGAAACATTGTCTTTATCAAATAATTTGCTCAATGTGAGCATTTGCTCAATGTGAGCTCAAAGTGTTTAGTCATGAATTACAATTTGCTCACAGCTAAAATGTAATTCCCCAATATTTTTGAAAAATATATCTTTGATTTTGAGATAATTGTTTGTCTTTTTATTATTTATTTATTAAAAACTGTTTTTTTTTATGTTATAATTGTATTTTACAATATATCTATCAATCTTTAACAAATTCTTTTATTAGTGTAACTTGTTGGGTTTATTAATTTTTAAGAAAAAAAAATCAATAAAATTGAAATTTTTTCGAAAGTTTACATTTGTTCAGAAAAAAAATGTTATTGTCTGTCATCAATTTGATAATTTTTGGTTATATCTATGTCTCAAGTCTATAAACAATATTTAAATAATCGAGTTTTATAATAAAATGTTGTCCCTAAAAATATTTGTTAAAATTACTATAAAATTGATTATTGATATTTACCTGGTTTAATTTTTGACTGTGGCAAAAAAATTTTTTTGTTATTTTGAATATGAAATATTATTTTTAATAAATACAAAATTTGTAAATATGAGGTAAAATACCAAAAATTAAACCTCAAAACGTATAAATTAATTAATTATTTGTGCCAAAAAGTGGTTTGAATTTTTTTCTACTATGGCGTACCGTTTTTTGAATTTTAAAAAATTCATAGTGTTATAGTGAAATACAGAAGGTTTGAAAAAAAATTGTTTCATAATTGTGCCAAAATTGTATCACGGTTGAAAATTGAAAATGAAAGAAAAATATTTTTTTTTTCGAAGATTTTATAGAGCTATATAGCTCTTAATTTTTTTTCTCGGAGCCATTATCAGCCCCCAAAACATATAAAAAAATTAGGTCAATCGGTTTAGTCAATCCTGAGAAATTTTTTTTTTCTTTTTTTTACATATTATCTTTGAAAAATATATATATATCTTGTTAAGATTTTATAGAGCTAAATAGCTCTTAATTTTTTTTTCTCGGAGCCATTATCAGCTCCCAAAACATATAAAAAATTTAGATCAATCGGTTGGGTGGGGGTCGAAGATCGACTAACCAATATTTCGAACGGCCGAAATCCCGAATTTCACGATTACGAGCGTTCGAATAACGAAGCGCCGAAATCCCGAACGCCAGAAAAGCGAAAGCGGAGAGAGCCGCCGCATGCGTAAGAGAGAGAGGAGGCGCATCTCTCTCTCTCTTACGCATGGGGCGGCTCTCTCCGCTTTCGCTTTTCTGGCGTTCGGGATTTCGGCGCTTCGTTATTCGAACGCTCGTAATCGTGAAATTCGGGATTTCGGCCGTTCGAAATATTGGTTAGTCGACTCTTCGACCCTCACCCAATCGGTTTGGTCAATTCTGAAAAAAAAAAATTTTCTTTTTTTTTACATACTTCACTTTTTCTCAATAACTAATTGAGTTAGGGATCTGAAACTTTCAGAATCTTATTATTTTATTAGTACCTACTTAATATTTAATTAGATATGCTCCAAGTATCATTTAAAAAAGTTTCGGAGGCAGATTCACCATCCTCATACCCCTAGAGCCTTTCTCTTGGGACAGATATGACCCATATTATCCTCGGAGGGTTAATTATTCATGAATCATTATTAATAATTATTAATTAAAGAGAAATAACATAATTGAAGTACATTTTTTTTCCTGTCGTAAATATTGTTTTTATTTAAATTCCCATTCAATTATTTTTTTAACTACATCAATTTTTTTCCCGATACATAAATATTTTATTTCGAGCTGTAGATTTTTTTTTCGACGAATAAATTCAGAGATAACACTTTTTTGTATCGTATAATAATTAATCGCGATATTACGAATATCCCGATTAATCGATACATGCCTCCTATTTTGTACCGATATCGAGATGTGCGATGTTTTGGGGTTTTTTTTTTTTTTTTTAATCACTGAAAACACTCTAATCGGCCTTTGCACCCCCAAAGCTATCGATGAATCGTAATGATCCTTAACAAGTCAAGATCGTTCGACAACGATTAAAATCGTTTGTACAGTGTTGAATCGATCGAGAGAAAAAAAAACACGCATGAGCGATGTTCGAAAAAAAAAAGTATAATTAATTACGACGAAATCCGTGAAATGTTTTGTCAGGTGAACTCCATTATCGTTCACTCGCATCTGCTTGAGAAAATTCCGTTGATCACGCTCGTTTGCAAAAAAAAAAAAAAAAATGGTATCACTATAAATAATTTATGTGGAGAATATGTTTATTATTATTTTTATTTAAAAGCCTTTTTAAAAGGTTGTAGAAATAAAACTCTATTGATTTATTGATTGATATTATTATTTTCATTTTATTTCACATCCGATTAACGTTTTTTACGATTTGGGGTCGTTCAACCGTAACCGTTGTCGAGTTGTGACGATTGAGAAATTTTTAAATAACAAACATTTGCAATTGATCGACCTAATTGATTGATCCTCTGTTTGATTAATCAATGAATTCAGATAAAAAGAGTTTCTGAAGGTAAAATATTGAATAAAAGTTGACAAAAATGATGTTATTGCATATTTATGTTAAATTAGATTTATCGAAAAATTAAAAAAAAAAAAAAAACGTTGATACACTGCGACCTCGATAATCGGAATCCGTCGGGACCGCCTCTTGCAAGAAGCGGGGTTGCGCACATTGCACAGAACCGTCTCTGCACCGCTGGTGGCTGACGGCGGCCTGACGCTATTGGCTTGGCGCTTCCCCCACTACGCTGCAATTGCAACGATCGAGGTACCGATTATCGAGGTCGCAGTGTAGTTGAATTTTAGGTCATAATATTGGAAATAGATATTCTGGGCAGAAATTCAATCCAAACTCTCTCGATAGTTTGAAATAATTTTTTTTTTAATTATTAAAATTAATAATTAACAATAATTGATGTTAATTATTAAAAAATAATAATTAATAAATTTATTTAAAAAAATAATAATCAGTGAATCACATAAAAAGAGTTTCTGTATCAGAAAGATTAAATTAAACTAGAAAAAAACAATGTCAAATTTTATATGATTCAATTAGATTTATCAACAAACAAAAAAAAAAGGTTAATAGTTCAATTTTGAATCATAACATATGAAATTGACGATTTGGGCAAAAATTCGACTGAACTCTCCGGATAGTTATTGTTTTTTTTTAATTATAAAAAAATATTCAATATTTATAATTCATAAAAATCAATATTAGTTATCATAAAATAATAATAAATTAAATTATACAAAAATAAAAATCATTGAATCACACGAAAACATTTTACGAATTAAAAATATAATATTAAATTAGAAAAAAATGATGTTAAATATTTCATGTTCAATTAAGATTTATCGAAGAATAATGAAAAAATTAAGAATTCAACTTTAGGAAAGCATATCGGAAATTTATTATTTGGGTAAAAATTTTAGTTTTGGGAAATAATTTTTTTTTTTCATATGTAAAGAAAAAAAATGAGGCAACGAAAAAACGTGACGCTAAATTTTTCATTTTCATTAATAATTTCCTCACCTTATCGAAAGATAATATATGGATTGCGTCGCTATGCAGACGCAACGATAGAATTTTTTTTAATCAGTATCTTTGATTTTGATTATTGCAAATTTTCGCTTTACATCGCGAAATAACGAAAAATTATCAAGAAGTTTTATCGTGAAGAGAAGGAAAAAAAAAATCATCGGAAATTTTGATAGCAACGACCGATAATGTGTTGTAAAAATAAATACATTCTGCACTGTTTTCGCAATCACATGTGCATCGAGATCGAGAATACTGATCGGTCGGATCGATATAAATTATTTACACGGGAGGCAATTGATAAATTATAACTCGGATTAAAAAAAAAAAAGAACCTTCGATTGAATCTTTCATCACTGCGTTGAAAACATTTTACGTAAACACATGAAAATTACGTTGATTCAGAATAAATATATTTATAGGCGAAAAAAGGACTCCAATAATAATAATCCATTTTTCATTATTAATGAAATATTTAATTAATAATATTCAATATATTTAATTTTTTATGTGCTTAATTTTTTATGTATTCAATTTATTCATAATATTTTATTAAATATTATTAATTATTACTGATATGAAATTAATTCATGAATAATTAAATTAACTAAAATGGAAATACCGTTGAAAAGTTTGAAAGTCTTGTTCTCGGTTCCACGATTGAAGAATGACTCACGATATTCATGAGTCATAAATATCAAGAACGTATTTAGAAAAAACTGGCAGAATTTGATAAGTGAGACGTAAAAATTGTGAATGTTGGATATTTGAAGAAAAAATATTTTCACGTGCTGAGACGCTTTTTTTTTTAATCGACAAATTCGGGGGTTCAAATGTGTTATATAAGATAAATAGAACAGAAATACGATAGCTTGAGTTTTCTACGTTTGAATTTTTAATTTAAAAAAATTCAATCTGGGTTTGATGAGATAATATTTGAAGAAATAATAATTATAATTTATGGAGGTGTAAAACGAGAAGTCTACGCAATTTTTATTTAAATGATCATTTCTCAAAAATTTCTGTTGAATCTGGCATTAATCTGCTAAATGACATTGAAACACGCACGATTTTTTTTTCTGCGAGTAAAGTGCATCCAGCGGATAATGATAAAAAAAAGCTGCATTTAACTGACACGTGGATGAGCCTCGTCACGCCTTGTCCGATAGATTCAAACCTCGTTGAACACGCATCACGAAATACACGTGATATACGTGATGTATTAACTTTTTTTATTTTTCTCATAAATTAGAGCATATCTGTAAAACGAGGCAGAACGAGGTAGAACGATATTTGGGGTCACCATCGATAATTAAAATTTTTTTATCCTCCGTGAATTGAATAAAATTTTTATTTTAAAGAAGAAATTATAAATAAAATCAATAAAATTAACATGCTGAATAAATAAAATTAATAAATTTGATCCGGCTAAATTTTCCTTAAATTTTTAATGAATTTTAACTTTTAATTAATTTTAACGAGTCAAAATGAGATAGAACGATATTTGGGGTCACCATTGAGAATTTAAATTTTTTTATCCTCCGAGAATTGAATAAAATTATTATATTAAAGAAGAAATTATAAATAAAATCAATAAAATTAACATGCTGAATAAAGAAAATGAATAAATTTGATCTGGCTAAATTTTTCTTCAATTTTTAATGAATTTTAACTTTTTAATTAATTTTAACGACGCAAAATGGGGTAGAACGATATTTGGGATCACCATTGACAATTAAAATTTTTTTATCCTCCGAGAATTGAATAAAATTATTATATTAAAGAAGAAATGATAAATAAAAACAATAAAATTAACATGCTGAATAAATAAAATTATTAAACTTGATCCGGCTAAATTTTTCTTAAATTTTTAACGAATTTCAACTTTTTAATTAATTTTAACGACGCAAAATGGGGTAGAACGATATTTGGGGTCACCATTGACAATTAAAATTTTTTTATCCTCTGAGAATTGAATAAAATTATTATATTAAAGAAGAAATTATAAATAAAATCAATAAAATTAACATGCTGAATAAAGAAAATGAATAAATTTGATCCGGCTAAATTTTCCTTAAATTTTTAATGAATTTTAACTTTTAATTAATTTTAACGAGTCAAAATGAGGTAGAACGATATTTGGGGTCACCATTGACAATTAAAATTTTTTTATCCTCTGAGAATTGAATAAAATTATTATATTAAAGAAGAAATGATAAATAAAAACAATAAAATTAACATGCTGAATAAATAAAATTATTAAACTTGATCTGGCTAAATTTTTCTCAAATTTTTAATGAATTTTAACTTTTTAATTAATTTTAACGAGGCAAAATGAGGTAGAACGATATTTGGGGTCACCATTGACAATTAAAATTTTTGTATCCTCCGAGAATTGAATAAAATTATTATATTAAAGAAGAAATGATAAATAAAATCAATAAAATTAACATGCTGAATAAATAAAATGAATAAATTTTATCCGGCTGAATTTTCCTTAAATTTTTAATGAATTTTAACTTTTAATTAATTTTAACGAGTCAAAATGAGGTAGAACGATATTTGGGGTCACCATTGACAATTAAAATTTTTTTATCCTCTGAGAATTGAATAAAATTATTATATTAAAGAAGAAATGATAAATAAAAACAATAAAATTAACATGCTGAATAAATAAAATTATTAAACTTGATCCGGCTAAATTTTTCTTAAATTTTTAACGAATTTCAACTTTTTAATTAATTTTAACGACGCAAAATGGGGTAGAACGATATTTGGGGTCACCATTGACAATTAAAATTTTTTTATCCTCTGAGAATTGAATAAAATTATTATATTAAAGAAGAAATTATAAATAAAATCAATAAAATTAACATGCTGAATAAAGAAAATGAATAAATTTGATCCGGCTAAATTTTCCTTAAATTTTTAATGAATTTTAACTTTTAATTAATTTTAACGAGTCAAAATGAGGTAGAACGATATTTGGGGTCACCATTGACAATTAAAATTTTTTTATCCTCTGAGAATTGAATAAAATTATTATATTAAAGAAGAAATGATAAATAAAAACAATAAAATTAACATGCTGAATAAATAAAATTATTAAACTTGATCTGGCTAAATTTTTCTCAAATTTTTAATGAATTTTAACTTTTTAATTAATTTTAACGAGGCAAAATGAGGTAGAACGATATTTGGGGTCACCATTGACAATTAAAATTTTTGTATCCTCCGAGAATTGAATAAAATTATTATATTAAAGAAGAAATTATAAATAAAATCAATAAAATTAACATGCTGAATAAAGAAAATGAATAAATTTGATCTGGCTAAATTTTCCTTAAATTTTTAATGAATTTTAACTTTTAATTAATTTTAACGAGTCAAAATGAGGTAGAACGATATTTGGGGTCACCATTGAGAATTTAATTTTTTTTATTCTCCGAGAATTTAATAAAATTATTATATTAAAGAAGAAATGATAAATAAAATCAGTAAAATTACCATGCTGAATAAATAAAATGAATAAATTTGATCCGGCTAAATTTTCCTTAAATTTTTAATGAATTTCAACTTTTTAATTAATTTTAACGAGTCAAAATGAGGTAGAACGATATTTGGGGTCACCATTGAGAATTTACATTTTTTTATTCTCCGAGAATTGAATAAAATTATTATATTAAAGAAGAAATTATAAATAAAATCAATAAAATTAACATGCTGAATAAAGAAAATGAATAAATTTGATTTGGCTAAATTTTTCTTAAATTTTTAATGGATTTAACTTTTTAATTAATTTTAACGACGCAAAATGGGGTAGAACGATATTTGGGGTCACCATTGACAATTTAAATTTTTTTATCCTCTGAGAATTGAATAAAATTATTATATTAAAGAAGAAATGATAAATAAAATCAATAAAATTAACATGCTGAATAAATAAAATGAAGAAATTTGATCCGGCAAAATTTTCCTTAAGTTTTTAATGAATTTCAACTTTTTAATTAATTTTAACGAGTCAAAATGAGGTAGAACGATATTTGGGGTCACCATTGAGAATTTAAATTTTTTTATTCTCCGAGAATTGAATAAAATTATTATATTAAAGAAGAAATGATAAATAAAATCAGTAAAATTACCATGCTGAATAAATAAAATGAATAAATTTGATCCGGCTAAATTTTCCTTAAATTTTTAATGAATTTCAACTTTTTAATTAATTTTAACGAGGCAAAATGACTTAGAACGACATTTGGGGTCACCATTGACAATTAAAATTTTTTTACCCTCCGAGAATTGAATAAAATTATTATATTAAAGAAGAAATGATAAATAAAATCAATAAAATTAATACGGCAAATAGATAAAATGAATAAATCTGATCCGGCTAAATTTTCCTTCAATTTTTAATTAATTTTAACTTTCTTAATTTTTTCCTCGATGTTAAACAAAAAAAAATTTCGATCATCAAGTATTTTAATTATAGCATCTCTACAATCAATCAATTTTGTAATGATTAAAGTTTTTATTTCCACATCCGGACAATAAATAAACATTTGCCAGGCATTTTCCTTCTAAAGTTTTGAATCAATTTTTACTGACTCAATATTTCAATACAGTGGACGCTCCCACAATTGAATCTCCAACAATTTGATCGCTCCCACAATTTTACTCGTTACCATGGCAACACGCTCCCATAATTTGATCACGTGAATGAGGGGAAAATCAAATTATGGGAGCGTTTCCGGTCCTGACGTATCAAATTATGGGAGCGTCTACTGTACTTAGAAAAAAGCATTAATCGTGAAACTATTTAATGAGCTCATTTATTTAATATTTTAATTCAGTACTAGACAGCCCTAAAAAAATAACAATTGCTCGAGCATTTGTTAACAATTTAATATTTCGTATTCTCCAAGAATTGAATAAAATTATTATATAAAAAAGCAATGGTAAATAAAAACAATAAAATAAATACGTTTAATGAATTCAATGAATAAACTTCATCAGACTAAATTTTTCTTAAATTTTCAATTCTTTTAAACTCATTCAATGTTTTTGTTTAATATTTGAAAAAAATGTGTTTATCACCAATTATTTTAATAAGCATCCCTACAATCAATCAATTTTGTATTGATTAACATTTTGTTAGATAAACAATTTGATCCTCACAGCTGGACAATAAATAACAATTTGGCAGTCACTTATCTTCTCAATTTTCAAAAATATAAAACCTGGACGAGTTAGAAAGTATATTGACAATTTTTATCTTTTCCGAGAAATGAATAAAATTATTTTATCGAAAAAATAATGGTAAAGAAAATCAATAAAATAAGTGCGTTAAATAAATTAAACAAATAAACTTTCATCCAGCTAAATTTTCTTTTTCTTTTTAATTCTTTTTAACTCATTCAATTTTTTCCTTAATATTCAAATAAAAATATTGATCACCAATCGTTTTATAAAACTCATATGAATCGGCAAGCCTAAAAATGTCAATTATAATCAACATCTTTACAACTGCCAATCGATTTTGCAATTATCAACATTTTAATCCTCAGAGCCGAACAATAAATAAAAATTTCCCAGACATTTTCCTTCTCAAGCTTTAAATTAACTCAATATTTTCTCCAATATTCTGAAGAAAGTAAATCTTACGAGCAAATTAATTCAGTCCTCCCGTAGTAAAAAACTCCATTGAATCGCCAATGGCAACCAATGGTCCTCATACGACTCCATTGGACAATGAATGGGGACCCATTGAGATTTCCGCATTTTTCAATGGCGTATAGGAACGACCATTGATCAGTGAATGGATATCCATTGAAAAGTCACCATTGCCCAAAGACGTCCATTGAACAACAAATGCGGGTGAACCGAATGATCACCATTACTCAATGATGCCCATTGGAAAGCAAATGCTGATGAACGAAATGATCAGCTTTACCCAATGATGTCCATTGGGAAGTAAATGCGGATGAACTGAATGATCAGCATTACCCAAAGATGTCCATTGGAAACCGCGTCGCGTTAGTTCCGAGACTTGGCGCGAGATGTCGCAGGACGGCAACCCGCTGAACTCCCATACGGATTATGCGAAGAGTATGCTTATCTAGACGAGTGTGAGCACGGAATATTAGCAGAAGTCGGTGTCCAAAAAATCCATGCAAGGAGTTCTTGCCGACTGATACCCATGGGATAATCCCTATTCCGTTTGAAATGGGGAAGTCAATCCTCATTGGAAAGTCCCTATTCGATTTCAAATGGGGAATTCAATGGCGAAGATGTCCTTGGGCAATTCGGCATTCATCTCCATTGGTTATTTTGGCAATGGGGAATGAATAGCGATTTTCCAATGGTGACGAATGGAGTTTTTTACTATATGAAAGAATCTTCATTGATGATCACCATTCATTCCCGATTGCCTACAAAAACCAATGGAGATGAATGCCGAATTGCCTATGGGGATTTTCTTCATTGAATCCCCATAGGATAATCCCCATTCCGTTTTAAATGGGGAAGTCAATCCTCATTGGAAAATCCTCATTCGATTTCAAATGGGGAATTCAATGGCGAGAATACCCTTAGGCAATTCGGCATTCATCTCCGTTGGTTATTTTGGCAATGGGGAATGAATGGGGATTTTTCAATGGCGACGAATGGAGTTTTTTACCACGGGCTTTAATCTGAATATTCCAGGAAAAAAAATAAAAATTCAAGCCATTCAAGCTGTCGACGAGCACGTGAAGCATCTCTTGATAAACTTTTTCCTGAATTATTATGAAATTCCAAAATTATTGTAATAATTATTGACATAATTAATATCAGGGTCATTCCATGTCAAATCGACCGAGAGTTGGAATCGACACCTTTCAATTTCGATGTAATTGGGTCAGAAGTTTTCGTTTTTAATAAAACGAAGTTCTACCAAAGGAAAAAAATTAAAATTTTTTTTTTCGAAAGTTATGCAAAATTCAAAATTTCACAATTTTTCAAATCTTTCAAGTTTATTTTTTTAATATCTCGAAAACTATTATAGTTACGAAAAATCGTTCCGAATTCGTCTTGAAGAGTATACTTAGGGCTACGAAAAAAAAAAAAAATCCGAAGAAATTTTTTGAAAAATGATGAATTTGGAGATTTTTGAATTTTCAAAAATCGCGAAAATCCAAGTTCCGTATTAAATTTTTGGTTCAATTTTTTAAATATAATACCTTGCACTGATATTAAAAGATCCTGAAATTTTCAGAAAGGTGTTTTTTGTTTTTTCAAAAATATGAATTTTTGAAATTTTAAAAATCATGTAAATCCACGATCAACATTAAATTTTTCGTTGAATTTTGTTTTATATAATACCTCATATTTTTTTATCTCAAGTTTCAAATTAGTTTCAACTCACTTTATTTTACTTTTTCAGTATCCCGAAAACATTTATCGCCATCAAACCTTTTCTCATCAAATTTGCCAGCGTCGTCGGACTATTGTTATTTTATTTCGTGATTATTTGTCAACCTTTGCGATGGATTTTCCACGAAAAACCATTGTCACGGTATCGCGTTCGTACTATGGTTTAATCTTTGGTAAATTTTCAGTATTCAGACTACATTTGTATAGTAACATTTAGTCAACTACCCTGGGGATGCCATGAAATACTCGTCTAAATCGTAATTCTTCCCTATTGCGTGTATATGCAGAGCGAATCGGTATGATTAATCGGGCACACGCGATGCAATTCGCGCAAAGTGCATGTCGCTAATGAGGGAGGCGCTTCCCTGTACGTTGTTGTTATTCATAAAGTTGACAGTGTCTCGTTGATGCATTCGGGTTTTCATGCTAGCATTATTATTATTATTATTATTATTATTATTATTATTATTATTATTATTATTATTATTATTATTATTATTATTATTATTATTATTATTATTATTATTATTATTATTATTTCACGATACTCTGTTCTGTTCGTCTTATCGTTTTATCGCAAATGAATATGTGATGCATTAGTAAAATTTTAATATTCATCCACTGAGAGAAAAAATTATTGAATTTGAGAACATGAATTTATTTATTAAATGAAAGTATTAATTCGATTATTTAGTTGTTGAACCAAGAAAATCACTCTTCGTTTAAAAAAATAATTTCACGGATCTATTACTCCATTATATTAAACTCTCATTTAATAGTAACAATTAAATGCATGATAGGTCTGATTAAATTAGTACTCATTGAATTAATTACATTGATCGCATCATAAACATGAGATTATTTGGATCTAAAAAACGAATTCAATACGATATTATTTTTTTCGAAAAAATTATTTTCTTGCAATAAAGTCATTATTGTTTAACTTCAAAAAATATTTTTATTTAAATAGATTTGATTGAATTTGTATTCATTGGATCAATTACATTTATTGCATCATAAACATTAGATTATTTGAATCTAAAAAACGACTTCAATACGCAATTATTTTTTTCGAACAAAATTATTTCTTTGTAATAAATTTATCATTATTTTACTTCTAAAAATATTTCTGTAGTATTTTCAATAGTTATTAGACATAAATTTGATTGTGATTATTTTAAAAGAAGCTGTAGTAAGATAAGGAACACATTATTTTATTCCGATAGAATATTTGTTTGGAATGATGAAATTTTTATTTCCTTCAAGCAAAGAACTATCATTTCTTTAGTATACTTTAATAGTATACATAAGTTTTTAAAAATTGAAAAACTGGTTTTTTTAATGTTTTCTTATATTCGAATCTTCATAACTCCTAACTTTTTTCGAGTGCATAGTATTAGTCGATAGCGTAATAGGTAGCGTGTTAGATAGTTAGGTAGGATAGGTATGATGGTAGGTAGGGTCGAGGGTTCGAATCTCGGTCGGACAGAGAAATTAGATCGGAGAATTGGCGCAGATTTGTCTTTTTTTCTATTTATCTCTTTTTGGGGTCACTGAACTATGCATATTAAATTATTTGGCAAGGGCTATATATATTTTTATAAACTGTTTAGCAACAATTAATAAACACGCATTTGATTGAATCAATCATTTTTCCTGTTGATTGGACTAATTAATTTGTTGATTCAACAAATTTTTTTTCTCAGTGCTTCCTGTATTAAAAGACGTGCATGTTTTTAATGATAAAATGTGTTTATCGAAACAGAAATTTATGGAATTGACTGAAACAAATGAACCAAGTAAATATCGCGTTACAGCTGTCATAAGGGCGTATCGAAATTTTTTTTTTCAGCAATCGACGTAATTATGACCGAAAAGTATAGAACCGATGAAAAAAAAATTTTCCCAATTTCCCAAACGGGATTTTGAAGCGTGAACGATTACGAAGAGAATGAGCTCATGCTCAAGCCGCAATTCTATCTAGAAAATAAATTGCAGCCATTTTAGTGAACCGATTGAATTTTGGCCAAAATCCAAAAAAAAAAAAATTATTTTTGTTTTTCGGGCCTCATATCGATGTATTTTTGCCCCCTAAACACGAATCTATCAATAGTTTTTTCAAAAAATCAAAATTTTCATGAATTTCGATAAAAAACTGTTTTGCTCAATTTTGGGCCTATTTTCAAAAACCTGAAAATAGCGAAATTTCAAGTGCTCATAACTTCACTTTGGTTCAACCGATTTCAAAATTTGTTTTTCGTACGCAAAGCTTGTGACTAAACTTAGAGAATGCCGTTAAGTTCAATCCGATGACTAATTTTTTATAGAAATGAGAGCAGTTTGAAAATCGCCGAAAAAAATGGAAAGGGGTATACCTTAAAAAATTTACAAAAATCTATTGTTGAACTTTAAAAATCTGCCAAAAATCAAAAAACGGTCGTAATGGGATGAACCAAACGGGATTTTGAAGCGTGAACGATTACGAAGAGAATGAGCTCATGCTCAAGCCGCAATTCTATCTAGAAAATAAATTGCAGCCATTTTAGTGAACCGATTGAATTTTGGCCAAAATGCAAAAAAAAAAAAAAATTATTTTTGTTTTTCGGGCCTCATATCGATGTATTTTTGCCCCCTTAACACGAATCTATCAATAGTTTTTTCAAAAAATTAAAATTTTCATGAATTTCGATAAAAAACTGTTTTGCTCAATTTTGGGCCTATTTTCAAAAACCTGAAAATAGCGAAATTTCAAGTCAACGTAATTATGACCGAAACGTATAGAACCGATGAAAAAAAAATTTTCCCAACTTTTTTTTTTTTATACGCCCTTATGGCTTTCCGAGTTGGTGTCGAAAGCCATAAGGGCGTATCGAATTTTTTTTTTTCAGCAATCGACGTAATTATGACCGAAAAGTATAGAACCGATGAAAAAAAAATTTTCCCAATTTTTTTTTTTCATCGGTTCTATACTTTTCGGTCATAATTACGTAGATTCCTGAAAAAAAAAATCGATATGCCCTTATGGCTGTCGAGACCCACTCGGAAAGCCATAAGGGCGTATAAAAAATTTAAAAAAATTGGGAAATTTTTTTTCCCATAGGTTCTATACTTTTCGGTCATAATTACGTCGATTCCTGAAAAAAAAAATTTCGATACGCCCTTATGGCTTTCCAGCCCTACCTTTGGCTGGCATACGCCCTTACGGCAGCTGTAACGCGATATGTAAGGGAACCAATCTGATATATTTTGGCAAATAATGAAAAAAATTATTTTTTGTCTTCAAAACTTTATTTCATTGATTCTAGTAATTTTTTCTCTCAGTGTCGTCACAATGATTCCGGGAAAATTCGGGATTAAGGAGGTCGTCTAGTGTGAAACATGTTTTTTTTCGGGATTTTTTTTTTGACAAACCATTAAAATAAAATAATTTATGAATTGTGTATCATTTTTATTAATATTTGAACAAACTTTGTGAATTTTTTGAAGTGAATGTATTAAATATAATCGGAGATACACCGCGCAACAGGAACACATATAAAAAAAAAGGTGCTCCACTGCTGCCATGATTCCGATTGTTCTGCTTATCTGAAATCAAAAAACCAAACGCCATTTCAATTGTGAGACTTGAGGCTCTACCGTGAACCAAGATAAAGTCAGAATTCCAAAAAAAAATTTTTTTTCACGCTTTAGAAAAAAAAATCAATTTTTCGCATTGAATTTTTTTCTAAAGTGTTAAAAAAAATGATTTTTTGGGAATTTTCCATTATCTTGCACTGAGAAAACAGTTCATTTGTAGTAAAGAAATATATGTAGTTGGCACTTTTCCTATACTGTTAAAAAAATTGTTACTCGTTAAGGAATATTTTATTTTTGTCAAAGTAATTTATCAACTGAGTGATTCCACGTAAAACCAGCTGGTCAAAAAAATCTATGTCTCCGATCATACTCTCGATATTTTCCTGTGTTCTCTGTCATGAGAAAACAGTGCTGTTAAATCGCTAGCCCAAAATAAAATTATTCGTACGAGTTATGATTTTTTGAAAATTGCGTACTTTTAACGACTCGAAAAATAACTTTTTTGCTTTTGTGTATAACTCCGCCAGATTTTGGAATTCGAGAATTTTACTTCGAGAAATCGAAACTGTATTCAAAACCCTTCAAAATGAGCACAAATTAAGGTCATTTGGTGCATTTATGACGCCACAATCGTAAAACTACGTTTTTTTCGAAAATCAACAATAACTGAAAAACCTCATTTTTTAAAAATCTGTAAAAATCATATTGAATTTTTACGACAAAAAAATCTATATTTCTGTGGAGTTTGATCTAGGTCTGACCAATAGATTTTGAATGATTGATCAATTTCATCTTTTAGAAATTAGTTTCAGCCATTTTGGGACATTCAGGTTTTGACTTTGGGTTTTTTGAGAATTTCGTCAATAAAATCGATGGCCATTGTTTCAAAAAATTAAAAAACAATTTATTTACAATTCTTTGAGATCCATCTCCCTCAATTGATGATAATATTATCATTTTTTATCAACTTATCAACATCTTTTATTCTTAAATTAAATTCGATCTTAAATTCAATTTAACTTAAGATCAATGGCTGCAAAATCATAAAAATGAAAGAACTCAGAAGAATTCAAATTAAAAAAAAAAATAATATCCAAACTTTACAAGCAATTATTTCCAAAATCCGTTGCTCTCAACACAGTCTGTGTGCAATAAATAAAATTTAGTTTGTTGTTGCAAAATAAAATTGCAAAATTTTGAATTGTACTATCTCGTAAAAATCGCTCCAATTCAAGAAATGAAAAATCATGATATCAAGGATACGCGTATTAAAATGGACACCTTATAAAAGGTGGCCTTTTCAGGAAATCTTAAAATACAACACATATTCAAATTTTGGGTCCCTGACCCGTAGTAAAAAACTCCATTCGTCGCCATTGAAAAATCCCCATTCATTCCCCATTGCCAAAATAACCAACGGAGATGAATGCCGAATTGCCTAAGGGGATTCTCGCCATTGAATTCCCCATTTGAAATCGAATGAGGATTTTCCAATGAGGATTTACTTCCCCATTTGAAACGGAATGGGGATTATCCTATGGGGATTCAATGAAGAAAATCCCCATAGGCAATTCGGCATTCATCTCCATTGGTTTTTGTAGGCAATGGGGAATGAATGGTGATCATCAATGAAGATTCTTTCATATAGTAAAAAACTCCATTCGTCACCATTGAAAAATCGCTATTCATTCCCCATTGCCAAAATAACCAATGGAGATGAATACCGAATTGCCCAAGGACATTTTCGCCATTGAATTCCCCATTTGAAATCGAATAGGGATTTTCCAATGAGGATTGACTTCCCCATTTCAAACGGAATAGGGATTATCCCATGGGCATCAGTCGGCAAGAACTCCTTGCATGGATTTTTTGGACACCGACTTCTGCTAATATTCCGTGCTCACACTCGTCTAGATAAGCATACTCTTCGCATAATCTATATGGGAGTTCAGCGGATTGCCGTCCTGCGACATCTCGCGCCAAGTCTCGGAACTAACGCGACGCGGTTTCCAATGGACATCTTTGGGTAATGGTGATCATTCAGTTCATCCGCACTTACTTCCCAATGGACATCATTGGGTAAAGCTGATCATTTCGTTCATCAGCATTTGCTTTCCAATGGGCATCATTGAGCAATGGTGATCATTCGGTTCATTCGCATTTGTTGTTCAATGGACGTCTTTGGGCAATGGTGACTTTTCAATGGATATCCATTCACTGATCAATGGTCGTTCCTATACACCATTGAAAAATGCGGAAATCTCAATGGGTCCCCATTCATTGTCCAATGGAGTCGTATGAGGACCATTGGTTGCCATTGGCGATTCAATGGAGTTTTTTACTACGGGGATCTTTGCATTCTCGTGTTAAACAGGGTGAAAAAAATCCAACTTACGAAATAGACGAAGCGAATGTCGTGTTGCATTGACAAACGTGTAAAATCGAGACTTTTGATACAATAAATTGACAGTGACGCGGGTTTGAAGAATTCTTTTTTTTTTTATTTCTCGGTGGAATCAGTATTTTCCTCACGCTTCACAGAGATTCATTATTCGCTGACCCCGGCCCAAAACCTGGAGGAAATCCAGAAGGAAATCTCTGGCTGATCCTCCATTCTTCGCTATACCCATTTAAGGATGTCCCTTTACAGTCCCAGCCAAAAGTTGTATTTGATTGAAATTTTCGTACTTCGTGATACAATAAAAATCGGAAAAAATGGAGCAACATTTGCCTTGCCATAAACAACAATTATCAATAATAATATTGGCCAATAATAATAATAATATTGCCCAATAGATATATATACAAAAACATATACAAAATTTGAATTTTTTGTTTGTGCAAAAACCACACCACGTCTTGCTAAATGAATAGAAATAGAAACTCAAAAAAATCATTCAGAAACACGTCGAATATTTTTGTTGTATTTTTTTCTGAAAAGGCGATGAAAAAACAAAAATTTTGAAAAAAAAAACTTTTAATTTGGACCATTATTAAAGAAATCATGACCAAAATACCAAAAAAAGAGCGGTTTTTTTTGTTAATTTAATATCTTTTGAACGGGTAATCAAAAAAATCTCAAAATTTAACAGGAAGGGTCTTTTGATGAGTACTCAAAAATATATAAAAATTGAGGAAATAAAAGAAAAAAAGTTTTTCAAACTGTCCGATTAGGGATGGAATGCTCCATATACATATGAATTTTTGCTCGGCCGAACTCGGGTCAGCTCGAGAACGTTCGGCAACTTTTGTAATAGTGTTTTACGATTTTCCTCAAGTCCGCGTTACAGAAGGTACAAGTGCTTCTCGTTTGAAAGTGCGCTCTTATTGAGAATAGTAAATTTTGTTATATTCATTGCAACTTATATTATTTTAAATAACAAATTTTGAAATTATCCTAGCAAAATTTCCAAAGAGTCACTATCATTATTTACAATGTCAATTCTCCAAGAGTAGAATAGCAATTTTTCCAAAAATCATATAGTAATTCTTGCTTTTCAAGATATCACTGTAAAAAATGTTATTAAATTTAATATACAAAAGTATATTAAATTTCAAAAACAAGTATATGAAACCGAAATTAATATACAAGGTATCGGAAAATTAACAATTTCATCTTAAATTTAATATTTGTATATTAAAATTAAAAGAGTGAGCATTGAAAATTAATATACCCGTATATGAAAATAGTTTTTGTATACTTTTTCGCAATTTTCAAATACATTATTGAAAATTAATACACTTCTTTCTTAAAATTGCAATCAACCATTGAAAATTCTTTTCAATATTATAAAGAAATTTCATATACCGTATATGAATTTTCAATAACAAGTATACGAAATCGAAATTAATATACATGGTATTGGAAAATTAACAATTTCATCTTAAATTTAATATTTTAATATTAAAATTAAGAGATGAACGTTGAAAATTCAAATCCCCGTATATTAAAATGGTTTCTATATGCTTTTTCGCATTTTTAAGATACGTTTTTGGAAATTAATACACTTATTTTCCAAAATTACAATCAATGTCAGCGGCCGTGCTATAGTTGACGCATCCACCGCTATGCGTCGCATGCGCTCGGACCTCTGTGCCCAAGCGAAATAGGCGTATGACGGTGTTATATACCGGACGGCCAGCGTGCCCAATATACTTACCTGGCGCAGAGGTTATACAGTGATGATTAAGGCCGTTCCTCCAGGGCGAAGCTCTTCCATTGCACTTTTCGGTCGAGCTGACCCTTGCGAATATCCCTAATGTGCGGATATCTCGGGCGTACAATTTTAGTTGCACTGTAAGAACTTTTTGTATTAAATTTAATTAAAAAAATATGAAGTTTTTATGCATATACAGGATACTAAATTTCATATACAATTTGTACAGTAATATTCCAATATAAGTATATGAAAAATCAAATAACTTCTTTTAATTTTAATTTACAAAAGAATATTAATTTTTATATCTTTTTTCACGATTCTGCTTTAAAAATCATACTATGAATTGGAATTTTAATATACGAACGTACATTAAAATTAAAAGAAGTTATTTGATTTTTCATATACTTATATTGGAATTTTAATATACGAACGTATATTACAATTAATATATTGTATATGCATAAAAACTTCATATTTTTTTATTCAATTTAATACAAACATTTCTTACAATATTAATATCTATAGAGATAGCATAATATCCTATTATTATAGGAATGTTTACGATTGAACCTTGTTTGTCCCTAAATTCCTATATTTTATTGTACTTTTCGTTACGCGAAAAACCAAATAGTGCGATAAAATTTCTTTCAGCGAATAAGATGAAATTTTTGGCTGGGACTGTACGGGCAATTCTTAATCCCGATCGAGATCACGAATTGGGTGGTTTATTCGATCTCACCTCGATCCTGCGTTGAGAAATTTGAGAGGCAAAAATTGCATTTGCGAAATAAGCGATCTTATTTCTTTTTCCATGATTTTCGTCTCTCGCTCGCAATTGAAGACACGCAGACGCCTACTTTTTCGTAAATGCTCAAAAATCGGTAAAGGTTTGGATCCATTGTCGTTCCATGAGCTCGTACCTGCTCTTGTGTATCTCTCGCATCGCGGAACCCGTCGGGAAAAATGGTCGGTACATTTTCCATTGTTGACGCGAAGCTTCATTGAACCGAGTGAGATGAAAGCTGCTTCCACACGCTCGAGAGATTTCCATCGGTTTAAGTCGAAGCTTTTGCCGGTATTATATTTGAAAAAGTGAAGAATAAGAGAGCCCGGGAAGGGAGAAGAATTTTCGCGGAATTCTTCCAACGTCAGGTACCATTTTCGAGGTTTGATGGACCATTCAGTCAATGGACTCGAATGACCAACGATGCGTGTTCCTGCAACGAGAAGTCGCATCAAAGCGAGCAGAAACGAGTCCGCTGGTTCTCTTTTTTTTCCTCGGACAATTTCCGTTCGAATACGCATTCGAAATTCATTCCAGAGACGAAAAAAAAAATGTTGGCCATTCCGTAAGGAATCGGCCAAAGTCCATTTGAAAAAAAGAAAAATTCATTTTTTTGCCAATTTTTCAAAATCCTCGATTTTCGACGATTTTCTTTGAATTTCATTTTCGATGAAATTAGTGTTAAATTTTTTCCTTTCATTTTTGAGTGAGACTCGACTTGTCACAAACAGGATGTTATTTGGGTCGTTATTTCGCGATGGACGTTTAATCGTCATTGCAATTTGACAGGAACTTCCTGTGCGCACACTGCACAAAGTACAGAAGAACCGGAAATTGGTACCTCGGTTCTGTAAAGTTCATTGTCCACCTTTTCACTCCCATGTTCGTTTTTGAGTTCATCCAGAAGAACGATTCTCAGCTTCCTGTACGAAAGCTGTGATCATTTCTTTCAATGTACAGACAATTGTTTGCATGGAAATGCAGAGAAATTTTTGTAAAACTGGGAAGAATGCGATAATCCCGTAGTAAAAAACTCCATTGAATCGCCAATGGCAACCAATGGTCCTCATACGACTCCATTGGACAATGAATGGGGACCCATTGAGAATTCCGCATGTGTCAATGGCGTACAGGGCTGACCATTTATCAGTGAATGGGTATCCATCGAACATCAAATGCGGATGAATCGAACGATCATCATTACTCAATGATGCTCATTGGAAAGCCAATGCGGATGTATCGAGCGATCAGCATTGCCCAATGGTGTCCATGGGAAGGTAAATGCTGATGAACGAAATGATCCGCTTTACCCAATGATGTCCATTAGAAAGTCAATGCGGATGAACTTAAAGATCAGCATTTCCCACAGATGTTCATTGGAACCCAAATGCGACTAACGATGAAATGATCAGCATTTACCAAGGATACCCATTGAATAATAAGTAACTACGAATTATACAATGATCAACATTTATCAATAATGTCACTTCATTGATGACTGATCGAATGATGAGCAGCATTCGTTAACGATGCTGCAATTCATATTCGAGGTTCAATGCAGAACAATTGAACCCATCGATCGATGAGAATTTTTCCGAATGCGAATTTCTCAAACGGCGGTGAATTAATAAAATTATGTAAGAGTAGATGTCGCTGATTCTCATATATGAACCAAATATTTTCTTCAATTGTAATAAATGCTGATGATTATATCGATGGTCAATTAATATTAGCATAAGCTCGGAAATTATTCGAAAGTAATTTAAAAAAAAATATATTATAAACTGCTCATCAAGTACGCGTACGTTTGGGACAAATGATTTTAAAAACCGTTTATTTTTAACATATACACATAATTTTATCAGTCCTTCTCAACCCGATTTGTGAGAGGAGAAACGTATATACTTTCATTATCAATCGTCATCTGAATATACTTACAATCTATTTTCTCAATTCTGAGCTTCAATAATTTCTATTAAATGTAATAATATATATAATGCGTATATAATTATTGGTCGTTATGCTAATATTAGCATTATGATTAACCTTACTTACTGATAACTTACATCATTTGATTATTTAATGCGTAATTCCATGTATATATAGCAATCATATGAAAGAATCTCCATTGATGATCCCATTTATTCCCCATTGCCCACAAAAACCAATGGAGGTGAATGGCGAATTAACTAGAGAGATTGTCTCCATTGAATCCTCATAGGATAATCCCCATTCCGTTTCGAATGAGGAATTCAATAGCGAAAATGTCCTTAGACAATTCGGCATTCATATCCATTGGTTTTATGGGCAATGGGGAATGAGTGGTGAACAGCAATGGAGATTCTTTCGTATAGTAAAAACTTCATTCATCGCCATTGAAAAATCCCCATTCATTCCCCATTGCCAAAATAACCAATGGGGATGAATGCCGAATTGCCTAAGGGGATTGTCTCCATTGAATCCCCATTAGATAATCCCCATTCCGTTTCAAATGGGGAATTCAATGGCGAAAATCCCCTTAAGCAATTCGGCATTCATCTCCATTGGTTATTTTGGCAATGGAGAATGAATGGGGATTTTTCAATGGCGTAGAATGGAGTTTTTTACTACGGGACACTGCATTTTCTATGTCCCAATGATCGAACACCGTATTTTTTAACAAATAATTAATTAAAAAAATTGTTTCAAAATTGTTATTTGTAAGAAAGTTTCTGAGGAACCTGAAACGCCTTCACTTTTTGAGATGCGACAGTTTTTGATTTTTTTATGCCCTTACGCATGAAGCGGCGCGTCTTAGCAAAAACGATAAGCTGTTACCACGAGATGTCAAATCTTGTCACCGTTGCTGATTAAATATTTTTTTTCTCTATTAATTAAAGCTTTTTTTTGCACAAGTAAGGTTTGCACAAGCTAAAAGTTCCGTATATGTAATGACATTTTTATAAATAAGTAAATGCATGCAGGTGAATGAGAAATAATAAAAATACAAGATAGTGTTCAATAATTGGGACCTGTTCAATAATTGGGACATTTACCTTAATTGAATTTAAAATTTTTTATTTTGCAGGGAATTAAATTATTAAGTTAATAAATTCTATTTTTATTTTATTTTAAAAATATTGTAAATATTTATTCCAATAATTTTTTTAAATCTTTCAATGGTATTTTTCGAACGATCGAAGGGCAAAAAATGTTGTCAAAGGTGCGAGTCAACGACAGGTCAGTTTTTTTTTCGTATTCGGGCGGCGTTTTAAATGGCCAGTTAATAATAAGGGTAAAGGGCATCATCGGTCCTTGGGACTCATTCTCTCCCTTCGCCTGCTGTTCCCTTTAAAGTTTAAATGCCCCTCGCAAACCTCTCTAAGCAGCACCGGGCAAACTCCATGACGAGAATTCCCAGACAAGAGAGGAAGAGAGAGAGAGAGGAGAGGAGAGGAGAGAGAGGGAGAGGAGAGTTTACAAACTGACTCGCTCACCAGGGATTTAAAGGGCCCTGTGGCGCTCGCAAAAGTGTGTGCGTGTTTTTGTAAGGCCCATGTGGCGTGTCAGCTTTCTTTACGGGGACCGGATAGAGGCTGAACTCGATTCTCGGCTGTTCCTCATCGTGCGTTTTGTACGTTCTCGCTTTTTCCTTCATCCTCTTCTTCATCTTCTTCTCTTTTTTCCTTTCATTCTTGCTTCACCACTGTTTCGCTATTTCCGTCTCACACACGGGATCGGCCTTTTTAAAACGCGTGCAAGGACCCTCAAAAAAATTCACAGGAAATGGGAAGCGATGGTCGCAGAGAGAGAGAGAGAGAGAGAGAGAGAGAGCGCAGAAGTTTCTGCGTGACCGTTGAATTTCCAGCTCGAATAATAAAAAGACCGAATTGTCCATAAGCAGCTTTCGTTCTTTACGAAACATTTTTATTCTTAGGAAAATTAATTTTTTTTTTTCACAACTTCTGTTGTGGCACTTTTTGCCATCGTTTTTTCCCCTTAATAAAAAAAAATCACTCTGGATACGTCAGACTTTGAAGCAGGGTTGCAAATAATGCATTACTTTTTTTTAATGCATTGGCATTTTCATTAACCATTAACCATTAAAATTATTTTCATTAACCATTAAAATTTAATGGTTAATTGTTAATGAAGATTATTTCCAGTAACCATTAAATGTTAATGGTTAATGAAAATGCAATTACATTAAAAAAAGTAATGCATTATTTGCAACCCTGCCCATTACAATGTAGTGTGTAGTAGAAAAATTTTTCATTACACATTGCAATGTAATGTGTAATGGACAAAACTTTGATTGCAATTTTGGGAATGGAAAAATATAGATGAATAAGTTATTGCAGTTTTGCATTACATTTTATTGACTTACGACTTAGATTTTTAGAATTATAATATAGATGCTTTTTAGAATTTAAGGTGAAAATCTAAGTCCTAAGTCAATAAAATGTAATGCAAAATTGCAGTAATTTATTCGTCTGTATTTTTCCATTCCCAAAATTGCAATCAAAGTTCTGTCCATTACACATTACATTGCAATAATAATATAGATACTTTTTATAATTATAATATAGATGCTTTTTAGAATTTAAGGTACCTGAAAATCTAAGTCAATAGAATGTAATGCAAAATTGCAATAATTTATTCATCTATATTTTTCCATTCCCAAAATTGCAATCAAAGTTTTGTCCATTACACATTACATTGCAATGGGTAATGGATTTTTTTTTTATTACACACTACATTGTAATGAGCAGGGTTGCAAATAATGCATTACTTTTTTGAATGCAATTGCATTTTCATTAACCATTAACATTTAATGGTTAATGGAAATAATTTTAATGGTTAATGAAAATAATTTCCATCTACCATTAAATTTCAATGGTTAATGAAAATAATTTCTATTAACCATTAAATCTTAATGGTTAATGAAAATAATTTCCATTGACGGTTAATCGTTAATTTCATTAGCCATTAAAAAAGTGATCCTTAATGTATTACTTTTTCATAAAAAATTTCGCAACCCTGCTTTGAAGAGAAAATACGAATTTGGTAGTTTCCGGCAATTTTCTTTTGGCATTTACAGCTAAAATTTTGGGATTTTTCAGTGAGAAAAATTTTGAATTGATTTTAATAATAATACTAATTTAATAACAACAACAACAACAACATTAATGTTAATAGTAATACATTTTAACCCTTAAATGGTAACGGTGGGTCACTCGTGCCTGGAGCTTTAAAAAGTGCTCTAAAGTGCTCTAAAAAATTTCGCGAAATTCACGAAATCTCATCGACTATCCTAGAATAGGGACCAATCACTATTTTGCTGATTTGATCATTAGTTTAAACAATATAATCATATAAACAAATGAAATCGTGGAGAATGCACCATTTTGTTTAAAAAATCATAACTTTGGATGTAATTAATTTTTTTTTTTATTTCAAACGGGAAATTGAAGCTTAGGAATGGTACTTTGAGGGAAAAAATATTGAGATTCTGTAGGAATAAAACGAATGCTTAAGTTTTGAGCATGAAAATCGAGTTTTTTAAAAGTACGTAAAGAGGTTCAATTTCCAATAAAGTAGACATTGTCTTATTTTTTACTCAATTTTATTAATCAGAATGACATAAATTATCAAAGTTCACTCAAAAATGAAAGGAATATAAAAATGAAAAATGACGGCAATACTGAGGCCAAATTACAATGCACGATCAAGGCACAACTCGTACCTGTGTTCTAATAAAAACATAATAAAATTCAAATTTCCATTAAAATTCACGTTATAAAAGTTTTGGTTAACTTTCAATCAATTTATAGTCGACAAACATAAAAATTTAGAGATAAAAATTTTAGAAATGCAAATTTCCATTAAAATTTATGTTGAAAAACTCAGGTAAGTTTAATTCATCGATTCATAATAAAAAAAACATCGATTCATGATGAAAAAACATCAGAATTTGGAAAAAACAATTTTACATACCTTACACTTTCAGTCAACGCGAATGATAACGGGGGGTCACTGGTGACCCAAGGGTGTTTTCATTTGGCTCTCACAACAGCTGTTTACGGACTAAACTATCGGCACTTCGGGAACATGGATTTATTTATTAAATGAAAGTATTAATTCGATTATTTATTTGTTGAACCAAGAAAATCACTCTTCATTTAAAAAAATATTTTCACGAATCTATTACTCCATTATATTAAACTCTTATTTAATAGTAACAATTAAATGCATGATAGATTCGATTGAATTTTTATTCATTGGATTAATTACATTGATCGCATCATAAACATGAGATTATTTGAATCTAAAAAACGAATTCAATACAAAATTATTTTTTTCGAAAAAATTATTTTCTTGCAATAAAGTCATTATTAATTTACTTCAAAAAATATTTTTATTTAAATAGATTTGATTGAATTTGTATTCATTAGATTAATTACATTTATCGCATCATAAACATTAGATTATTTGAATCTAAAATGATGATTATTTGAATCTAAGAAACGACTTCGATACGAAATTATTTTTTTTTAAGAAAATTATTTATGGCATCATAAACATGAGATTATTTGGATCTAAAAAATGACTTCAATACGAAATTATTTTTTTCGAACAAAATTATTTCTTTGCAATAAATTCATCGTTATTTTACTTCTAAAAATATCTTTATTGAAATAGATTTTAATAAATTTGCATTCATTGGATTAATTGGATTTATCGCATCATAAACATGAGATTATTTGAATCTGAAAAACGACATCAATGTCAAATTATTTTTTTCGAACAAAATTATTTCTTTGCAATAAATTCATCATTATGTTACTTCTAAAAATATTTCTGTAGTATTTTCAATATTTATTAGATATAAAATTGATTGTGATTATTTTAAGAGAAGCTGTAGTAAAATAAATAACACATTATTTTACTCCAATAGAATATTTGTTTGGAATGACTAAATTTGTATTTCCTTCAAGCAAAGAACTATCATTTCTATAGTATACTTTAATAGTACACATAAGTTGTTAAAAATTAAAAAACTGGTTTTTAGAATGTTTTCTTATATTCGAATCTTCATAACTCGTAACTTTTTTCAAGTGCATAGTAGTAGTCGATAGCGTAATAGGTAGCGTGTTAGGTAGTTAGGTAGGATAGGTATGATGGTAGGTAGGGTCGAGGGTTCGAATCTCGGTCGGACAGAGAAATTAGATCGGATAATTGGCGCAGATTTGTCTTTTTGTCTATTTATCTCTTTTTGGGGTCACTGAACTATGCATATTAAATTATTTGGCAAGGGCTATATATTTTTTATAAAATGTTTAGCAACAATTAATAAACACGCATTTGATTGAATCAATCATTTTTTCTGTTGATTCCACTAATTAATTTGTTGATTCAACAAATTTTTTTTTTCAGTGCTTCCTGTATTAAAAGACACGCATGTTTCGAATGATAAAATGTGTTCTTCATTCAAACAACATATTACATATAATTGATAACATATTGTTGGATTCAAGTAAATTCGTTTATTGAAACAGAAATTGATGGAATTGGCTGAAAAAAATGAACCAAGTAAATACATAAGGGAACCAATCTAATATGTTTTGGCAAATAATGAAAAAAATGATTTTTTGCCTTAAAAACTTTATTTCATTGGTTCTAGTAATTTTTTCTCTCAGTGTAGTGGGGGCGGGGTTGAAGAGTCGACTAACCAATATTTCGAACGGCCGAAGTCCCGAATTTTACGATTACGAGCGTTAGAATAACGAAGCGCCGAAATCCCGATCGCCAGAAAAGAGAAAGTCGAGAGAGCCGCCCCATGCGTAAGAGAGAGAGGAGGCGCATCTCTCTCCCTCTTACGCATGGGGCGGCTCTCTCGGCTGTCGCTTTCTGGCGTTCGGGATTTCGGCGCTTCATTATTCGAACGCTTGTAATCGGGAAATTCGGGATTTCGGCCGTTCGAAATATTGGTTAGTCGACTCTTCGACCCCGTCCCGTGTAGTGTATACAATTATTTACGGTATAGTTCGGGCCTGCCCCCCACCCTTCTCTCTAAGCGAGCAAGAGGAGACGGTTTGGGCACGAGTGACCCCCCGTTACCATTTATGGGTTAATTCTTTAAATAATAATTTTTCAATTATTAAATGCTAAATTTTTGTAAATTAAATTTGTCCGCAGTGGAAACGATGAGGCAACGAGTTTTAAATGAATCCTCAAAAATTTTAAAACGATTGTTTGATTTGGGACTGAGATATCGCGATTCTAAATCCCGTTTTCGAAAGAGACAAAACAACTCTTTCAAAGTTTCTCACGCATGACTTTTTCCGAATATAATATTTTCCCGCAGTGTTTGCGACGTTTCGAACGTTCTGATATGAAAATCTGGAAAATAAAACCTACATTTTCATGAAAACGACGCTTCCTTTGCGAGGAATCGAAATCGAGGGAAGAGAGGAGGAATTGGTGGATCCAACCTTCGGATATCCAGCGACTCTGTAAAATGTACGGAGCGACCGCAAAAGCGAGCAAAGTCGCATTTGCATTCTCGATACAAGAGAGGCTCAAGGAGTTTGCGGCGGTATCGCTTGCACACCGGAAGTAGTATGTTAGCGTACGTGACCACGGCGAGTACAAACAATCCTTGACTAATAACAAAATCGTCGACTTTGACGATCGCTCGAAACCCTTTTCGATGAAGCACCGAAGTTTTGTTTTATCGATTCTAATTTTAATCGACCGAGCGACGACGACAACGTCGGATGAAAGCCTTTCGCGTTAAACGATTAATAATGGGTCACAAAGGTCCATTCATTACATTTAACAACTCAAGGCAGTATTCTGGTCGATAAAAAAAATATATATGGGGCGTTCCATCCCAAATCGGCCAATTTGAAAAACTTTTTTTTTCCCTCAATTTTTTAATATTTTTTAGTACCTATTAAAAGACCCTTCCTGTTAAATTTTTCGATTTTTTTGATTACCCGTTCGAAAGATATTAAATTTAAAAAAAACCGCTCTTTTTTGGTATTTTGATCATAACTTCTTTGACAATGATCCAAATTGAGAGTTTTTTTTCAAAATGTTTGTTTTTTTATGGCCTTTTGAGAAAAAAAATACAACAAAAATATTCGACGAGTTTTTGAATGAGTTTTTTGAGTTTTAAACTTTACATCGCGTTTTTAAAAGCGAGTGTCATTTTTGATTTTTTTTTCAATTTTTTGCTTTAAACATCTATCTATTCAACAATTTTTGAAACTAGTCTGATCGTGGGATTTCCATAACCACTATTTTTTTCAATTTTTGAAAATACATTTTTTTTTTTTAAATAAATTATCATGAATACCAATTTTTGTTACTGCATAGTATTTTTTTCAATATTTAGAATTTATTTGGACACTTTTTTATTGTTAACAAGTTCTTAAAATTAATAATTAATCGTTAAGTCTGTTTATGAACAATAATAACAACAGTTTTTATTTATTCACGTATTTTTTTGAAAACCTTACATATACGATTATTTCCTGAATTAGAATATTTGTTCATCGATGAATTATTAATTTTTTAAATCTGTTAACAATGAAAAAGTGTCAAAATTAATTCAAAATGATTAAAAAAATACTATACAGTAACGAAAATTGGTATTCATAATAATATATGGAAAACAAAAAATTACTTTCCAAAAATCGAAAAAACAATAGTTATTGAAATCCCACGATCGGACTAGTTATAAAAATTGTTGAATAGATAGATATTTGAAATAAAAAAAATTTTGAAAATTAAAAAATTTTTTTTTCAGCCAAACTCCTCACACATTTTTTCCGAAATTCTATATTGTTTTTCCTTGGTATTTAATGCGTTAGCATAAAACAATTCACCTTGATAGATGCAAAATTACAAAAGCTACAGAGCTTACACTTTTTTTGCGAAAAATAATAATTTTTTTTAAACCAAACGTCTTGAGCAAAGTTTCCCAAATTCAATTCAAATAGTTCTTATTATAAAGTGTATTTACACATAAAATTTCAGGGTGCCAACTGCAAAACAGCTGCTTAATTACGGAAGTGTTCACAAGCATTTTTCTGGAAATGTTTAAATTTTTTTTAGAACAAACCTTTCTAGCATTTTTCACCAAATTTGACCCTAACAATTCTTATTATCTAGTGTATTTGTGCAAAAAATTTTAGCCCGATACTTGCAAAAATGCGAATGTAGGAGCCTTAACAAAATTTGTGTGAAAGTTTCAAAATTTTTTTTTTGAAATGAACCTCTCAAGCGATTTTTCTGAAATTCAGTAGTATTTTTCGTTTTCATTGAATGTATGATCACAAAAAAATTCAGCTCAATACATGCAAAATTGCAAAAGTTAGAGAACTTACAAATTTTTTGCGAAAAATTAATATTTTTTTTTAAACCGAATCTCTTGAGCGATTTTCCTCAAATTCAATCCCAGCCGTCCTTATTATAAAGTGTATCTACACAAAAAATTTCCGAGCCATAACTTCAAAATTACGAAAGTTAGACGACGAACAAACAATTTACAGAAAATACAAAGTCTCGCCAAATTGACAATTATTTTACAATTTTGAAAAAATTTGCACTGAGTAGAGGGACATAGATGATCTACTTGCATACTAAATTTCAACTCGATAACTTAAACCGTTCTCTAGATATATTCATTTTAATAAAAGCACAAACCGTACACACACACACACACACACACACACACACACACACACACACATACATACGTCCGGACATTTTTTCTAAATGTGATTTCTCGACGTTTTGGGATATTTTGAACATACTGACATGAAAATTGCGAAAAAAATTTTTTTCGCGAAAACAAAGCTTCTTTTATGAGGAAGCAAAAATGTTCTAATCAATTATCAGAAGGCGTAAAACGCAGATTAACCGCAAGACAGATTTTTTATCAAGTGTTAAGATAAATATAGACGATCGAAGATCAAATGGATTGATAAAAAAAATTGTGGAATTTCCAAATTTGCCCATAACTGTTTTTTTTCCATGGTTAGCTGAGCTTTTTTTGTAAGTAGTTGTTTGAGACGTTTTAGGAAAAACGACTTGAACAACTTCTTTTTAAAGAAAGCTTAACGAACTATGGAAAAGATTGGGAAGATGCACGATTATTTTTATGACTTTTCAAACATTTCTAATTTTTATAAATTCTGTACTCCGCAGTTCTGTCAATATTTTATTCTAACTATTCTAGTTATGGACTTCATTTGTGTGGAAAATATAAAGTCCATAGCCTAGAAATTATGAAAGTTACAGTGTTTACAGAACTTTTTGACTATTTGAAAAAAAAAATTCAAAAATTATTCGTCTAGTCTCCAATTTTCGTTGAATTTCGTTGAATTTCAATTTTTTTTTCAATTTTAATAAAATATTCACTACATAAAATAAAATGGATATTCCACTTCTCTACTGATTTGAATATGGAAGAAAAATATTTTTTTTTTAATTAAAAAAAAAAAACTTCGTAAATAAGGAAATAGTTAATTAACAAACTTCAGTATTTTTTATTTAAATATTTTTTGCTTTTTCTAAACAAGCAAATATATTTTACTTACTCTCTAAATTCATGAAAATTCTTAAATCTCTGGTTCATTTTGCCCCACCTTTCTTAATAAATGCTCAATCTCGGCGACAAGAATTTTCTCTATTCATCGGGGACAGAAAAATCAGTGTCTGCAGAATCTTTTTATTCACTTTTTTTAATCAAGAGCGATAAAACGTTACAAAAGAAATCCAGAGCCTCTCCTAATTTTTTTTTTGCCATTTTTTTGGGTCCGTTGCAACGGACCTTTTTTTTTAGTTTAGAAAAAAAAAGATGTCGAGTTTCCCTCGACTTTTGGACACAGTGCATACAATAAGGTCTATCAGCATCTTTTATTGTCAAAATCAGTCTTAGGGGGTTCGAGATGAGAGAATTATACGGGGAGTCTTACCCTGCGACTTGAATCATCCAATGTAAAATGCATTTGTGCTATTTTGTCATAACGACCTGCATGCAGATGCACTAATTTTATCGACCGCGTTTTTTTTCCACTTTTCTCCGAAACGAAAATAACATAATGGCGTCTACAATGACATTATCGTGTAGACATTATGCCAGTATGCATTTTACTGATAAGAAGCCAACGTTCGTAAAATCGCTCATTGCTATGCACTGAGAAAAAAGTTCAGTTAAATCAACTAAATCCATTTAGTTGATAAAAAATTTAGTTGCTTCAATATTAATTTGTTTGAAATAATGAAACTATAATTAATTCAACAAATGGATTTGGTTAACCATAAGATATGAGGTGAACAAAATTATTTGGTCAATTTACAGATACAATTTAGTCCATTTTACACATTACTGAGTTGGCGTAAAGAGATATTTTGTTGATTTCTAGTTTATATTAACTAGATAAACTTAGCTGTAACAAGCGAAAATTTCGTATTTTCAATCAAACGATTTGTTTGGTACAAACATTTTTTATATTGCCAAATAAAATAAGTATATGTATTCAAAACAATCCATAATATTGTGTCTATCGCGAAATGTGCTTTTGAACCAGCATATAATGATGGGAAATGAAAAAAATCATTTGGTTGACCATATTTCACAACAAAGAAACGATTTCGTTGTACGAAATTTAATTTTGTTGAAATACAAAATTATTCATTTGAATACTATGAACAATAATTTGATCATTGAGAAAAAATGTCAGTTAAATCAACTTGATCCATTTAGTTGATAAAAACTTAGTTGATTCGATATTAATTTATTTGAAATAATGAAACTATAATTAAATCGACAAATGGATTTGGTTAACCATAAGATATGAGGTGAACGAAATTATTTGGTCAAATTACAGGTACAATTTACTCCAATTTATTTATTTATTTATTTGTTTAGTTAATTTATTTAGTCCATATCATTATTTTTTCGACACACCGTACCATTCATATACCACAAAAGTTGAGAAAGTTCGTAAGCAGTCCGTAGCTCAGTAGGTAGCGTGTTAGGTCGTCAAGTAGGATAGGTAGGTAGGGTCGCAGGTAGGATAGGTAGGTAGGGTTGAATCCCGCAGCAGGATTTGGTTAACCATAAGATATGAGGTGAACGAAATTATTTGGTCAAATTACAGGTACAATTTACTCCAATTTATTTATTTATTTGTTTAGTTAATTTATTTAGTGCATATCATTATTTTTTCGACACACCGTAACATTCATATACAACAAAAGTTGAGAAAGTTCGTGAGCAGTCCGTAGCTCAGTAGGTAACGTGTTAGGTCGTCAAGTAGGATAGGTAGGTAGGGTCGCAAGTAGGATAGGTAGGTAGGGTCGAATCCCCGTCAGAGAGAGCGTAAAATTAGATCGGACGATTCGCGCAAATACTTTTTTTTTTTATGTCGCTCATTTTGAGGCTGGTAAAATATGCATTTTGAATTATTTTTCAAATACTACACATTTTTTATCCTATGTCTAGCCATAATTAATTTCATGATTGAAAATTTAATTGCACCAACTAAATATATCATTTGTTCGACAAAATATTGGTTCATTGAAACAATCGGATAATTGCGTGAACCAAATATTTAATTCATTTATCACATTATTTACATAATAGCGCCAAAAATTTAATTGCGCCAACTAAATATATTATTTGTTCGACAAAATATTCGTTTATTGAAATCAATCGGATAAGTGCGTGAACCAAATATTTAATCCATCTGTCACATTATTTATATACTTGAAATAAATAATGGGTTGTATCAACTATTTATTTTGATACATAGAATATACATATATGGAATCAACTGATAATTAGTCAGCTCAATCGTTTATTTCTCTGTGTGGATTACATTTTTATTCGAAGTAACAAATTTTTATTTGATTGAACTGAAACTTTGCCCATTCAAGCAACGATTTAACTAAAACTTCCACTGTATATTTTGTTGAATTACCAAAATGATCGAGTTGAACGTTCGGAAACAAATATTTGGTTGAGCGAAACAAATTTTTGCATTTTCAACAAAAATTTTTTTTCAGTGTGCGCACATTGATGGTTTAAGGTTGTTGAGTCCTAAATCGCAGTAAGTAATTGAAAAAATCAATCACGAAAAATTGCGTAAAAATAAAATTATTTCATTTCCGGAACCTAAAATTAATTTTTCATACAGATGTTTTTTTATAGTGACTAATAATCCGAAATAAATTCTATGAAACTATATCAAACTTAATTTGCTTAAATCAAAATTAATTTAACGACTGAAAATTAATAAACGATAATCAAATTTATTCTAACGTTTAAAATGAGAAAAATCAATAAGCCGGCGTATTGGAAATCTGAATTAAATAAATTAAGGCTGTATTCTAGGCTTGAGACATACATTTTGAGCGTTTTGTCGAGCTCGATAAAAAAAAAAAAGTTATACCATTCTTTTTTTGACAACTGTTAATATTTTGACAATAAACAAAAAAAAATTCGAGAAAAACAAGAAAATTCAATAAATTATAAGCTAGTAAAGTCGGGGCTAAAAAAAAGGGGTGTGCTAGCTGACACGATTGCAACCCTTCTAGTCATCCGACACAAAATTAAAAAAAAGATTTTTAATTAGTAAGAATGTCGTTATAGCCCCTACCTCAGAGAAAACGGGGAAAAAAATTTTGCAAAATGGTGACTGTCAGAACAAAAAAAAGACGTTTTTCGACTCTTCGATTCATGGTTCTTAACTTTTTTACAGTAGTGAAAAAATTAATTTTGAGAAGAAAATGGTAGGGGCGATGAAAAGTTATACATTGAAGATTGGTAAAAAATTTGAAGTGAATCTGTTGAGTAGAACTTAAGATATCATGGCTGCCGTCTTGAGAAAAGTAGTTTTGAGAAAAACGTTTATATCACTCAGTACAATAATGGACGCTTTTACGTCCGCAAGTGGACGTGAAAACGTCCATATTGCACCTCGTGATATAAAATATCGTACATCACTCGGCGTAAAAACATTTTCTGACGAGTGTGATTGCAGGACTCGCCTTCGACTCGTCCTACAAACTCACAATCGTCAGAAAATGTTTTTACGTCCTCGTGATGTAATGTACTATTATAGTCCGATTTGCTCCTTCGTGACTGGCGTAGTTGTTGCGTCACTAAAATAGCTATAACTCCGTGAATTATTGGAATTGAAAAATTTCCTTTCGAGTATATATTCTTAAAGATGTAAACTTTAAGAGTATGCAAAAAAAATTGATTTTTTCAAAATTCTAGACCAGAATACTCCCTTAAAGTTACGCTTCGACGTAACAGGCGCAGTTGCTGCGTCACTAAAATAGCTATAACTCCGTCAATTATTGGAATTGAAAAATTTCCTTTCGAGTATATATTCTTAAAGATCTAAACTTTAAGAATATGCAAAAAAATGATTTTTTCAAAATTCCAGACCTGAAAACCGCCTTAAATCCTTTAAAGCCTTTGGTTAGTTACCTTTTGAAATATTAGATGATAAAAGTTTTTTGGAAATGAACAATCTATTACCAAATTATTTATTATAGCAAATCAATAAATAATATCGCTATTTATCATTATAAATTATCTGCCGTTTACATTATTACAATGTTTCATTGATTACAATTGAATACTTTGTAGCATCCAAAACTCCAATGAGAAAGCGACTTAATAGTACAAATGTTTATTCGCAGATCTTCGCATATGCTTCCTCATAAAGGATGATTTGTTTTCGTAGAACATCTTTTATTTCCATGATTTTTATGCCCGTATGATTAAAATATTCCAAAACGTCTGAAAATCATATTTTGAAAAAAATGTTGATTTTGAAAAAATAATTGTTTGTTGAAACTCCGTAAATTATTGCAATTAAAAAATTTCCTTTCAAGAGTATATTCTTAAAGATTTTTTTCATATTTCTAATCTTAAAGAAATGTGAAAAAAAAAACAAAATTGATTTTTTCAAAATTCTAGACCAGAATACTGCTTTAATCGAGCAAAAAATCATAGAAGCCTCAATAAAACGATTATTTACAAATCGATATAATTATTTTCGTGCTCCAAGAAGCAGAAATTATAATGTTTCGAACAGATGTTTGTTTTTCATAATTAACGGTATCAGTGAAAAATATTAGCGGAGATATGTTCGTTGAAAAAAAAAATGGTGTAATCTGCTTCGTAGATTACAGTTTGGACGATGCACCCGAGCGATTGTGCTCTCCAGTGCATAATTTGACACGTACATATTAATTTTAGTAATTCGAATAATGCGAGTATTTATGGTCTCTCTTTTATATATGTGGCATTCCATCCCAAATCGGACAGTTTTAAAAACTTTTTTTTTATTTCCTCAATTTTTTAATATTTTTGAGTACCCATCAAAAGACCCTTCCTATTAAATTTTGGGATTTTTTTTGATTACCTGTTCAAAAGATATTAAATTAACAAAAAAAAAAACCGCTCTTTTTTTTGTATTTTGGTCATAACTTCTTTAATAATGGTCCAAATTAAAACTTTTTTTTTCCAAATTTTTTGTTTCGTTATGGCCTTTTCAGAAAAAAATACAACAAAAATATTCAACGTGTTTTTCAATGAGTTTTTTGAGTTTTGAACTTTAAATCGCGTTTTTAAAAGTGTCGTTGTTGATTTTTTTTTTGTTTGTTTCAAACATCTATCTATTCAACAATTTTTAAGACTAGTCCGATCGTGGGATCTCGATAATTACTTTTGGTTAGATTTTTGAAAATAATTTTTTTTTTTTTTAAATAAATTATTATGAATACCAATTTTTGTTACTGTACACCGAGAAAAAGGTTTGGTAAAGTGAAAAAAATTTGGCTTGAATTAACTAAACCCGATGGTTACGGATGGCGAACGAAATGTGTAATTCAGTTAACTCAAAACGTGTATCAAAATGGAAACAAAAATTGCATTCCCATAAATACATACATCCTTGACCCAACAGAGTAGAGAATTCGTTCAATTGAAAATTACATTGTTTTGATTCTATATTTGGTAAAATGCACTCAATATGCGATTCCATAACCAAATGGTTTAGTTGAATGAACATCTGAAATTTTCTATGCAATTCTGATGTTGTTCACCGGAAAAGAAATGCATTCGGTATAAAGCTAGGAAACTTCAATTGAATTAACAAATTATTTGGTGATATGCATTATTTGTTTAAGCTACGAGGGCTTTTACTTAACCAATTAATCGTTAGATTAAACAGTTGAGTGAAAATTTAACTTATTTATCCTTGCGCCCATAAAAAGCATGAGCGCCACCAAAGTGCAATGGCGGTCTCATTCAAAAATGTAGTCTTCAGTCCATATAGAACTGCATGACCACAGAGCGCGGGTAATGTTCCATAAATTTAAGGGCGGGGTAAAGTTAATTCGGCGAAAAAAAGGCATGTTTTTAAGATTTTTTTTTGGCGTAACGGATAGTGTTCGTTTATTGAAAAATTTACATATAATAAAGTAACATTTGAACAACATTCTCCTAAATTTACATTGCAAAATATTCAAAATTGAGCGAGTGAAAATTAAACCCCGGAGGCGCCTCGAAAAAAAGTTGGTTTGCGGTGTACACCATAACTCGCAACAGAATAATCTGAAACAAAAAAATCAAAATGCATTTGTCAAAGGAGATGTTTCTCGAGGTAATGACGGGAGGATTTTTTTTTTCGATTTTTCGATTTTTCGTAGCACTTGGGAGCCAAAAACCCGATTTTCGCTAAAAAAAATCGGCTAATTTGTTGTTGAAAAATTAGTAATTATTTAAAAAAAATGAAAAAGCTCTCGACAATACCTGGTGAATTATGTGAAGAAGTACTGTGCAAAATTTCAAAGCGATTGGTCCAGTAGATTTTGAGTTATCGTGTACACGGACTTCAAATATGACATGTCTCAGAAAAACGGTTTGAAAAACGCAGAAGAATTTGGTCGCTCAGAGCTCATTGCACATAAGTTTGAGAACACTTCTCGATTGCATAAAAATCTGAGAAAATTCATGCATATCAAAGGTACTCAAAAGATTAATTTTGCATAATAATAATTCCAAAATGTTATTAACAAAATGATGAAAAAACAATAGCGCGCCGCCCAGCTGCCGCCCAGGTATAAAACCCGGCATGGAGCAATAGACGCTCAAATACTCATAACTTCGTCAATTTTACTCCGATCGACTTGAAATTTTAACACAATATTCTTGAGATATTATGCATTCATTAAAAAAATTAAAAAAAAATGAAACAAAAAATTTAATACTTTACCCCGCCCTTAAAGTTAATCGAGGACTCCGATGCTGGTAATACACTGGTACTTATAGGTGCTCAGTGGCTGTCTCGCTGGCGCGAGAGCGGGCGCCGATCGTCGCCACCTTACGGATCTCGGGCGAAGTGCCGAGAACGTGGTAGTTACTATACGTACTATCGACTAAATGTGTTGTGGCCTTATTGAAATATTTAGTCAAATTCATCAAACAATTTGATCGACGTGAAAGCATTCACTATTCTTTTCAACTGGATGAATAGGTCAAATAAAAACTAGATTTTGTTGATGAGACGAAACATAGAGTTAAACCAATTTTATTTACTTCCAGTAAATGACTAAATATTCGATTGAACGAGAAAACAAGTTGCTGAATCAATCTCTTTGAAGTCATTTTGATCCAATGTTGTAATTGCGGTGAATGCAGTACACATTCGAAACAACGACACCAGTTTTATTATTTCAACAACGGGGTAATCAAATCAAATATGTTACGATTGATTCAAACGAATTTTCCGCGATCGCAGCTGGGTAGGTGATATTACTAAGCCTTCTTTTCGGTGTATAGTATTTTTTTCAATATTTGGAATTTATTTGGACACTTTTTTTTTATTGTTAACAGGTTCTTAAAATTAATCATTAATCGTTAAGTCTGTTTATGAACAATAATAACAACCGTTTTTATTTATTCATGTATTTTTTTGAAAACCTTATATATACGATTATTTCCTGAATTAGAATATTCTTTTTTTATTTCTCACATCGTCGTGTTCGTACGTCATTTTCCCTGATGCGAATGAACCCAGAGAGAGAGAGAATTTTCTTTCTCGTAGATTTATTATCATTCTCGAAAGAGAGGGAGAGAGAGAGAGCCGGAAAAAATCGTATTACGAACTCTCGCGGTTCTCCTCGCGTTTCCAGGAACGCGTCGAAGATAACGGTATAATATGCCATCATGCGGTTGATGCAGCGATCGGGCAAAGGGAAGAGAAGTTAGCGAATCAAATATGGGATATTCCAAGTGAATTTGGCCAGTCTCCCCGTAGTAAAAAACTCCATTCATCGCCATTGAAAAATCCCCATTCATTCCCCATTGCCAAAATAACCAATGGAGATGAATGCCGAATTGCCTAAGGGGATTTTCGCCATTGAATTCCCCATTTGAAACGGAATGGGGATTATCTAATGGGGATTCAATGGAGACAATCCCCTTCGGCAATTCGGCATTCAGCTCCATTGGTTTTTGTGGGCAATGGGGAATAAATGGGATCATCAATGGAGATTCTTTCATATGATAGCTATGTATACATGGAATTACGCATTAAATAATTAAATGATGTAAGTTATCGGTAAGTAAGGTTAATCATAATACTAATATTAGCATAACGACCAATAATTATATACGCATTATATATATATATATATAAATATATATATATATATATATATATATATATATATATATATTGCATATATATATTTTATTTACTTATCATTATTAATTCATACACTCTTTTTAAAAATCTATCGACTGATTATTTTGATCATTTCATCGTTAGCCGCATTTGGGTTCCAATGGACATCATTGGATAAGGCGGATCATTTCGTTCATCAGCATTTACCTCCCCATGGACACCATTGGGCAATGCTGATCGCTCGATACATCCGCATTGGCTTTCCAATGAGCATAATTGAGTAATGATGATCATTCGATTCATCCGCATTGGCTTTCCAATGAGCATCATTGAGTAATAATGATCGTTCGATTCATCCGCATTGGCTTTCCAATGAGCATCATTAAGTAATGATGATCATTCGATTCATCCGCATTGGCTTTCCAATGAGCATCATTGAGTAATGATGATCATTCGATTCATCCGCATTTGATGTTCAATGGATACCCATTCACTGATCAATGGTCAGCCCTGTACACCATTGACAAATGCGGAAATCTCAATGGGTCCCCATTCATTGTCTAATGAAGTCGTATGAGGACCATTGGTTGCCATTGGCGATTCAATGGAGTTTTTTACTACGGGTCTAACCCATTCTATTTTCAAATACCCAGCAGAAAATGTTTTACCGATGAAAACAAAATTTTCTCAAATTTTTCCAAATTTTGCTTCCTCATAGAGGAAGCTTTTGTTTCCCTGAAATTTTTGTTTTCCTGAAATTTTTTTTTCCTAGATTTTTATGTCAGTATGTTTAAAAAGTCCTAAAACATCGAGAAATCATATTTTCCTAAAATGTCCGGAAATTTCGAAAAACTAATGAATTATTTTCGAATTTCCCGAATAATCTTCAGTCCAATCCATTCGGAATATTCCGTCAAAGAGGTAAAAAAGTTTTTTATATCACTCTGTACAATAATAGACTCTTTTACGTCCGCAAGCGGACGTGAAAACGTTCATATTGCACCTCGTGATGTAAAATATCGTACATCACTCGGCGTAAAAACATTTTCTGACTCGTGTGATTGCGTGTGACCAGTCTCTAACCCATTCTATTTTCAAATACCCAGCAGAAAATGTTTTACCGATGAAAACAAAATTTTCTCAAATTTTTCCAAATTTTGCTTCCTCATAGAGGAAGCTTTTGTTTCCCTGAAATTTTTGTTTTCCTGAAATTTTTTTCTCCTAGATTTTTATGTCAGTATGTTTAAAAAGTCCTAAAACATCGAGAAATCATATTTTCCTAAAATGTCCGGAAATTTCGAAAAACTAATGAATTATTTTCGAATTTCCCGAATAATCTTCAGTCCAATCCATTCGGAATATTCCGTCAAAGAGGTAAAAAAGTTTTTTATATCACTCTGTACAATAATAGACTCTTTTACGTCCGCAAGCGGACGTGAAAACGTTCATATTGCACCTCGTGATGTAAAATATCGTACATCACTCGGCGTTAAAACATTTTCTGACTCGTGTGATTGCGTGTGACCAGTCACTAACCCATTCTATTTTCAAATACCCAGCAGAAAATGTTTTACCGATGAAAACAAAATTTTCTCAAATTTTTCCAAATTTTGCTTCCTCATAGAGGAAGCTTTTGTTTCCCTGAAATTTTTGTTTTCCTGAAATTTTTTTTCCTAGATTTTTATGTCAGTATGTTTAAAAAGTCCTAAAACATCGAGAAATCATATTTTCCTAAAATGTCCGGAAATTTCGAAAAACTAATGAATTATTTTCGAATTTCCCGAACAATCTTCAGTCCAATCCATTCCGAATACTCCGTCAAAGAGGTAAAAAAGTTTTTTATATCACTCAGTACAATAATAGACGCTTTTACGCCCGCAAGCGGACGTGAAAACGTCCATACTGCACCTCGTGATGTAAAATATCGTAGTTTGCAGAAAATGTTTTTATGTCCTCGTGATGTAATGTACTATTTTTTGTTCCACCAGGGATTCGAGAAATTTTGAATAAATTTGAAAAACTCGGACGAATCGTATCGTAGGTAGAATTTTTTTTTCACGAAAATAATGATGACATAAGGCGTTGAAGAATTTGACGATTTGTCATCGTGCGATATACACCTGTTACAATTGAGTCGGCTGTTTTAATCATCTGGAAAAACCCGATAAAGCGTCACTTTTTTCCCCCGAATTAATTCGATGTCATACATATGATTACCATTATTTTCCTCCCCCTGTTTCTAAAAAAAAGCCCCCTACTTATTCGGGTAATTTCCTTCAAGCCGGACGGCTTATACCCAGAAAAAAGAACTAGTCGTAGGTACTATAATAGTTTGTTTGATCATTTTCCAGTTAATTGAATGAAAATTTTCTTCCCATCAACTATATTTGTATTTGATCCAAGTTTGGGCAATATTTGCTTCCAATATATCAGAGCTGGGAAGTAAAGTTTCTGAAGTAACCGGTACTTGTGACGTACTTAAAACTTGAGTACTTGAAGTACTTGAAAAGTACTTTAAGTACGTCACGTGATACTTGTACTTGTAAAAGTATTTGAAGTATGGAAAAGGATTTGAAATTTTAAGTAAAATACTTGAAGTACTTAAAAGGTACTTAAAAATACTTTAAAAATACTTGAAGTAGTTTAAAAATACATGAAGTACCTTTTAAGTACTTCGAGTATTTTACTTAAAATTTCAAATACTTTTCTATACTTCAAGTACTTTTTCAAATACAAATATCACGTGACGTACTTAAAGTACTTTTTAAATACTTCAAGTACTCAAGTTTTTAAGTCCTTAAAAAGTATTTAAAAAGTAATTCAAGTATTGTCCTTAAATTTTCAAGTACTTAAAAAGGTACTTCAAGTATTGTACTTAGAATTTCAAATGTACTTGAACTGTTTACTGTACTTCAAGTACTTCTTCGAGTACAAGTATCAAGTACTTTTCAATGTGTCTTGTCGATGGCAAACTTTAAATCGCGTTTTAAAAACGCGATTTAGAGTTTAAAACTCAAAAAACTCATTCAAAAACACGTCAAGTATTTTTGTTGTATTTTTTTTTTGAAAAGGCCATTAAAAAACAAAAATTTTGAAAAAAAACTTTTAATTTGGACAATTGTTAAAGAAGTTATGACCAAAATACCAAAAAAAGAGCGGTTTTTTTGTTAATTTAATATCTTTTGAACGGGTAATAAAAAAAACCTCAAAATTTAACAGGAAGGGTCTTTTGATGGGTACTAAAAAATATAAAAAAATTGAGGAAAAACAAAGTTTTTCAAACTGTCTGATTTGGGATGGAACGCCCCATATACTTTCCAAGTTCGTCTGTTTGATATCCTTATTTTTTAGTATGGATATTTAACACTCTGCACCGAAACCCAAGATGGTCGAATCCGAAAAGGATTCTCAAAAAAAAGGTTTTTTTTTCTATGGACTTCTCTTAAAAAACGACAAAGCTTTAGGAAATTTTAAATTTCACATTTTTAGCGACATTCAGCTGAAATGTTATTTTACATTTCAATTGTACATTTCTATTTATTCAAAAATTTAAATGTTTACAAATATTGTGCAGACATAAAAAAAAAAATATTTGATTCAAAAACGTATTCGCTCCGTTTGAAAAAAAAAATAACAAAACCCGTAGTAAAAAACTCCATCGAATCGCCAATGGCAACCAATGGTCCTCATACGACTCCATTGGACAATGAATGGGGACCCATTGAGATTTCCGCATTTTTCAATGGCGTATAGGAACGACCATTGATCAGTGAATGGATATCCATTGAAAAGTCACCATTGCCCAAAGACGTCCATTGAACAACAAATGCGGATGAACCGAATGATCACCATTGCTCAATGATGCCCATTGGAAAGCAAATGCTGATGAACGAAATGATCAGCTTTACCCAATGATGTCCATTGGGAAGTAAATGCGGATGAACTGAATGATCACCATTACCCAAAGATGTCCATTGGAAACCGCGTCGCGTTAGTTCCGAGACTTGGCGCGAGATGTCGCAGGACGGCAACCCGCTGAACTCCCATACGGATTATGCGAAGAGTATGCTTATCTAGACGAGTGTGAGCACGGAATATTAGCAGAAGTCGGTGTCCAAAAAATCCATGCAAGGAGTTCTTGCCGACTGATGCCCATGGGATAATCCCTATTCCGTTTGAAATGGGGAAGTCAATCCTTATTGGAAAATCCCTATTCGATTTCAAATGGGGAATTCAATGGCGAAAATGTCCTTGGGCAATTCGGCATTCATCTCCATTGGTTATTTTGGCAATGGGGAATGAATAGCGATTTTTCAATGGTGACGAATGGAGTTTTTTACTATATGAAAGAATCTTCATTGATGATCACCATTCATTCCCCATTGCCTACAAAAACCAATGGAGATGAATGCCGAATTGCCTATGGGGATTTTCTTCATTGAATCCCCATAGGATAATCCCCATTCCGTTTCAAATGGGGAAGTCAATCCTCATTGGAAAATCCTCATTCGATTTCAAATGGGGAATTCAATGGCGAGAATCCCCTTAGGCAATTCGGCATTCATCTCCGTTGGTTATTTTGGCAATGGGGAATGAATGGGTATTTTTCAATGGCGACGAATGGAGTTTTTTACTACGGGAATAAAAAATATTTAAAACAAAATTGGTTTGGATTAAGTGGGATTTAGTTAAATAGACTAGATTACTTTCTAAATAGTATACTATTTGAAAATGGCAGAAAATGTCATAAGAAGTATACTTTTCTCGATTGGCAATGTTTCTGGTTGATGATTCTCTATTACTGAGACAAGTCATCAGAAATTGCAGATTCTTATCACTGACGACACTGACATGAAATGTCGTCTGTGATACGGTGGATGAGCACGTGTATATAATAGGTTATACAAAGTGTGGGCTATTATTGTTCATGCACGAAGATTTTTTTCGTCGAAAACAATCAAGTCAATTGGCGGTATTAAAATCAACGTTCTCCGCCATTAAAATTTATGTAATTAAGATTGTGGGCGGGAAATGAATTTGTTACATAAAAGATCTTGGCCCGAAAAATATATATCAGGTATATCTTTCACTTATTTACCTATACTTAAATAAATAATTTATCAGTGACATATGGGTCATTCCATGTCAAATCGACCAAGAGTTGGAATCGACCCCTTTCAATTTCGATGAAATTTGGTCAGAAGTCTTCGTTTTTAATAAAACAAAGTTCTACCAAAGGAAAAAAAATTCAAAATTCTTTTTCGAAAATTATGCAAAGTTCAAAATTTCTCAATTTTTCAAATCTGTCATGTTTATTTTTTAAATATCTTGAAAACTATTCAATTATATATTCAAAGGGTATACGAAAAAAAAAATATTCCAAAAAAAAAATTTGAAAAATGATGAATTTGGAGAATTTTGAATATTCAAAAATCGTAAAAATCCAAGTTCCATATTTTATATTTGGTTTAATTTTTTAAATATAATACTTTGTACTGATCTTAAGAGATCCTGAAATTTTCAGAGGTGTTTGTTTTGTTTCAAAAATATAAATTTTTGAATTTTTAAAAATCGTGTGAATCTACGATAAACATTAAATTTTGTTACATTTTTTTTTTATAATACCTTGTTTTAATCTCAAAAGATCTTGGAAATTTTCAGGATGGTGTGTTTTCGTTTCAAAAAAAATTTTTTTTGCATTTTGGTAAAAAAATTTTTTTCTGTTTTTCCTCTAAATTAAGTACAGCTGAGCAATCATGTAATACTGTAATTTTGAGCAGTAAAAATTTCAATTAATGACAATTTAAAAAAAAAGAATTGTTTTTTACCAAAATTCAAAAATTTATATTTTTGAAACAAAGACACATCATCCTGAAAATTTCAGGATCTCTTAAGATCAGTACAAGGTGTTATATAAAAAAAATTTAACAAAAAATTTAATGTTGATCGTGGATTTGCACGATTTTTAAAAATTCAAAAATTTATATTTTTGAAACAAAAAAAAACACTTCTCTGGAAATTTTAGGATCTTCTAAGATCAGTACAAGGTATTATATAAAATAAATTAAACTAAATATAAAATATGGAACTTGGATTTTTACGATTTTTGAACATTCAAAATTCTCTAATTTCATCATTTTTCAAAATTTTTTTTCGGAATACTTTTTTTCGTAGCCCAAAATGCCGATAATCATGCATACAATAATACTTTGAATATTTTTCACTCAAATGACGCTGCATTTATTTTTTTTTGGTTCCATTTTACTGCACTGAGAGAAAAAATTATTGAATTTGAGAACATGAATTTATTTATTAAATGAAAGTATTAATTCGATTATTTATTTGTTGAACCAAGAAAATCACTCTTCATTTAAAAAAATATTTTCACGGATCTATTACTCCATTATATTAAACTTTTATTTAATACTAACATTAAATGCATGATAGATTCGATTAAATTTGTATTCATTGGATTAATTACATTGATCGCATCATAAACATGAGATTATTTGGATCTAAAAAATGACTTCAATACGAAATTATTTTTTTCGATCAAAATTGTTTCTTTGCAATAAATTCATCTTTATTTTGCTTCTAAAAATATCTTTATTTAAATAGATTTTAATAAATTTGCATTCATTGGATTAATTAGATTTATTGCATCATAAACATGAGATTATTTGAATCTTGAAAAACGTCATCAATGTCAAATTATTTTTTTCGAACAAAATTATTTCTTTCTAATAAATTCATCATTATTTTACTTCTACAAATACTTCTGTAGTATTTTCAATATTTATTAGATATAAAATTGATTGTGATTATTTTAAAAGAAGCTGTAGTAAAATAAATAACACATTATTTTATTCCAATAGAATATTTGTTTGGAATTATTAAATTTTTATTTCCTTCAAGCAAAGAACTATCATTTCTATAGTATACTTTAATAGTATACATAAATTGTTAAAAATTTAAAAAACTGGTTTTTTTAATGTTTTCTTATATTCGAATCTCCATAACTCCTAACTTTTTTCAAGTCCATAGTAGTAGTCGATAGCGTAATAGTTAGCATGCTAGGTAGTTAGGTAGGATAAGTACGATGGTAGGTAGGGTCAAGGGTTCGAATCTCGATCGGACAGAGAAATTAGATCGGAGAATTGGCGCAGATTTGTCTTTTTTTTCTATTTATCTCTTTTTGGGGTCACTAAACTATGCATATTAAATTATTTGGCAAGGGCTATATATTTTTTATAAAATGTTTAGCAACAATTAATAAACACGCATTTGATTGAATCAATCATTTTTCCTGTTGATTGGACTAATTAATTTGTAGATTCAACAAATTTTTTTTCTCAGTGCTTCCTGTATTAAAAGACACGCATGTTTTGAATGATAAAATGTGTTCTTGATTCAAACAACATATTACATATAATTGATAACATATTGTTAGATTCGAGTAAATTCGTTTTTTGAAACAAAAATTTATGTAATTGACTCAAAAAAATGAACCAAGTAAATGTATAAGGGAACTAATCTAATATGTTTTGGCAAATAATGAAAAAAATGATTTTTTGCCTTCAAAACTTTATTTCATTGGTTCTAGTAATTTTTTCTCTCAATGTGATGTAAAGTTGTCACGGGAAAATGGACATAAAATCGATGGAACATTTATTTGATCTAGAATAAAACAGTAGGTTAAGCTTCCCTTTATACACTTTTTCTTTTAAATTAGTTCGGAGTATCTTCAAGGAAATGGTGCTACTAATTAATAATTTATCGCTCACTCGACGTCGTGTGTGTGTGTGAAAGTCAAAACAGCGAATGCATGCGTGGATGAGTCGGACTGGAATTTTTTTTTTTTTTTTTTCATCGATCGTGAAAACAAGTCGACAACCCATGATCCGACCATTTACGTGAAGCTCGCTTGTCATTCGTTCGATTATTCATCAATAGGAGAAAAATGGCAATTATTGTAATGAGCCAGTCGTTTTCCTCGTTCCGAGAATCCATGAATAGTCCCAATTATGCGAATTTATGACACGACAGGTGGAAATTAATCGTCTCTGCTCTTTACAATTTTGTTTATATTAACCGCTGAAATTTCCAGATTATGTCGAGGACCATTTTTCGCACATCACGAATTGGAATTTTCCGAAGTTCTTTAGTTTTACCCAAGGCTTAAATTATTAATAAAGCAACAAAAAAAAAGAATTACAGAGCTGGGCAAAGTACCGGAAAGTACTTGAAGTACAAAGTACAAATTACCGTAAATACTAGAAGTATCAATTACCGGCACTACTTGAAGTACTACTTACTCGTAACTTGAAGTCGGGGAGCGTGGGGCTAGTTACAACAGTTTTTGGAAAAAGGCCTGTAACATCTAAAATATGTATGCTTTTAAGATTGTGAGTAAGAGGGTTTGTAAAGTATATATCTGAGCACTAATTCCAATTAAAAAATAATTTTAAATCTTCATCCATCTTTTACACCAGACGTTTTTTGAAAAAATTGGAAACTGTTACACGGAAAAAAATGATCAGTGAGAATTCATGTGTAATATTTAAAAAATTACCGAATTCAATGCAGAATATACGGTTCAGAACTGTAATTCAGGCGTTTCACTGGGAATCCATTATAAATTAATGGATTTAATGTAGTTTCTACTTTTCAAATCATTATAAAATGCTGATTTACACTGTAAAAAATGCAATGTTCAACGCAAAAAAATGACAAAGTAGAAATAACAAGCAGAGACGACGAAATCCACTGTGTTTGAACTGTAAAATTTACAATGGTCTCTGTAGAATGTTCAAAGTACATAATTAGAAATTGCAGTGTTCCCAGTGAATAATCAAATGCGCGCCGCAAAATATGCAACGTCAATTTCAATTTATACAGTGTGGCACTGTAACGGGACGACCTGCGGCGTGCCACGATCTCTGCGTTTTGCCCGAGATCCGCTAGATGGCGTCGGACGGCGCGCCCTCTCGCGCGAGCGAGAGAGCCACCGCGCACCCATAAGGTCCGATGTATTACCAACATCGGCGTCCCCAATTGACATACAATTGTTGGAACATCACCCACGTTCTGTGGTCGAGCAGTCCTATGGACTGAAGACTAAATTTTTTTAATAGATCACCATTGCATTTCGGTGACGCTCATGCTTTTATGGGTGCGAGGTTAAACTTGATTCTCTTCATTAATTGATCTCACGATTAATTAGTCAAGTACAAGCCCTCGTAGCTATGAGCATGAGCGAGGATAAACAACGGTTTATTGCAATATTTGAATAAATTGGAATTTATTCAAATATCGAAACGTTTCACGACACTATAATTTATTTTAGAAATTGCAGTATTTTCAGTGAAAAATAAAAAACGTACCGCAAAATATACTACGTTCTTTTCAATTTTTACAATGTACACTGTAATTTTTTCACGGGCCCTGGATAATTTTTACAATGTGAAATGTGTAAAAAGTTCATCGGATACAACAGAAATATAACGTTTCACGTAGTGTACATTTTACTGTTCCACACTGTAAAAATTCGTCCGATGGGCATGTACCTTGTCATATGTGACATCTGTACATTGTATTAGAGAAGTATGCAAATTTCACTGTTTACCCTTCCAGGAGGCGCTGTTGATGGGGAAAACTGTAAAAATTAATGGGAATCTCAGTAGTTCTCACTGATTATTTTTTTCCGTGTACTATTATTACTATTATTATTATTACTGTTACAATTATTACTAGTACTTTTAAGTACTTTAAGTACTTAAAAGTACTTAATGTATTTAAATTTTCAAGTCTTTAAAAAGTACTTCGAGTCAGGGATGGGCGGACTCGAATCAAAAAGTATTTAAATACATGCTTTAAATGATAAATCATTTTTGACTCGTGATTTAAACGGGCTCGGAGTATCAAGTACTTTCGGACTTGTGATTTAAACGGGCTTGGAGTATCAAGCCTTTTTTGACTTGGGATTTAAACGGGCTCGGAGTATCAAGTCTTTTTTGATTGGTGATTTGAACGGGCTCGGAGTATCAAGTACTTTTGGACTTGTGATTTAAACGGGCTTGGAGTATCAAGCCTTTTTTGACTTGGGATTTAAACGGGCTCGGAGTATCAAGTCTTTTTTGATTGGTGATTTGAACGGGCTCGGAGTATCAAGTACTTTTGGACTTGTGATTTAAACGGGCTTGGAGTATCAAGCCTTTTTTGATGTGGGATTTAAACGGGCTCGGAGTATCAAGTCTTTTTTGATTCGTGATTTGAACGGGCTCGGAGTATCAAGTACTTTTTTACTCGTCACTCCTTTCGATTAAGAGTGACAAATTCTTTTTAATTCTGAGTATATTTAAGCTTTAAATTCATTTTAATTCCTTTTTTAATCGAATTAAACGACGAAATTCATATTAATTCCTGAATATTTTTTAATTGTACCATGGTCAAATCGATCCCGGTACAACAAATTATAACTCCGCATACGGAGAATAATAATTAGTGACAAATAAATAAATAAATAAATAAATAAATAAATAAATAAATAAATAAATAAATAAATAAATAAATAAATAAATAAATAAATAAATAAATAAATAAATAAATAAATAAATAAATAAATAAATAAATAAATAAATAAATAAATAAATAAATAAATAAATAAATAAATAAATAAATAAATAAATAAATAAATAAATAAATAAATAATTAATTTTTTTTTTTTTTTTTTTTTTTTTTTTTTTTTTTAAATACGGGCCAGTATCGACCAAATCCGGATTTGGTTTGGTTGAGTCTACGCGCGAGCATACTGGCCCGTATTTAAAAAAAAAAAAAAAAAAAAAAAAAAAATCAATTATTTATTTATTTATCTATTTATTTATTTATTTATTTATTTATTTATTTGTCACTAATTATTATTCTCCGTATGCGGAGTTATAATTTGTTGTACCGGGATCGATTTGACCATGGTACAATTAAAAAATATTCAGGAATTAATATGAATTTCGTCGTTTAATTCGATTAAAAAAGGAATTAAAATGAATTTAAAGCTTAAATATACTCAGAATTAAAAAGAATTTGTCACTCTTAATCGAAAGGAGTGACGAGTAAAAAAGTACTTGATACTCCGAGCCCGTTTAAATCACAGGTCCAAAAGTACTTGATACTCCGAGCCCGTTCAAATCACGAATCAAAAAAGACTTGATACTCCGAGCCCGTTTAAATCCCAAGTCAAAAAAGGCTTGATACTCCAAGCCCGTTTAAATCACAAGTCCAAAAGTACTTGATACTTCGAGCCCGTTCAAATCACCAATCAAAAAAGACTTGATACTCCGAGCCCGTTTAAATCCCAAGTCAAAAAAGGCTTGATACTCCAAGCCCGTTTAAATCACAAGTCCGAAAGTACTTGATACTCCGAGCCCGTTTAAATCACGAGTCAAAAATGATTTATCACTTATTTTTTTTTTAAGTTCTTTATGCCCATCCCTGCTTCGAGTATTATACTTTTATTTTCAATACTTGAAGTACACGCCTGAAAATATAAGTATAATACTTGAAGTACTTGAAAATTCAAGAACAATATTTGAAGTACTTAAAAAGTACTTCAAATATTGTATTGCAATACGTTCACTACTATTACTAGTACTATTGCACTTAAAGTACTAGAACAAGTACCATTGCACTAAAGTACTAATTGCACTAAAGTATTATACTTATATTTTCAAGTATTTGGCCTATACTTCAAGTATTGTAATTAAAATTTCGAGTACTTTTTAAATACTTAAAAATTCTAATACAATACATCACTACTAATACTAGTACTTTTGTATTACTATGAAAAGTACTGTACTTCAATACTTGAAGTACTTGAAAAATACTTCGATTTTTATACTTGTATTTTCAAGTACAAGTATGAAGTACTTTTTTCGGAGACCATATTCCAAAAGCTCCAAATATGACAATCTCAAAATTGCGAACACAAGACAAATTATTATGGGTACATATTTTATTTCCCAATGTGACGAACTTGATTTTTCTAAATTCGGAACCTTATCCTTTATTGACTCATTTCGCGATTGCACAAATTTCACTAGATTGAATTCCAGTCAGTTTGTACAATGTTTTAGTATACGCTGAGAGATAAATTTGAAGAGAAAAAAGAATTTGCAATAAAAGCAAGACAATGGATTGCAAAAGTTAGCGTGGGGAACCAAGCAAGTCTCCGAGGACATTTTTGTCCGAGCTCCGCGGACTTGGTACTGATAATAAATTTAAGTAGTACGACGTTTACGGTGCAACCGGAGGGGCCCTACTAGAAATGCAATTCTGGGGCCCGATGAATCGGTGCTAAACACGAGAAACGTTGCTCAGGCATTGCCGAAGATTATTATTGGTCCGCATGTGTAGGAAAATGTTTGATCGTACTTGCGCTACATTTATCCTGATAGAAGTGAAATCCTGAGTGATCATGGACGTTGCGATCATTTTTTTTTCTTAGTACTACGCGGTTTTCCTCGTAGTACTAAAAATTTCATAATAAACTAATATACAAAAAATAAAACAATATACCAATAAATAATAAAATAAAAAAGAATTTTTTAATGAACTAATAATTTCCTTATTTTCTGTTCCCGGAAAATTTTTTATTTCCCCAAAACAGTGGAAAACTTAGATTAAATTTTTTTCTCAGTTATGTTCGTTTCGTTCGATTTTTTAAATTCGTATAATTTACTGCTTGATTTTTTTGACACGATCCACAAAGCTTTTTAGGACTTTCTATATTTTATTTTTCAATATTTCGAATTTTTATTCAGCTTCATTAATTTTTTCCTATAATTTATGAAGCAAAATTGATCGATGATTTATCGGATGTGAAAATAAGATATTTATTTTATCGCTAATATTGTTATTTATTATTGATTGGATTATTTTTCGGATTCAATCAATTTTGCACCGTCTGAAAATCCAGGATTTTTTTCATTTTTCAAATCGAATTTTTTCTCGCAATGGATCTCTATTTTATTTGACGTTTCTTTATTTTTTTGTTTAAGTCTTTCCAGAATTTGAGAATCGCCACAATTGTGTGGTTTTGTCATCCTCTTCTTTGCCCCTCGGAGATAGAGCAAATGAGGCATTCCACGTCAAGTCAGCCACCCTATTTTTTGAAATCGCCAAAAATCGCATACAAATTTTTAGAAAGTAGTTCCAACTATCAAGAAAATTTGTGATTTTTTTCAGATTTTTAAATCACATTTTTTAGCCGGAAAAAAATACAAAAAATTTGCTTGTCCCATTTTGTAACTCGAAAATTATTCATCGTACGAAAAAAAAAGTAGAACATAAAATTTAGGATTTTCAACGTGTTTTTCACTGAAATTTTTGACAAACTCCTCCGAAAGCTCTATATGCCATTTTCGGAGCCAATAATGTTTTGATATTTTTTTTCTCAGAATTGACATCTTCGATTCGTCTGTAGTGTAAATAGTTTTTTGGTTGATATATTTACAGACTGTAAAAAAATTGGCGTAGTGGAGAAGCCATTATTTCAAATGCATTTTAATTGTTACAATCTATCATTATACACTGAAAAAAAAAATGGGTGAATGAACAAAATCTGCAGTCAAATACGTTCAACTATATTTTGGCCTAACTGAATAATTAATTTTTTGAACAATTCTGCGCTTCGGTTGACTAAAATATGATTCAGACAAAAAAAATGTTGAATTGTACTAACTAAATTATCAAGTTGTACGTATTTGACTGCAGATTTTGTTCATTCACACTTTTTTTTTTTAGTGTAGAGTGATTTCACGACCTAGATAGACAAATGTAGCTCATATTGGCATCATATTGCATACATCTATGACGCATAGGAACACTCACAGATGTGTGTCGTTTATGAGTACTCACCTCGAAGTCATATTTGCATCATATGATGATTTGACAATAACACATCACATGGGGCTCATATGGCAGTCACGGCGTGACGAAGTTGTGGTGCTCATATGAAGATCATATTGACGTCATACCGTGGTGAAATTGGTTGCGCTCATATGAAGCTCATATGACCGTCGGGATGTGAGGTATTTTTGTAATTTTCATACGGTTTTTTTTAAATTTCTATTGCTTGCAAAAAATTTTATTATGTATATTTTTTCATTTACATAGCTTATGAACCGATTACATTAAAAAAATTTTTTTTTAAACACCCAATTTCATTATATTTCAATTTCTTCTGTCTCCAGTGGGATTCGAACCTGCAACCTGCCTATCTATCCTACCTAACAACCTAACACGCTACCTATTTCGCTACCGAGTACTTATGAATTTTCTTCACTTATATGATACATCAGTGGTGACATGCCAGGAAAAACGAGTCACATTTGAATATTATATATATACAGTTAAAAATGAAAGTAATTAATAAATTAAGAATTAAAAAAATAGACGATTCAATATGGCATCCAAAATTTCAAAAAAATGGGATATTCGTGAAATTCAATTTCTTAGTTTTTTTTACAGTTTCGCGAATTCGAATATCTCAATCGAATCTATAGGGAAATTTGTAGAATTCAAAATGGCGGTTCTATTTGATTTAAAAAATGATGAAAGATAGTGCAACTTTTGTAAAAGTTTGTTTGCTTATATGAAACTGAAATATGAAACAAAAAAATTGAAACATTCAAAAAAAATTAGCTAAAATAATTTTTGTTTCTAAGTAAATGAAAGCAATTTTTAAAAATTTAATATGGCGGCCGTGATTTGCAAAAATTCTCAGATGTTGATGAACATTATTAATAACTTTGTAGTGAATTTTTTGGACTTGCGAAGTAGCGTGGATATTGATATTTTATCATTATTAATCGTAGACAGGGAAAAATAATAAAATAATCTCGTTTTGATACTGCGAAGACGATTCTAGGAACAAAGCAGTATCATTGCTTCATTCCCAAAAATCATGCCCAAATCGAACTAAAAAAGTACTCATTGGCCATAGAAACGTCGGTATATCCAAAGAGGGTAAATTAATTCTTTTTTGCAATCGAGTGACGTGAGTAGCTTTTGACTCAAATTTGAATAGACTTTATCGGTGTGCATGGGTCCATTGATAAAGTTTATTAAAATGTACAAAAAGAGATTTAAAAAAATAAAAATGGAAAAAAGTTTAAAAAATTGAAAAAGTACAAAAAATAAACAAAAATGCGGGCTTTAGAAAATATCTATGGATAGTCTCAACCCTGTTAATGCACAGAGAAATTTGTGTATTCATTTAGGATGAAAAACGCATGGGAAGGAATGGATTCTCCACCGAGCCAATTTTTTTGTAGTCTGTAAATATATCAAGTAAAAAACTGTTGAAACTACAGACAAATCGAAGATGTCATTTCTGGGCAAAAAAAAAATCAAAACATTATTTGCTCCGAAAATGGTATATAGAGCTTTCGGAGGAGTTTGTCAAAAATTTCAGTGAAAAGTACGTTGAAAATCCTAAATTTCATGTTGTACTTTTTTTTTTCGTACGATGAATAATTTTCGAGTTACGAAATGGAACAAGAAATTTTTTTTTGTATTTTTTCCGACTAAAATATGTAATATAAAAATCTGAAAAAAATCACGAATTTTCTTGACAGTTAGAACTACTTTATAAAAAATTTTATGCGATTTTTGGTGATTTCAAAAAATAAGGTGGCCGACTTGACGTGGAATGCCTCATATATATGGAGATACGAAATATAATGATATTTCTTATATTCTCGGTCAACGATAATACGAAATTTCCTGGTAATAATGATGCCACGCGAGCTTTTACGCGGCGAAAGTCGACGATACAGATTGTACGTTCAAGGTGTTATAACCAGGATTTTGTGCTATACTCGATCTCATATTAGTAGTACATTTGCTATGGATTATATATGGCTTATCCTCCACAGGGATAGCGAAAATATATCTTCTTAACTGTAAATAGCAAATTCCTCCTCATGAAAAAAAAATGAGAGACACATAAAAAATATATTTAATATATCGGATACATTTTATTCCAAGAGATAGATGTTTCGTGTATATTTCGAAATATACGTTAAATATAACTAGGCGAAAATATATATTTAATATTTAATATATATGAAATATTAAAATATTAATATATATAATAATATTATATTATTAATGATATTAATTATTGTGTTATCAATATATTTAATATTTAATATATTTTACGTATATCTAGATTAGAGTAGAAATATATCCTTTATATTAATACATATAATTATATAATATTAATATATAATAATATCCATTTATATTCATTTTAATATGGGTCAATCCAGTCAGCAAATTCCATCAAACAGCTGAACGAAAAAAATTGCAACATTTGAATTAAAAATCATTTAAAAATCATTCAGTACACTTTTTCAAAGCATCTTTCAAATTTAAAAAATTCTAGCTAAAAGTTCATTGCAAATTCGAGATTTTTTAACATTATAAAATTTTGTCCCCAAATTTTATTGATCATCTTAGAGTTTTCACAATAAAATTTAGTCACTTCTTTATATACTCTTTTGATACATTTTTTGACGAGTCTAAAAACGCCATTTTACGGATTAAAAAAATCGCAAAGGAATCAGAAACAAAAATTTATCCCATAAAAGCGGTAAAAATTTGTTTCAACGATTTCAACATTTTTTCAGGGGTTTTCGAGAATGTCAAAAAAATCAGGAACATTTTTCTCACTCAATTTACCATTTTCTTTCTCGGAAAAAAACCGACCCACAAATGTGAGGCTCAAAACATTTTTTCTCAGTCATTAACATTTTTATTTCGAGTTTTCCAAACTTTCAACACGTACAGCGAAATTTCTTATGAAAACGTATCATTGGAAGTCATTGGGTATTTTATTCTTAATTGCATTTATCACTCGTAAATAAAAATAATAAAAAATAGTATAAACCAAGAAGTTGATATAAAATTTCAAAGATTCTACGAAGGATCTTTGAAAATCAATGAGGCCGCTAAATCGATCGATTCAGGGATATTTTTGGAGTTTTTAAGAAACCCGAGATGACAAGGCCCAAAATTCAACTTATATTTCAAAGAATCTGTCATATCGACGTATCGAAAGTGGACACCCGCGCTGCGTTTCACTCCTCTGAGTCAGCTAAACACACGATATATACATATATACATGCCACTTTATTTCTCGAGCTATCGCGCGAGCGACACCCGCTGGAAATGATTGCACAACTGTCGGGTTGCTCGCTCACAAACCGCACAACGACAGAGACAGGCTGTCTGCGATGTCATTATCGAAAAGCCCTCCGCCACCTTCCCCCTCTCCCCCGCCTCTCTGCCTCCTCTTGTCGCGATACACTCCGGGGCAGACTCTCTCACGGCATTGTCGTTTCGCGATACTTTACGATCCTTTCGCGATCGCGCGCGAGCCACGATATCGTATTTTTTTTCCTGGAAACGAGCATCTATGTAACGCTACACTGGCATAAATAAAAGAAAAAAAGGAAAAAAAAAACCGCCAAGAAAAGGATGATCGATCGAGCACGAACAAGCATTAATTCGCAGAGTACTTTTAAAGTACTTAAAGAACTTTTGAAGTACCTTTAAAGTACTTTTGAAGTAGCTTCAAAGTACTTTAAGTACTTTAAAAGTACTTTGCGAATTAATGCTTGTTCGTGCTCGATCGATCGTCCTTTTCTTGGCGGTTTTTTTCCCTTTTTTCTTTTATTTATGCCAGTGTATAGTGTTACATAGATGCTCGTTTCCAGGGAAAAAAATACGATATCGTGGCTCGCGCGAGATCGCGAAAGGATCGTAAAGTATCAAAAGTACTTTAAAGGTACGTCAAAAGTACTTAAAGCACTTTGAAGATACTTCAAAAGTACTTGAAGTACTTTAAAGATACTTCAAAAGTACTTAAAGTACTTTGAAGATACTTCAAAGGTACTTTAAGTACTTCAAAGATACTTCAAAGGTAGTTGAAGTACTTCAAAGATACTTCGAAAGTACTTCGAGTACTTTAAAGGTACTTCAAAAGTACTTCGAGTTCTTTAAAGGTACTTCAAAAGTACTTAAATCACTTTAAAGATACTTCAAAAGTACTTGAAGTACTTTAAAGATGCTTTAAAAGTACTTGAAGTACTTTGAAGATACTTCAGAGGTACTTGAAGTACTTCAAAGATACTTCGAAAGTGCTTGAAGTACTTTAAAGATACTTCAAAAGTGCTTCAACGGTGCTTCAGCAGCAGTTAAAGTACTTTGTAGGTATTTCCAAAGTACTTAAAGTACTTCTAAGGTAGTTCCAAAGTACTCAAAAGTACTTGAAGTGCTTAAAAAGTAATAGAAGTACTTACAATGTACTTAAAAAGTACTTTAAGTATTGTACTTGAATTCGAAAGTACTTCAAAATTACTTGAAGTATTTGAAAAGTACTTCAAGTATTGTACATGAATTTTCAAGTAATTAGCCTGTCACTCAAGTATTGCACTTAAAATTTCAAACATTTTTCTGTACTTCAAGTACTTTTTCAAGTACAAGTATCAAGTATGAAAATAAATCGTAATTACAATCGTCTATGCTATTTTTGAATTGTTTTCAATTCTTTGTTTAAATACTTCTGTTCTAATCTGCCTAAGCCCAAACTCAGTGTATTGCACAAGGTGAAAATATGTTTTGATACAAAAAGTACTCGAATAAAAATAGAATGAGAATAAGAAATCAAATGTAATAGTACTTGTACTTCGAGTACTTGAAATGTTAAGTACTTCAAGTAATAAGTACGCAGTACTTTAAGTACTATTGGTACTTGGCACTTCAACTACTTACGATACTTTGTATTTAAAGTACTTGTGGTACTTTGTATTGAAAGTACTGACGGTACTTTGTATTTAAAGTACTTATGGTACTTTGTATTTAAAGTGCTTACGGTACTTTGTACTTGAAGTACTTACGGTACTTTATACTTTGTACTTGAGGTAGTTACGGTATTTTGTACTTTGTACTTGAAGTACTTACGGTACTGTGTACTTTGTACTTGAAGTACTTTGTACTTGAAGTACTTTGTACTTGAAGTACTTTGTACTTGAAGTACTTTGTACTTGAAGTACTTTGTACTTGAAGTACTTTCCGGTACTTTGCCCAGCTCTGTTATTTCGGAACCAGGTTTGTGATTCAAAATGTCTATTTTCGAGCTTACTTTTGTGACAAAATTGATGTTGATACTCGATCGTAATTTCAATCGAAGGTGGAAGAAGATTAAAACCTTTCTTTTCCTTTACAAATAGATGACGAATGGATCGGGTCAACATAACCTCAAAAATCTTTTTTCGGAGACCCCCGCTTGATGGAATAATATGGAGAAGAAAAAAAAATTATGGGCCCGTCTCGGGTGATCGATGGACGCCCCGCTATTAATTTTCGATTCCATAGAGTCGTTCCCGTGGTTCAAATGCGTTTGGAAAATTTCTGTCCCGCGTCCGTTTCGTTGTAACAGGTTGAGAGAGGCGGGCTCACGCCTCCCCTTAAGGACATTTTTTTTTCTTTGCTTCCATGGGGAGGTTGTAGTTAACGATGATTGAGTCATTTTTTTTTTACGAAAGCGAAACTCGTTGAATCGACGACTATTTGCTAAACGATCGTGATTCGAGGCCCGCGACAATTTGACGGAACGACAGATGGCACATCACAGTTTTCCCCTTTCGTCATTGGACAATTTCGAATGTTCAGTGCGAGAGCTGTTTTGCGGATGGAAAGAAAGAAAAAACCACAACTGAGAAGGACGTGTGAGAAATTGAGAAATTTTGGGTTTTGTTGTCTGAGATAGGAATTAAACGTCGATGTTTCCTCAATGACGGAGATTATCATCTCGTATATTTTATGTCAATTCTCGGCTGAGTAATATGGAAGGACCGAACGAATGTGAAAGTGACCGAAAGATCGTGTTATTATACGGGAGACAAATGTATAATCGAGATGATGTTGAAGTAGGTCACCTCTGGCGTTGCATTATATTACCTTTTGTATGCGTTATCGAAGTCCAAAATTACCGCGCCGAGACAAGTTGAAAACGACGACGGCAACGACGATGCGCAATGACCGGAAAAATGAGGAACGGGAAAGGTCGTAGGTGTCCCTGGGGATTTCTGACCGGTTCTGAATTGGTACGGGACCGCCCGCACAGGGTTTGGTCCTCCCGTTGCATGATCGAAGCAACCGATGAATGCAAGCGAGTCGATTTTGTACTCCCCACCAGGAATGGCCGATCATTAGTCATCTTCTAGCAATTTGCTGCGTCATTCGATTTCTGGCGTCTGTAGGAAACGTCGGTCACTTCCATGAGAGACGTGGAGTCGCCACGTGCTACGACGATGAATGCGCCAAACTTGCATGATGAAATAAGTTAGGGCGTTGGATTACTGGAGATGATCACCGCTAAGTTTCCAATATTCTAGAAACTTCTTGATTCCTAAATATTAGAACCATAAGTGAAAGGGAAAGTAAGTGACAGGAAACCAAGTAACAGGGAACTAAGTGTCAGAGAACTAAGTGACCTGGAACTAAGTTGTCGAGTCGGTTTTGGACCAGCTAAATAATGCATTGGTATCTGCCATTGGGTCACAATCAACCTTTCCGTTTGATTCGATTAGTTATGCGGATTTACTTGACTAGCTTATCGTCGATCATTGGGCCTAACATGATGAAAAAAGTCAGTAATTGGGGCGGGATATCGCCTACTGATTTGGGTCTCTATCGCTTGCCTGAGATCAACCTGTCAAGTTCAACTGGATTGATTTGATAACGTTGGATCGTTATAAGCTATTGATGACAGGTTATGGATTTGGATTCGTTGGCAGGTCAGACTTACCGATGGATTTAGTAAGTAAAGTACCATATAGACAAACTATGGACTTGAAATGACCCGCTGAGTCAATTTTCTAGCGGCTGCCTGAAAACCTAGTGGATTGGCCATCCAAGTTTTGGACAAGTTGATCGTCTTGAATGAACTTGGATCCTATCACAGGTAACATAATGAGTAAACTTGATAATTCGGAACATGATCCTGCGAGTTCATCGACTGCTTGGTTAACCCTCTTCCTGGCAGACATAACCAACAAACTTAATTGTAAGCCCACCGATTGATTGTAATTTTGACGAGTTTCCGATTCATGGTTAAGCTTAACAGCTGACTTAATTAGTCAGGTGACATAGATCAACATACTTGAGGTACACGATGTAAAAGTTGGTAGTTTTTTCGTAGAGTCACCAACATAACCAAATTTGGATCAGTTCGTAATTCTGACGAATTTCTGATTCATGGTTAAGCTTAACAGCTGACCTGGTTAGTCAGGTAGTCAGGTGACATAGATCAACACACTTGAAGTTCTTGGCAGACTGAACTAACCGACAGAGTTAATTGTAAGCCCAACATGGTTAAGCACATGGTTAAGCCTGACAGCTGACCTAGTCAGCTGAGTTAGTTAGCTGAGTTAGTTAGGTGACATAGATCAACATACTTGAGGTACACGATGTAAAAGTTGGTAGTTTTTTCGTAGAGTCACCGACATAACCAAATTTGGTTCAGTTCGCAATTCTGACGAGTTTCTGATTCATGGTTAAGCTTAACAGCTGACCTAGTTAGTCAGTTAGTCAGGTGACAGATCAACATACTTGAAGTTCTTGGCAGACTGAACTAACCAACAAAGTTAATTGTAAGCCCAACATGGTTAAGCACATGGTTAAGCTTGACAGCTGACCTAGTCAGCTGAGTTAGTTAGCTGAGTTAGTTAGGTGACATAGATCAACATACTTGAAGTATTCGATGCAAAAGTTGGTAGTTTTTTGGTAGGGTCATCAACATAACCAAATTTCGATCAGTTCGCAGGTCAATTCTAGGCTTATCCATTGATAGCGTTCAGTCAGAGTTATCATCTTGCGTAATTGGCTTAGGTAAGAATTTCGTAACTTTTCGAACCGTTTCAGGTTTGAACTTAACGTATCGCCTCGTGAACCGTAAGTGTCCAAAATATTCCAAAGGGTGCCAAAGAGCCCGTGGATGATGTACAGGTAGTAGATGGACCTTGGTCTTGTTCCATTCAACAGAGACTGTTGAATAAAGTAAGATAACTTGCGTCAGCATTGGTTAATCGTATCGATCGATCAATAACGTGCCTTCCTCCTGGTCTTATCTCGATAACATTACAATCCTCTGTTATATCCTCGGGATTCACAATTACAGATCGACGAGATAGTGAGGACAATAATGGAGGCTCGAAATTACGTGATCTGCAATTGCATTGATCGCCATTAAAGAATTGGGTCCTCGATTCAAATTTCTCATGAAAGTACTTTTTATTTAAAATCATTTTGGCTCTTGGATTCGATATGATATGTACGTTCTGTAATATATAAATTCGCACAATTTAAGGTACTTCTTCCGTGAGATTGAAAATAATTCAATGCAGATTTCACGCGGAGAAGACAAATTACACGACGTTGCGTCAGACCTCACAATTCCTCTCATTTTCTCGATCTTCGTCGTTTCATCAGCCTTCAATTTTTTTTCCCTCGCATAACGCGGAAAATTGATGTAATGCGTGCGACTGCGATGGACTTGCTGCCAAGCACGTCCACACTTTGGTTTTTATGGTACGAGGGTAATTTTATAGGATATTTCCATTAATGTCGATATGATCTGAACGACGATTCTGGTGAACGAAAAATTGCTGTGAATAATATAAAGTCAGTAGCATTGTAGATTTTATCTGGATTTTCTTGGATTTCTTTGCAGATTCTTGTCGCTCCATCGTTCGAAGAAACCAACGATTGCTATAAGCCAATTATTCGCCGTGTGATTTTCCAATACCAGCAAAAACAAGTGCAAACTTTGAGGAGCTTTAAATGGTACGTAACTTATTATTTTAATTATTGAATCATTATTCGATAAATTGGTTCGCTTATGAATGTGTCTTGTTCAAACATCCAGCGAACAATGATTGTTTATCGTGTTTCGAACTTAAGAATAAATATTTTTTAAACCTTTCTCCATCATGTGCTATTTTTCACTCAATTTTCTTCAAAATGAAAGAAATTTGGATTCAGGGTTGCAAATAATGCGTTACTTCTTTTAAATGCATTTGCATTTTCATTAACCATTAACGTTTAATGGTTATTGGAAATAATTTTCATTAACCATTAAAATTTAATGGTTAATGGAAATTATTTTCATTAACCATCAAAGCTTAATGGTTAATGGAAATTATTTTCATTAAATGTTAATGGTTAATGAAAATGCAATTGCATTAAAAAAGTAATGCATTATTTGCAACCCTGCCCATTACAATGTAGTGTGTAATAGAAATAATTTCCATTACCCATTGCAATGTAATGTGTAATGGACAAAACTTTGATTGCAATTTTGGGAATGGAAAAATATAGATGAATAAATTATTGCAGTTTTGCATTACATTTTATTGACTTAGAACTTAGATTTTTAGAATTATAATATAGATGCTTTTTAGAATTTAAGATGAAAATCTAAGTTCTAAATCAATACAATGTAATGCAAAATTGCAATAATTTATTCATCTGTATTTTTCCATTCCCCACAATCTAAGTTTTGTCCATTACACATTACATTACAATAATAATATAGATGCTTTTTATAATTATATTATAGATGCTTTTTAGAATTTAAGGTACCTGAAAATCTAAGTCCTAAGTCAATAAAATGTAATGCAAAATTCCAATAATTTATTCATTTATATTTTTCCATTCCCAAAATTGCGATACAAAGTTTTGTCCATTACACATAACATTGCAATGGGTAATGGAATTTTTTTCTATTACACACTACATTGTAACGGGCAGGGTTGCAAATAATGCATTACTTTTTTTAAAGCAATTGCATTTTCATTAAAAATTTCGCATTTCTGTTTGGATTATATTGAATTGCATCTTTTTTTAAACCTTCAGACTACATCTTAAAACTTTTTAAAAAATTCCTAGATATTGAAATTGTAGGTGATAATAATTCGACGGCAGTATGGAAGAACGTACTATCTCAAATTGTGCTAGAAGAACGTGCTATCTCAAATTGTGCTAGAAGAACGTGCTATCTCAAATTGTGCTAGAAAAACGTGCTATCTCAAATTGTGCTAGAAGAACGTGCTATCTCAAATTGTGGTAGAAGAACATTCTTCTAGCACAATTTGAGATAGCACGTTTTTCTAGCACAATTTGAGATAGCACGTTCTTCTAGCACAATTTGAGATAGCACGTTCTTCCATACTGCCGTCGAATTATTATCGCCTACAATTTCAATATCAAAATTGTGCTAGAAGAACGTGCTATCTCAAATTGTGGTAGAAGAACGTTCTTCTAGCTCAATTTGAGATAGCACGTTTTTCTAGCACAATTTGAGATAGCACGTTCTTCTAGCACAATTTGAGATAGCACGTTCTTCCATACTGCCATCGAATTGTTCGATTTTTTTCGATATGAGATCGGCTTACCCGGAAACTTCTTTAATTATTTTGAGCATAAAATATTTTAGCAAACCATACTTTTCTATTGTTTCTATTGCCAATGCAAAAAGTTCATCTAAGTTCTGTAAAAGGAATTCTATGCAATAAAAACATTTCCTGAGGGCTTTTAGAATCATTTTACCACGTTAGAGAATTATTTTAATTTTTTACAAATTCTGCTGAGGCAAAATTTCCCTATTCTATCCTCTTTTTTTTTAATTTTATGGGATAAAAACTATATAAAAAATCTGAATTTAAGATCGGGTTGTCAGGGACCCTTACCAATGATTTTGGAGTAATAAGGATCGATCAGCAATAAGGAAAATAACTGATAGGGATCGATAGTAAAAGGAAGATTTTGATGCGTCAAGATGGAATAGAAAATGCAGATTTAGCTTTAATTAGCCAATTACGAAGGCTTAGTTTGATCGAGATGTATTTCGATATATATCGAGAGTTTAGCCATTCTATCACATCAATCCAATTAAGGCAGTATTCTGATCTAGAATTTTGAAAATATATTTTTCAACATATTAAAAATATGTAATAAATATATTTTAACTACATATTTTATATTTTAAATGAACGAAAAATATATTTTGAATATATATAAATTATATTGTAAGTCTTATTCCCATTAAACAAACTCATATTTTGGGGGTGTGACTCAATAAATAATGGAAGATGAAAATAATGACACCCTGATGTATATGGGGCATTCCATATCAAGTCGACCTGAGTGTGAATCTCGACCTCGCTGATTTCGTTTATGATTTTGCGTATGATTCTTCCAACTCAAAATACCATTCAGAATTTTTTTCAGATTTTTAAAACCTAAATTGAGTACGTTATGATTTTTGCAGAAATTGCAGGAATTAACAACAATGCAGAAATTAACCAACTATTTTTTGAAAAAAAGTGAAAAAATTTCCAAAAATCGTTTGTCAACGATAAAAATATTCAAGCCATTTTTCACGATAGATCAATTTCTGTGTCTATTTTTTTTTACGTTTTCTTCATAAAAACCTAAAATCGAGGTGGAAGGGAAGTCCTGGACATCATGAATTTTGGGTCAAAAATTTTCATTTTTGACACCGGATTTTTGAGAATTTTTTCAGATTTTTAAATTACGGCCCACGAGGTTTTCGAAAAAAATATTCAAAAAATCATAACGTACTCAAATTTGGTTTTAAAAATCTGAAAAAAATTCTGAATGCTATTTTGAGTTGAAAGAATCATACAAAAAATCGTAAACGAAATCAGCGAGGTCGAGGGTCACACTCAGGTCGACTTGGTATGGAATGAACCATGGACAACATGCATATTTCTCTTTTCCGCAGACTTATGCGGATAAGCAATTACGTTTTACCGTCAGATAAAGGGAGAGAGAGAGAGAGAGAGAGAGAGAGAGACTTAAAATCGAAAATTACCGCCAAGAATCTCGATTGCACGCGAGTCACTCGGTCGCGATTATAGAAACAGCATGGACATCGATTATCATTGCGGCAATCGACGGCGCAAAGAAACGCGAGAGTAATTACACGAGCGAGCAAAGAGAGGATAAGAGTTGAAACGTCATTAGGTTAAACACACACGGTTTCATATTTACCGCGTGGAGGATATTCCCAGGAAGGGATGTATTGACAATTCGATGCCGGGGGATCTTGTTTCGAGATAAGTTTTACGACATCTAAAACTTTTTAAATGCCCACGATTAACATTCATACTGGCAAAGCCTTGCGAAAATATCGATAAAGAATTCTCAAAATTAGTATAAAAATTTTCCGGTAGCTCGGTTTTGAGTTTGAATCTGCCAAATCTTCATCGTATGAAATTTGTGCAATTAGATGTTGAAAAAAAAAAATAGAGGTGCGAAATTTCCTATTAGCTGAGTTTTTGAATTTACGATAAGAAAAAACAATAATACTAAAATGTGGGTATAAATTTTTTAGAAAATTTTACAAAATAAGAGAAAAAAATATTTAGGCCGCTCAAGGCGGTATTCTGATCTACATTTTGCGCGTTTTGTCGAGTTAGATAAAAAAAAAATGTTTACGATTATTTTTTTCACAACATATTTAATAATATTTTGACAATGAACGATAAAATTTTCGAGAAAAAAAATGAAAATTAAGTAAGTTATAAGCTGGTAACGATTGCAATTTTTCTAAGTCATCCAATAAAAAATTAAAAAAAAAGATTCTTAATTAGTAAGAGTGTCCTTATAGCTTCTACCTCAGAGAAAACAGAAAAAAAAACTTGCGCAAAATGGCGGCTGCCTGAACAAAAAAAAAAGCATTTTTCGACTATTTCTTTCGTAGTTTTTAATTTTTTTACAATAGTAAAAATAATAATTTTGATACGAAAGTGGTGGGGGCGATAGAGAGTTATACATTGAAAATTGGTAAAAAATTTGAAGTAAATCAGTTCAGTGGAACTTGAGATATCATGTCAGCCGTGTTGAGAATAGTAGTTTTGAGAAAATCGTCCATAGACCGATTTGCTTCAACGTGACTGCCATAACTGCTGTGTCACTCCCGTAGTAAAAAACTCCATTCGTCGCCATTGAAAAATCCCCATTCATTCCCCATTGCCAAAATAACCAACGGAGATGAATGCCGAATTGCCTAAGGGGATTTTCGCCATTGAATTCCCCATTTGAAATCGAATGAGGATTTTCCAATGAGAATTGACTTCCCCATTTGAAACGCAATGGGGATTATCCTATGGGGGTTCAATGAAGAAAATCCCCATAGGCAATTCGGCATTCATCTCCATTGGTTTTTGTAGGCAATGGGGAATAAATGGCGATAATCATTGGAGATTCTTTCATATAGTAAAAAACTCCATTCGTCACCATTGAAAAATCGCTATTCATTCCCCATTGCCAAAATAACCAATGGAGATGAATGCCCAATTGCCCAAGGACATTTTCGCCATTGAATTCCCCATTTGAAATTGAATAGGGATTTTCCAATGAGGATTGACTTCCCCATTTCAAACGGGATAGGGATTATCCCATGGGCATCAGTTGGCAAGAACTCCTTGCATGGATTTTTTGGACACCGACTTCTGCTAATATTATGTGCTCACACTCGTCTAGATAAGCATACTCTTCGTATAATCCGTATGGGAGTTCAGCGGGTTGCCGTCTTGCGACATCTCGCGCCAAGTCTCGGAACTAACGCAACGCGGTTTCCAATGGACATCTTTGGGTAATGATGCTGATCATTCAGTGCATCTGCATTTACTTCCCAATGGACATCATTGGGTAAAGCTGTTCATTTCGTTCATCAGCATTTGCCTTCCAATGGACACCATTGGGCAATGCTGATGGCTCGGTCCATCAGCATTTGCTTTCCAATGGGCATCATTGAGTAATGGTGATCATTCGGTTCATCCGCATATGCTGTCCAATGGACGTCATTGGGCAATGGTGACTTTTCAATGGATATCCATTCACTCCTCAATGATCGTTCCTATACGCCATTGAAAAATGCGGAAATCTCAATGGGTCCCCATTCATTGTCCAATGGAGTCGTATGAGGACCATTGGTTGCCATTGGCGATTCAATGGAGTTTTTTACTACGGGTAAAATAGCTAGGGTGAAAGCACCAGTAAATGGACGAATAAGGAAACGGAAATACTCCGGTTGAGCGTAAAATAAGAATATAATCGAAAAAAAATTTTGAATTGTTTTGGGTGAAACGAGACATCACACTGAAGAGAGAAAAAAATATTCGGGGTAATTGAAACAAATAGTATACAAGAAGTCAATTGAGATATGGTCAAATCACGAAAACACCAGTCAATGGACGAAGTTACCAGTGAATGAATCCTTGAGCTCCAGTTAATGAACGTGTATTGTAAATGAAAGCTATAACAAGGAAAAATTTATTATTAATGTTTATTGAATATTATACTACGATCACATCATTGAAATTATTCATATAAATATTATTAACGAATAATAGAACATAAATATCAAACTTTTTGGCATATTATACAGTTTCGATTTAAGAATATTATTGCTGGAAGGGCTTTCGCCAAATCCTCTTCGTCACATTGAAATCGATGATAAATGTTCTTTTTCTGTTTTTTTTTACACGCTGACATCTGCAATGGATTAATATCGTTCGTTTACAATAAAAAATTTCAGCTTACAAAAAAAGAAAAAAAAATGATGTCCTCATTTATTTATTTATTTTTATCGTCAACTTTGGCCAATAAATAATCTTCAAATTTGCAACAGTTAAGATTGAATTGAACATTATAATTGAATTTTCCAATTTGCTTTGTCAATTACAATAACCGAGCGCGTATTTTTATTCACTGGAAAAGACGTTAGAATCATATACCAGTGAATAAACACGATAATTTATAATATATTTTCAAGAATGTATTATCAAACTTTGCAAAAAAATTGAAGATGATTCCTATCTTAATCTATTAAAAGCATCATTGCCCTTTTAAAATCAATAAAACGATTGTTTTCGAACACTGATCACCGATTGCACAACGACGTTCTGTAAGTATTTGACGATACTAAATTAAACTATCGGTTTTAACATCATCTGTGATTTTTTTACCAAATTATAGTAATTTTTGGTTTTACCGGTGGTTAATAGTATCTGTGAATTTTTAATATAAAGGTGATTTCGTCTATTTACTGGGGGTCGTCCATCCACTGGTGCTTTCACCCTATAACTCCGTAATTTATTGGAACTGAAAAATTTCCTTTGGAGAACATATTCTTAAAATTCTAAACTTGAAAAAAAAATATATTTTTACATATACTTTATTTTCATTAGCCAGAAAAAAATATGTTTACATTTTTTTAATTTTCGAAAAATAATTTTTTTAATATTCTTTTTCCATGGCGAATTCAAGACGCCGAAGGATACTCAAAAAATTTGTGTCAATGTTAAATTTTCATTCGAAATTGAAAAAAAATCGTCTTCCGATGAAAATCTCAATCTTTGAAAGCTCAGAACGAATGCTTGATTTTTGTGTTCGCCTTGATCATTCGCAAGGCTAAGAAAGAAATAAATCAATCCTCCAAAAGATCAATCCTTGATGCAAAGATTTTCTTCTCTTTTTAGCTCTGCCACTCTGTCATATGTGGATAAAAATATATATATTTAATATAATGAAATAATGCTGGATATTTATTAATATATATGTAATGTATTAATATGTATTAATATATATGTAATATAATGGATATGTATTAATATATATGGGTCATTCCATGTCAAATCGACCAAGAGTTGAAATCGACCCCTTTCAATTTCGATGCAACTTGGTCAGAAGTTTTCGTTATCAACAAAACGAAGTTCTACCAAAAGAAAAAAATTTAAAAAATTTTGTTCGAAAGTTATCCAAAATTCAAAAATTTCCCATTTTTTCCGATTTTTCCAGTTTATTTTTTAAATATCTCGGAAACTATTATAGTTACAAAAAATCGTTCTGACTTCATCTTAAAGAGTATACTTGGAGCTATGAAAAAAAAAATATTCCGAAAACAAATTTTGAAAAATTATGAATTTATAGAATTTTGAATTTTCAAAGTTCATGAAAATCCAAGTTGCACATTAAATTTTTGGTTCCATTTTTTTTATATAATACCTTAAACTTATCTTAAAGGATCCTGAAATTTTTGAAACAAAACAACACCGTCCAGAAACTTTCAGGATCTTTAAAGATCAGTCCAAGGTATTATATGTATAAACAAAATTGAACCAAAAATTTAATGTTGACCGTGGATTAACACGACTTTGAAAAATTCAAAAAATCTTATTTTTGAAAAAACAAAAAACACCTTTCTGGAAATTCCAGGATCTTTTAAGATCAGTACAAGGTATTATATAAAAAAAATTGAACCAAAAATCTAAGGTGTAACTTGGATTGTCACGATTTTTGAAAATTCAAAATTCTCCAAATTCGTCATTTAAAAAATATTTTTTTCGGAATATATATATTTTTTTTTCATAGCCTCAAGTAAACTCTTGAAGACAAATCCGGAACAATTTTTCGTAATTATAATAGTTTCCGAGATATTTAAAAGATAAACTTGAAAGATTTGAAAATTTGTGAAATTTCGAATTTTTGATAACTTTCAATAGAAAAAAAATTTCCTTTGGTAGAATTTCCTTTTGTTAATAACGAAAACTTCTGACCAAATTTCATTGAGATTGAAAGGGGTCGATTCCAAGTCTAGGTCGATTTGACACGAAATGGCCCATATATATTAATCTAGTTTTGAATATATATTAATGAATTATATTTTCGACATGGAATGGCCCATATATATTAATCCAATTTTGAATATATATTAATGAATTATATTTTCACCAAATGTGCATTTGCTGGCTCGTAAGTGCAATTAACGATAAGAAAACAATATTTCTTTCTCGTACCGAAGACAAACTATGACACAAATGCGATTCCATTTATCGTTGATATATATATACAGAAAAAAAAAGAAATCTCAATCAAGAGACCGCAAAAACTGCAACAAATAGAGAGCCTCGAGCTTATAGTGTAATATTACAGCTCTGGCAAAACGTTCGAGCGTCATTTTAGTAATTATACCGAGGTAGAGAAAGATTGAAACGTCATTTGGCAAAAAGTCACCTGAACAAAAAAGCTATAGATCTCATCGCTTTTTTTTGGTCCCACGATTTTATATTCTTCGCCGATAATTTGTATCAAGAGGGTCTTTGGGGAATAACAAATTTGAAGATACTTGCAAATCCAAATTTTTACTTCACTCAATCATCATTTGTTTGCTAATTGCAAATCTTTCTTTGAGAGCCAATAACTTTAATTTTGGCCTCCTCATAATGCAAACTTCAGCAAGCAAATATAAAGCGATGAGGATGCAACTTTTAAAGTTTGATTATATATTTTCCAAAGTTTCGCACCAATATTGCTGAAAAATTAAATTCTGTTTGAAAAACGAAAATGGCAGAAAATTTCTCATTCCTTTCTCAACTTGACTTGACTTGATTCAACTTGAATTTAAATTTAAAAAGGATTTGAAAATTTTATCACATACACATTCACGGTCAATTTTCTTCTAAAGCCCGAATTTTAAGTCATAGGTTCTATCTTGAGATCGATCTTGAGATCAAACTTTTCATCGAATTCAAGTTGGGACTTAAGATCGAACTTAAGTTCCAATTTAAAATGAACCTTGAGTTTGAACTTGAGTGTCATTATGAGTTCATACTTAAGTTCAAACTTCAGTGTGTATTTCAGATCGATCTTAAGTTCAAACTTAAATCTGATTTCAAGTTTGATCTATCTTGAACTTGAACTTAAGTTCGATCGAACTTTAATTATCCCAACAACTAATGTCAAAACTTCATATCAATATATGAGCTCTGAAACAAAACACGGTCGAGGGACGCGATAATAGAAGTTCGATCGAACTTAATTCAAGCTCAAGATGGATCTTAAGATCAAACTTCAAACCAAGTTTAAGTTTAAACTTAAGATCGATCTGAAGTTCGCACTAAGGTTTGAACTTAAGTATGAACTTATACTGGCACTTAATTTCAAACTTAAAATTCATCTTAAATTGGAACTTGAGTTAAATGGAAAGTTTGATCTTAGATAAAACTTATGACTTAAAATTCGCGCTTTTAATACTTAAAAAAAATTCCTAAGAACATTTTTCGATTTTTTTGAATATTTTGAACAAATTGATAATATCAAATTAGTTTTCTGAATTAAACTGAAACTACTTTTATGAGGAAGCAAGATCACTATCAATCTTTAACGTTTAAGGTCTAAGGATAATTTTGACGTCCAAATTTGTTAATTCATGCTGTTTTATTGTCAGATTGAGACAGAGTTGTAAATAATGCATTACTATATTTATTACCAATTACACTGCATAATGTGAAATGGATAAGTGTACCATTACAAAAAACAAAAGTAATGTGTAATGGATGCATGTACCATTACAAGTAAAAAAAGTAATGTCTGATGGATGCGTGTTCCATTACAAATAAAAAAGTAATGTGTAATGTATGCACGTTCCATTGCAAATTACAATTTAAAAAAAAAGTAATTTGCAGTGGAGAATATTCCATTACAAATAGAAAAATTGACGCGCTCGTATTAGAAACATGCACATTGCTGTCTCATTATTTTATTTCGCTCACTAAAAGTTCATCCACAATTATCACAAATGATCCATAAAGTTAAAAAACAGAAACAAAAAAACAGACAGTTCATCGTTAAATATGAAGTACGAAAATGTACTCAACCCCAAAAATTATCCAACTTCATATCGAACTGGCAAAACTGGCACGCTGTTACCCATAATTATAAGCAATCTAATAAAAGTTACAAGTTAGTGATACAAAATTTATCGCTTTATTGAATCCCTAAATAATGTGCATGTTCTTTTTTTTTTAACTTTATGGATCATTTGTGATAGTTGTGGATGAACTTTTAGTGAGCGAAATAAAATAGTGAGACAGCAATGTGCAAGTTTCTAATACGAGCACGGCAATTTTTCTATCTGTAATGGAATATTCGCCACTGTAAATTATTTTTTTTTTAATTGTAATTTGTAATGAAACGTGCGTACATTACACATTACTTTTTTATTTGTCATGGAACACGCATCCATTACACATTACTTTTTTCATTTGTAATGGCACATGCATCCATTACACATTACTTTTTTATTTGTTTTGGGACATGCATACATTACACATTACTTTTTTTTATTTGTAATGGGACATGCATCCATTACACATTACTTTTTTTTAAATGTAATGGAACACGCATCGATTACACATTACTATTTTTATTTGTAATGGAACATGCATCCATTACACATTACTATTTTTATTTGTAAATGAACATGCATGCATTACATATTACTTTTTTATTTGTAATGGAACATGCATACATTACACATTACTTTTTTTAAATTCAATTGAACACCCATCCATTACACATTACTATTTTTATTTGTAATGGAACACGCATCCATTACACATTACTTTTTTATTTGTAATGGAACACGCATCCATTACACATTACTTTTTTATTTGTTTTGGGACATGCATACATTACACATTACTTTTTTTTATTTGTAATGGGACATGCATCCATTACACATTACTTTTTTTTAAATGTAATGGAACACGCATCGATTACACATTACTATTTTTATTTGTGATGGAACATGTATCCATTACACATTATTTTTGTTATTTGTAATGGGGCGTGCATCCATTACACATTACTATTTTTATTTGTAAATGAACATGCATGCATTACACATTACTTTTTTATTTGTAATGGAACATGCATACATTACACATTACTTTTTATCAATTCAATTGAACACCCACCCATTACACATTACTATTTTTATTTGTAATGGAACACGCATCCATTACACATTACTTTTTTATTTGTAATGGCTCATGCATCCATTAAACATAACTTTTTTTATTTGTAATGGGACATGCATCCATTAAACATAACTTTTTTTTATTTGTAATGGGACATGCATCCATTACACATTACTATTTTTATTTGTAATGGAACATGCATGCATTACACATTACTTTTTTATTTGTAATGGAACATGCATACATTACACATTACTTTTGTAATTTGTAATGGAAAACTTGTCCAATACACATTGTTTAAAGTAATGGGTAATGCATTACTTTTACATTATTATTTTTACAACTCTGGATTGAGATGAAAAAAAAAATCAAGACCGACGACGTTTGTTCGTTTCCATCGCTACTATTCACGAGTGTCAGCGCGCGCAATGAATTATTTGCAACGCGTGTATCTCAACGTAAAACACACAGCGGCCGATGCCGAGGTGAATTGCGTCACTTTTCTAAGCGAGCCTGACTAGACTAGGCGACGCCAATCTCTCTCGTACTAGTGACCAATACCTAGACGCGACTTTTACACGCACACACATTTATCTATGACTCTACGAGCTCGGGCGTCTCTCTCGGCCGTAGTTTCTATAAGTGTTGGTGCGCGCTGCGCTCGAGCTCTCTACCGCGGTTACACAGACGGTTTTTCAACTGGGAACTTCCGACTTGTCGTCCAGCAAATATTACTATATATACTGTGTAATACCCGCGGTTTTATCCAACGTATATTATCTTTCTCCTTCGACTTTTCTGTACTCGAGAAGAACTGGAGTGTGCACGAGCTTGGATGAATGAAAAAAGTACGATTGTTGAATTCTCGGTCATTGTTGGCTCTCGGAATTATCGTTGGCGGAGGAACTAGAATTTAAAGATAATGAGAGAAAAAATTCTAACGATGACTGCAAGTCCTAAGGCGCAATACCACCTTTGGCTGCCATTTTTTAAGAGTTTTTAATGCATTTTTTTTTCACAAAAAAAATGGGCAGAAATAAAATCGGTTTAAGGCATTTATTACTGTATCATTCAGATCGAAAAAAATATTTAATGCTGAAAAACTTAAAAACAGTCTCTTGTAAGTGGCGCCAAAGTATGAGGCTTTTGAGGAGCACTCTCGGTCTGCGGGGCAAAAAAGTCCTTGTACACTGAAAGAAATTTTATTGCACTATTTGGTTTTTTGCGTAACAAAAAGTAGAATAAAATATAGCAATTTAGGGACAATCGAGATACAGTTGCAAAAAGTACAATAGTGAGTAACGAAATACAGAGTTTGATATCTTCGGTTGCAATAACTCATAAGACTGTTGGAGTTTTACCTAAAATAATAACAGTATTTCTAAGTTTGTATATCATAATTTCCTATGGTCTGGGATACCGAAAATTACAATAGTGCTTTACAAATAGCGAAATAAAATATTTCACGTTTTGGTTAACTTATAGCAATCGTTCTGAGCTCGAATAGCAAAAATTACAATAGTGCTTTACAAATAGCGAAATAAAATATTTCACGTTTTGGTTAACTTAAAGCAATCGTTCTGAGCTCGGATAGCAAAAATTACAATAGTGCTTTACAAATAGGGAAATAAAATATTTCACGTTTTGGTCAACTTATAGCAATCGTTCTGAGCTCGGATAGCAAAAATTACAATAGTGCTTTACAAATAGCGAAATAAAATATTTAACGTTTTAGTCAACTTATAGCAATCGTTCTGAGCTCGGATAGCAAAAATTACAATAGTGCTTTACAAATAGCGAAATAAAATATTTCACGTTTTGGTCAACTTATAGCAATCGTTCTGAGCTCGGATAGCAAAAATTACAATAGTGCTTTACAAATAGCGAAATAAAATATTTCACGTTTTGATTAACTTAAAGCAATCGTTCTGAGCTCGGATAGCAAAAATTACAATAGTGCTTTACAAATAGCGAAATAAAATATTTCACGTTTTCGCCAACTTATAGCAATCGTTCTGAGCTCGGATAGCAAAAATTACAATAGTGCTTTACAAATAGCGAAATAAAATATTTCACGTTTTGGTTAACTTAAAGCAATCGTTCTGAGCTCGGATAGCAAAAATTACAATAGTGCTTTACAAATAGCGAAATAAAATATTTCACGTTTTGGTTAACTTATAGCAATCGTTCTGAGCTCGAATAGCAAAAATTACAATAGTGCTTTGCAATCAGTAAAATAAGATCTTGCGGGGTTTGGTATCAGGGCATTGCAATCTCTCTAAACCACTATTCTTAAAGTCACATCCGTCCCGGGAGGCTCATAGCTACGGCTATGAGCCTCCCGGCTCTTACTTGACTAATTAATCATGAGATTAGTCAGTTTTTACTTAACTAATTAATCATGAAATTAATCAGTTAAGCGAAAGCTTAAGTTATTTATCCTCGCTCCCATAAAGAGCACGAGCTCCACTGAAGGGCAATGGTGATTTGATTTAAGTAAGTAGTCTTTGGTCCATAAGACTGCGCGACTACAGAGCGCGGGTAGTGTTCCAACAATTTAATGTTAATTGAGGACGTCGTATCCCGGACTTTATCGGTGCTCGGTGACTGTCTCGCTGGCGCGAGAGCGCGCGCCGACCGTCGTCACCTAGCGGATCTCGGGCGAAGTGATGAGACTGTGGCAGGCTCCAGGTCGTCCCGTTACAATATACATATATATATATATGAATTTTTCCTCGGCCGAACTCGGGTCAGCTCGAGAACATTCGGCAACTTTTGCAATAGTGTTTTACGATTTTCCCCAAGTCCGCGTTACAAAAGGTACAAGTGCTTCTCATTTAAATGTGCGTTCTTATTGAGAATGGTAAATTTTGATATATTCATTGCAACTTATATTATTTTAAATAACAATTTTTGAAATTATCCTAGCAAAATTTCTAAAGAGTCGCTATCATTATTTACAATTTTAATTCTCCAAGAGTAGAATAGCAATTTTTCCAAAAGTCATACAGTAATTCTTGTTTTTCAAGATAATATTAATACATATAGAAATAGCATAATGTCCTATTATTATAGGAATGTTTACGATTGTACCTTGTTTGTCCCTAAATTGCTATATTTTATTGTACTTTTCGTTACGCGAAAAACCAAATAGTGCAATAAAATTTCTTTCAGTGTAGCTCGTACACTAACTGGCACAGGACAGCCAAACTACGGGTGTAGGACCTTATCTATACTAAGTTTTTCTTAGGGAGAGCGGGAGGTCCTACCCTTTTTCCGTTTTCAGGAAATCCTCAAGTGAAATTTCGTTCTGGTCATCAGCGACCCGGTCTGACCGCAGAGGGTTAAAAGTGCCAAGAACCATTCTGATCAGACTCGACCGATTATTAAAAAACGTTGAAAAACCGATATTTCAATGGGCTATAGAACAAAAAATAATGATTTTTCGGCTCCATGAATCCTGACCATTTGCAAATTCAATTCACTTTGGCTGATTCATGACTCCGGCGGATGGTGAATTTTTTTTTGGCATTCAGAGGTTCATAGCGTGTGTTTTGGATCGGAAATTTCCCGGGTAACACAAATGTACTATTTGCGATGGTAAATTCCTTACGAATCTTGCTTTAAAGTGCCAAAAACCATTTTGGGAGGCTTGAAATTTTGGAAATTGAAAAAAAAAAGATTCTCTTCGTTTTCATTGCGGACACAATTCGGCTTGTATCTCAACGATATACTGGATGCGTGTTCCATTACAAATAAAAAAGTAATGTGTAATGGATGCGTGTTCCATTACAAATACAAAAAGTAATGTGTAATGTATGCATGTTTCATTATAAATAAAAAAAGTAATGTGTAATGGATGCATGTCCCATTACAAATAAAAAAGTAATGTGTAATGGATGCATGTTCCATTACAAAAAAAAAGTAATGTGTAACGGATGCATGTGCCATTACAGATAAAAAACATAATTTGCAGTGGAGAACATTCCGTTACAAATAGAAAAATTGCCGTGCTCGCATTAGAAACTTGCACATTGCTGTCTCATTACTTTGATTCGCTCAGTAAAAGTTCATCCACAATTAGCACAAACGATCCATGAAGTTAAAAAATAGAAACAAAAAAAACAGACAGTTCATCGTTAAATATGAAGTATGAAAATGTACTCAACCCCAAAAATTATCCAACTTTATATTGAACTTGCTTTTACACGCTGTTACCCATAATCATAAACAATCTAATAAAAATTACAAGTTACTAATAAAAAATTTGTCGCTTTATTGAATCCCTAAATAATGTGCATGTTCTTTTTTTTAACTTTATGGATCATTTGTGATAATTGTAGATGAACTTTTAGTGAGCGAAATAAAATAATGAGACAGCAATGTGCAAGTTTCTAATACGAGCACGACAATTTTTCTATTTGTAATGGAATATTCCCCACTGAAATTACTTTTTTTAAAAATTGTAATTTGTAATGGAACGTGCATACATTACACATTACTTTTTTATTTGTAATGGGACACGCATCCATTACACATTACTTTTCTTATTTGTAATGGCACATGCATCCATTACACATTAATTCTTTTATTTGTAATGGGACATGCATCCATTACACATTACTTTTTTTATTTGTAATGGAACATGCATACATTACACATTACTTTTTGTTACTTGTAATGGCACATGCATCCATTACACATTACTTTTTTTATGTGTCATGGAACACGCATCCATTACACATGACTTTTTTTATTTGTCATGGAACACGCATCCATTACACATTACTTTTTTATTTGTAATGGCACATGCATTCATTACACATTACTTTTTTTATTTGTAATGAGACATACATCCATTACACATTACTTTTTTTAATTGTAATGGAACACGCATCCATTACACATTACTACTTTCATTTGTAATGGAACATGCATACATTACACATTACTTTTTTTATTTGTCATGGAACGCGCATCCATTACACATTACTTTTTTTATTTGTAATGGGACATGCATCCATTACACATTACTTTTTTTAATTGTAATGGAACACGCATCCATTACACATTACTATTTCCATTTGTAATGGAACATGCATACATTACACATTACTTTTTTATTTGTAATGGCACATGCATTAATTACACTTTACTTTTTTAAATTGTAATCGAACACGCATCCATTACACATTACTATTTTCATTTGTAATGGAACATGCATACATTACACATTACTTTTTTTATTTATCATGGAACGCGCATCCATTACACATTACTTTTTTTTATTTGTAATGGCACATGCATCCATTACACATTACTTTTTTTATTTGTAGTGGGACATGCATCCATTACACATTACTTTTTTTAATTGTAATGGAACACGCATCCATTACACATTACTACTTTCATTTGTAATGGAACATGCATACATTACACATTACTTTTTTTATTTGTCATGGAACGCGCATCCATTACACATTACTTTTTTTATTTGTCATGGAACGCGCATCTATTACACATTACTTTTTTATTTGTAATGGCACATGCATTAATTACACTTTACTTTTTTAAATTGTAATCGAACACGCATCTATTACACATTACTATTTTCATTTGTAATGGAACATGCATACATTACACATTACTTTTTTTATTTGTCATGGAACGCGCATCCTTTACATATTACTTTTTTTATTTGTAATGGCACGTGTATCCATTACACATTACTATTTTCATTTGTAATGGAACACCCATCCATTACACATTCTTTTTGTGATTTGTAATGGCAAACTTGTCCAATACACATTGTTTAAAGTAATGGGTAATGCATTAATTTTAGATTACTATTTTTACAACTCTGTTGCTAACCGAACTGTCGTCTCGTAAAAGACAGAGAAAAAAAAATGAGCGAGATCGGCTAACTTAGTTGACACGAATCGCACGTAACTTCACATGCTGAGCGATGGCGACGACGACTAGCGCGTCCTCGACCTTGAACATATCAGCCCTCATGCGCTGCGTGCTCCTCTCCCTCCCTCTCTCTCTCTTTCTTATTCTCTCTCCTCGCGCTCTGGTGTGCGCTCAACGACGACGAATGAATGCGAACATACGCTTCGGAAGTATGCGAAAAATGCGGGTGCACCCGTCGTCCGTGACGCTCGCAATCTCGTATCTCGTTTCTTCTTTTTGTTCTCGCCGACTTCCCCCTTGCTTAATGACACTTGTTCTTATTCTTCTCATTCGTAATCGCTTATTTTTAATTTTTTTTTTTTTAAGTTTTATTTTCCTCTACTTTGCTCCTCTCAAATCGTGTACAACTTAATAGCAGCTTGTTACATACCAATTCGACAATTGTTCGACGTTTTCAGAGAAATGTATCGACATTAACGTTGCTATAACCTTCGAGGAAAGCGTTGGGACTAGGGCTACCATTTCGAAATTTGAAAAGTCCTGAGAAAAAGCCGGACTTTTAAAAAAAAGTCCGGACATTTTAGTCAAGTCGTGAAGTTGATCGATTGATAACAATTATTTATTTATTTTATTTATTATTTTTTTATTGTTTTTTTTTAAATTTATTATTCATTTATTTATAAATTTATTTATTATAAAGATTATTTTTTTATGTTTTAATTGGTATAGTTGATTGATGAAGAAAAATATTATTTTATGTTTGAACTAGAAATGACTGAATATATGAATTTTTTCAGAATTTTCTCTCCATTTTGAAATTCCCGTTTTGAAATTTTTAGAATGGCTGTATTTTTGTATTTTTGGCCTATAATGTCTTTGAAACTTTTCAAAGCTGACGATAGACCTGTGTGCAAAAACATATGGGTCATTCCATGTCAAATCGACCAAAAGTTGGAATCGACCCCTTTCAATTTCGATGAAATTTGGTCAGAAGTTTTCGTTTTCAATAAAATAAAGTTCTACTAACGGCAAAAGAATTCAATTTTTTTTTCGAAACTTATGCAAAATTCAAAATGTCACAATTTTTCAAATCTGTTAAGTGTATTTTTTAAATATCTTGAAAACTATTATAGTTACGAAAAAACGTTCAAAATTAGTTTTAAAGAGTATACTTGGGGCTACGAAAAAAAAAAATTCCGAATTTTTTTTTTGAAAAATGATGAATTTGGAGAATTTTGAATGTTCAAAAATCCTAAAAATCCAAGTTCCATATTATATATTTGGTTTAATTTTTTTTGGATAATACCTTTCACTGATCTCAAAAGATCCTGAAAATTTCAGAGAGGTGTTTTTTTTGTTTCAAAAATATAAATTTTTGAATTTTGGTAAAAATTTTTTTTTTTTCAAATTGTCATTAATTGAAATTTTGACTGCTCAAAATTACAGAATTACATGATAGCTCATCTTTACTTAATTTAGTGGAAAAACAAAAAATTTTTTTTTTTCAAATACAAAAAATTTTATTTTTGAAACAAAAACACACCATCCTGCATATTTCAGGATCATTTAAGATTAGAACAAGGTATTATACAAACAAAAATTTAAGCAGAACTTTATTGTTTATCGTAGATTTGCACGATTTTTAAAAATTCAAAAATTCATATTTTTGAAACAAAAAAACACCTGTCTGAAAATTTCAGGATCTTTTAAGATCAGTACAAGGTATTATATTAAAAAAATTGTACCAAATATAAAATATGGAACTTGGACTTTTACAATTTTTGAACATTCAAAATTCTCCAAATTCATCATTTTTCAACATTTTTTTTTCGTAGCCCAAGTATACCCTTTAAAACTAATTCAGAACGATTTTTCGTAACTATAATAGTTTTCAAGATATTTAAAAAATAAACTTGACAGATTTGAAAAATTGTGAAATTTTAAATTTTGCATAACTTTCGAAAAAAAAATTTCAATTTTTTTTTCCTTTGGTAGAACTTTGTTTTATTGAAAACGAAATCTTCTGACCAAATTTCATCGAAATTGAGAGGGGTCGATTCTAACACTTGGTCGATTCGACAGGGAATGACCCATATACAAAATTGGCAATTTTTCGTTTCTACTTCAGAATGTTTTTTATAATATTTGAAAGTAGAGAAAAAATTCTGAGAATTCTTAAAAAAATGATTGAATAATTATTTGTTTAGACAATTTATTAATAACTTTTGGGCGATATTATTATTGACAATTGTTGTTTATGGCGTGCCAAATGTTGCTGGATTTTTTCAAATTTTTATTGTACCACGAAGTACGAAAATTTCAATCAGATAAAATTTTTGGCTGGGACTGTAGGGGTAAAGCATCCTTAACCGACGTTTTTCTGGCGTAATTGTTTTTTTCCTTTTTTTATCTCTCAAAATGTAAGTACGCAAATGCGAGTACGCGAGATAGGAAAATAACGCGAATGCGATACACCCACACTTTTGCCGAGTATCGTTCGTTATGCATCATCGAAAAGTGCTCGAAAGAGGGAGAGAGGAGAAGCCAGTGAGATACGAATGAATCGCTAACGAGTGTGATTTCGAATGCCACAATAATCTAATCTTATAGAACCGGAGGTGTGGGCAATCGATTGGGTAACGCGAGGACTAAAAAGAATATTTTTCATGCTTACATGGAAAAAAATGATCAGTGAGAACTGCTGAGATTCCCATTAAGTTTTACAGTTTTCCCCATCAACGGCGCCTCCTGGAAGGGCAAACAGTGAAATTTGCATATTTCTTTAATACAATATACAGATGTCACATATGATATAGTACATGCCCATCAGACGAATTTTTACAGTGTGGAACAGTAAAATGTACACTATGTGAAACGTTCCCGTAGTAAAAAACTCCATTGAATCGCCAATGGCAACCAATGGTCCTCATACGACTCCATTGGACAATGAATGGGGACCCATTGAGATTTCCACATTTTTCAATGGCGTATAGGAACGACCATTGATCAGTGAATGGATATCCATTGAAAAGTCACCATTGCCCAAAGACGTCCATTGAACAACAAATGCGGATGAACCGAATGATCGGCATTGCTCAATGATGCCCATTGGAAAGCAAATGCTGATGAACAAAATGATCAGCTTTACCCAATGATGTCCATTGGGAAGTAAATGCGGATGGACTGAATGATCACCATTACCCAAAGATGTCCATTGGAAACCGCGTCGCGTTAGTTCCGAGACTTGGCGCGAGATGTCGCAGGACGGCAACCCGCTAAACTCCCATACGGATTATGCGAAGAGTATGCTTATCTAGACGAGTGTGAGCACATAAAATTAGCAGAAGTCGGTGTTCAAAAAATCCATGCAAGGAGTTCTTGCCGACTGATGCCCATGGGATAATCCCTATTCCGTTTGAAATGGGGAAGTCAATCCTCATTGGAAAATCCCTATTCGATTTCAAATGGGGAATTCAATGGTGAAAATGTCCTTGGGCAATTCGGCATTCATCTCCATTGGTTATTTTAGCAATGGGGAATGAATAGCGATTTTTCAATGGTGACGAATGGAGTTTTTTACTATATGGAAGAATCTTCATTGATGATCACCATTCATTCCCCATTGCCTACAAAAACCAATGGAGATGAATGCCGAATTGCCTATGGGGATTTTCTTCATTGAATCCCCATAGGATAATCCCCATTCCGTTTCAAATGGGGAAGTCAATCCTCATTGGAAAATCCTCATTCGATTTCAAATGGGGAATTCAATGGCGAAAATTCCCTTAGGCAATTCGGCATTCATCTCCGTTGGTTATTTTGGCAATGGGGAATGAATGGGGATTTTTCAATGGCGACGAATGGAGTTTCTTACTACGGGTTATATTTCTGTTGTATTCGGTGAACTTTTTACACATTTCACATTGTAAAAATTATTCAGGGCCCGTGAAAATATTACAGTGTACATTGTAAAAATTGAAAAGTAATATATTTTGCGGTATGTTTTTTATTTTTCACTGAAAATACTACAATTTCTAAAATAAATTATAGTGTAGTGAAACGCTTCGATATTTGAATAAATTTCAATTTATTCAAATATTGCAATAAACCGTTATTTATCCTCGCTCATGCTCATAGCTACGAGGGCTTGTACTTGACTAATTAATCGTGAGATCAATTAATGAAGCGAATTTAGTTTAACCTCGCACCCATAAAAAGCACGAGCGTCACCGAAATGCAATGGTGATCTGTTAAGAAAATATAGTCTTCAGTCCATAGGACTGCTCGACCACAGAACGCGGGTGATGTTCCAACAATTGTATGTCAATTGAGGACGCCGACGTTGGCAATACATCGGACCTTATAGGTTCTCCGTGGCTCTCTCGCTGGCGCGAGAGGGCGCGCCGTCCGACGCTATCTAGCGGATCTCGGGCGAAATGCAGAGATCGTGGCACGCCGCAGGTCGTCCCGTTACAGTGCTGCACTGTAAAAATTAAAATTGACGTTGCATTTTTTGCGGCGCGCATTTGATTTTTCACTGGGAACACTGCAATTTCTAATTATGTGCTTTGAACATTCTACAGAGACCATTGTAAATTTTACAGTTCCAACACAGTGGATTTCGTCGTTTCTGCTTGTTATTTCTGCTTTGTCATTTTTTTTGCGGTGAACATTGCTTTTTTTACAGTGTAAATCAGCATTTATAATGGTTTGAAAAGTAGAAACTACATTAAATTCATTAATTTATAATGGATTCCCAGTAAAACGCCTGAATTACAGTTCTAAACCGTATATTCTGCATTGAATTCAGTAATTTTTTAAATATAACACATGAATTGTCACTGATCATTTTTTTCCGTGTATCGTTAAAAGTAAACTTTTGTGCATAGACGCTGAAAAAAATTGTCCAAGTGATCAAACTGTGCCAAAAATTGTTGACGATGCTTCCTGATACTTAAAACTCAAAATATTATCCCGGTAAAGGAAAATCAATTTTTGGCTTCTCCAGTGATGATTTATTAATATTAATATTTCGATTTGGAAAATACCCAAATATTAATAGGGTCATTCCATGTCAAATCGACCAATAGTTGGAATCGACCCCTTTCAATTTCGATGAAATTTGGTCAGAAATTTTCTTTTATAATAAAACGGAGTTCTACCAAAGGAATTTTTTTTTTCGAAAGAAATGCAAAATTCATAATTTCTCCATTTTTTCCACTTTTCAAGTTTATTTTTTACATATCTCGAAAACTATTATCATTACGAAAAAATCGTCCTGGGTTTGTCTCAAAGAGAATACTTGGGGCTGCGAAAAAAAAAAATTCCGAAGAAATTTTTTGAAAAATTATGAATTTGGAGAATTTTAAATTTTTTAAAATCCTGAAAATCCACGATTAACATTACATTTTTTCTTCAATTTTTTGTATATGTTGCCTTGTACTGATCTTAAAAGATCCTGAAATTTTCAGAATTGGGTTTTTTTTTCAAAAATATGAATTTTTGAATTTTTAGTTAAAAAAAAAATTTCACCTCTAAGTTAAGTAAAGTTGAGCAATCATGTAATCTCGTAATTTTGAGCAGTAAAAATTTCAATTAATGACATAAGATGTAAAAACAGAAACATAAATGAATTTGCGTTTTTATTTTTTTGGTAAAGCGTTTTAAGCGTAAACTTAATATACATGTATATTACTTATCAAAACAAAGTCTAGAATACCGCGAATCTTCATTAATTACAGAAAGCATCGGAGAAATCATTGAAGAGTTTACCGGACGCAAAAGTATTTTTTCACTTTTTTTTACTGGGACGCTTACAAATAACTTTTCACGCACAAAAAGAGAATACGTCACTTTCCTATATAGTCACTTCAGACTTTCTCTAACTTTAGAGAGAAAGAAGAAACCAAATTTCGATTCAATTTTGAAGGTGTGGGAAATTTGTAATCTTGATTCTCCGCCAGACACTTTGTACGTGTAACGTCATCTCTTTTAACGATTCCTAAGATTCTCCAGATAAAGAATTTTCAACCAAAAAAAGTAAATATAATGTATTTATTTTCCGAGGCAGCTTTTACTTTATCAATTGGGTGAAAGAGAATCTTTGGAAGATCCAAAAAAAGCGAGCGTTCGAAAAACTCTTTTTATTAAATAAAAAAAAATTCAACCGTGAGAATATAAAAAATTATAAGTGAAGTTGAATTTTGAATTACACGACTCATTTTTTTTCGAGTGTCTCAATTTTTCACCAATAATATACGAATTTCCTTTTGACTTCTCGGAAGCCTCACACGAAAAAAAATGATCAGTGGCAGTTCATGTGTAATATTTAAAAAATTACTGAATTTAATGCAGAATACGGTTCAGAACTATAATTCAGGCGTTTTACTGGAAATCCATTATAAATTAATGGTTTAATGTAGTTTCTACTTTTTAAACCATTATAAATGCTGATTTACACTGTAAAAAATGCAATGTTCACCGCAAAAAAAATGACAAAGTAGAAATAACAAGCAGAAACGACGAAATCCACTGGGTTTGAACTGTAAAATTTACAATGGTCTCTGTAGAATGTTCAAAGCACATAATTAGAAATTGCAATGTTCCCAGTGAAAAATCAAATGCGCGCCGCAAAATATGCAACGTCAATTTCAATTTTTACAGTGTGGCACTGTAACGGGACGACCTGCGGCGTGCCACGATCTCTGCATTTCGCCCGAGTTCCGCTAGATAGCGCCGGACGGCGCGCCCTCTCGCGCCAGCGAGAGAGCCACGGAGAACCTATAAGGTCCGGTGTATGACCAACGTCGGCGTCCTCGATTGACATACAATTGTTGGAACATCACCCGCGTTCTGTGGTCGAGCAGTCCTATGGACTGAAGACTACATTTTCTTAACAGATCACCATTGCATTTTGGTGACGCTCCTCGGCTCCTACTCTTTATGGTTGCGAGGTTAAACTTGATTCGCTTCATTAATTGATCTCTCGATTAATTAGTCAAGCCCAAGCCCTCGTAGCTATGAGCCTGAGCGAGGATAAATAACGGTTTATTGCAATATTTGAATAAATTGGAATTTATTCAAATATCGAAACGTTTCACTGCACTATAATTTATTTTAGAAATTGCAGTATTTCCAGTGAAAAATAAAAAACGTACCGCAAAATATACTACGTTCTTTTCAATTTTTACAATGTATACTGTAATTTTTGCACGGGCCCTGGATAATTTTTACAATGTGAAATGTGTAAAAAGTTCACCGGATGCAACAGAAATATAACGTTTCACATAGTGTACATTTTACTGTTCCACACTGTAAAAATTCGTCTGATGGGCATGTACTATGTACTATTAAAGAAATATGCAAATTTCACTGTTTACCCTTCCAGGAGGCGCTGTTGATGGGGAAAACTGTAAATATTAATCGGAATCTCAGCAGTTCTCACTGATCATTTTTTTCCGTGCAAAATTAATCTTTTAACTTAGCTTGACTTTTAATGAAAATTATAAATTTTTGAAATTTTTTTTTCACGTTATTTATTACTCAAATAGGTATTTCAGCTCACAAAGTATCTTCATTGTTATTTTCACAGTGCGTAGAGTGAAAAAAAAAATTTGCATTTCCTGCCTGGGTGTTTGCTCTCTATCGACAAGCTTATTCGACCGACGATGAGTTGCGCCTCGTTGAAAGAACTTCTTATCAATATATGCCGAATGCGAGTTTATCGCGAACGAGAAATGCAAAGGTTCTCGACCCCCAGGGATTATTAGGCTGTATGCATATTATTCATGAAGCCGGTAAGTATTTATTTTTTTTCCTCGACGTTCCAGATATTACACTCAGCCATTTTATAGTGCCGTTCATATAATTAATTGTTATTCAATAAAAAAATTTATACCATTTTCGATGACTCAAACAATAATTATAAGGTTTTTTGAACCAGGATTTCTTCTAAATATCTAAAAACAAAGTTCGAACAAAGTTCAAACAAAAAACAAATTTTTTTCCATTAAACCATAAATAATCACACTAGAGAAGTAGCTATTGTTCGATAAGCAGGGAAAAAATGGATTTTTTCTCTTAAGACGGTATTCTGGTCTTGAGTTTTGAAGAAATCAATTTTTTTTGCAGATTCTCAAAGTTTAGACCTTTAAGAATATATCCTTGAAAGGAAATTTTTAAATTCCAATAATTTACGCAGTTATAGCTATTTTAGTGACGCAGCAACTACGCCCGTCCCGTCAGAGCGTTCTGGTCTAGAATTTTGAAAAAAACAATTTTTTTTGTATATTCCCAAATTTTAGACCTGTAAGAATATATGAGGCAATCCACGCCATTTCGATCAACTTCTTGCCTTGATGTTTTCGATTTTCCTCTAAATTTGTTATATAAAAAAGGACGTTGAAAAAAAATTTCCCAAATTCTTTCAGAATTTTTTGGTCACGCGTTCTTTGAATTTTTTTTTCAAAATTCAAAAAATTGGAAAAAAAAATTACTCGTAGAGTATTAAAATCTCCAATTTGGGACAAGGCCGAAAAATGTTGTTATATTTTATTAGATTATTCTAAATTTTTTCAGATTTTACAAGAGGGCCCCTTAAAAAAAAAAATCCAAAGAACGCGTGACTAAAAAATTCTGAAATAATTTGGAAATTTTTTTTTCAGTGTTCTTTTATATAAAAAATTTAGAGGAAAATCGAAATCATCAAGGCAAGATTTTGATCGGAATGTCGTGGAATGACACGACAAAATCTTGTCTCGATGATTTCGATTTTCCACTCGATTTTTCATAGGAAAAAACACATTGAAAAAAAAATTCCCAAATTTTTTCAGAATTTTTTGGTCACGCGTTTTTTGGATTTTTTTTTTAAAGGACCCCTGTGAAAAATCTGAAAAATTCAGAATAATCTAATAAAATATAACCAAATTTTTGGACTTTGTTCCAAAATGGATATTTTAATACTCTATGAGTAAAATTTTTTTTTTCAATTTTTTGAATTTTACTCACAGAATATTAAAATATCCATTTTGGAACGAAGCCCAAAAATTTTGTTATATTTTATTAGATTTTTCTGAATTTTTTCAGATTTTACAAAGTTGTCCCGTTTTTTTTTTAAATAAATCCAAAGAACGCGTGACCAAAAAATTCTGAAAAAATTTGGGAAATTTTTTTTCAATGTCCTTTTTTATATAAAAAATTTAGAGGAAAATCGAAAACATCACGGCAAGAAGTTGATGGAAATGGCGTGGATTGCCTCATATATACTTGAAAGGATTTTTTTTATTCTAACAACTTACGCAGTTATAGCTATTTTAGTAATGCATAGGGAGTATTCTGGATTAGAATTTTGAAAAAATCAATTTTCTTTGCATATTCTTAAAGTTCAGACTTTTAAGAATATATTTATGAAACGATTTTTTTTACGATTTTAAACTATTTTACTATTGTTATGACTCTGGCCGCGAAAGCCTTAAAACTATTTTACTATTGTAAAAAAATTAAAAACTATGAAAAGAAGAGTCGGAAAACGCCATTTTTCTCAGACGGTCGACATTTTGCGAAAATTGTATTTTCTGTTTTTTTATTAATTAAGAATCTTTTTTCAAAATTTTGTATAGGATAACTAGAATGGTTGCATTCGTGTAAACCAAGACATTGTTTGTTTATTGTACGAGTGCGCAAAGTGCCAGTTTGAGCACGCGCAGCGTGTGCAAAGTGGCACTTTGCGCACGGAGTGCAATAAAACTGTTTTTACAACATATTGTTTCATCCTTCGAAAATACAAAAAACAAAATTATTTTCTTATTTTGATTTTTCGTAATAAAAAATGATTTTGTTTTTTGTATTTTCGAAGGACCAAACAATGTTGTAAAAACAGTTTTGTAGCCATATCTGATAATGTTCGAAAAATTAATTTTTGGTATAAAAATATAATCGTCTCGTTTTTTTGGTGACCGAACAATAACACGGTTTTTGGTGAAAATTTAAATTTAAATTCAATCGGTTCAATAATTTCAAAATAATTTTTTCAATCATCGACTGCAAAGTTTCTAAAATCAGCAAAATCCTCAAAATTGCACATCTCCCTCCTGCTACGATTATCTAATTTATAATTCAGCCAATCCTGCAAATTTCAAATCGAAATTCTCCAAATATTCTACCTCAACCCTGAAGAATAAAATACCTCCGTATAAAAAAAAACCAACATGTTTTTCCGCTAAAAAAAAAAATATAATCACCCCATAAACCGTTTAGCAGTCGCGCTCTTTTCAATTAACTATCTCCTGTGATCGAATCCATTATCGAATCCATTACCCAGTTATTCTATCTTTATATTCCATGTCTCGCGTGTCAAAGAAACGTTTAACGATCGATCTGCGCGGGGAAGAGAGAAAACGAATCCATCGATCTCACGTTATTCGAGACCAATTTGTGAGAAGAGTTGAAGGGATTAATGCCACACTCTTCGTCTCAAAAGTGCGGCATCGATCAATCGTTAACCCATAAAAATTGAAAAATTACAACGTCCATTGACACTGGCCAGGGCGGAAAAACGCCCCATCGGTAATCTCGCCCCCCCCCCCTCCAATTTTCCAACCGTCACAAACTGACGATCAAGCATAGAGGGGAGGGTGGGGCACGATGGCCCCCCCTAAAAAATTCGGTAAAAAAAAAATTGTTGGTTCCTTGTCAAAGTATCATAAATTTCATGTGTTGACTCATTTTTAGGCCAATCCGCGGAACTTGGGGCATAACGGACCACCCTAACAAATTCGGTCGGAAAATATTTCTTTTGTCTTCCAATTATGATGAATTTGATGTGTTCATTCATTTTAAGGCCTATGCACTACATCAGGGGTAAAATGGACCATCGAAAAAGAAAAACATTTTTAACGTTGAACATTTTTTTGTAATTAAAAAAAAAGAAAAAATTCATTTTTTAGAGGACGGTCTTGCCCCAGAATGTTTTTTTCCGGCCAAATGTCGGTGATTTCGTTCAAGATAGAACAAAAGTAAACTGATTTCATGGGATGAAAGCCACAAAAAGTATTAAACGGCTTAGGGGGGCCATCTTGCCCCACCCTCCCCTATATCTAACCTCGAAAAACATTATCGAACGTCAATGGCAAATAAAGTGAAGCACACGTGCGTGTGTATATATATATATATATATATATATATATTTTTTATTTCCATTTACATTCAATAATGTGACACATAGGCCGCGGGCACGCTCGAAACGGAAAACAGGGATTTTCTTTCTTCGTATAATAATCGAGGATACATCGAAAAAGCCACCCCACATAGTGCAAGGAAAAATATTTTCTTTATTCCCTTCGACACATATACACGAAATGGAACGCAATAAGGTCTCGTTGAGAATAAAGGTGCAAAAGAAACGAGGGGTTTAAGAAAGGGGGGTGGGGGGTTGATTTTTCAATGCACAGATACCGTTGGCATCGTGCTTGTTTTTTTTTTCTCCCTCTTCTTTTTCCTCTTCTCCTGCGCTATTAAAACGCGTCGGTACGTTGCATCGCGGACAACAAAAACCCAGCGAATACGTACCCTTATACCTGATGCATGTATACATGTGCGACATAGAAAAACGCCGGCCTATATCCTGTGAAAATGACGAAAAGGAAAATATCGCGACTGTAAAAGATAAATGCACGTTACACCGTGTAACGCGAGGGGGTTTTGGAGGATTCGCACTCACGCGTGCGTATCGTAATGTGGGGAAAAATGGAACAATTTTCCACATTTTATTGATTGATTTGAAATATTTCGAGTATATTTCTTATCACCAAAATTTAGTGCAAAATAAAATTAAAAAAAAAAAAACATTATTTTGTTGTCAAGTAAATTTGGCACGAAATCGTTTTTTTTTACAAATTAATTTTTTTGACGAAATTAATTAAAAAGAACTGATCATAGCTGGGCAAAGTACCGGAAAGTACTTAAGTACAACGTACCGTAAGTACTTGGAGTATCAAGTACCGGCAGTATTTGAAGTACTACGTATTTATTACTTGAAGTATACTTATGATTTCAAGTACTCGAAGTGCGAGTACTTGAAAAATCAAGTACAAAGTGTCAAGTACTTTTCAAGTTTTCAGGTATATCTCGTAAGTTCTAGTACTTACATTTGATTTCTTATTCTCATTTGATTTTGATTTGAGTACTTTTTGTATCAAAACATATTTTCACCTTGTGCAATACTCTGAGATTAGCGGAGCTGGGAAAACCGAAAAGTACTTCAAGTACAAAGTACAAAGTACTTCAAGTACAAAGTACAAAGTACTTCAAGTACAAAGTACAAAGTACTTCAAGTACAAAGTACAAAGTACTTCAAGTACAAAGTACAAAGTACTTAAAGTACAAAGTACAAAGTACTTCAAGTACAAAGTACAAAGTACTTCAAGTACAAAGTACAAAGTACCGCAAGTACTTCAAGTATCAAGTACTGTAAGTACTTGAAGTATCAAGTACCGTAAGTACTTGAAGTATCAAGTAACGGCAGTACTTGAAGTATCACGTACTTATTACTTGAAGTACTTAAGATTCAATGTACTTGAAGTACGAGTACTTGAAAAATCAAGTACCAAGTATCAAGTACTTTTCAAGTTTTCGGGTATATCTCGTAAGTTCTAGTACTTCAATTTGATTTCTTACTCTCATCATTTGATTTTTATTCGATTACTTTTTGTATCAAAACATATTTTCACCTTGTGCAATGCACTGAGATTAGGCTGAGGCAGTTTGAAACAGAAGTATTTATACATAAAATTTATACATAGAATTTAAAATAATTTAAAAAAAAGCATTGACGATTCTAAGTATGATTTATTTTGATACAAGTTTGAAAACGAAGAAATAAAGAATATAATACATTGATTTTTAAAACTACTCTAACTTCGTGTTCGTCTTCAAAAAACTTTCGTGGACGTCATTTGAGGGACATTATGATGTCTATACGTCACGAAATATTATTTTCAATTACATATTCAAAGATTTTGTACACGCAACCGTCAGCAATAAGACACTTTCAAAAGTACTTGATACTTGTACTTGAAAAAGTACTTGAAGTACAGAAAAGTATTTGAAATTTCAAGTACAATATTCGAAGTACAAGCCAAGTACTTAAAAATTTAAGTACAATACTTGAAGTACTTTGTGCGTAAAATACTTGATACTTGTACTTGAAAAAGTACTTGAATTACGGAAAAGTATTTGAAATTTTAAGTACAATACTTGAAGTACTTTCTAAGTACTTCAAGTACTTTTTAAGTACTTCAAGTACGTCGCAAGTACCGGGTACTTCAAGTACTGCCCAGCTCTGGAATGAATTATGTTTTTTTATTATTTTAACAACAAAATTATCTTTAAAAAATTAATTTTGTTGTTAAAAATTAAGTTAATAAATCAATTTTGCTAAAAAAATTGAGTCCTCTGTAGTTGCAAGGAAAGCACAAATAAATTTGGTGACATATAATATGAGACAAAATATTTTTTGGGTTATTCAAAAATAATTAATTCAAAGATGGTGAATTCCAATATTCTTTCTTAAATTTTAGATGCGTGGGGCTCGAAGAGTCGACTAACCAATATTTCGAACGGCCGAAATCCCGAATTTTACGATTACGAGCGTTAGAACAACGAAACGCCGAAATCTCGATCGCCAGAAAAGAGAAAGTCGAGAGAGCCGCCCCATGCGTAAGAGAGAGAGGAGGCGCATCTCTCTCTCTCTCTTACGCATGGGGCGGGTCTCTCCGCTTTCGCTTTTCTGGCATTCGGGATTTCGGCGCTTCGTTATTCGAACGCTCGTAATCGTGAAATTCGGGATTTCGGCCGTTCGAAATATTGGTTAGTCGACTCTTCGAACCCCACCCTTTTAGATCACTTCGAAATTGTAGTCGGTTAGTATTGAGGTTATGCATAATTTAAATACGGCATTACCAATAAGCATTTAGTAATTACCAATAAAAGTGATACTGATTAGCATCGAAGTGCTGGAACGCTGTTTTTAGTGTGTTCCTGGCATAATTTTTTTTTTAAATACAAGTTTAGTCAGTGAAAAATTAGTTTGAGGAACGCAAAAAAAGTAAAATTAGCAAAAATTGCGATTATTCAAAAAATAATTCGTATTTTATTCTTCAATTTAACGATTTTTGAAATAAAAATAAAATTTCGCAAACGTCACACAAGATAATCAGAAAAAAGTTAGAATAATTAGAAGAAATTTTGAACTATATGAATATGAATCCAATTCGCACAATTTAATTACTAAAAAAGTTTATTAAAAAGTCATTCAAAATTATTTTTTCTCTATATTTTCATTTTTATTCTTAACTACGTAACAAAAAATACTAGATTATTCTTAGTCAATAGCAGTGACCCTTATAATGAATTTTTTCATCTTGTGACTGACCGACCGGGGTGAAAATGTACCCCATTCTTTCAAAGAGTCTTTTTTATACATTCTCGTTTATCAGTCTCATATTTTAACTCCGAAGTGTCCAAAGCAGAATAATGACGAGATCCCACTCGTTGCTCGAATTTAAAGTTTTTCACGTATGAGAAAATATTTCTATAGTTCCCATTTCACCCCGGTAGTTAAATATCCGCCATTGTTCATTTTGCACCCTCCTCCCGTCTGTGGGTTCATTTTGCCTCACATTTCCTCGTGTAAGGGGAGAAGAGAATAGAAGACTCGGCGAAGCACGTAAAAATAAACATTCAGGGAGGGGAAGGGGGCCTTATGCCCCGGGCCCTACCCCCGATCGCCAATGAAAAGCGTGCACGCACGCGCGGAGGGAAAACTACAGCGATCCAAACTATGATGACAGAGTGGGATATTAAATTCCACTAGGGCAATTCTCACGTGTGAAACTCCAAACGCATTTAAAGGTCTTATAGTCGTCGGGAACCATCAACGTTTTTTTTGTATACCAATATATATACAGGGTGTGCTAGGAATAGAGGTCAATACCGCGAGGGTGGATTCGTGAAGTAATATCGAGTAGAAAAGTCCTTTGCCACTTTTTGATATTTCGAAACCCTGAATTGTTATTAATTTTTTTAATCAGCCAGTGAGAAGCGCCCTTTCACGGCACGGCTCCTCTCAATGGGCGCATCTCATTGGCTGATTAAAAAAATTAATAACATTTCAGAGGTTCAAAATATCAAAAAATGGCAAAGGACTTTTCTATTCGATATTACGTCACGAATGCTTACCCTCACGGTATCGTCCTTCACCCCTGGGACACCCTGTATATGGTCTATTCGGTGCTGCAATGGAAAATCAATGGCTGCGAAAAGCACACGCCGACACACGCATAATAAGAGAGATTCGAAGCCTATTTTTCAGTGGGATTTATGTAGTGAAAAAAAAATATATATATATATATATATTTCGGTGCGAGAATTGGAAAAATAAAAATTTAACGACCAGAAGCTTTTTTTTATGCGCTCCGCTTTTGTAGCTGAAAAAGTAGGAAAATGAATGGGAATCTTGTGTGCAACGACTGTTCCTCGATAATACGTTTCAACGATCCTTGAGACGAGATTTTTAATGCTCTGCTCTCGTATTTCGAGCGTGAGTGAGGAGAAGGGATTTTGCTCCGAGGAAAATCTGTCGCACGCTGTTTAAGGCCCAAATGGTATAGAGAATCCCCACACAGGACGTTCGTAATGAACGTTTGCAAAGAAAGAAAAGATTTTTTCTCTTCCGTTTGGAACTCGCAGATCCAACTCCCGCTGTGGCCTCAGTTAAAAGCACAAGAGGTTTTTACGGTTTATGGGGTACAATGCGAAAATCCGATTTTTCGAAGTATCGAGTAGGACGAATATGAGAGAGTCACGCGAATGTAATGCGGAAGAGAAACTCGTGCAAATTAAAATTCCTCGTCGCTGTTCCGAAATTTTTCTTTCCTGAACAGAGTAGACTGATTCAAAATAAGCGACTATTTTTTTTTCGAAATCCCCTGTTAAATACTTTTGGAGAGGTGAAAAAACATGCCCGTTAAAAGCAGAGCTCTCAATATTAATATTTAGCGGTCTCTCATCGCATATTTCTATTTCCCATTTAAATATTAACACAGGAAAAAAAAATTTGCAAACTTTGAAATTTTATACCTCGACGTCAAGTCAATGTACCCAAATGAGCGATACATATTCTTGTAGGGAATTAAACGCTCTACAAAAAACGTCTCTTATGATTTTTCGATAAACTCACTCCTTCAAAAGTTATTTCACAGTCTAATATACAGGGTGGGCCACGAACTGTTGCCACCTTAAATATCTCTGTAATTATCGATGGCACAAAAAAAATTTTCAGACAAAAGTTGTACGGTATGGAAGGGGTCATCAAATGCGACATTTTTTTTCATTTCGGTGGAGGCGCTGACGCACAGTAAAGGTCACCTCCACTTTTTTAAATGGTAAGGTACATTTTTTTTTCAACCATCTTGTAGAGCATCGCAAACTGCATAAAAAACATTCGGGGGTCAGAGTCGTCCAAGGTCATTCAAGACCGATAAGTGACATGAACTTTATTTTTACGTGATTCCAATTGTGATGTCTTTGAACACCTTCTGTAAAAAAAAGTTTATTTCACATAAAAATAAAGTTCATGTCACTTATTTTTACGTGATTCCAATGGTGATGTCTTTGAACACCTTCTGTAAAAAAAAGTTTATTTCACATAAAAATAAAGTTCATGTCACTTATCGGTCTTAAATGACCTTGGACGACTCTGACCCCCGAATGTTTTTTATGCAGTTTGCGATGCTCTACAAGATGGTTGAAAAAAAAATGTACCTTACCATTTAAAAAAGTGGAGGTGACCTTTACTGTGCGTCAGCGCCTCCACCGAAATGAAAAAAAATGTCGCATTTGATGACCCCTTCCATACCGTACAACTTTTGTCTGAAAAATTTTTTTGTGCCATCGATAATTACAGAGATATTTAAGGTGGCAACAGTTCGTGGCCCACCCTGTATATGGGACATTCCCTGTCAAATCAACCACTTTTAAACCCGACCCCTTTCGAGTTGGCTGATTTTTTTTTATTTTTCTACCCCATTAAAAACATTTTTCAGGAAATTTTCAAATTTTTTTACCCTAACCAAAAAAAAAGCTTTTTTTTCAAATTGCTATAACTAATATACCCCTAATATACCCCTACTAATAGCCCCTGACCCCTTATGAGGGGTCAGGGGCCCCGAAATTAAGTTATGAGAGGTCGCTTAACTTATGAGAGGCCACGGTTTTGTTCAAACATGTTTTGAGGGCTTACATAACTTATGAGGGGTCAGGGGCTCTGAAATTGAATTATGAAGGGTCACTTCATTTATGAGAGATCAGGTATTCTGGAATAAAGTTTTGAGAGTCCAAATAACTTATGAGGCGTTAGGGGCCCCGAAATTAAGTTACGAGAGGTCACGGTTTTATTCAAACCAGTTTTGAGGGTTTATATAACTTATGAGAGGGCAGAAGCCCGAAATTAAGTTATGAGGGGTCGGGGACCATAGAATTAAGTTTTGCGACTTTACATAATCTACGAGGGGTCAGGGATCTATATATTTTTTATAACATGTTTAACAACAATTAATTTAGCTACGGTAACGTAATTTTCATGAAATGAATATGAAAATTCAGGCATGTATTGTGATTTTAAAATAAACGCGTACATTAATTTTAATACACAATTTTTGAATAATAATATACATGAAATTGAAATTTCAATGGCATGTATATGATTTTTCAAATACATCAGTATTTTAAAATTCAACTGCATACTTTTATTCTTCAAATTCGGGTCCATGAATTTTCAATACTGAAATTGAAATTTCATACACGGTATCTGCAAAAAAACTTCCTACACACGTATATTAATTTTAATACAGATTTTTTTAACAGTGTAGCTGAGATTCCACGCTTTCCAACAATACCAATACTTTTTACCCTGAGACAATTTTAAATAAAGATTTTCCTCTGTTAATGGCGAGCAAAGCTTAGGTCCCCAGTATTCGGGACCTTAGTTGATCTCCGCATATTCAGCAGATTGATACAGCGAATAAAAGAAAATGAGATAGTGCGAAATTCCTGCAGCCCAAGCCCAATCTCGAAGTCTTGCCTCCATTCGGCTCATCGGCTTCCTTAAAGAGGATGAAAAAGAAAAAATTAGTCATTGGCACAATACCGGTGAACACGTTCTCATTGATCAAAGTAACTGCCCATTACTGGGATGAGAGACCATGAGATTTCGTCTTCCAACGTTTTACAACCGAAAGCGTCGCGCTCCGCGGAAAAACTCCGACGGTTTTTCCATTATACCTTTGTTCACGGACTCTCGTGTCTGTACTCAAGAAACTCGTATTTTCTTAAGTTTCTTTATGCCAGACTCTCGTCACAGAGAAGACAAAATTGCGCATCACTCGAGGGGGGAAGATTCACTCGAGGGATTGGAAGAATGAACCACGTCCGATCGATGGAAGGAAAAAGTTTTCCGTGGATTTTTCTTCCTTCGGTTGCCACCACATATCTTGATTCATCGTCCATTAGAACCGTGAAATGCCGTTCTAAACTATCCCCCGGACATACCCCAAACTGACTTCATTTTCTTTGTCCCACTATCGACGCCACAAACGTTATTCAATTCGTTTCTGGGCCCATTGAGAATCCAAAGATTTATCTGTTTTCTCGCACGGATCCAAAAGGCCCCACGGACATTGTAAATGCCGTAACATTTCTTCTTTATACCCGCAAAATGTTGTGCCCGGGTGTCTCTTCGCGGGTCATTCAGCAGCGACGCACAAACATCGACACCTTTAACTGTAAAATATTTTCTCAACCGGAGTCCATAGATCTCCGAACTTCATAGATCATTGGCGAACTCTGACGTTTTTACCCATCGTTGTAACTCAAACCATGGGAATGTTACGTCGAAATCGATGATTTACAACGATCGAAGGGAATCCTTGTCGATAATTGTTCGTTCGTCCTGGATGACCGTTGCCATAGACAACGAGGTCGTGGATCGATGATTATAAGTTTTGGGAATGGGATCAATCCTCATAGTTCTTTTACCAGAGGTCTTCAAACTAGGATCGAATGAGGTAAGGCTTTAGAGTGAAAATTTCTGTAGCTCGCAGAATAGGGAAACGTTTGCTATGGGTGGGGTCCGATCCTACACAGAGATAGTCCTGCACAAAATATCCTACACGCAGTTATGTCCAGTACTTTTTATCCTTCACAAACTCTAGCCTAACATATTTATCCTACACAATTAATTTTTTTAGTATAGACTGTTGTCCTACAAATAATATCCTACACAACAAAAAATCCTACACATAATAATGTCCAGTACTTTTCATCCTACACAACCATTAAAATGTCCTACACATAATAATCCTACGCAACAAAAAATCCTACACAAAATATCCTACACGTAAAATGTCTGTTACTTTTTATCCTATGCAAACTTATAGCTAAGATTTTTTGTGTAGGACCACCTCTGTGCAGGATGGAAAATGTGTAGGATCGGACTCCACTCATATTTTGTGTAAGCGTTTTTTGTTATGTAGGCTATTGTGTGTAGGACAACAGCCTGTATTATGAAATTTAATTGTGTAGGAAAATAGGAGTGGGACATTTTAATAATTGTGTAGAATAAATATGTTGGGCTAAAACTTTGTGTAGGATGAAAAGTAGCGGAAATTATTACGTGTAGGATTTTTTATTTCGTAGGATATTTTGTATAGGACAACAGCCTCTATCATAAAATTAAATTGTGTAGGAAAATATGTGTAGGATATTTCAATAATTGTATAGGATAAATATATTGGGCTATGACTCTGTGTAGAATAAAAAGTACTGGACATTATTGCGTGTAGGATATTATGTCCAGGACAACAGCCTCTACTATGAATTTTACTGGTGTAGGAAAATATGTTGGGCTATAAGTTCGTGTAGGATAAAAAGTATTGCACATTATTACGTGTAGGAGATTTTGTGTAAGATCTTTTGGTGTGTAGGATATTATGTATAGGACGACAATCTGTATTATAAAATTCAATTGTGTACGAAAATATGTGCAGGACATTTTAATAACTGTGTAGGATATATATGTTGGGCTATAAATTTGTGTAGGATAAAAAGTACTGGATATTTTTACGTGTAGGATATTTTATTGTGTAGGATATTATGTATAGGACCTGCCTGTATTATAAAATTTAATTGTGTTGGAAAATATGTGTAGGAGATTTTAATAATTGTGTAGGATAAATATGTTGGGCTATTAGTTTGTGTAGGATAACAGGTACCGGCCATTATTACGTGTAGGATGTTTGTGAGGGATTAATTGTTTTCTAGGATATTATGTGTAAGACACCAGCCGGTATTATGTAATTTAATGTTGTAGGGAAATATGTGTAGAACATTTTGATAATTGTGTAGGATACCAAGTATTGGGCATTATTACGTGTAGGATATTTTGTGTAGGATTCAACACATTTTTCTCTAATATGACTATGGAATCAAAAATAAATAGTGGGGCCCTCTGCGGGATTAATGTGTGCAGGTGGTACAACTATTCTTTATTGCACTCCGTGCGCAAAGTGCCACTTTGCGCACGCTGCGCGTGCTCAAACTGGCACTTTGCGCACTCGTACAATACAATTTCGTACGATACTAGTGCGAGAAACTTTTTCTCAACTCGTGTGATTGCAACATTCGCCTTCGGCTCATGCTGCAAACTCACACTCGTCAGAAAAAGTTTCATCGCACTAGTATCGTAATATACTATTTTTTATTTCCTACAGTATTTTTCCAAAATAATGTGTTCAAAATTTTAGCTCTATGTCTCACGCCTGACCTTCAGTATAACCGACAAATATTTTTGTAGACCTTAAAACGTGTAGGATAAAAAACTAGAAATTATATTTTGGTTCATTATTTGGTAATAAAACTAAAAAATCCTTAAACTTTGTTTTTCAGTGCTTTTGGGTATTATAATCCTCTAAGGTCTCAATTGACACCAGTTCCAAATGAACCGGGCAATTAGCGAGGGGAAAACGAAAATGTTGGATTTCAGGGAAGTCAAATTCGTAACCAGAAAGAGGAGCATTCGGACTCGAGAGATTCGACTGTACGATACCAAGTATCTGCAGGATCAAGCCCTTGTAATTTTTACGGTTGGCGTCGATATCCACTTCCCTTCTCTCCGCTTCCTTCATATTCCAAACCCATAATTACACGGTCCCAGTTGTTTTGGGTGGTAAGCGCGTCGGTTCTTGGCTCTTGGGCAAGAGGATTCATCCTGGTGCGCTCATGTGTGCGTCTCTGTAGGTGCATTCGAGTGCTTTCACGTCTCCTTCGAAGGATCATGAAACATTGTGTCTCTCACGTTTGTCTGCGTGTATTTCTATGTATAGGACAGCGTCGTTTTTTAACGTCCTGGCACGGTCGTCCTGTTGCCATATGCCGGTCCTTTGCTCCGAGCAAACTAACCGTGCCCTGGTCCCTTACACACCAATCTCTCTCTTTCTCTCCACCTACGAGAGGCAAAAATCCTCATCTCCAGACACACATTCGAGCTTGATCTCAAGTGGCCTCGAGGCTAGATCAACGAACGATATTAATGCTTGCCAAGACTAAACCTCCGATAGGACGTCGGATAACATTACAGGCCGTGTGTCAGTCCAACTATGATTTACCGTAAATGCCATTAAACTGTTAGCAGTGGTTTCAATTGACTTTGAAGCAATAATTGTTGATAAGACTTAGCAAGGACTTTCTCAATTTACCCGAATGATCCTCAATTTGACTTTCTCAATTTACCCGAATTTTCTATTCGCTATCTGATTTCACCCAGAAAAAAGATGGGAAGTCCCCCAGTACCGGACACTTAAGGTTATTCATTAATGAAACTATTATTTATATAAGAACTTCGATTTTTTATATTGTTTTCACAAACTTTGGAGTATTCTTTGGTGTGTTAATGATAGTACAGATTTGAAAAAAACGTAAAACCAAGACAAATATATTTCTGAATTTAATAGTTAAAATGGTCGAGTCCGAAAAGTGGCACCTAGTACCGGACACTATAAATATTATTTGAAAAACTTGATTAAAAATTGTTAAATTTTGCAATGATCGCAAATATATTCATCGGAACACTCCGGAATATCTGCGCACGCCTCATGGGCCCATTGCTTACAATTACCGCACTGGATCCAGTCATTATTGTCATCGAGGCTTTTTTCATATTTTCCTCGGGCCATTTTCCTTTCGTCATTATTTTTAACTGATTTGTCATAGTGAAATACCACCACAACAAAAACAACATGTCTTACATAAATATTCCAATAATGAAAAAAATGGCGTCCGGTACTGGAGAAAAATCGAGTGTCCGGTACCAGGGACTCAATATGCAAGATTGAATAACAAAATGCGTTGCCTTTTCACAAACGGAGCCGCAAAACCCCTATTTTTTAAACAATGAATGTGTGAAAATTACGGCTGACACGAAATATCAATCGGCTCCAACGAAAATCAACTCTCGACAACGCGCGCATGCGCACTGCGGCTAGCTCTCTAGCGCCACCGTCACCACTGTGGCCACTGTTCGAACTACGCACGAGAACTATCGTCGTTGCTCTCTAGTTTGGCTTATATCAACAGTGTCCGGTACTAGGTGCCGTCCGGCGTTAGGGGACTTCCCCCTAATCATTAACATTTGATGGTTAATGAAAATAAATGTTAATGGTTATTGAAAATGTAAATTGCATTAAAAACAGTAATGCATTACTTACAACCCTGATCTTAAAAATAGCCAAACTCAAATTCCCTTGCTTGCGAGACTTTTCCGGAGAAACCTTTCACGTTTCATTCACGTGGGTCTTCGACAGGGTTCCGCTCACCGAGTGTGATAATCCACGACGAGTTTAACATCCGCAATCAAATTGAATCGACTGCGGGAGAAAACACCCACCCAGGTTCCATCGAATCTTGCGTGCCCGTAGTAAAAAACTCCATTCGTCGCCATTGAAAAATCCCCATTCATTCCCCATTGCCAAAATAACCAATGGAGATGAATGCCGAATTGCCTAAGGGGATTTTCGCCATTGAATTCCCCATTTGAAACGGAATGGGGATTATCTAATGGGGATTCAATGGAGACAATCCCCTTAGGCAATTCGGCATTCATCCCCATTGGTTATTTTGGCAATGGGGAATGAATGGGGATTTTTCAATGGCGATGAATGGAGTTTTTACTATACGAAAGAATCTCCATTGCTGTTTGCCACTCATTCCCCATTGCCCACAAAACCAATGGATATGAATGCCGAATTTTCTAAGGACATTTTCGCCATTAAATTCCCCATTTGAAACGGAATGGGGATTATCCCATGGGGATTCAATGGAGACAATCTCCCTAGTGAATTCGCCATATTCACCTCTATTGGTTTTCTGGGCAATGGGGAATGAATGGGATCATCAATGGAGATTCTTTCATATGATTGCTATATATACATGGAATTACGCATTAAATAATCAAGTAAGTTATCAGTAAGTAAGGTTAATCATAATGCTAATATTAGCATAACGACCAATAATTATATCATATATCATATATAGCAACCATATAGCAATCATATATATATATATATATATATATATATATATATATATATGTATATATATATATATTACATTTAATAGAAATTATTGAAGCTCAGAATTGAGAAAATAGATTGTAAGTGTATTCAGATGACGATTAATAATGAAAGTATATACGTTTCTCCTCTCACAAATCGAGTCGAGAGGGACTGATAAAATTATGTGTATATGTTAAAAATAAACGGTTTTAAAAATCATTTATCCCAAACGTACGCGCACTTGATGAGCAGTATATAATATATTTTTTTTTAATATATTATATTATATTTTATTTTAAACTATTATATTATATTTTAAACTAATTGACCATCGATATAATCATCAGCATTTATTACAATTGAAGAAAATGTTTGGTTCATATATGAGAATCAGCGACATCTACTCTTACTTAATTTTATTAATTCACCGCCGTTTGAGAAATATCGCATTCGGAAAAATTCTCATCGATCGATGGGTTCAATTGTTCTGCATTGAACCTCGAATATGGATTGCAACATCGTTAACGAATGCTGCTCATCATTCGATCAGTCGTCAATGAAGTGACATTATTGATAAATGTTGATCATTGTATAATTCGTAGTTACTTATTATTCAATGGGTATCCTTGGTAAATACTGATCATTTCATCGTTAGCCGCATTTAGGTTCCAATGAACATCTGCGGGAAATGCTGATCTTTCAGTTCATCCGCATTGACTTTCCAATGGACATCATTGGGTAAAGCGGATCATTTCGTTCATCAGCATTTACCTTCCCATGGACACCATTGGGCAATGCTGATCGCTCGATACATCCGCATTGGCTTTCCAATGAGCATCATTGAGTAATGATGATCATTCGATTCATGCGCATTGGCTTTCCAATGAGCATCATTGAGTAATGATGATCATTCGATTCATCCGCATTTGATGTTCAATGGATACCCATTCACTGATCAATGGTCAGCCCTGTACGCCATTGACAAATGCGGAAATCTCAATGGGTCCCCATTCATTGTCCAATGGAGTCGTATGAGGACCATTGGTTGCCATTGGCGATTCAATGGAGTTCTTTACTACGGGTGTATAGTTATTCCTGTGTGCACCAAGAATACAGGAACTTGAATACGGTGCGACTGCCGTGGGACCCGTCTCTCAAGAGCCCAAAGAGACTGCACGAACGTGTACGAAGACAAAAAGCCCATACCTACGTCTCTTTTCATCGGTAAGTCGCACCCGATATTACTGAGTTTACCGGCCCATTCTTTCTCGGTCACCGGAAACGCGCGTTTTACTGAACCGTTTGCTGGAATACATCCCGTGGGCGAGATATCCGATCACGATCACCGTCCACTTGTGAGAGGAAAAAAAAAGAACCTTAATACGTCGGATACGGGCATTCATGCTGAGTCTTTCATACGCACGAAACGCCAAAGTGAAATAGCATATAAAGGATGAACGCAGCGGGATAAGAGAGTCGAAATTTTTCATCCTGCAGTCTCAATCAACCCAATACCTTCGCTGACAGGAGTCACCGTCCGGAACTCTCGGAGCCCACCTTTGACAGCTTAAAGTAGATTGAAAAATGTCAGTAACAATCTTTTGGAGACACTCGCACGTCAACAATGTCGTCAACAGATGGACGTGCATTCTTCAGTCATAATGTTTAGGGTAGTGCTCCATCCCGGATGGTACACATCAATCCTCCAAAAATTTGAATGAGAGACTCCAACGAGACATTTTCAAATTTTGACTGTGACTGTAGAGTTTGGGAGAAAATGTCAGATTCGAAAAAAGTAGCGTACGTATAAACAGAATCGCCTGGAATTATTTCAGAATTTTCTTATGAAATTTTTTTTTTACTATTCTCGCTCGAAACTCTGATGATGACGTCCCAGCAAAAAATTCTATCTGATTGAAAGTTCCGTACTTCGTGATACAATAAAGATCTGAAAAACTTCAGCCACATTTGGTATGCCATAAACAACAACTATCAATAATAATATTGCCTAACAGTTATTAATAAATTGTTTAAGCAAATGTTAATGACTTTTGCGCAATATTATTATTGATGAACAATAATCAATAATTATTATTGATAATTGTCTCCTTTATGAGGAAGTAAAATTTGCGGAAGTTTCCAAGGATTAACCAAGGCGTTTTGATTGGATTGGATCTGTTACGGTCGTTTAATCGGTATATCAAAGAGAAACTTTTGTTTTGTGTGCTCCCATCAAAACAGAGAATCTCGTCGGAATCGAGACACCTGGTGAAATACCTCGAAAATTTTGAGTATACTGATCTCTAGGTTCCTCTCATATTTTTTGAGCGACCGACTTAGTCCCGAAACTACGAGGCATCTTCCAACACCGTTTCTGTTACATTATGCACGATACTATAGAAACGATTCTCGTGCTTGACGCCATCGAAGTTTCACTCGTCGAAGTGAGGAAGCCTGCTGGCCCCGGGAGCGAGTGAAAACTAAAGACCAGCTCTCTGGGATATAAACGAAGAGTTGCGAGGTGCGGCGAGGGTGTTGGTGGTGTGGTTGGCTGGTGGCTGAGGCATCTGTCGAAGAAACACGCGAAAAACATCAGCTGTGTGAACTGCGGTAAGGCCGGCTGGAGCTTCGCTCGGTATTTCGTTGCCAGTCAAACTATACATGCCTTCATATACATTCGTTATATTTATGTTAAACGTTGACCAGGAGTATCGGTATTGGCATCAAGGACGCGTGCCCACGAGGACAGGATGGACGCTTGGCAACAGCGATGATGTGACCATCACAAAGGCCCGTGGTCCCAGAGGCCTAAAATTTAAGAATAGAGTCTAGACCCTGGTAATACCACTTGTTTGAAAACCCTTGACTGTTGCCACCCTAAAATTCTATCACCCTTTTGACTCGTGACCATCTAGAATTCGCGTTGAAAACATCTGCCTACGTGACACATTGGTGGTACCGATGGAAACCGATGTAATTACCGAGTAACCCATCATTATTGCTCAGGGTTTCCATTCCTTCTCATACATATTGCCAACCGGTTGGCATCGAAGCCCAATTTAGAGCCACCCGTATACCAATTGAAGTTTAAGTGTTTATCAACTGGATTACAGAAGTTCTGGATATAATTATGCACGTGGATGTACCTCGTATCCACCGTGATTGCGAAGTGATCTATTAGGGAAGTTGATGAAGATTAGGTATCCAGGGAGGATGCAATTTAAAGAAGAGGTAGTTGAAGAAGTAAGGATGATGCAATTGAAAGAAGAAGTAGTGGAAGACGTATAGAAGTTCTGGACAGAATTGTGCGCGAGGATGTACCTCGGGTCCACCGTTATTCCAAAGTGATCTATTAGGGAAGTTGATGAAGATTAGGTATCCAGAGAGGGGTGTACGAAGACCCGATGGACGTTTGGTAATAAAGATAGTGTGGCGATCATAAAGGTTTGTTAACTGAAATTTAAGGATAAATCCTAGACACTAGTGATCCCATTTGTTTAAAAAGCCTTGACTGTTTTCTCCCTAAAATTCTATCATCGCTTTGGCTCGTGATCATCAAGAATTCGCGTTGAAAACATCTGCCAGCGTGAAGCATCGACGGTACTGATGTGAACCGATGTAATTGCCAAGTAAGCAATCATTATTTTTCTCTCGTTCCTTCTTATACGTATTACCGACGGTGCGGCATTAAGGACCCATTTGGAAGCACCCGTGTACCAATCGGAGTTCTGATGTATACGGACTGGATTAAAGAAGTCCGGGACAAGATTATACGCATGGATGTATCCACTGTAATTCCAAAGTGACCGGTTAGGGAAGCTGATGGAGATTAGGTATCCAGGGAGGGATGTAATTTTATCGGCACTATACTGATTATAGGCCTTTTGTGGCTCAAGCAGAAACGACTGCCCAGAAGAGGCCTATCTTCGGCACTGTGGACACCATAAATCGTTTCGTGTATCAATACAATGGCGTACATTGATGTATGTGAATTTTCACGCACGTTAATTTACACAAGAGCATACGGGCAAGCTGCTACTGCAATTGCCATCGAGTCATAGAGGATAAAGGGTGCAGAGTTTACCCGGTAACGTTCATTCGCATGGAATGTCATCTATCTCCGCTGTTACAGTGGACAAACAAACTGGCGGAAGGGGGTTTGGCTGCTAATGTCTCGAGGGGCCTACACATCACACCTTTTGGCATACAGTTACATCCAATGTGTGGTTGTTGCCGCTGCTTTCGGCATACAATACGGGGCTATATTTAATCGGCTGTATGGCAGCACGTGGTGCATCGCCATCGATGTATCAACTCTTTGACGTGAATATTCGTGAGCAGCCGAAACGATCGGGATAGTGAATAATTGCCTTGAGTGCGATCTGCCGGTATTCATATCAGGGAAATATGGGGTAAAATGACCTCAAATATTTTTGAGGCATCAAAAATTGCAATTACAAACTCCAAACCAGATTTCGACATGATCGCTTTTAAAAAAATGGACCCAAAAGCGTTTCAACACATACACAGATGCCTTTGGTTTCAGTAACTAGTGTTACCTTGTTCAAATGTTCTATTTTCGCCATACTTTCCTGTGATTTCTAAATATGTAATCCAAAACCTGCTCCAATGGATTTGAACTCATCATATCGGAAATAACTTTTTTTGGTGCTAAGAATTATTGGTAATGAATTTGGGAAGAATCGCTCAACACTTTCTTATTATAATTATTATAATTAATGAAAATTACATTTTTTACTACCATTGAAAAGGGATTCTGCTTCAAATTCTGATTTTGTTCGTAGGCACTGAAAAACATGACAAATTTATTTTCCGTCTTCAAAATATCCAAAAAATGACCTGTGAATCGATGCATTTTCTTAAGGCGGTATTCTGGTCTACAATTTTGAAAAAATCATTTTTTGCATATTTTTAACGTTTAACTGATTCAGTTAAGCGACAAAACGCTCAAAACGTATGTCCCTAGACCAGTATACTGCCTCAATTCGCTTAACTGATTCAGTTAAGCGACAAAACGCTCAAAATGTATGTCCCTAGACCAGAATACTGGGTTAACTCGCTTAACTGAATTAGTTAAGCGAGATAAGGCAGTAAGACAATACAAAACGCTCAAAATATATGTCCCTAGACTAGAATACTGCCTCAATTCGCTTAACTGATTCAGTTAAGCAACAAAACGCTCAAAATGTATGTCCCTAGACCAGAATACTCCCTCAATTTGCTTAACTGATTCAGTTAAGCGACAAAACGCTCAAAATGTATGTCCCTAGATCAGAATACTGCCTTAACTCGCTTAACTGATCCAGTTAAGCAACAAAACGCTCAAAGTGTACGTCCCTAGAACAGAATACTGTCTTAACTCGCTTAACTGATTCAGTTAAGCGACAAAACCCTCAAAACGTATGTCCCTGGACCAGAATACTGCCTTAACTCGCTTAACTGATTCATTTAAGCGACAAAACTCAAAATGTATGTCCCAAGACCAGAATACTGCCTCAACTCGCTTAACTGATACAGTCAAGCGACAAAACGCTCAAAATGTATGTCCCTAGACCAGAATACTGTCTTAACTCGCTTGACTGATTCAGTTAAGCGACAAAACGCTCAAAATGCATGTCCCTAGACCAGAATACTGCCTTAACTCGCTTAACTGATTCAGTTAAGCGACAAAACGCTCAAAATGTACGTCCCTCGATCAGAATACAGCCTTAACTTGCTTAACTGATTCAGTTAAGCGATAAAACGTTCAAAATGTCCGTCCCTAGACCAGAATACTGCCTTGACTCGCTTAACTTATTCGGTTAAGCGACAAAACTCAAAATGTATGTCCCTAGACCAGAATACTGCCTCAACTCGCTTAACTGATTCAGTCAAGCGACAAAACGCTCAAAATGTATGTCCCTAGACCAGAATACTGTCTTAACTCGCTTAAGTGATTCAGCTAAGCGACAAAACGCTCCAAGTGTATGTCTCTAAACCAGAATACTGCCTCAACTAGCTTAACTGATTCAGTCAAGCGACAAAACGCTCAAAATGTATGTCCCTAGACCAGAATACTGCCTCAACTAGCTTAACTGATTCAGTCAAGCGACAAAACGCTCAAAATAAATATCCCTAGACCAGAATACTGCCTTAACTCGCTTAACTGATTCAGCTAAACGACAAAACGCTCAAAATGTATGTCCCTACACCAGAACACACCCTTAACTCACTTATTCAGTATGCCCCAGATTGTTCTAAATACAAGAAAAGGAGAAATATTTTGGACGAATGCATGTGGATTGTAGACACCCACGCCTGGAATGGAGCGTGACAAATCAATGAAAGGTTTATTCTTCGAGTTCGATAATCGACTATAGAAATAAGGGAAATTAGGGGAATTCGTCTCCCGGAGGAACGATAATGGAATTTATTGTTTTTTTTTCTCATGTCAAATCGTGCTGACCATTTTTTTCGTATTGTGTGGGAATAATAGAAACGAGTGGAGGAGCGATCGATGGTTGAGGGGGGAAAAAAAAACGTCAATTCGATTATTCGCGGGCTGTTTAGCCTGCAGCTGGGGATGCTTGAGATTTTCGATTTCACGCGCAAGCACTCCCTTCCCTCTCCCTCTCGATCACTACTATTTCAACCCCTCTTCTCTTGTTGCTGCTCTCCCCCCCCCCCTCTTGTTTCCTCTCGGAAAACGCATTTAGCGTCATGTCGTTTTCGACGTGGTGGCGCGAAACGGCGGGACTATAGACGTCAGAAATTGAAAAGCGTGCCGGTGCGGAACGCGGCTCTCGAATGCCGACAACCCTCCATCCCTTATACATCGCCGCTTAAAGCCCTCCTCGATGCCCTTTCGGAATTTCTCCCAAAACTAGTCTTCTTTATATGTAGACGAGACCATAATATATGTACGTCGTCCATGAATTTATCGTAGGTTTTCCCACTCGCGATTTTCTCTCAATTTCACACCCGAGATTCGAATTTTATAAGACACCCTTAAAATACATATTTCAAAATTCCGTTCCATCTGTTCATCATAGCTGGAATATCGAGCGTGACACGAATATGATTTGTGTAATACATATTTTCACCTCGTATATCACGAGAATGGGCGAAAAATTATTTAAAAATCGTCCCTTAAAGACCAGGGTTGGTTTCTTAGGTGCGAAAAAAAAGAATGTATGATTTCTCAATTCCTCGGGACTAGGAGAATAAAATCATATTTGAAAGAAAATATCGGTCATTTTTGAGATGCAAAACGATTAGAGAGGGTTTGTATGACTGATCCTTTGATAATTGCTTCGAGCGAGGCAAAGAATTTGTGGCATTTTTTTTTAAATTTATTGCTTCGATTATAGGAATGGCTCGGAAGAGTCTGGCAATATTTTCCATTTTTTTAGGATGCTTTGCCCCTACCGCCCCAGCCAAAAAATTTATTTGATTGATATTACCGTACTTTGTGGTACAATAAAAATCTGAAAAAATTCAGCAACATTTGACATGCCATAAACTACAATTATCAATGATAATGATGTCCAAAAGTTATCAATAAATTGTTTAAACAAATCATTATTTAACAATTTTTCGGTAAGTTCTTTTTTTCTCCAACGAAATACAAACAAACAATTGTCAACACTGTATATGGGGCGTTCCACACCAAACTGGACACCATTTAGCTTTTGCATCTCCGATTTTTTTCAAAATTTTTTATGTTTCAGTATTGGTTGAAAGAGGTCTTCATGATTTTTTACAATTTTTTTGTCGAGACGTCTTCAAAATATCGATTTTTCAAAAATTAGTCTACTTTTTTTTCAAACGCCCATAACTTTACGAAAAATGGGCCAAATAGGACGTTTTTTGTCAAAATTTTTGTTTTTAAACGTACTTTTGATAAAAAGTATCGAAAAAAAATTTCAAACCGTATTTCTATGAGATTTTCAAGTTTTAAAAATAAATTGTTGATTCACAAAAAACACGTACTGCTCGATTTTCTTAAAATTTTGTTGTAAATAACTGTCATCCATTCCACAACTTTTAAGCCTAACGAGATAATGGGTAAACGATGGGATCTATTTTTTCGATTTTAAATTTAGCACCATTTAGCTTTTGTATCTCCGATTTTTTTCAAAATTTTTTGTGCTTTAGTATTGGTTGAAAGAGGCCACTATGATTTTTTTCAATTTTTTTTGTCGATCCGTTTTCAAGATATAGATTTTTCAAAAAATGTTTCTTTTTTTTTGTAAACGTCCATAACTTCGCGAAAAATGGACCAAATAGGACATTTTTTTAAATAAAAAGTACGTTCAAAAAGAAAAATTTTGAAAAAAAACGTCCTATTTGGCCCATTTTTCGCGAAGATATGGACGTTTACAAAAAAAAAGAAACATATTTTTTGAAAAATCTATATCTTGAAAACGGATCTACAAAAAAAATTGAAAAAAATCAGTACGTGATTTTTGTAAATCAACAATTTATTTTTAAAACTTGAAAATCTCATAGAAATACGGTTTGAAATTTTTTTCGATATTTTGAATCAAAAGTACGTTTAAAAACAAAATTTTGAAAAAAAAAAACGTTCCATTTGGCCCATTTTTCGCAAAGTTATGGGCGTTTGAAAAAAAAGTAGCCTAATTTTTGAAAAATCGATATCTTGAAAACGGCTCGACAAAAAAAATTGAAAAAAATTATGAAGACCTCTTTCAACCAATACTAAAACATAAAAAATTTTGAAAAAAATCGGAGATGCAAAAGCTAAATGGTGTGCGGTTTGATGTGGAGTGCCCCATATGTTTTTGCACGCATACAGGTTTATCGTCAGCCTTGAAAAGTTTCAAAGACACTAGGTCAAAAAATATGTAAAAACCGCCATTCTAAAAATGTTGAAACGGGAATTTCAAAATAGAGGGTCAATTCTGAAAAAATTCGTATGCGGTCAGAAAAATTAACGTATTCGATTTGTCTCAAAAAAAGAGCTTACCGAAAAATGGTTGAATAATTATTTTTAACGTGTAAACTAATAAAAAAAATTAACAAAAATTTTGATTCAATTTTTTAAATGAAAACCATCGGAAAATAAAAGTTGTAGCATGAAAAATGTTCATGTTTCATGTTTTGAGAGATATTCAAAATTACTTTTTTATGCCTCTGCCGATCGAATCTCGATCAAAAGGGTCTTCATGTAGAGCTCGAATTTACCTTCGTTGTTTTTTAGAATTTTAACGTGGTACAAAAATATAAATTGGTGGTAAAGCCAAGACGATCGTTCAGCGATTTCTTCATTTCGTTCTTTGGGATGTATCTGTAAGAACGTCCTCTTGTACTCATTTCCTGTTCACGTGCGACACGCCACTGCTGAGAAAAGAATTTTCTTGCAAGAAGCGAGACCGATAATATTTTTTGGATATTCATGAGTGGTCACGTGTCATCTTTTTTTGTTAATTTATTTCATTATTATTTTTTTTATTAATCCCCGTAGTAAAAAACTCCATTCGTCGCCATTGAAAAATCCCCATTCATTCCCCATTGCCAAAATAACCAATGGAGATGAATGCCGAATTGCCTAAGGGGATTTTCGCCATTGAATTCCCCATTTGAAACGGAATGGGGATTATCTAATGGGGATTCAATGGAGACAATCCCCTTAGGCAATTCGGCATTCATCCCCATTGGTTATTTTGGCAATGGGGAATGAATGGGGATTTTTCAATGGCGATGAATGGAGTTTTTACTATACGAAAGAATCTCCATTGCTGTTCGCCACTCATTCCCCATTGCCTACAAAACCAAAGGATATGAATGCCGAATTTTCTAAGGACATTTTCGCCATTGAATTCCCCATTTGAAACGGAATGGGGATTATGCCATGAGGATTCAATGGAGATAATCTCCCTAGGTAATTCGCCATTCACCTGCATTGGTTTTTGTGGGCAATGGGGAATAAATGGGATCATCAATGGAGATTCTTTCATATGATTGCTATATATACATGGAATTACGCATTAAATAATCAAATGATGTAAGTTATCAGTAAGTAAGATTAATCATAATGCTAATATTAGCATAACGACCAATAATTATATTCGCATTATATATACATATATATATTATTACATTTAATAGAAATGATTGAAGCTCATATATGCAATTTCCGAGAAAAAATAATGAGCGTATCGAATCAGTTGCATATATATATTTTATTTACTTATCATTATTAATTCATACACTCTTTTTAAGAATCTATCGACTGATTATTTTGATCATTTCATCGTTGGCCGCATTTGGGTTCCAATGAACATCTGTGGGAAATGCTAATCTTTCAGTTCATCCGCATTGACTTTCCAATGGACATCATTGGGTAAGGCGGATCATTTCGTTCATCAGCATTTACCTCCCCATGGACACCATTGGGCAATGCTGATCGCTCGATACATCCGCATTGGCTTTCCAATGAGCATCATTGAGTAATGATGATCATTCGATTCATCCGCATTGGCTTTCCAATGAGCATCATTGAGTAATAATGATCGTTCGATTCATCCGCATTGGCTTTCCAATGAGCATCATTAAGTAATGATGATCATTCGATTCATCCGCATTGGCTTTCCAATGAGCATCATTGAGTAATGATGATCATTCGATTCATCCGCATTTGATGTTCAATGGATACCCATTCACTGATCAATGGTCAGCCCTGTACACCATTGACAAATGCGGAAATCTCAATGGGTCCCCATTCATTGTCCAATAGAGTCGTATGAGGACCATTGGTTGCCATTGGCGATTCAATGGAGTTTTTTACTACGGGTCTTTTTTCCATAAAACTACAAAAATTAAACTGATGATTTTAGGGGATCCCAATATTATCGTCAAAATCTAGATTTCCCAAACTGACAAAACAGTTTATTTGTAGTAAAGAAATATATTTAGTTGGCGCTTTTACTTAAATATTCCTTAACTGTTACAAAATTTGTTAGTCGTTAGAAATATTTTAGTTGTGTCAAAATTATTTATTAACTCCTAAAAAATATGTATTTATAATTTATTAACTGTTAAAAAATAATTGGGTTCGCCATATTCAACTTTACTAACTTGAATTTGTCAACAGTTAACAAATCCTGGTACATTGTTTTCTCAGTGCAGCAAATATTCACGTGAATTCTGCAGACCCCGAAAAATGTTTAACATTATTTAGTTTCATCGTGTCAAAGCTTCCCCTATGAGAAAATCAAATGCCACCCTCCACATAAATGAACATTTTAAATTTCTAACGTTGATAATGTCTAAACTCTCAATCTGGGCTAAAAGAAGAGTCGAAATTGTAACTCGGTTTAAATATGCGTTTCCTGAATGCTTAATTTCTTTTTTGCCCGCCAATGTGGCACAGAAAGTATTGCAAAACGTAGTCCAAGAAAAGACGCGCGAATACTGACACCTGACGTGTAATTTGGTTGCCGAATGACGTCCTCCGCCACATTGCGACCGCATCTGCGAGCGGAAGCCGTCCGTTTCTTTCACATCGCTTTGTCGCACTCACTGCGCGATCTCTCTCTCTCTCTCTCTCTCTCTCTCTCTCTCTCTCTCTCGCAGCTATCTCACTCTCGCGTTCGTCTAAAGTGGGAAAAAACGTGTTAAGAAAAATTAATTTGAGTACAAGGAAGGGAAACATGGCTCATCAAGCGGAAACAAAATATACGCCAGAAAGGTGAATCAACTGCAATTTTTGATGGTCCAGAAATATCATTTCTGTATCATTTGTCTTAAGGCGATATTTTGTTCGATAAAAAAATTTATATTTTTACCATTTTTTTTTGCAACAATATTTTGTAATTTATCAATATTTTGACAATAAACCAAAATATTTTCGAGAAAAAAATGTAAATTACGTAAGTTATAAGCTAGTAACGTTGGAGCTGAAAAAAGGGCTGGCCGACTCGAGTGCAACCTTTCTAGTAATCCGATACAAAATTTCAAAAAAGATTCTTAATCAGTAAGAATGTCGTGATAGCCTCTACCTCAGAGAAAACGAGAAAAAAAATCGCAAAATAGCGGCTGTCTGAACGAAAAGGACGTTTTTCGACTCGTTTTTTCATAGTTTTTGATATTTTAACAATAGTAAAAAAAATAATTTTGATACAAAAGTGGTAGGGGCGATAGAGAGTTATACATAGTCCGATTTGCTCCGACGTGACGGGCCGCGTCACTAAAATAGCAATAACTCCAAAAAATGTTGGATTTGAAAAATTACCTTTCAAGGATATATTCTTCTTAAGGTCTAAACTTTAAGATTATGCAAAAAAAAATGATTTTTTCAAATTTTTAGACCAGAATACTCACTTAAGGATATATGCCAGGTACTGCAGAGTCGTTGCATAACTGATAGTGAAATTTGGTAAAATCGCATTAAACGAACAGATAAAATAATTGTAGTGTTCATTGAAGCTAAAAAGGGGGTTTATCACAGCCCAGAGTAAAAAATACGGTCAAGAAATAAGAATGATCGATTTTTAATTGTAGATTTAATTGCTGATTTGATGCCTATTTTCCATGACGAAAACTGTCGAAAATAAAAATAAAAATTTTGCAAAATCAAAATTACAACATTTTGTGTGGGTATTTGATGCTTACAGCATGATTTAATACCCCCGGAACTATTAAAAATAATTATATTCCTTATTAACATTATTTTTGATTATAAACGTAATTACTGTTTTCATACTGTCGAGACAAATAAACTTGGCAACGTCGCAAGTTCTGAAGGTTGGTACGATAATTTTCCGGCACCGGCCGGCAATAGAAAAAATGGCGACGCCGATACGCGGTGGGACCGAGAGGTTACGTTGTAAACGAGGCAAATTTACAACAAAAAGAAAAGAAACGTGGAAAAAGAATGTGAAAAATGCTGCAAAAAGAAGAAAGTTGAATTGTGAAAAAAAAGTTGAAGAAGAACTGTTTTTTTCAACCCTACTCCGTCCAAATTACTTAATTAAATTATGAGACACCTGTGCGGAATATATCTGTTAAAAATGGAAACCCTTTCCGTACATATATATATATATATATATATATATATATATATATATATATATATATTGTCGTGTGGCATAATATTGATGTAACAACATTTGACAACCTATGTAAAATATTTATTTTCAATTAAATTTAAATTAAATACGGTATAAACCCATTCATAGGATTTCCTATTTATAGATATATATATATATATATATATACATACGCATATATACGAAAATATATATATAATATATTCATTAGTTTATAATGGACTTATTTTATATTGATTATCGAATGTGTTGTGTTATTAATATTATGCCACACAAAAATTAAACAAGAAAGACAACAGGATTTCCGCATGCAGAAATTTGAATCGCGCGCCTTTTATAACCTATGTGACGTCATCAGCGACGTTGTCGAGTTTGCGACATATGAGCTATCAGAATGCGAAAACGGTCCTATTTAACTCAAAATATCTCTCAAAATATGTGGGCAAACATTGATTTTTTATTTTTTACGTATTTTGCATATTTCAGTGATACCGTACAAAAGTTTTTTTTCCATTAACGAACTCTGCAAGTACCTTTTTTACCAGTATCAATAGATCTTTGAACATACCGTCCTATGTTCTCTGTGTTAATTACCTCAACTTTAAATACGTGTATCTCAGCATTCAGGTGGGCAAATTTTTTTTTTTTCTCAAAAAATTGTCCATGTCTTTCTTTACAACATACGTTAGTTTCAACTCGAAAAGAAGTGAACGACCTAATTGCCATACATCCTTAAGGGAGAAAGCTACTGTAGAAGGTGGAAAAATTGTTAACGTTTGAAAATTTGTTTCACAGACATAACTAATTATTCAAGGATTTTGTTATTATTATTTTATTAAGTATATATTTAATTTATTTGATAGCAATTTTTATTGAAAATTTCGAAAAATTAACTGAATTGATTAAATTAAATTAAATTTGATACAGAAATCATGTTAATCCCAAAACAAAAATGTATTCTCCATTATCCCATTAATAACATGGCGAAGGGATATCTGGAGATGAAGAAAAAACTATTTCTATATATTCTTTTTTTCTTTGATTATTTATAAAATGGCCACGAATTGATTTTTTTTTTCATTTTTGAAGGCTTTTTTTTTAATTCAAAAGGCTTCAAGAATACTAATCACCGACATTTTTTAAATCGGCTACGTACAGATTTATCCACAGCGAGTACAAATATAAAAAGCTTCCTTCAGGAGGAAGCAAAAGGATAAAGGATTGAAAAACGGGCCGAAAGTTTTCGAGTATACGGTGGGACAAGGTCGATAATAGTATCGTACGAAATTTTATTGCACGAGTGCGCAAAGTGCCAGTTTGACCACGCGCAGCGTGCGCAAAGTGGCACTTTGCGCACGGAGTGCAATAAAAGTCATTTTTTGCAACATATGCGTGTAAAGGGCTACTTTTCGTGCATGCCACTTTGTCACTCTCGCATGCACGAAAAGTAGCATTTTCCACATATTTATTGAAAAATAGTACATTACGATACGAGTATGATGAAACTTTTTCTGACGAGTGTAAGTTTGCAGCATATGAATGTTGCAATCACACGAGTTGAGGAAAAGTTTCTCGCACGAGTTTCGTACAAAATTTTATTGCACGAGTGCGTAAAGTGGGTACTTTACGAACGGAGTGAAATAAAGTACTATTTTGCAACTATTATCATCAAGTTACAGTGACAAGAATTTTCAAAACTAAACGATGGCTATTTTTTTTGCTACTAACACAGTTAAGGGATAAAACCACCCTCTGAGAAAAAAAATGGTTGCTCCCGATTATTTTTCAGGAATCTAAAATCGTAAAATAGGATTGCACAATCATTTAAAGATTCAAAGTGTCATAAACAATCATACTGGAGGTTTGCATAAGCAAAATATACACAAGTGCCGAGTTCTCGCGCTATCAAAAGCCACACACATAAACACGCAGTATACACGAAACACTATAATAATTCTTCATTCTTTATCGTAAATTTGATGAATTGCTAAACACATAGATACGCTCGGAGTTTATGCAGCTGCGTTAGAATCGAAATGCGCGCACATGTATGAAATGCGAAACGATAAATTATTTGAGATGAGAAATGATCGACAGTTCGTATCGTGGTCCAGTTTTATAACGTCCGTTATACATCCTCTTTTTTCCCATCATATCAGCTCTAAACTGCCACTATCTCTTTTTTAATTAATTCGTAGTCATGCAGAAAAATTTATTCGAGACTCGAAATCAATCGTTTTCCATGAAACCACTGTTTTGTTTTTTTTTTTTTTTTTAATTTCTTTACCGGCGATGAAAGCTCGCGGATGCGATGAAAATAATCCCCGTATCTCGAACGTCAACGTATTTTATAGCATGGAATAGCCAAGGGAAGGAATGCCCGAGTGGTCGAAAGAAAAGCGTCTGAAACGATGTTATATAGGGGAAGGTGGGGCAAGACGGCCCCTCTAAGACGGTTAATACTTTTTGCGGCTTTCAACCGTCAATCAGGTTACTTTTTTTCTATCTTGAGAAAATCCACCGACATTTTGCCGAAACTTGAAAAAAAAAAATTTTGGGCGCGACGATCTGCCTCTATAAAATGATAATTTTATTTTTATTTTAAACAATTGTTTTCAGCGTTAAAAATGTTTTTCTTTTTGATGGTCCATTTTACCCCTGATGTAGTGCATCGGCCTTAAAATAGACGAATACTTCAAAACAGGGTTGCGAAATTTGTAATGTAAAAGTGATCATTACTTTTAGAATGTGTAATGGAAAAAATTTGCATTACCCATTACAATGTAGTGTGTAATGGAAAAAAATTTCATTACCCATTATAATGTAGTGTGTAATGGAAGAAAATTTCATGACCCATTACAATGTAGTATGTAATGGGAAAAAAATTTATTTGTCATCGTGTGCCCTGCTGGAACGACTTTTCAGCTACTCAACGATGATGAACGCTCCTGAATTCAATAGGTTTGCAGAAAATCACTTTAAGCGAAGGATATTGGCCAAAGCAAACGCCGAAAAAAAGTATATTTAGAAGTGCAGTTCAACGTTCAACTTTTTGTATGCATATAGATGCTTTTTAGAATTTAAGGTACCTAAGTCATTAAAATGTAATGCAAAATTGCAATTATTTATTCATCTATATTTTTCGATTCCCAAAATTGCAATAAAAGTTACACATTACACATTACATTGTAATGTGTAATGGAAATTGTTTCTGTTACATTGTAATGGGTCGTGAAATTTTTTTCCATTACATACTACATTGTAATGGGTAATGGATTTTTTTTTCCATTACACACTACACTGTAATGGGTAGTGCAATTTTTTTCCATTACACACTACATTATAATGGGTAATGGATTTTTTTTTCATTACACACTACATTGTAATGGGTAATGGAAACTTTTTCCATTATACACTACATTGTAATGGATATTGAAATTTTTTTTTCCATTACACACTACATTGTAATGAATAATGGAGATTTTTTTCATTACTCACTACATTGTAATGGGTAATGAAAATGGCAATGCATTACAAAAAGTAATGCATTACTTGCAACCCTGCTCCAAAATCATCATAATTTGAAGAAAAACAAAAAATTTCTGACCTAATTGTTTAGGGTGGTCCATTATGCCCCAGGTATCGCAGATCGGCCTAAAAATGAGTCAATACATCAAATTTATGATAATTTGAAAAGAAACGAAAGTTTTTTGTTGTCGAATTTTTTAGGGGGGCCGTCGTGCCCCATCCTCCCCTATAACTATATATAAAATGATGTAGAGGGAAGAGCGTCGAACTCACTTCCTTTGAAACGTGAAATCCGAGACAAGCTTGTATCCTCGTCCTTCCCAATGTCCTCATCACATACCGTTTGCAGAAATTTCAATAAGGCGTCTGTATGACAGGAAATTCCTCGTTTCTTCCCGATCACAATCTTCCATTTTTAGTTTTCAAAAATTTGTAATATTATTCATGAAATATCAAGTTTCATTTACCCGTGAGATGTTTAATTTCATATACATTAAAAAAGGCACCCCCTTGACGAAAATTACCCTTGAGACACCTTGCATACCCTTAAGGATGTATTGCCTATTAGGGTGGGTCAAATAAAATGATTTTTTTTTCCTCGATGTAATGAAAAATGTATTGTTTGGCATCTCAAAAAAACCCTTTGCAGGTATTTTATATTTAAATTAAGAGGTCCCTCATAGCAAATTTTTATTTCCCATTTAAATAACATAGGAATTTTTTTTTTAACTTTGGAATTTTATTAGACTTTAACCGTTGAGGTAAGGAGAGTTTTTTTAGCACATTTGTGTAGAACATTTAATGCTCTTTAAAAAAGCTCTCTTGTCTTTAATCGATAAAACTAACCGTTCAAAAAATAATCGGTGATAATTAGTGATCATTATCACCGATTATTCTTCAGATCAATAGAAGAGCCAAAATGACTAACAACGTCCAGGTCCTATTTTTCAGGAGGGTCAACTTCAGCGGCATTTTTACAATAAAATTTTTTTTTTTAATTTAAAAAAATTTTCTTTTGTATTCACAATTAATGTAATAATAAGCCTCAAAAGTTGAAGTATCGTTTTTCTTCATTTTTATGATAACAAAAAATTCCGCAATAAACCTAAAATTTTCGAGCTCTGGACCACCGGAACCCCTTAAGATAATGTGCAAACATCCGCGCTTCATTTATCATAAAGTTTTCTGATAACTGATAGGAATAGTCTCAAAAAGATGAACCAAGAATTTCAACCGGTACCGATGTATCGAGAGGCTGGTTTTTCGGTAGAGGTATTCGAAGGGAAAGTTTCAACCGGTAGAGATGTATTGGAGGGCGGTATATTTCCTAGAGTTTTTCGACGAGTGAGTTTCAAGCGGTAGAGATGTATCGTAGGGCGGTATTTTGGTAATTAGTCGAGGGTAGATTGTCAACCGGTAGAGATGTATCGGATAGATGGTATTTTGGTAGAGTTATACTTGAAGGGAAAGTGTGAACCGGTATAGATGTATCGGGAGGGCGGTGCATTTCGTAGAGTTTTTCGAAAGGAGAGTTTCAACCGGTAAAGATGTATCGGGAGGGCGGTATTTCGTAGAGTTTTACGAAGGGAGAGTTTCAACCGGTAGAGATGTATCGGGAGGACCGTATTTGGTAGACTTTTTCGAAGGGTGAGTTTCATCCGGTAAAGATGCATCGCATAGACGGTATTTTGATGGAGTTACTCTTGAAGGGAAAGTGTTAACTGGTAGAGGTGTATCGGGGGAAACGTATTTGGTAGAGTTTTGGTAGAGGTATTTTCGTAGAGGTATTTTGGTGGAGGTATTTTGGTGGAGGTATTTTGGTGGAGGTATTTTGGTTGAGGTATTTTGGTGGAGGTATTTTGGTAGAGGTATTTTGGTAGAGGTATTTTGATAGAGGTATTTTGGTAGAGGTATTTTGGTAGAGGTATTTCGGTAGAGGTATTTCGATAGAGGTATTTTGGAAGAGGTATTTTGGTAGAGGTATTTTGGTGGAGGTAGTTCGGTAGAGGTATTTCGGTGGAGGTATTTTGGTAGAGGTATTTTGGTGGAGGTATTTTGATGGAGGTAATTTGGTAGAGGTATTTTGGTAGAGGTATTTTAGTAGAGGTATTTTGGTAGAGGTATTTTGGTAGAGGTATTTTGGTAGAGGTATTTTGGTAGAGGTATTATGGTAGAGGTATTTTGGTAATTATTCGAGGGAACATTGTCAACCGGCAGAGATGAAAATTTACCGTTCTCGATTTATTCGAATATATGAACGGTTTATTCAAAGTTTCATGTTTCGATGGTCGTCGAATCAACAAGGCGACGCTCACGCGTCCCAACGATTATTATTACTTTCGTACCGAGTCTTTCTCGTTGTACACGTTGTATATATGACACGTCCGTTACGTCCGTTATTTGTACGCGTGCATGCTTATGTACTGGATGTATTAAGGGGTTTGGGAGGGGAGAGGGTGACGACGCAGAAGCAAACGTACGCGTGCGACACGCGTCTGAACGATCGACGCCGGAGACAGCATACAAATATAATACCGCACCTTCTACCCGATCGTCCTCTTTGTTCCTTAAAATCCCGTCTACCGATCCAACATTAAGTCGCGAATGATTCAGCACCAATCGAAACTCAATTTTATTGCAATAAATGTCTGGCTCGGAATGAACTTGCAAGCTCGAGTTGTTAATTAAGGGAGTTTTCTGGTTTAGAATTTTGAAAAAAATCGTTTTTTTTTCAAGCGATCCTATTATTATAATTTTTTAAGAAAAAATAATTAAAAGGCCGGAGTATTCTGGTCTAGAATTTTGAAAAAAAACGATCTTTTCAAGCGATCCAATTATTGTAATTTTTTAAGAAAAAATGATTAAAAGGTCGGAGTATTCTGGTCTAGAATTTTGAAAAAATCGATTTTTTCAAGCGATCCAATTATTATAATTTTTTAAGAAAAAACGATTAAAAGCCGGTTTTTTAACATTATGTTGTCCATGAATATAATCCATGATAATCTTTTTTTTTTTTTTACTGTACCGCATTTGTTAATTGTTGAAATCTAGTCTAAAACCCTTTTTTCTAGCGTTTATTTGCTCAGATACTAATTTATAGTAAGAAACATAATAACTTTTGGACTTGAGTAATCATGAATTCCCATTCTATTGGGATTCAAGATTATCCATGATTTTTTACAGATTTTTTCGAGCGATTTAACACGTCCAAAATCGACCGAGACGTTTAAACCAGTCCAATTCTAGATCTTTCAGCTATATAAACCGATAGATGCATGCAAATGCGAAAAAAGGTTAGCGTGAATTTATCATTTTTGCAACAATGTATTATTAATTAATTTATCGTGTATATTCATGTTATTGTTAATATATGGGGCGTTCAACACCGATTCGACCTGGGTCTGATCCTTCACCTCTCCGATTTTGTCCGCAATTTTTTATGGTTTTGTAGTACCGGTGAAAAGCTCTTAGGATTTTCTCAGATTTTTTTGGAGCGATTCTATAATTTTATAAACAAATTATTCTTAGCTAAAATTTGAAAAAAAATCCTTTTTTCTATGAAAAATTTCAAGTGTTGAGCCAAAGTGAGCAGAGGTTTCCTTTTGCTTATAACAAGTTTTTTCGAAGCCATTTTTTTAAAATAGAAGGAGGAACCTGAAGTGAGTGGGCCCATATCCAAACATTTTTTTAAACACCTTCAATTCATACAAAAATGTTTGGATAACGGCCCACTCAATTCAGGTGCCTCCTTCTATTTGAAAAAAATAAAAAATTTCGAAAAAGCTTGTTATAAACAGAAGAAAACCCCTGCCACTTTGGCTCAACGTTTAAAACTTTTTATATGAAAAACGGGATTTTTTGTGATTTTTTCCGATTTTAAATTTACGCAAAGAATAATTTGTTTATAAAATTATAGTTACGTCGAATCGGTCTAAAAAAATCTGAAAAAAGTTCTGAGTGCTCTTCTGAAGTACTACAAAACGATGCGGACAAAATCGGAGATGTGAAGGTGCAGACCCAGGTCAAATCTGTGTGGAATGCCCCATATACATTAATATTGTTGTATCAACAATAATGTCCCATTATTTAATTACACACATTGTAGAACATTTTTATCATTGTTGGACTCCACAAGACTGGCACAATTGTGCTGAATAGATTTCCAATATCTCGTCCTCGGAACCCAAGCTCAAAACTGAGAAACTTGGTTCCCGCTGCTCTTGGAATCACGAGGTCTCGCAGATTCGCCCGTATATCACAATCCGTTTGGTGAACGTGTCTCACGGTTGTACAAAAGTTCGCCTCAAGTCCGAAAATGGATACGCACGATTGGAGGGGGGAGGCAAGGAGGAGGAGAGGGAGGCAAGGAGGAGGAAGGAGTGGCAAGGAGGAGGAGGGGGAGGCAAGGAGGAGGAGCGGGCGGGGAGGCAAGGAGGAGGAAGGGGAGGCAAGGACGAGGAAGGAGAGGAAAGGAGGAGGAGGAGGAGGCAAGGAGGCGGAGGGGGGAGCGGAGGCAAGGAGGAGGAGGGGGAGGCAAAGAGGAGGGGGCGGCCAGGCAAGGAGGAGGAGGGGGAGGGGAGGTAAGGAGGAGGAAGGAGAGGCAAGGAGGAGGAGGGGGAGGCAAGGAGGAGGGGGGCGGGGAGGCAAGGAGGAGAAAGGAGAGACAAGAAGGAGGAAGGAGAGGCGAGGAGGAGGAAGGAGAGGCAAGGAGGAAGAGGGGGAGGCAAGGAGGAGGATGGGGAGGCAAGGAGGAAGGGGGGAGGCAAGGGGGAGGGGGGTGGGGAGGCAAGGAGGAGGAAGGAGAGACAAGAAGGAGGAAGGAGAGGTAAGGAGGAGGAAGGAGAGGCAAGGAGGAGGAGGGAGAGGCAAGGAGGAGGATGGGGAGGCAAGGAGGAAGATGGGGTGGCAAGGAGGAGGAGGGGGAGGCAAGGAGGAGGAAGGAGTGGCGATGAGCAGAAGGGGGAGGCAAGGAAGAGGGGGGAGGGGCTTAGGCTATTTGCATATTAACATTTATTCTACTCCCGGAAAGGCACTATTCGCGTAACCAATACCGGTACCTTAATTCGAACACAGAAATGGGGAATACGCTTTTTATACAGAGATATGCAAATTGCAAATGGATCCTAGTCGGTGAACCCTTTACTTCAAGAATCCGTACATGCGTGACTCTTGTTTATATACGTGGCTTTCGCGTCCCTCTCGAGCTGTTCGAGTCGCTGCACCAGGACCAAATACGTACTTTCCCCCGATGGAGTATCACATACGTAGCTAACTTTGTAACTCCGTGCAGGAGCAAGGAGCGCATACACGGCGTATCGAGACGGGTATAGCAGGTGAAGCTTACAGCTGCTGTTACTGCTGCTGCTGGACAGCTGGACCTCGCGATATCTCGCGTCGACGTGTGCCTCGTGGCACAAGCGAAGTTTGAACATTCCGCGAGACGCATGCGTCTCGATCCTCGAATCACTGATAAGGTAACTCCCGTTTTGGGCAGTCAAGTTTGGGGCTCTGGTTTTTCCTCTTTTGACCCAATTTTTCGTGGATATTCGTGGTGGCTTTCTTCAGATTTAGAAAGTGACAGTGATGGCTCAATTTCATTCTGGAATCAACGGGGTACCAAGATCGAGGAGGCAATAACCGCTTAGTCAACCAAAAGCGGTTAAGGCGGCATTTTGGTCTATAGAGACATACATTTGGAGCGTTTCATTGAGCTCGATAAAAAAAATATATATATTTTTACCATTCTTTTTTCTACAACATATTTACTAATATTTTGACAATAAACAAAAAAAAATTGGGAGAAAAAAAAATGAAAATTAAGTTAGTTACAAGCTGGTAAAGTTGGGGCTAAAAGGGGTGTGCTGCCTGCCACGATTGCAACCTTTCTAGTCATTCTATACAAAATTTAGAAAAAGATTCTTAATCAGTAAGAATGTCATTATAGACCCTATTTAATAGAGGAAGGAAAAAAAATCGCAAAGTGGTGGCTGTCTGAACAAAAAAGGCGTTTTTCGACTCCTTTCTTCATAGTTTTTAATTTTTTTACAATAGTTTAGAAAAAAAAATTGATACAAAAGTGGTGGGGGTGATACATTTAATGATTGGTAACAAATTTGAAGTAAATCGGTTGAGTAGAACTTGAGATATCATGAAAAGCACTGGAAAGTACTTCAAGTATAAAGTACAAAGTACGGTAAGTACTTGAAGTATCAAGTACTGGCAGTACTTGTAGCGCTAAGTACTTATTACTTGAAGTACTTAAGATTTTGAGTACTTGAAAAATCAAGTACCAAGTATCAAGTACTTTTTAAGTTTTCAAGTATATCTCCCAAGTTGTAGTACTTACATTTGATTTTTATTCGAGTACTTTTTGTTTCAAAACATATTTCCACCTTGTGCAATACATTGAGATTAGGCTGCCTAAATTAGGCAGATTGGAACAGAAGTATTTAAACAAAGAATTGAAAATAATTCAGAAATGGCATTGCTGATTGTAATTATGATTTATTTTGATACAGGTTTGAAAAAGAAAAAAAAGAATATGATACATGGATTGTTAAAACTACTCCAACTTCATGTTCGTCTTTAAAAAACTGTCGTAGGCGACAGATCAGGGACAGTATGTCCATACGTCAGGCAAAATTATTTTCAATTACATATTCAAAGGCTTGGAGCATGCAACCATCAGCAAGACACATTCAAAAGTACTTGAAGTACAGAAAAGTATTTGAAATTTTAAGCACAATACTTGAAGTATAAGCCAAGTACTTGAAAATTCAAGCCCGATACTTGAAGTACTTTTTAAGTAAAGTCCTTGATGCTTGTACTTGAATAAGTATTTGAAGTGCAGAAAAGTATTTGAAATTTTAAGTACAATACTTGGATGTATAGGGCAAGTACTTGAAAATTTAAGCCCAATACTTGAAGTACTTTTAAAGTAAAGTACTTGATGCTTGTACTTGAAAAAGTAGTTGAAGTACAGAAAAGTATTTGAAATTGTAAGTACGATACTTGAAGTATAGGCCAAGTACTTGAAAATTGAGGCCAATACTTGAAGCACTTTTCAAGTAAAGTACTTGATACTTGTACTTGAAAAAATACTTGCAGTACAGAAAAGTATTTGCAATTTTAAGTACAATACTTGAAGTATAGGCCAAGTACTTGAAAATTGAGGCCAATACTTGAAGCACTTTTCAAGTAAAGTACTTGATACTTGTACTTGAAAAAAATACTTGAAGTACAGAAAAAGTATTTGAAATTTTAAGTACAATACTTGAAGTATAGGCCAAGTAGTTTAAAAATGAGGCCAATTCTTGAAGTACTTTTCAAGTAAAGTACTTGATACTTGTACTTGAAAAATACTTGAAGTACAGAAAAGTATTTGAAATTTTAAGTACAATACTTGAAGTATAGGCCAAGTACTTGAAAATTGAGGCCAATACTTGAAGCACTTTTCAAGTAAAGTACTTGATACATGTACTTGAAAAAATACTTGCAGTACAGAAAAGTATTTGCAATTTTAAGTACAATACTTGAAGTATAGGCCAAGTACTTGAAAATTGAGGCCAATACTTGAAGCACTTTTCAAGTAAAGTACTTGATACTTGTACTTGAAAAAAATACTTGAAGTACAGAAAAAGTATTTGAAATTTTAAGTACAATACTTGAAGTATAGGCCAAGTAGTTTAAAAATGAGGCCAATTCTTGAAGTACTTTTCAAGTAAAGTACTTGATACTTGTACTTGAAAAATACTTGAAGTACAGAAAAGTATTTGAAATTTTAAGTACAATACTTGAAGTATAGGCCAAGTACTTGAAAATTGAGGCCAATACTTGAAGCACTTTTCAAGTAAAGTACTTGATACATGTACTTGAAAAAATACTTGCAGTACAGAAAAGTATTTGCAATTTTAAGTACAATACTTGAAGTATAGGCCAAGTACTTGAAAATTGAGGCCAATACTTGAAGCACTTTTCAAGTAAAGTACTTGATACTTGTACTTGAAAAAAATACTTGAAGTACAGAAAAGTATGTGAAATTTTAAGTACAATACTTGATGTACGTTTATTGTACTTCAAAAAGGTCGCAAGTACCGGGTACTTCAGGTACTGCCCAGCTCTGCTTCGCAGCAATTTTGAAATCGTACTTTTTAAGAGAAGCGATTTCAAAGTTGCTTTAAAAGAGGATTAGGCGCAGTTAATGGGGGTTAACTTGACGGACTCTGACTCAGTGAATTCCGATCTGATCCTTCACAAATTTTCAACAAATATTTGAGAAATGTTTATAGTATAAAATGTCAAAGAGTGTCATTTGGAGAGAAGTGATTCATTGACTTTTACGACCGCATTCAAGCCAAGCACAACGACTTGGTAACTAATTTCCCACAGTGGCGGTAGGATCGGACTCGGGCAATGAAGATTGCATAATGGCAGCGCGATAGCGTCACCTGCCTCTCGTCTCCGTGTCTCTTCTTGACCACATCCTTCCTTCTACACGCGACACGATCAGCCTTACACATGACCATAGTCATTCGACAGTTTTTTCGTTTCTGACGTTTCTTCTTTCGTCCTCATAACTCTGTCCCTGTCGTGCGTAGGTGCAATCCCAACTATACCAACGCAATCGCCAATGCGAACTTCTTCATCGACGCAGATCGGAGACTCGCCTGTTCACGCATACTCGCTCGGTTTCACGGCCGTTGATTCAAACTCCAACGCGGACAACCGCCGTGACAAGTATGTGCGTATATGCATTACAATGTTCACCACATTGCGGGCATCAGCTTGGTCCTTTCGGGCAACGTTCCTGGGGATCGGTTTTCATAAGGTTCTCACCAGTTCTCAAAGGCCGGGCCTTCTTCTCTTACACCTCAAGCTTCATTCTCAAAGCTGATGACCTTGCGTCCGAGGTGATCTTTAAAGGGACTGGCGTTAACACACGCATCGGCCAGTGGTTGAAAAAGGAAAAGGGAGCGAGCGAAGAATGAACGGGAGGCAGGAAGTGAGTCTGGTTCGCTTCCCTGTGGAAGTGGTTTCAGGAAGACCCTTCTTCTTCTTCTTCTTCTTCTTCTTGGCTCGATCCTGCTCTGTGAGTCTTTGCAAACCGAGGGAGGTTTACATCCGAGAATGTGCCACCGCTTTTTTTTTTTTTTTTTTTTTTTTTTAACACGAATCACCAACGAGTAGATTTTCTACCTTGTGAAAGGGGAAGAGAAAGAGACGTCGGATGACTGGTGGAATCGCTTGGAATAAGGAACGCACTCGCGTGGGATGAGGATGAAGACCTCTTGTTTGTCGATAATGAGAATGAAAAGGAGTTCCGTTAAGTCTTTGTAACGTGCCAGACACACAAAAAAAAGGGCATTAGGGCGAAAGGGATATTGAGTGGCGATCGTAAGAGTATCATGAAGTGGCACAATGATTGGTCCGCCTTGTCCGGACAATGACGGTGATTGGAAGACGACCTTTTGATTTTCTTACCAGAAGAGACAGGTCGGAAAGCACCGACTGGCGAGCAATGATAATTCTATTTCATCTGAATTTACGTGTCCCATAATAGAACACGATTTGTCGCAGCTTCTCTGCTGATGATGAAATTTCCTATTTGATTAAGGTATTCCTTTCGCCAAAGTCAAGTCAATTGAGTACTAAGATGTTGAACATTCTTTGTGCCCGTTTTTGAGAGGAAACTAGGGCCAACTGATATGGATTTAGGTCAAACCGTTTGTACTTGATGTGGAAAAAAATATAGGAAAATGTTTTTACATAAAAATAACTCAATTTGCGTTAATACTTGTACAGACATATTCTGATGCAGTTTTGGTGAAGTCGCATTCGCAATTTTAATGCGCGGTCTGGACGAACAGCAGCTCATTTCGTTTCTCGATAAATACTCTATGGAATTATCGAAAAATATTAATGAATGATGATATTCATCGTTTGCTATTTAAAGCGATTTATTTGTGGGAAAAAACAAAACTACGACGTTCATTGGACTTTGCTTTTGATTGAGAATTTAAAAAAGGAAAGGGTCCCCAGTGAATTTTTATCATATATTTCAGAGCTAGACGAAATACCGGAAAGTACTTCAAGTACAACGTACAAAGTACTTGAAGTACTATGTACTTGTTACTTGAAGTACTACGTACTTATTACTTGAAGTACTACGTGCTTATTACTTGAAGTACTACGTACTTGTTATTTGAATTATCAAGTACCGGCAGTACTTGAAGTACTACGTACTTATTACTTGAAGTACTACGTACTTGTTACTTGAAGTACTACGTATTTATTACTTGAAGTACTACATACTGATTATTTGAAGTGCCACGTACTTGTTATTTGAAGTAAGAAAACTTACGGTAAGTACTTGAAGTATCAAGTACCGGCAGTACTTGAAGTATTACGTACTTATTACTTGAAGTACTACGTACTTGTTACTTGAAGTACTACGTACTTATTACTTGGAGTACTACTTAATTGTTACTTGAAGTACTACGTACTTATTACTTGAAGTACTACGCACTTGTTACTTGAAGTACTACGTACGTATTACTTGAAGTACTACGTACTTGTTACTTGAAGTACTACGTACTTGTTACTTGAAGTACCACGTACTTGTTACTTGAAGTACTACGTACTTCTTGCTTGAAGTACTACGTACTTATAAATTGAAGTACTACGTAGTTGTTACTTAAAGTACTACGTACTTGTCACTTGAAGTACTACGTATTTATTACTTGAAATACTACGTACTTATTACTTGAAGTACTACGTACTTGTTTCTTGAAGTACTACGTACTTATTACTTGAAGTGCTACGTACTTATTACTTGGAGTACTCAAGATTTAAAGTACTTGAAGTACGAGGACTTGAAAAATCAAGTACCAAGCATCAAGTACTTTTCAAGTTTCCAAGTATATCTCGTAAGTTCTAGTGCTTACATTTGATTTCTTGTTCTCATTTGATTTTTATTCGAGCACTTTTAATATCAAAACATATTTTCACCTTGGGCAATACACTGAGATTGGCTTTAGGCAGATTGGAACAGAAGTATTAAAATGAAGAATTGAAATAATTCAAAAATAGAATTGTCGATTGTAATTACGATTTATTTTAATACAGGTTTCAAAAATAAGATATAATGAATATAATACATGGATTGTAAAAATTACTTCAACTTCGTGTTCGACTTCAAAAAGGTGAGGGACAGAATTTCCATACGTCACGAAATATTCAAAGGCTTTGTTCATGCAACCATCAGCAAGACACATTCAAAAGTACTTGATACTTATACTTGAAAAAGTACTTGAAGTACAGAAAAGTATTAAAAATTTCAAGTACAATACTTGAAGTACAGACCAAGTACTTAAAAATTTAAGTACAATACTTGAAGTACTTTTTAAGTTCTTCAAGTACGTCGCAAGTGCCGGGTACTTCAAGTACTGCCCAGCTCTGATATACTTCAACCGACTAAATGAGTTTTTTACAATTTTTAAAAACTGTATGATGTGAATTAAAAATTTGTATGGAATCTTTCTGTTGTCTTTCTGAAACGCTGTCGCACATCAAGAGCGAAAGTGAGCTGGTTTTCTTTTTAAATAGACCATTAGAATTCTGTAATCCAGATGCAGCTTCGGTCACACTAGTTTCTCGTTCGCAGCTTGAACAAACGTTATTTGAAATCTCCTTACTCAATTGACTTGACGCTACAGCAAAAACCAGTTCAAACGTGCACCGCTTCTAATTCACGAGAAGATCCATCGGTGTCCCCGTCACTCTTTCATCATCGTTCTCTACATACGTTTGTTAACAAATTGTTCAACATTTTTTTTTCTTCCACGGAGTAGTCTCCAATGGAGTTTCACAACTGGATTTCTGTTATACATACCATCGTGTCGCACTGTACTTTATTACAAAATGGGATTGTAAATAACCCGTTATTAGCGTGCTCGAAATATCAAAAATACGAAATTCGAAAAAAGTTGACCAACTCGAACGCGGAGAAATTTTCGTGTCGGCGTAACATCAGATTACACGGTTGTAGTTTACAGTTTGGAAATTCATGCGTGTGACGACGAGAGAACCCGTTCATGGAAGCGACCCGATCAGATTAGACGGATTCAAAAATTGCTAGTTCTGGGCGCAGACCCAGGGCAGGGATCACGGTCTCTTAATACAGAATACGGTATACCGATGACTAGACAGTTTTTTTCCACCCGCAAGACGTGTTTTTAAATGGACTCTCGAGTCCATTCAAAACACGTCTTGCGGGAAATGCCGAGGTAATCTTGAATTCTGCCGATTCCGTTCCGTCATCCCATTTATGTTTCTGGGGAAGTCATTGATGACCCCAGAATTACCGGTCATCAGCAAGGATCCCCAATGCAGAGGAAACATTGCCCTTGGTGCGGGATGCGGAGCACATACGATTGAGCAAACCGTGTACTGGACTCTATTGTCAGTAAATCACGACATTTCCGGTGGATGTGGTTTTTCCGAAAGGCCATCTAACTTGTCTGTATTCCACGTGCCCAAAGTTGCAGGTAGAATGGCGGACACTGGAATATTCAACTATCCGCGAGAACGGCATGCGATCTGGCTGCTGGACTTTAAGTAGAACGTATAGTACAGATTGTCTTGTCACGATTATTTGCGGTGACGGGAATACGCAGATACCCCACGAATCGCAGGCAGAACTATCGATCGTTCACAACCGGAACTTGGCAAGTCGATCGATGTCTCTGGCTTTTTGGAATGGCACGCACGCTTTGTACGGAGACCAAAAAAAAAACGGCAAGTGATTATTCATGGATAATCCAGTGGTAAGGCATTCCGAGCTGGAAATCCAGTGATATTTCATGCGGGGTGCCCCGAAAAATTAGTAGAGCACCACATGAATTCTAAACTTTACAGCACCGAAAGAAATTTTATTGCACTATTTGGTTTTTCGTGTAACGAAAAGTACAATAAAATATAGCAATTTAGGGATAATCGAGGTTCAGTTGCAAAAAGTACAATAGTGAGTAACGAAATACAGAGTTTAATATCTTCTGTTGCAATAACTCATAAGAATGTTGGAGTTTTACCTAAAATAATAACAGTATTTCTAAGTCTGTATATCATAATTTGCAATGGTCTCGGATACCGAAAATTGCAACAGTTCTTTATAAATAGCGAAATAAAATATTTGACGTTTTGGTCAACTTATAGCAATCGTTCTGAGCTCGAATAGCAAAAATTACAATAGTGCTTTACAAATAGCGAAATAAAATATTTCACGTTTTGGTTAACTTATAGCTATCGTTCTGAGCTCGAATAGCAAAAATTAAAATAGTGCTTTGCTATGAGTAAAATAAGATCTTGCGGGGATTGGTATCAGGGCATTGCAATCTCTCTAAACCACCATACTTAAAATGACATCCGTCCCGGGAGGCTCATAGCTACGGCTATGAGCCTCCCGGCTTTTACGTAACTAATTAATCATGAGATTAGTCAGTCTTTACTTAACTAATTAATCATGAAATTAATCAGTTAAGCGAAAGATTAAGTTATTTATCCTCGCTCCCATAAAGAGCCGAGCGCCACCGTAGTGCTATAGTGATTTGATTTAAATAAGTAGTCTTTGGTCCATAGAACGATAATATTTATTAGTATGGGATAATCGATTATCCAAGACCTAGTAGAGTACAACTTAAATTTGAATTTGGATTTCGATAAAAAAGTGGGAGGGGCGATAGAGAGTTGTACATTACAGATTGGTAAAAATTTTGAAGTAAATCGGTTGCGTAGAACTTGAGATGTCATGTCAGCCGTGTCGAGGAAAGTAATTTTGAGATAACGGACTTAGGCCCGAATTTTAAGATCTTAAGATCTATCTTAAGATCGATCTTAATATCAAACTTTCTATTGAACTCAAGTTGAAACTTGAGATTGAACTTAAGTTTCGATTTAAGATGAATCTTAAGTTTGAACTTAAGTGTCACTTCATTCTCAAGTTTCAACTTTAGTGCGAACTTCAAATCGATCTTAAGTTCAAACTTAAACTTGGTTTGAAGTTTGATCTTAAGATCCATCTTGAGCTTGAACTTAAGTTCGATCAAACGTAATTATTTTGACAATTAATGCCATAAACACTGTCGAGGAAGGCGATGAAAGAAGTTTGATCGAACTTAAGTTAAAGCTCAAGATGGATCTTAAGATCAAACTTCAAACCAAGTTTAAGTTTGAACTTAAGTTCGATCTGAAGTTCGCACTAAAGTTTGAAATTAAGAATAAACTAATGACACTTAAGTTCAAACTTAAGATTCATCTTAATTTGAAACTTAAAGTCGATCTTAAGTTCCAACTTAAGTTCAATGAAAAGTTTGATATTAAGTTTGATATTAAGATAGATCTTACGATCTTAAAATTCGGGCCTTAGATTGGAAAAACTTTGGATCCTTACAGTGTCCAGGACATCATTTTAAGTGCAGTATTTGTAACAATTGAAAAAAAAAATCTACGTTTATAATTTTTTCCGGATTTCTAATTTTTTCCTAATTATCTATAAGTGCTTCAACTTTTCTAATATCATGCAGCTATCGAGCTCAACTTTTTTTCTCAGATGCATTTGATGATAAGGAGAACTATTGATCCCAATTTTTTTGTACAAATGCAGTGACGAAGATGATTAATATCGAATTTTCCTCCAAAATGTGGGGCGTTTGTGGGGTACCATAATTCATGCCTAAACGATATTGTATGCGATTATGATATGTTTCCCCAAAATTTCTATCAATGTAGTCAGCATCAAAGCGCCATGCTCCATCAATCGATCTTAAATTGGAAGGCAACAAAAGTTAAGGGTTCACTCATCAAAGTGTTGAATTATGGTATTTGCCGCTGCGTTTCTGCTGAATCATGATTTCATCATCAGTCTGACCACAACTCTCAATGCAAGACCATCAAAAGTCGCATGGTTTCCATTTGATCTGGGGCACTTATTGGAATTTTCGTTTTCTCAGAAAATCCATTGGACCAACCACATCAGGAAGAGAGAGGAAAAGCGGCAGGGAGAGGGAGAGTGGGAGAGAGAGAGAGAGAGAGAGAGAGAGAGAGAGAGAGAGAGAGAGAGAGAGAGAGAGAGAGAGAGAGAGAGAGAGAAAGAGAGAGACTATCAAGTCAGCACGATATAGTTTGTACGTCGGTTGCATATGAATCATCGATTCCCTGTTAATTCCACGTTGGTGTTCGAGCGCCACAATTCCGTCCCTCGGGACTCGAACCAGGACGATTGTCCGCGACACGGAGCACGAACTAATGATGGAGAATATTTGAAAGCACGAAAACCATCGGCGCTGGCGATTGTTATGAGAAATTCGAAATTCTATTATTACTATATTTCCGTCGGATCATCAAAATCTAATAATCACTCGGACACATTAAATCCACGAGATGGGAATATTGATACGGGCATGTGCACGTATAAACATAGCGAATGAAATGTGCACTTACAAAGCGATGCAGGGGAGGGTGGGGCACAATGACCCTCCTCAAAAATTTGGTGAATTTTTTTTTTTTGTCAAATTATCACAAACTTGATGTATTGACTTAGGCCGATCCGCGATACCTGGGGCATAATGGACCATCCTAAAAAGATAGGTCAGATTTTTGTTCTTTTTCTTAAAATTTGATGTATTTTTCCATTTTTAGGCCGATGCACTACTTACGGGGTAAAATGAATCATGCAAAAAAATTTGAAAATAAAATTTTTTTTAGAAAAATTTAAAAATTTTCAAGAGAAAACAAAATGATCGATTATCTACAAAATAAAAATAGTACATTACATCACGAGGACGTAAAAACATTTTCTGACGAGTGATGTACGATATTTTATATCACGAGGTGCAATATGGCCGTTTTTACGTCCGCTTGCGGACGTGAAAGCGTCCATTATTGTACTGAGTGATATAAATAAAAAATTTTGGGTTTAAAAAAATAATAGTTGAAAAATATAGAAGTTATTTATTATTTAACGAATTCTTAATTCATCTATATATTTTTTATGTTAAACAAATAAACAATAACATTAATCATGATTTATGATGATTATTTAAAAACGTAACAGAAATAAAAATTTTAAATGAAACATTAATTCTAGACATTATCGACTGACGATCCGCACCATAATTCAATTCAGTTTTTTGTTTACTGTGACGGAGTGAAGACGATTTTTTAGATTTTCAGAGCCCCAAATAAAAAGACTTTCTTGGCAAAACATCATGATGGTATTTTTTTTCTAAAAACCTCATGTGTCCTCTTTATAACCGCGTGTGAAATTTGAAAATTGGTTGATGAGAAAAATAGTTATGAAATTGATGAAATTAAATTTGCTCTTCACCATTCTCTTTGGCATGAAAAAACAAAAAGATTCATGTACTTGTCAGTTAGATTTCTGCTTTCAGAACGATTTTACGAACAAGAAACCCGAGGGGTAAATATTTACCTCGGTTTGTAGTTTAAAGGTAAAAAAAATGGGTTTGAAGTTCTAGGGTTCAATTAAGTTAAACATTTTTTTTTGTTTCGACAAAATGTCGGTGAATTCGTACAAGATAGAACAAAAGTCAACTTATTTGACGGTTGAAAGCCACAAAAAATATTAAGGAGTCAGGCCACTGGACAGATAAAAAAAGGGCATATTTCGTCATTTTCTTCAACGAGACCATAAAATAAATCGGATTTACAAAAAAGTTGTTTTATTATGCATTTAATTGGCAATACAAAATCATTTTTTCATGACGATATATGCCAAAATGGCGACTGTGCAGCATTTTGCCGATGACGCCTTGATTTCTGGAAGGTCGACCACCGAACCAACAGTTCCTATAATTTTTGAGTTACGATTAAGCACAAAAGTTTTATCGATTATACATAAGAATGGCTATAGAATTACGTAAAATTTTTTTGATATGTAGTTTTTTGTAAAAATGGCGCATTTCCAAATCAAAAAGTATAAAATGCCATGAGAAAACCGTCAGGAAATTGTTTATCAAAAAGGAACTATGCAATATCATGAAAAAATCTTACGTAGTGCTTTGGAGCAGAGTTGTGAAAATAGTAATGTAAAAGTAATGCATTACCAATTACCTTAAACAATGTGTATTGGACAAGTTTTCCATTACAAATTACAAAAGTAATGTGCAATGGATGGGCGTTCCATTGCAAATAAAAAAATTAATGTGTAATGGATGCATGTCCCATTACAAATAAAAAAAGTAATGTGTAATGTATGCATGTTCCATTACAAATAAAAAAAGTAATGGGTAATGGATGCATGTCCCATTACAAATAAAAAAAGTAATGTGTAATTGATGCATGTGCCATTACAAATAAAAAAGTAATGTGTAATTGATGCGTGTTCCATTACAAATAAAAAAAGTAATGGGTAATGGATGCATGTCCCATTACAAATAAAAAAAGTAATGTGTAATGCATGCATGTGCCATTAAAAATAAAAAAGTAATGTGTAATGGATGCGTGTTCCATTACAAATAAAAAAGTAATGTATAATATATGCACGTTCCATTACAAATTACAATTTTAACAAAAAGTAATTTGCAATGGAGAATATTCCATTACAAATAGAAAAATTGCTGTGCTCGTATTAGAAACTTGCACATTGCTGTCTCATTATTTTATTTCGCTCACTAAAAGTTCATCCGCAATTATCATAAATGATCCATAAAGTTAAAAAAAAAGAACATGCACATTATTTAGGGATTCAATAAAGCGACAAATTTTGTATCAGTAACTTGTAATTTTTATTAGATTGCTTATAATTATGTGTAACAGCGTGTAAAAGCAAGTTCAATATAAAGTTGGATAATTTTTGGGGTTGAGTACATTTTCGTACTTCATATTTAACGATGAACTGTCTGTTTTTGGTTTCTATTTTTCAGCTTTATGGATCATTTGTGATAATTCGGATGAACTTTTAGTGACCGAAATAAAATATTCTCCTCTGCAAATTACTTTTTTATTTGTAATGGTACATGCATCCATTGCACATTACTTTTTGTATTTGTAATGGAACACGCATCCATTACACATTACTTTTTATATTTGTAATGGAACACGCATCCATTACTCATTACTTTTTATATTTGTAATGACACATGTATCCATTACACATTACTTTTGTATTTTGTAACGGTACACTTTTCCATTTTACATTATGCAGTGTAATGGGTAATAAATACAGTAATGCATTATCAAAGTAAAATGCATTATTTACAACTCTGCTTTGGAGAACGTTATTTTGAATGTACAGTTGATATTTCAAATGAATCGGTTGAAATTTGTTCGAGTTATGCGTTCGGCCGAGTTGAAAAATGTGGTTCCGAGATAAATGCGCTCAAAGTACGCTAGAGTACGAAAATCGAGTACTCAGGGATTATCCACGCACATGCAATCTTTTGGATTATAAATCAATAGATACTAAGGTACCTTTTTTTTTAATCGATTCTTTTTAAATCCTAGAGTGGCCTCATCCCTTAACTGGCGTAGAGGGGCCGTTGTGCCCCAGCCCCCCCCCCCCTCCCTATCTCGTGACATCATCAAACATCCTGGACACAGCTAGACGAAACTATGAGCACGAATGAACGTGTGCTCTAGCTTCTCCCTCGCGTGTCTTCGCTCATTAACGAAATCCCGGAGATCGGTGATTAGCCAGAGCGGCATAGACCTGTCGCTCATTACACCGAAATTTAGATGTTAGATTAATACGAACAATTTGTTAATTACTTCCAGGTGGGTTTTGGGGGGATTAAGATTAGAGCTTTGCGCGCTATTTCCATCGAACTGCGCTGTGAGCGACCATGTGAATTTTTGGGGGGGGGGGGGGCCCTGTTATTTATCATTAGACGTGTGAAGTGTTTGTCAGAAAGGGGCACAGTGTTTAAAAAAAATTCAGCGGTGTAAAACAGTCCAGCGCCCTTTTTAACGGGTTTCACTCATTGTCAGCAGGATGTTACGATATTCTTTGATCTACATTAATCATTAACGATGAAATTTCAATTTGGCTCGTGGATACCGATCTTTTTTTCTTTCGAAAACAGAGAAAGAGTTCGGGACAACGCAAACGAGAATCTGATCATTAGGATTAGACGGAATTTTCAATGCATCTGGCTCAACTCACAAATGAATACCATTCATATTTATATTCATGCAAATGAAACGATTTTACCGGTTACTCATGCTGATGCATCGAAAGATCTTGATCTCCAGATCGAGACGAGATACTAATGTGATCTTTGAACTTGCCGACAAGATTACTCGCACTTTCGAGGCGTTTTAAACTCATCCAAGCAATTCAGTCGATCAGGGAATTCTAAAATTTTTAACTTTTCTATGAAATGTGTACGAATGTACTTTTTCTAAAATGGTATCCTATCATCGATGTTAATACATGGTAAATCTATCATTACTTACAGAGCTGGGCAGTACTTGAAGTACCCGGTACTTGCGACGTACTTGAAGTACTTGAATTTTCAAGTACTTGAAAAAAATTTCAAGTATTGTACCTTAATTTTTAAGTACTTAGAATGTACTTCAAGTATTGTACTTAACTTTTCAAGTACTTATAAAGTACTTCACGTACTTTTTCAAGTACAAGTATCAAGTACTTTTGAATGCATCTTGCTGATGGTTGCATGTCCAAAGCCTTTGAATATGTAATTGAAAATAATATTTTGTTACGTATGGACATGTCCCTCAACTTTCACCTACGACAGTTTTTTCGTAATTATCGTATCAATCGTAATTACAAACGTCGATGCTATTTTTGAATTATTTTTAATTCTTTGTTCAAATACTAAAAAATAAAGAGTTCTAATCTGCCTAACTCCCTAATTTTAAGATCGTATGATCGATCTTAAGATCAAACTTAAGATCGAACTTTCCATTGAACTCAAGTTAGAACTTAAGATCGAACTTAAGTTCCAATTTAAGATGAACCTTAAGCTTGAACTTAAGTGTCATTATAAGGTCATTATTAAGTTCACACTTTGGTGCGAACTTCAGATCGATCTTAAGTTCAAACTTAAATTTGGTTGAAGTTTGATCGTAAGATCCATCTTGAGCTTGAACTTAAGTTCGATCAAACTTCGTTCATCGCCTCCCTCGAACGTGTTTTTTGACATTAGTTGTTATAATACTGAAGTTGATCGTTGTTAAGTTTGATCGAACTTAAGTTTAAGCTCAAGATGGATCTTAAATTCAAACTTCAAACCAAATTTAAGTTTGAACTTAAGATCGATCTGAAGTTCACACTAAACTTTGAACTTAAGTATGAACTTATAATGACGCTCAAGTTCAAACTTAAGATTCATCTTCATTTGGAACTTAAGTTCGATCTTAGGCTCCAGCTAGAGTTCAATAGAAAGTTTGATATTAAGATAGATCTTGAGAACTTAAAATTCGGGCCTAAGCCTAATCTCACGTCAGTGTATTGCACAGAGTGAAAATATGTTTTGATACCAAAAGTACTGGAATAAAAATAAAATGAAAATAAAAAATCGAATGTAAGTACTAAAACTTACGAGATATACCTGAAAACTTGAAAAGTACTTGATACTTGGTACTTGATTTTTTTAAGTACCTACTTGTACTTGATACTTCAAGTACTTACGGTATTTTGTACTTGAAGTACTTTCCGGTATTTTGCCCAGCTGATTACTTACATTAATCGTTCATTTTCGTTTGACAAAAAATTGAATTCAATTCAAGGCACAGATTTCCTGTTTTTTTCTTTATCCTGATAAAGGAAGCTTCATCTTAGTGCAATCCCGTGCATAAATTTGATTGAGGCCCCGACTAGGCCCCGATCGGTTTTCCCTAACTTACTTTGGGCCCTTGACTGGAAGCCCAATAGGGCCCCTGAATGGACGGTTACGCTTTGTCGACAAGGGCCCTAGAAGGTTGCCAAATGAGGGCCTGTACAACCACCTCACGTCTGCCATGTCGAATCCACGACAAGCTCATGGTCAAGCCCTATCAGGGCCCTAGTACGTACGTAGTATCGCTCTGCGTGTAGATTGTAAAATTGAATTATTTTAATAATAATAATAATAATAATCATATTATTATAATTGTTAGTAATAATTAATTATTAATAATTATTATTACATATTATAATAACATATTATTATTAATAATTCTCTAAGAGAATTTTCACGAAAAATAGTATAAAGCAGAGGATTTCTATGTAGAAATCTTCCGGGTATGACTTCCTGAGAGGCCTGACTCTCCGGTGGAGATTACAACCCGTGCTCCCACTCCGGCTATATAAGCCTACTATTTGCATATTCCGTATGCGAGAGAGCGCACGCCGTATGCGACATCTCATGGCGAGTCTCGGAACTAACTCCCCGTGAAGCCCGATTAGGCCCTCAGAGGGTTGTCTTGTCAGTGCCTTGTTTGAAATAATTAAGGGTCCGATACTTTCGCCCTATTTGGGCCCGATTTGGTTCCGTTATAATTATACCGATTTCTTTAAATATGGGTTGCCCGATCGAAGCCCGACAAGATCCTCAACGGGTTGCCTGAGGTCAGCCATATTGTAAGTAAGTCTGCCAACCTTGGCATTGCCCTGTCACCACCCAACCTGGCGGTGTTATGGCAATTCATGACAGGGCATCCACGTTTAAGCCCGACAAGGTCCTCAACGGATTGCCTCAGGTTAGCCATATTGTAAATAGGCCTGGCAACCTTGGCATTGCCCTGTCGGGGCCTATCCTGGCGGTGTAAGGGCAATTCCTGACAGGGCATCCACGTTCAAGCCCGACGAGGTCCCGACTTAAGTCAGGACTTCCCTAGAATTTTCACGCATGGGATATTTAATATTGAATCTGGAAAGAATCTCGCGTGGATTTTGGAGTTTATAAAATTTATAAATTTTCCAAAGGGAAATATTGTGCAAATTCGAAATTGCCACGTAAATGCTGGATTTATTTTCACCGTTTGTTGGACTTCCTATGTGAGGAAGCCATGGACGAATTTCTAATTAGCACGATTTTTTAGGAAATTTTGGGTTCGCGAATGACGCGAAAAGTGGATGATGTGTCAAGGAAGTTGTCTTTGCCGAGCTAAAATACCTCGTGAAGTCTTAATGTTTTTCGTTGCCTCTTCGAATATTTGAAACAAAAATGGACTGCCAGCCCTTGTGCTAATGTAACACCCGCGCCTTCGAATTGAGATTTAAATCCCTCTGCTCTGGTAATTCCAGCTGTGAAATTCTCGTAACGAACGATTAGCCATAACGGGCAACCAGAATTTATGTCCTTTGCCTCGTCTCTCCCCTGTTCGTTCCTACCATTATGGTTTATCTTCGTTATATATTTGAATTAAAAACCGGCTGGTATAAAAGCGGGCGTTCGACAGCTCGTAACATTATATTAGCGCCATATTTCGATTAATCAAGAATCCTGCGCTCGGGAATCGAATTAGTTGGGCCCAAATTGACTTTTTGTAATTTAAATCTCATCCTTGTTCCCCTTTACGTAGGAAAATTGTTAATTAATACAGGTTTTTGTCAGTACCAAATGATAATTTTTCTATGTCTTATCATTAGTCGCTGTGCTGATAAGAAATAATCGAAGACACTTTGAGGAGACGCCTTGAATCTGAATCCTCGCTAAACTGTAGATTCTTTGTAATATTATCTGCCAAAGTTTTTTTTTTAAATGGCTGTCATTTCTACGAAACCTTTTCAATAATTTTCCTCTATGTTGACACATTAGCTTATGACCTTTATTAACAAGAATAATTTTTTATTTTTTATTAACCCTTACTTGACACACTTCTGCAGAATAACGTACTTGACACACTGGGGTCGTTTGTACCCCAGCTATAAAAATTCTTATAAAAAATATTCCATTTAATATTTTAACTTGCAAATTTTTTTAGAACTTCTTGAGAGGCTACTTCTCAAAGTTGTACAGGATTTATCGTAAAATATCAAATATAAGTTAAATATGATTACAAAAATTAAAATATCCTAAAAAACTCAAAAAATGACAACGTTTACGAAAAAAATCATAACTTTTTTATTTTTCGACAAAAATGGTTAAACATTTAACTGAGTTTGCTTAATATATAGCACTACCAGAAAAAAAATAGTAATAGTAAAATAATATATCAGGAATAAATTCGCACAAAATTTTCGTGCTCGACCTTGCTTGATAAACTAGGGTACAGCCTGGACCCCTCGACTGTGGATGGCTACTATATAGAAACCTCATTGTCTTAGAGTGATGCTATAAGCTCGAAGGAGTAGTAGCATCCTCGAACTAATGACAAATGACGCTGAAGGTCCCATTTTTTTAAATTTAGGTGTTTAAAATTAAGGAAATGTAGACCAGGGGTGTTTTGTACCCCAGTGTGTCAAGTAAGGGTTAACGATACCGGATAGAGAAAAAATCCACCATCGACGAGGACTTTCAAAAAGGGTCCCAGAAAACTAGATAAAATAAAAATCAGTCTGTATATGTCTTAAGCCCAAATTTTAAGATCTTAATATCTATCTTGAGATTGATCTTAAGATCAAACTTTCCATTGAACTCAAGTTGAAACTTAAGATCGAACTTAAGTTCCAATTTAAGATGAATCTTAAGTTTGAACTTAAGGGTCATTATAAGTCCATACTTAAGTTCAAACTTTAGTGCGAACTTAATATCGATTTGAAGTTCGCACTAAAGCTGCCGTCAAAATTCTAGACCAGAATACCGCCTTAATAGGACTTGTATAAAAATGGAAAAAGCAGATGAAAAAAGTGAAAAAAAAATCAATGCGGCTATGTCCCGAATTTTAAGTTCTTGATCTATCTTAAGATCAAACGTTCCATTGAACTGAAGTTGGAGCTTAAGAACGAACTTAAGTTCCAATTTAAGATGAATCTTAAATTTGAACTTCAGTATCATTATAAGTTCATACTTAAGTTCAAACTTTAGTGCGAACTTCAGATCGATCTTAAGTTCAAACTTTAATTCGGTTTGGAGTTTCATCTTGTGCTTGAACTTAAGTTCGATCGAACTTTTTTTTCCATATAGAAGAATATATACTCGAAAGGAAATTTTTAAATTCCAATAATTTACCGAGTTGTAGCTATTTTAGTGATGCAGCAACTGGACCCGTCACGTCGAAGCGAATTGGACTATAGACGTTTTTCTCAAAACTACTTTTCCAATCTTCAATATGTAACTCTCTATCGCCTCTACCACGATTGTATCAAAAATATTATTTTTGCTATTGTAAAAAAAATTAAAAACTATGAAAAAAAAGTCGAAAAATGCCTTTCTTCTTTAGACAGTCGCCATTTTGCGATTTTTTTCCATTTCCTCTGAGGTACGGGCTATAACGACATTTTTACTATTTAAGAATCTTTTTTTTTAATTTTTTATCGGATGACTAGAAAGGCTGCAATCCTGTCAGCTAGCACACCCCTTATTTTACCCCCAACTTTACCAGCTTATAACTTATTTAATTTTGATTTTTTTTTCTCCATTTTTTTTTGTATATTGTCAAAACATTGACAAATATGTTGTAAAAAAAAGAATGGTAAACATTTTTTTTTTTTTTAATCGAGCTCGACTAAACGCTCAAAATGTATGTCCCTAGACCAGAATACCGCCTTAAGAGGGGATATCGCTGACGAACGACTTACACCGCAGTTGCCACGAGTTGCACTATCAATCTCATACCATAAACAGAGATACGGTCGCGCCATTTATCATGCATAGCCGTGCATCGTATAAACATAGATACCGAGGTAAATACCTATAGCACACATCGGCATGGCTCTCTCTCTCTCTCTCTCTCTCTCTCTCTCTCGTTCTCTTATTCTCTCGCTCTCTCAATGTTCACTCTTGGTTATAGATGCCTAATGTGTTTGTACAACTGTCCCACTGTATAGCCGTATTAACTCTAGGGAATCGATCGTCGTCATACTGGTTGACGACGTCGAGCAAGCTTTACAGATGGAGGAGAACTAAGCGCAAGCGTCAATGCAAAGCACTGTTTCCAAGCACCATACCACGGTATACGAATCCTATCATACTTATAAACAGATTCTTATCGTTTATTTATCTTGCCTAGATCACCACGTTGATTTAGTCCCCTCGATACTCTTATTTCAACCACGAGCCACGGCTTGATCCCCACCGATTACTCTTGAGCCAAAATGTCAGCATTCCGTCTGAGTTTGTTCAATTACGCCTCTATTTAAGTAATAACCTCTGTAAAAAAAAATGCAAGGATTATGTATTCTAGACTTTGTCACAGTTTTTGGGTGTTGTTTTCATCAAAGACCTCAACTGAGCTTATGGGAGTTAGATTACCAAGACTACATGGTAAGCACAAAATCAGATGAGTTACCTTTGAGTCGTTAACTTAACCTAAGATAACCGACGGTAACTGAACATAACCTAACATATCTCAGCCTTAACTAACCTAATCTAATGCAACTGGATCGAACCTGACGGAATCTGACCCAAACCAACTTAACCTCACCTATCCCAATGTAACATTACCTAATGGACCCTAACATAATGTAAGCTTACCTAATTCCATTTATACAAAAAAAAACTCTTCAATATCTTGTTGCAGATATCCCGATATTTGCAAAGCTCAACGTGAGGAAGGACCTCAAATGGGCTTATACATGGAGTTTGTTCACCAAGACCACATGGTAAGCATAAAATCAGATGAGTTACCTTCGAGTCGTTAACTTAACCTAAGATAACCGACGGTAACTGAACATAACCTAACATATCTCAGCTTTAACTAACCTAATCTAATGCAACTGGATCGAACCTGACGGAATCTGACCCAAACCAACTTAACCTCACCTATCCCAATGTAACATTACCTAATGGACCCTAACATAATGTAATCTAACCTAATTTCGTTTATACAAAAAAACTCTTCAATATGTTGCTGCAGCTTTCCCGATATTTGCAAAGCTCAACGTGAGGAAGGACCTCAAATGGGCTTATACATGGAGTTTGATCACCAAGACCACGTGGTAAGCACAAAATCAGATGAGTCACCTTCGAGTCGTTAGCTTGACCTAAGGTAACCCACCTTAACTAAACACAAGCTAACATATTTCAGCCTTAACTAACCTAATCTAATGCAACCTCATCGAAACTGTCGGAATCTGACCCAAAGCAACTTAACCTCACGTATCCTGATGTAACATTACCTAATGGATCCTAAGATAATGTAATCTAGCCTAACTTCGCTTATACCGAAAAAAAACTCTTCAATATGTTGCTGCAGATTTAGTGATCGCCACGATAGTGGGAAAAGTAGTAAAATTCTTCTCTTCACAGGCAATGGAGATTCGTTTAGCCGTCATAAAAACATAGATTTTTTTCTCTTCTCAATTGAGGCCATCGTGTTATGCGTTCGCTGGAAGGGAAATATATAGAACCAGGCAAAAAATTGTGTGTCCAATATAGTTTTTGTTCACTTCGTCAAAGACCCTCTCCTGTTCGCAAGCACTTGCATCACTGATCCCCTTCTCGTCTAAACGTTCCCCCTTCTCATAATGTTTGTCCAAATGGACTTTATACGAAATGATAATATTTTGAGAGATGTCTTCATCGCATACATCGCTGTCGAACGTTACGCGATGAATTGGTTACTCGTCCATTATTTATTTTCACCGAATTGTAAATACTCGATCGAGTTTTCAAACAAGAAGGAAAAAGAAATGCTCTCTCACATAATTCTCGATCCTTTGGGAGAACGAAGCAGAAGAATTCTATTTTGCCACATAAATTTATGAAAACATTGATGCTTTCTCCCAAATGTTGCGGCACGAAGAATTACAGAATTGTACCTGATGAATGTCATAATTTTGTTTGACATCCTTTCTCGAATAATACTAAAGATCGTATCCTTGAACATTTGGAGATAAATCCAGCTAACAGATACTGTAGGAACGTTTCTCATCCAAACTGCCTTTGGATGCTGCAAATAATCTTTTAGCCTCCTTCAGCCTCCTTTTGCCAAAGAAAGAAAGTTAATATCCCCAAATTGATATCAGCACATACAGGTTCAGCTTTTGGCAAAGGATGCTTGAGATTCTTGGTACTGAGAATACTACCTTTAGCATTACTTTTGCATGCTGAAGGTAGTCCTTAAGAGTCCTCTTACCATGGAAAAATTCAGCACAGGATCTTTAGCATCAAGAATGTTATTTTTAGCATCCTTTATCATCAAGAGTACTGTCCTAAAAATCCCACATCACCGAGAATGCTTATTTTGGAGATAGTCCTTCAGCATCCTTTCCCGATGGACCTATTGACCACAATATAATAATATCTTATTGTAAAATGGTTCACGATGTATTATCATAATCAAATATAATATTAATATTATACAATTCCAGATAGAATTGTCATTGGTTCGAGTGCTGCAGATAATCTTTTAGCCTCCCTCAGCCACCTTTTGCCAAAGAAAGAAACAATAGTACATTACATCACGAGTCAGAAAATGTTTTTACGCCGATTGATGTACGATATTTTATATCACGAGGTGCAATATGAACGTTTTCACGTCCGCTTGCGGATGTAAAAGCCTCCATTATTGCACTGAGTGATATAAAGTTAATATCTCCAAATTGATATCAGCGCATACAGCTTCAGCTTTTGGCAAAGGATGTTTAACATCAAGAATAAAACATTAGGCGTCGTTTAACATTATTTTTGGATATTGAAGGTAGTCCTTAAGAGTCCTTTTAGCACGAAAAAATTTAGCACAGGATCTTCAGCATCAAGAATGTTATTTTTAGCACTCTTTATCATTAAGAATACTATCTTCAAAATCCTACATCACCGAGGATGTTTGAAAATAAGTAGGAAAATGAAAGGACTATTCTTAGAATCCAAAAGGATTCTAAGGATAGTCCTTCAGCATCCTTCCACAATGGATTTAATGACCACAATATAATAATATCTTATTGTAAAATTATTCAAGATGTATTATTATAATCAGAGCTGGGAAAAGTACCGGAAAGTACTTCAAGTAAAAAGTACCCTAAGTACTTAAAGTATCAAGTGCCGGCAGTACTTGAAGTACTACGTACTTATTACATGAAGCGCTTAAGATTTAAAGTACTTAAAAAATCAAGTACCAAGTACTTTACGAATTCAGTACTTAATAAGTTCTACTACTTACATTTGATTTTTTATTCTTATTTGATTTTTTTTCGAGTACTTTTTGTATCAAAACATATTTTCACCTGGTGCAATACACTGAGGAAAGGGAAAGTACTTAAAGTACAAAGTGCAAAACACCGTAAGTACTTGGAGTATCAAGTACCGGCAGTACTTGAAGTTCAAGTACAAGTTGATATTTGTTTTTCAAGTACTTGAGGTACAAGTACTTGAAAATCAAATATCAAGTACTTTTCAAGTTTTCAGTATCTCGTAAGTTCTAGTACTTGCATTTGATTTCTTATTCTCATTTGATTCTTATTCGAGTACTTTTTGTATCAAAACATAGTATTTGCACCTTGTGCAATACATTGAGATTAGTCTATTAGGCAGATTGGAACAGAAGTATTTAAACAGAGAATTAAAAATAATTCAAAAATGGCGTTGATGATTGTAATTACGATTTATTCTGACACATGTTTGAAAAATAACGAATAAAGAATCTAATGCATGGATTGTTAAAACTACTCCAACTTCGTGTTCGTCTTAAAAAAACTGTCGAAGGCGACAGTTGCGGGACAGTATTGTCCGTACGTCACGAAATATTATTTTCAATTACATATTCAAAGGCTCTGTACATGCAACCATCAACAAGACACATTCAAAAGTACTTGGTACTTAGACTTGAAAAAGTACTTGAAGTGCAGAAAAGTATTTGACATTTTAAGTACAATACTTGAAGTCAGGCCACATACTTGAAACTTTAAGTACGATACTTGAATTACTTTTTAAGCACTTCAAGTACTTTTTAAGCGCTTGAAGTACTTTTAAGTGCTGGAAGTACTTTTTAACCACTCGAAGTAATTTTTAAGCATTCGAAGTACTTTCTAAGTACTTGAAGTACTTTTTAAGCACTCGAAGTACTTTTAAGTACTTGAAGTACTTTTTAAGTACTTGAAGCACTTTTTAAGCACGTGAAGTACTTGAAGTACTTTTTAAGTACTTGAATTACTTTTTTAAGCGCTTGAAGTACTTTTCAACTGCTTGAAGTACTTTTTAAGCACTTGAAGTACTTTTAAGCACTTGAAGTACTTTTTAAGTACTTGAAATACTTTTTAAGTACTTGAAGTACGTCGCGAGTACCGAGTACTTCAAGTATTGCCCAGCTCTGATAATAATTAAATATAATATCGATATTATACAATTGTGGATAGAATTGTCATTGGTTAGTGAAATTTCGAACAGGGTGTCGAATGTCCATATTATGAAAACACCCACATAAATTTCCTAACCAAAAAGCTAGATACATTCCTCGACAGATTGGCGTTCTTATCCGAATTTCCAATTATAATCTGAGCTTCATTGTATATTGGAGTAATCTTCATGAAAGATCAACAGAGAGAGAGAGAGAACGAATGCAAGTAGTGAGATTGGAGAGAAAAAAGAAAGGAAAGCTTGAACGGAACTTGAGGTCTTGAATACCATGGATACGATGAAAAGAATCGAGTCTGTCGTTTCTCTGGCAGAGTTGTGCTATCGCGTTTTGGTTTCTGGCACTCGTTGAAACGCTGAGGATTTAAAAGATCTCGGTTGGTATGTATGCGGTCTTTCAGTTCGCTTCCTTCTTCTTTGGTATCGGTCTCCTGGCTCAGGACTCGTTCGACCGGAGGAGAAGAAAAAAAATATATACATCCAAGGTCTGTTTCACGTTCGAGCATTTAAAGGAACGAACGAAAATTGTGGGACTGCAGCCAGAAACCGGGTGAACGCGCGTAAAATTACTGTGTCTTCCGAGGCCAAAAGTTTGTCGCGACAATGGACATCTGGAGTATCCGATAAATCGGGCCCTCAAACAAGGATCCTCCTTGCTTTTATAAAAGATCACGGAACGCTTCTTCTCTCGTGACAACAGCTGAACCAAAAGGATATTAAATCACGCGAGGGGTCCCTTGTTCGATAAAAACGGCGCAACATGGTTTTTCACACTTTATTGTCGAGAACATTGTACTCTTTGGATTCAATGGAGTCAAGGGATAGTACATCATTTTACACATAAAATTTACCAAAGCTTTCAGCGGACGAAAGTTAACAGTGAAGTCCAGAGTCAGAATTTTTTTTCTCTCCATCCAGAGCTGCTGACAACCGTACATCACTGTTTTGTCTTTTTTTTTTTTGTGAATTTTGTGAAACTTTTTACAGATGAAATTAGAATTTATTCCATAGCTTTAGGAACTGAGAGGTCATAGGTCGGGAGGTCGAATAACGCGATTTTTCGAGAATTTTTTTTCGAAAGACATTCAATTTATTAACGTACAAATTTATATACATATTTTTGTAACTTTTAACTTTATTTCACAATTTTTCTTTTCAAATAATGATTCTTGAAGTCGTTGTGTCGATCTCCGGAAGAAGGTGGAAAGGAGGAAAAGGTGTCTTACGGTGAGCATATCTTTGAATTGGATCATTCGAAATAAAAAAATAAAAAAGATTTCGTTAATGTAAAGCATAATTTAGTATTCAATCGAAGGAATAAGCAAAATGGTCATTTTTGACAAAATGGCGGCGTCTCAAAAAAAAAATTATTTTTTCATGAAATGTTTTGTTTTAAATTGTTTATAAAATGGAAAATATTTATCGGTAAAATATTTCATAAATTGAATAAATTTGATTATTTATTTAATTTAATTTAATTAATTTAATTAATTTACTAAATTAAAAATTCGTTTAAAAAACGCTATATAATACATCAGAGAACTGTTGAATACGGAAAACACGATATTTAAGAATTTTTATCCTACTAAAAGACTCGGCATTAGTAAACGGTTGCGAGTTCCAACTTGAAATTTATATCGTGACTTCTCAGATATATACAAAACATGAAAAAAATTGTCCCACTGAATGAAATCATGCTCTTTTTTTGCAAATCAATTTTTTCGGTTTTTGGCCGAAATTCAAATGAATTCATTTTTTTTCGAAATTCCTGATATTTTTTTCGAAAAGCGCAGGACATTTCCGATCGATAGCTATTGTTAAAGAATTTTTTCGATTTTATTTGGCGCCGTGCCAAAGCTCCGAAGCGCTGAATACGCAAAAAGTTTTAAATATAACTTTTGGTGAATTCCAAAAAGTATTATAGTTAGAGATCTGCAAATTGGTGTTCAATATACTTTCAGGCAACATTAAAATATACTCGAGTTTCAAGAAAATCGAAAGAGGTCGGCCTAAAAGGGGGTCCCGTTGAGCGGGAATACCTCATATGTTTTTGAAGAGCATTTTGAGGTGTTAATGAATAAGAATTTTTGGGACCAGTTTTTCTTTCCCTCCATACAAGGTCATGAATATTTAAATTATATTTGGCAGTTTTATTACTTAAAAAGTACTGGAAACTATTTCAAGTACAAAGTACAAAGTACCGTAAGTACTTGAAGTACCACGTACTTATTACTTGAATTACTACGTACTGATTATTTGAAGTACTACGTACTGATTATTTGAAGTACTACGTACTTATTACTTGAAGTATTTAAGACTTAAAGTACATGAAGTACAAGTACTTGAAAATCAAGTACCAAGTATCAAGTACTTTTCAAGTTTTCAGGTATATCTCGTAAGTTCTAGTACTTACATTTGATTTTTTATTCTCATTTGATTTTTCGCTTCGAGTACTTTTCGTATCAAAACAAATTTTCACCCTATGCAATACACTGAGATTAGGCTTAGAAAGATTGGAACAGAAGTATTCAAACAGAGAATAAAAAATAATTCAAAAATAGCATTGACGATTGTAATTACGATTTATTTTTACACAGGTTTGAAAAACAAGAAATAAAGAATATAATACATGGATTGTTAAAACTACTCCAACTTCATATTCGTCTTCAAAAAATTGTCGTAGATGACAGTTGAGGGACACTATGTTCATACGTATAACGAAATATTATTTTAAATTACATGTTCAAAGGCTTTGTACATGCATCCATCAGCAGGACACATTCAAAAGTACTTGAAGTACAGAAAAGTACTTAAAAATTTGAGTACAATACTCGAGGTGCTTTTTGAGTACTTGAAATTTTAAGTACAATACTTGAAGTACTTTAAGTACTTGAAAATTTAAGTACAATACTTGAAGTACTTTTTGAGTACTTGAAATTTTAAGTACAATACTTGAAGTACTTTTTGAGTACTTGAAAATTTAAGTACAATACTTGAAGTACTTTTTGAGCACTTGAAAAATTAAGTACAATACTTGAAGTACTTTTTGAGTACTTGAAAATTTAAGTACAATACTTGAAGTACTTTTTGAGTACTTGAAAATTTAAATACAATACTTGAAGTACTTTTTGAGCACTTGAAAAATTAAGTACAATGCTTGAAGTACTTTTTGAGTACTTAAAAAATTAAGTACAATGCTTGAAGTACTTTTTGAGTACGTGAAAAATTAAGTACAATACTTGAAGGACTTTTTAAGTTCTTCAAGTACGTCGCAAGTACCGGGTACTTCAAATACTGTCCAGCTCTGATTTAGTTTGTAATAAAAACAAGTTCCCTGAGAGTTTCAAAAGCTTTTTCGCGATTCTTCTGTGTGATCCGTAATTTTCGTTTCAAGCAAATAATCGAATAAATTCAACAAAATGTCAAAAAAATGTCCGAATAGATTTGAAGGAACGAATGACAAATTGAAAATGAAAATAATGTGAAATATAAATAAATAAATAATTGTATCGACAATAAGATTAATAATAATATTAAAAACAATAATTCATAAATTGTAAAAATATAAATCATATAAACAAAATTCTTGACTCGGCAAAACCAAAGAAAATGGGATAAATAATTTTATCCATGTTAAACCATTTTTTTCTACCAACATATTCCACCCGCTTTGACACTTGACTCAAAAAACTTGACATAAATTATGTCCTAGTTTCCATGAAGTTTCCTAGTTCACATTTTCTCAAACACTTAACAAAAAGTGACGGACTGGTCCTCGGCTCGAAAAATAGAATCACGTTGCTTCGATTGTTGAGTTGATTCTAAAAACAACAGATAACAAATAACAAATAACAATAATAAAAACAAATTTAAAAAAATGCTCTCGAAGAATTCTCCTCTGCTTTGCTTCGCCACAGGGTTAAAAAAAAAAAAAGCATCGAGATTTACCACAGCAGCTGGCTGACCTGACCCAAGGGCTGAGCCTGTCTCTCTTGTCCCTTTCCCTTCATCGGTCTCGGGGCATTCTCCTCCGACGATAGATACACGAGAATTTTCGAGTGTAACGGCTGCGCACACGATTTAAAATCCTGATTCCGATACCTGCGACCTCACCATTCCCATCTCGAGAGAGGATTATATGCCTTTTGCGCTGAGCAACATAATTTTTTTTTTCCTCTCTTTTCCAACACAATCGTACGCACACCATCAGCGCTAGTGCTGGGTAAACATAATTTTCCTTCATTCGTCGTTTTTCCGCGGATCTGAACAACGGGCAAAGAAATCTTCGCAACGCCATCTTTGTTTGCAGAAGGAACGATACGCTGATTAAAACAAGACGAGTGAATTCGTGTGTTTTTTTCCCTCCCCTCTTTCCTTTATCGCGTCCCGGTTCATCCGAGCGTAGAGGATCGCGTCTCGAATGGAAAGAAAAAAAAAGTTGAAAGAGGTGTATGAAAACCTACATGTACTCCAATGAGTGACGGCTCCGAGCCAGATACAGAAAATCGTTGGACCATTTTCTCTCTATTTATTCATATGGGATCATGACGAGTTTTTACGCCCCGCAGAGCGAATCCGAACGAAGGAGGATGAAAGCACAAGCTCGGGAATAAATTCGCTCTAATTGCGGCTGGAGAACAAGTGTTGAAAAAAATTTATGAACCCGTAGTAAAAAACTCCATTGAATCGCCAATGGCAACCAATGGTCCTCATACGACTCCATTGGACAATGAATGGGGACCCATTGAGATTTCCGCAATTGTCAATGGCGTACAGGGCTGACCATTGATCAGTGAATGGGTATCCATTGAACATCAAATGCGGATGAATCGAATGATCATCATTACTCAATGATGCTCATTGGAAAGCCAATGCGGATGAATCGAATGATCATCATTACTCAATGATGCTCATTGGAAAGCCAATGCGGCTGTATCGAGCGATCAGCATTGCCCAATGGTGTCCATGGGAAGGTAAATGCTGATGAACGAAATGATCCGCTTTACCCAATGATGTCCATTGGAAAGTCAATGCGGATGAACTGAAAGATCAGCATTTCCCACAGATGTTCATTGGAACCCAAATGCGGCTAACGATGAAATTATCAGCATTTACCAAGGATACCCATTGAATAATAAGTAACTACGAATTATACAATGATCAACATTTATCAATAATGTCACTTCATTGACGACTGATCGAATGATGAGCAGCATTCGTTAACGATGTTGCAATCCATATTCGAGGTTCAATGCAGAACAATTGAACCCATCGATCGATGAGAATTTTTCCGAATGCGATATTTCTCAAACGGCGGTGAATTAATAAAATTAAGTAAGAGTAGATGTCGCTGATTCTCATATATGAACCAAATATTTTCTTCAATTGTAATAAATGCTGATGATTATATCGATGGTCGATCAGTTTAAAATATAATATAATAGTTTAAAATAAAATATAATATAATATATTTAAAAAAAATATATTATATACTGCTCATCAAGTGCGCGTACGTTTGGGATAAATGATTTTTAAAACCGTTTATTTTTAACATATACACATAATTTTATCAGTCCCTCTCAACTCGATTTGTGAGAGGAGAAACGTATATACTTTCATTATCAATGGTCATCTGAATACACTTACAATCTATTTTCTCAATTCTGAGCTTCAATAATTTCTATTAAATGTAATATATATATATACATATATATATATATATGATTGCTATATATGATATATGATATAATTATTGGTCGTTATGCTAATATTAGCATTATGATTAACCTTACTTACTGATAACTTACTTGATTATTTAATGCGTAATTCCATGTATATATAGCAATCATATGAAAGAATCTCCATTGATGATCCCATTTATTCCGCATTGCCCACAAAAACCAATAGAGGTGAATATGGCGAATTCACTAGGGAGATTGTCTCCATTGAATCCCCATGGGATAATCCCCATTCCGTTTCAAATGGGGAATTTAATGGCGAAAATGTCCTTAGAAAATTCGGCATTCATATCCATTGGTTTTGTGGGCAATGGGGAATGAGTGACGAACAGCAATGGAGATTTTTTCGTATAGTAAAAACTCCATTCATCGCCATTGAAAAATCCCCATTCATTCCCCATTGCCAAAATAACCAATGGGGATGAGTGCCGAATTGCCTAAGGGGATTGTCTCCATTGAATCCCCATTAGATAATCCCCATTCCGTTTCAAATGGGGAATTCAATGGCGAAAATCCCCTTAGGCAATTCGGCATTCATCTCCATTGGTTATTTTGGCAATGGGGAATGAATGGGGATTTTTCAATGGCGACGAATGGAGTTTTTTACTACGGGAAACTAAGTTCTCGATGGCGATAGAGTTGAGTAAACGAAGTGAAATGGGTTTTTCAGCTTTTTGGATTTTTTGACAAGAAAGATTTGGCATTTTTGCCTAATGAGTACGTTTTTCCTCATCAATGCAAAAAGTTTGATCGCATGAATTCTTTGAATTTTTTTTTAATCATTAAAAAAAAATTGTAAAGATTTCGAATACTTTACCTTTTGAACCAATTTTTTGTGATTTTTAAAATTTGCAGTAAAATCACGACGCATCAATTTAAGGATTCACGTGGACGATTAGCGGAGACTTCGTTAAGGGGGAAGCCACTGTGAACCTAGAAAAAAGATCTAGTCGTAGGTACTATAATCGTTTATTTGATTACTTTTTAGTTACTTTAAAGAAAATTTTATTTCCATCCAATTTTCGGCGATATTTACTTCCACTATATTTATTTATTTGAATTGCCTGTCATCGAGAAACAGGCGTTGAAGAAAATTTCTATTCGTTGTTACTAAATACCTATTCACCCGTAATCTCATCCGATCATATCTGCAGATTTGTCAGTACCCCAAAAATCCGCCAGGTGGCTACCTCTCGCACAAGCGAACCTGCCTCTCGACGCGTATATCCTTTCCAAGCTCGTCTATGTTTGATATCCTTATTTTTCAGTGTGGATATTTGATACATTGAACATTGCGGCAAAATGCAAGATGGTCGGATCCCCGAAAAGGATTCCCATAAAAAAAGGGTATTTTTTCTTTTCCCTTCTGTTAAAGAAAAGACGAAGCTCAACGAAATTGTAGACTTCATATGTGTAGCTATACATTCAAAGATTGAAATGTTTCAAAATATATATAGTGTAAATATTTTAAAAAAAATTATTTCATTTAAATACATATTTGTTCAGTTTGAAATAATATTTATTAATATTAAATAAAAATTTATTAGATCGCAATTTATTTTCCTAGTAGATCATTCAAAAAAAAAAAATTTCGTTGACATGAATAGAGTTGTATTAAGCCGGCCTACAACTAAAAAAATGTATTTGGCTTGACTAGGATTTAGTTAAATGTACTAGATCTTTTTTCTGGGTAGGAGGGGTGAAAAAAATGTCAATGTTTCAGAATTTGTTTCACAGACTCAATTAATCATTAGAGGATCGGATTATTGTTATGTTATAGAGGACATATTCAACTTATTTCATCGCAGTTTTTTCAAATCTCAAAAATTGACAGAGTACATATTACCTCAACGACAGAAAAAATGTCCTCTCCATTGTCCCATTGATATCTAGGTGAAAGGCCATCTGAAAATAAAAATATATATATCCATGTCTATTAGGCTGTCCGTTATTTACCAAGTAGGTTTTTTTTTATAGCACCCCCCAAATTTTTAGTTCATGATCCAACAAAAAATATGAGACCAAAAAAAGCCCTTACCCGGAGTAAAAAACTCCATTCGTTGCTATTGAAAAATCCCCATTCATTCCCCATCGCCAAAATAACCAACGGAGATGAATGCCGAATTGCCTAAGGGGATTTTCGCCATTGAATTCCCCATTGGAAATCGAATGAGGATTTTCCAATGAGGATTGACTGCCCCATTTGAAACGGAATGGGGATTATCCTATGGGGATTCAATGAAGAAAATCCCCATAGGCAATTCGGCATTCATCTCCATTGGTTTTTGTAGGCAATGGGGAATGGATGGCGATAATCAATTGAGATTCTTTCATATAGTAAAAAACTCCATTCGTCACCATTGAAAAATCGCCATTCATTCCCCATTGCCAAAATAACCAATGGAGATGAATGCCGAATTGCCCAAGGACATTTTCGCCATTGAATTTCCCATTTGAAATCGAATAGGGATTTTTCAATGAGGATTGACTTCCCCATTTCAAACGGAATAGGGATTATCCCATGGGCATCAGTCGGCAAGAACTCCTTGCATGGATTTTTTGTACACCGACTTCTGCTAATATTCCGTGTTCACACTCGTCTAGATAAGCATACTCCTCGCATAATCCGTATGGGAGTTCAGCGGGTTGCCGTCCTGCGACATCTCGCGCCAAGTCTCGGAACTAACGCGACGCGGTTTCCAATGGACATCTTTGGGTAATGCTGATCATTCAATTCATCCGTATTTACTTCCCAATGGACATGATTGGGTAAAGCTGATCATTTCATTCATCAGCATTTGCCTTCCAGTAGACACCATTGGGCAATGCTGATGGCTCGGTCCATCAGCATTTGCTTTCCAATGGGCATCATTGACTAATAGTGATCATTCGGTTCATCCGCATTTGCTGTCCAATGGACGTCATTGGGCAATGGTGACTTTTCAATGGATATCCATTCACTGATCAATGGTCGTTCCTATACGCCATTGAAAAATGCGGAAATCTCAATGGGTCCCCATTCATTGTCCAATGGAGTCGTATGAGGAACATTGGTTGCCATTGGCGATTCAATGGAGTTTTTTACTACGGGTAATATTCACATTAAACCTTGCCCCAAAACGATATATTTCCCGTTTAAATAACATGGAATTTTTCCACGCTTTACATTTAATTTCTTTTCTCCGAAACAAGTAAATATATAGCAATGAGATATATATATTTTTGTAGGAAAATGAACGCTCTACAAAGAAGGTCTCTGATGATTTTTCGATAAACTCACTCCTTCAAAAGTTATTCAAGGTTAAAGTTGAACTTATAGGAAATTTTTCAGATTTTAATTATTATTTAATTATTGAAGCAAAATTTGAAAAATGAAAAATTATGTGTTACAATACATGTGTTTGGTTCTAGTTTTAATAATTTTTAGCACTTTATCAATTCATGTCACACAATTAATTAATTTCTATAGAATTTCAGAATATTTAATACGCTTTTATCAAATTTGATATAACCAGAAATTTCCCTTCGGCATAACAGCAACTAACATACTTGTAATGGTATTAGATGGAAGCTAGATGCAGTTATCAAAAAATTTAGAAACCATTTATGGTATTTGAGTACGGAAGCAGCGGCTTTATAGTTTTTTTATCAAAATATATCTTTTTGATGTAAAGCAAAATATGGTTAAGGCTTTAAAATTGAGTGATGATGATCATTTCGATATTTCTAAACGCTTTATTTTTAATTTAGATTATTTGTAGTGATCAAATTATACTATATACCTATTCAAAATTAAAACGAACATTACCGCGACGAAATATTGATCAGATAACGGGACGGAACCGGTTTCGGGAATTAGAAGAGAGAGAGAGAGAGAAGTTGGTATTATCGGTGAAGAGTCGCGGTGATTTACTCGACTTTGTACCGTCGATCAGCGCACACGCTCATTCCCTCGATATAATTAATCGACCCAAAAACGGGATTTTTATCTAAATTCCATTTTTGTTTGTCTCAACTAATTTGAATCGTCGACTACTACTTCGCCACGGGGAGCAACGCATCATTTGTCATCGGAAAACCAGGCCTGGTCTTAATTCTGAGTTCCTCGTGGATCCTATTATTCGTATTCGACGAGTCACAAGATGAGTACTTTCTTCGTCTCTTATTCGAGCGAATTATAATCTTTATTAATTGTGGTACTAATTGTGATTACCCAATCTGGTGTGCGCTGATAATATTAAATCATAATTACCCTTAAAGTGATTGATTTTGTATTCACTGAAGAAGTAACCGGACAAATATCTTATACACATGTACAAAAAGGGAGAGGTATAGGTAGATTTTATTGTATGTCTGTGCGTGAATGTATGACAGGCAATTTTGTAACGCTTCCGATTTTATCTATTTATAACAGTGATTCACGCTCTCTATACCATATATTCGAATAGATGCAATAAATACTCGCTTATGTGATCACGGTTTAAATATATATATATATGTGTATCTCTTTTTTTGAACTATGCCGGTTCGTGTCAATGTGAATTTCCCTCCCATTGCTTGTCTAATTTTGCTTATATTACTCATCGTTTATATTCGCCAATCCGTTTCCTTTATCGCCTTTTTCCTTTTTGAAATCAGACGCCCTTAAAAATTATCAGCTCTATTTACTGGCGAATTATTGAATAAATTTGTGACTGAATTAAATAATAAACTCATTACATTAAAAAATTATTACATTGGCGCCCGACGTGGGGCACGATCGCGTCCTTGAGCGTTCATGTCTTCAAAACAAAATCATAATTCATCAGTATCGCCTCGAATAACGAGAAATCGAACGGCATCGAGTAAGTCGACGCCGCCTGCCTCGAAAACAAACAAGAAATCGGTAACAGAGAAAAATATAGGTAGCTCGAAGCATAAACGAAATTCTAATAAATTTGGAAATACTAATAGATTATCGGATAATATGGCGGATTCCGAAGCGACAAACGAAACTACTGTCGATATGGAGCGCTTCCGCGAGGCTCAAGCACAAATTGAGCGACTATCGACGGAATTGGCAGCATTACGTGAGCAGCAGCAACGAATGATGCAACAACAACAGCAGCAAATTTTACTGCAGCAACAAATACTGCAACAACAACAGCAGCAAAATTTGCCACAGCCACAACAGCAACAAAATGAAGTCGTGCGGCCCGCGGATGCCGTGGGCAATCAGCAAATCGTTGATGGGTTGGTGAGCCACCTTCAATACCTTAATATAAATATAAAGACTCCAAAGTTCGAGGAGGACAAAAACCCATTGACATTTCTGGAGGATATTGAACAGTACTTCAGGTTTAGAAGCGTTAAAAACGAACATAAAATATTAGTGATCGAAAGTTTTCTTGAAGGCCGAGTGAAAGTATGGTTCAATATAAATAGAGTAGCTTTGACGACGTTCGAGAGTTTTAGGGATGCGTTTCGCTCAGAATTTTACTCAATACCCATTCAAGTTGGGTTTAAAAATCAGTGGCAGTCCAAGAGATATCGTTGGAAGGATGGCTCCCTCCAAAATTATTTCTTCAAACAGTTACAAGAAGCAAAATATTTCGAACCACCGCTGTCCCCTTATGAAATCAATTATCAAATTGTACAACAGCTTCCATATAAAATTCAGACGGTGTTAGCAACGTTAGACTTCGCGAAGACCGAATCTATTTCGCAAACCTTGTTTAGATTGGACAGCACAAATACTGAGAACGAAAATTTCGAGAAAAATAAAGACAGGAAAATTAACGGAAATTTTCAAAATCATAATACCGGTCAAGGTTCGGGTCATGTAAATAAAGCGATCAACAGCTTAGCAACTACACAATTTCCACAACCCAATGGTAGTGGAAAACAAAGTTCTCGAAATGATTATCATAATTATTATCAGCAGAATCGAACTGGCACTTCGAACAATCAAAATTTGACTCAAGCGTATTATGTACAGAATGGTGGTGGGATGTACCCCGATACACGATTCCCCCCACCAAACCATCAAAATCTTTTTCCAAATAATTTGCCACCGAGCAATTTTAACGAAGCATCAAGGAATTTGACTACACCCAATGCAAATAATTTAAACTGAGCATGGACACGACTCAAAAGGGTCCCGTGTCGTGTCAAAAATTCTTTGATTTCGTAGAGGATCTAAAAAGCGATATTGAAAACGATGACGATATGTCCTCACATGCTTTAGTAACGACAATTGCGCCATCACCAGCTTTGAAAATCACAGTATTCCAAAATACGATAATTGCATTAGTGGATACCGGGAGCCAGGTGACGTGCGTTTCGGAAAATTTTTATACGCAAATAATGAGGTCGAATGATGTGTGCGAAATGCCAGTGTCGAATGTTTCGGTATCGGTAGCTGTGGGAAAGAAAAAGACTACGGTCAAACGCCAAATAATGATGGAAACGAGAATAGACGGTCAAAAACTCACATACATTTTCTTAGTTATCCCGGGTTTGACGTCTAGTGTGTTGTTTGGTAACGATTGGCTTGATCGAAATCAAGCGCAAATATGCTATGAAAAAAAGACAATATGCCTAAACGGTGCGAGGTTGAGTCGTGACGCAGTGTTGTTCGGGTCTGGGGCGTCGGAGAGGCTCGTTTCAATCGTCGAAAGAGATTCACTGAATATATTTATCATTAAAATCGGTGATAAATCACGGTCAGAAAAACTTGCAGCGTGTATCGCATCTGGGGCGCATACCAATAGTATCTGTCATAATAAAGAAAATATCCGGTCAGTTGATTATGGTGCCGTATGGTATTCGACAAATAATAAAAGTCAGAATAAAGAAAAATTCAGACAATCGTCACCTATTGAGGGGGATATTAATCCTAGTGTTGCAAGAAAATTATGTAAAAGTAATAGCGCTATCAAAAATATTCGCACGTGTGAATCCGAATCATCAGGTCAAGATGGTCTTCAAATTGAAGACGATAATAAATTACATGAAAATTATGTAACCACGCAGAGTGACGTGGAAGTATTTGACACGGTTAAAATGTCGATAAATAGTGTTGAAATTCGTAATCCTCATCAAGATATATTCGATACGAGGGGCGATGATATTGAAATAAAAAATTTATTTGAAAACAATGACCGGATTGAAATTATTGATAAAAATATGAAGAATAATCGGACTTGCTCTGATTTAAATGAGCTATATAATATATGCGACTTGGTATGTGCCGAAAATATTGTAAAAAATCTTGTCGACGAGTCTCGAGTTTTCTCTGGCGACCCGGAGTCAGTCGCGCGAATGCTAACGGCATGTAATCCGACTCAGGCTCGCTCCGTGATGGATTTGTTGCGAAAATATCAAGCTCTATTTTCCGATAAGCCCGGGTGTACTACCGTGTATGAACACCGTATAATACCCACAAAAGTAAAACCTCATATTCGACATTCTTATCCGATACCGTTATCATTTCGTGAAGATATCAATCGAGAAATCAAGGATATGTTAGCAGCTGGAATAATTGAGAGATCGAGTAGCCCATATTGCAACCCCCTGAGAATTGTCCGTAAAAAGGATGGTAGGCTGAGGGTTTGCCTGGACGCACGTTTTCTAAATGACGCCATTCAAGGTGACAACGAGTCGCCTCCACGCATAGACGAGCTTATGCAAAAATTCCAAGGGACTAAAATCATGTCCACATTAGATTTAACGTGTGGCTATTGGCAAATACCCTTAGCAAAGGATTCCCGTCATTATACGGCTTTTCTTCATGGCTCGACCTTGTACCAATTCTGTAGAGTACCGTTCGGGTTAAAAACAGCGGGTAGCGGATTTATTCGAGCTTTAAGCCTTGCTCTGGGAGATGAGTTAAGCGATTTTGTCACAACCTATATAGACGATCTTCTTATAACTTCCAATAGTTTTTCGCAACATCTAGAGCATCTCGAACGGCTTTTCCAAAAATTATTGCAAAATAATTTTACATTGAAATTGGACAAGGCCGCGCTTTGCCAGACCTCTGTTCCTTTCTTAGGATTCATCCTATCGTCTCGGGGAATTGTTCCGGATCCTCATAAGCTGAATGATATATTGAAGTTTGAAGAGCCGCATAGTAAATTACAACTCCAAAAATTTTTGGGGTTATGTAATTATTATCGGCAATTTAGCATATGTCATGCGGATTATGTGGATCCGTTTCGATCTCTATTGGGAAAGGAAACAGAATGGAAATGGACAGATCAACATTCAAAGGCATTTCAAAATTTAAAAGACAATTTTCTCAGAACCGTTGAGTTGTCGCATTATTTCCCAGACAAAATTTTCAAACTTCAGACCGACGCATCGGATAGGGGGATTGCTGGTGTATTGTATCAAATTGATGATAACCAGCATCATCGCCTTATCTCGATCGTCAGTCGTTGTTTGAATTCTGCGGAGGTACATTATACAACTACGGAGAAGGAGTTACTAGCTATAATATATTCTGTACAAAAATTTCGAACTTATTTGCTTGGAAGGCCTTTTGAAATAATAACCGATCACAAGGGATTGACATTTCTTCGTGAAACTTTATTTAGGACCGCCCGATTGTCAAGATGGTGTTTGTTATTGCAGGAGTATACTTTTTCCATTTCACACTGTAAAGGAAGTGACAATATCGTTGCTGATTTCTTCAGCCGAAACCCCAATCGAATTTTTCACAAAGAAGAATCTGAGTCAATTTTAATATCCATGTTGCGTGATTGTATTGTGATTCAGAATGAGACGATCGACGTTGGCGCGCTAGCAATGATTTGCCAACTAGAGCCTAATAAGTTATTAAATAAAGAATTGAAAAATATTGCTAAATTGCAGCAAGCAGATGATGAAATTGTAAAGTTAGAGACCCGAAGCGAGAATGATAATGACGAAAATTATGGAAAATATAACGGCATATGGTTCCATAGAAATGCAGCGTCTGATAATTGGATGATAATAATACCGCAATGTCTTCAGGAAAAAATAGTAAGCGCAGAGCATGCTCGGCTAGGACATCTCGGGGTGTTTAAAACTCTTGCTCATCTCAGACGTTTTTATTACTGGAGGGGAATGACGGGGGATGTAAAGAGGTACATTTTAAGATGCGACCTCTGTCAACGGGTGAAATGTTATCCGAGATCCGTGGAGGGTGAGTATTCCCTGGTGCATTCAGAGCATCCATGTGATTTGATTACGGTGGATTTCTATGGGCCATTGCCGACGTCAAGTGGCGGTGTGCAGTATATTTTCGTCGTTCTCGACGCTTTCTCGAAATTGGTTAAATTATATGCGATAAAGCGTGCTACAACTCGTATCGTTCTCAATAAAATATTCGATCATTATATTCCTAACGTTGGAAAACCTAAGAGAATATTATCTGATCATGGGTCCCAATTTACATCAGCAGCATGGAAAAAGGAATTAGAGAATCGAGGGATTAAAGTAGTGCATTCATCAATAAGGCACCCGCAGTCTAACCCGACCGAGAGAGTAATGAGGGAATTAGGGAGGTTATTTCGAACGTTTTGTGCTGACCGGCATACACGGTGGGCGAGGTATGTGCCGGAAATCGAGAAGTTATTGAATTTTACTACTCATTGTAGCACCGGTGATATACCTTATCAATTACATTACGGAGAAAGACCGCATGACAAAATATTTGATGTAGTTAAATATCCTCCTTCCAATGATATTCCCCATGAGCGCAGATTGTACCTGGCGAGGGAGCGCATCTTGCGAAATTTTGAGCGTCGTCGTCAAGGCCAAAAAGTAAAGCCCTCTCTCGATTTACGGATGGAGGATCTTGTTTTATTGCGTGTTCCTCATATTTCTAGTAACATAGATAAATTAACGCACAAGTTTTTCCATCTGTACGAAGGGCCATATAAAATTGTGCATATGATCGGTTCAAACGCTTTTAGACTTGCCCATCCCGAAACAAATAAAATTATCGGAACATACAATCGAACTAGTTTGAGGAGGTATCATCCACCCATTAACGTATTATAATTTAACGATGACACGTTACACGAGATTCGAACTGCTGCTGAGCCTCGCTGAGGGCTCCTCTCGACATTGAAGTCCGTTGTAAGAATAATTTAAGGAATATGGGTAATTATATCAATAGCCAATTTATCTGTTAACGAACTGTACTGATGAGCGTGCGATATTGATAAGGACGAAGTCACATATGACTCAATAAACGACGCATGGAATTAAAATATACAAATGTCCATCGAGCTGCGATATTAGAATAAGTTTAGATTATGGTAAGACGAGACCCTTATTGGGGTGGAGTCGAGTATGCGTGTGAAACGAATGGAAGGATGAGTGAGATAATATTTTTTTTTGTGTTACATGTATTTTGACTGCATCTGCAGAGATGAACCCAAAATAAGGGGGATAATGTAGTGATCAAATTATACTATATACCTATTCAAAATTAAAACGAACATTACCGCGACGAAATATTGATCAGATAACGGGACGGAACCGGTTTCGGGAATTAGAAGAGAGAGAGAGAGAGAAGTTGGTATTATCGGTGAAGAGTCGCGGTGATTTACTCGACTTTGTACCGTCGATCAGCGCACACGCTCATTCCCTCGATATAATTAATCGACCCAAAAACGGGATTTTTATCTAAATTCCATTTTTGTTTGTCTCAACTAATTTGAATCGTCGACTACTACTTCGCCACGGGGAGCAACGCATCATTTGTCATCGGAAAACCAGGCCTGGTCTTAATTCTGAGTTCCTCGTGGATCCTATTATTCGTATTCGACGAGTCACAAGATGAGTACTTTCTTCGTCTCTTATTCGAGCGAATTATAATCTTTATTAATTGTGGTACTAATTGTGATTACCCAATCTGGTGTGCGCTGATAATATTAAATCATAATTACCCTTAAAGTGATTGATTTTGTATTCACTGAAGAAGTAACCGGACAAATATCTTATACACATGTACAAAAAGGGAGAGGTATAGGTAGATTTTATTGTATGTCTGTGCGTGAATGTATGACAGGCAATTTTGTAACGCTTTCCGATTTTATCTATTTATAACAGTGATTCACGCTCTCTATACCATATATTCGAATAGATGCAATAAATACTCGCTTATGTGATCACGGTTTAAATATATATATATATGTGTATCTCTTTTTTTGAACTATGCCGGTTCGTGTCAATGTGAATTTCCCTCCCATTGCTTGTCTAATTTTGCTTATATTACTCATCGTTTATATTCGCCAATCCGTTTCCTTTATCGCCTTTTTCCTTTTTGAAATCAGACGCCCTTAAAAATTATCAGCTCTATTTACTGGCGAATTATTGAATAAATTTGTGACTGAATTAAATAATAAACTCATTACATTAAAAAATTATTACATATTTTAAATGGTTTCTAAATAAAAACATTGATTATTTTATAAATTCCAATTCCCTTAAATTTTTTGCAAAGTTCAATATCGATACAAACTTTCTTCAGGTCAATAGTAGTAAATTATAATAGTAGTATAATAGTAGTAAATATTCTAGCTAGACGCAAAGATCGAAAACAATACGTGATTCAAATTGTAAGCGAGTATAAATAAAAATATCCAAATGTAACCAAAGAAAGTTTAATAAAATAAATGGTGTTCATTAATATGTTAAGAATTTTATTTGCTCTCATACATTTTTCAGGATAAATCCTAGGATTTTGAACTTAATTTTGACCACGAATAACTTTTGAATCAATAGTATTATCGTAAATTGATAAGAGAGCTTGGTTGTATAGAATATTTGCAAATAATGACGTTTTTACTCATGTCTATTATTCTGAACGACCCCTCATAATTTCGAAAATTTTTCAAATTCTTACTTCTCACCGATCTATTCAAAGTTCCTACGGAATGTACTAAAATATACTTGTTAGCCATATTATTTTGCATTCTTCGAAATTATTTCTCAATAATTTTTATTATAGTACAGTCAGAATCAGATATTTTTCAAAATGAACAATTAGTTTTCATCTAAATAATAATAATTTTGCGGTCAAAGCAAGAAAATCTAAAAATTTTCCTACAAGTTCAACTTTAACCTTGAATAACTTTTGAAGGAGTGAGCTTATCGAAAAATCATAGGAGACCTTTTTTGTAGAGCGTTTAATTTCCTACAAAAAAATGTATCTCTCATTTATACATTAACTTGTTTCGGAGAAAAAAAAATTGAATGTAAAGCGTGGAAAAATCCCATGTATTTAAGCGGGAAATATATCGTCTTTGGGGCAAGGTTTAATGTGAATATTAAGGGCTTTTTTGGTCTGATATTTTTTGTTAGATTATAAACTAAAAATTTGGGGGGGGGGGTTATAAAAAAACCCAACCTAGTAAATAAAGGGCAGCCAAATGTCTATATGAATATTGCTATCGTCATGCGTAGCCCTTTTTAATTATTTACAAAATGGCGACGGATCAAATTCATTTTCAATTTTAAGGCTCTTTTTTTTATTCGAGCAAGTTGTAATAGTTATTATCAAAAGTTTTTAAATCGACTACGTACAGATTTAATCACTGCGGGTTACAAATATTAAATTACAAAAATTGAAAACCCTCTCATAAGTTTTCGAGTATTCACTGGGACAAAGTAAAAAAAGTCATGTTTCTGAAAATATAATTTTTAAAGAAATGTAAAACAAAAAATGTTAAGAAATGTGCAAAAATGTGCACAAATTTATTTTCCTTCTTGGTTATCAATAAGAATAACAGTACCTACTCCTGTATCTTTATTAGTTTATTCTTCTACTTTGGTTAAAGATGATGTTTATTTATTAATTCCTATTAATTATTTAATGATAAATTCTGATGATTTATTTATTTTATATGGGCTAGAAGCTAATTTTGAATTAGATTAAAAAAAGATTATTGCTTTATCTACTCTTAGTCAGTTAGGTGTAATGATGTTTTGTTTATCAATAGGGGAAGTCCACCCTCAAGAAATGATAGTAAAATAATATATTGTGCAACTAGTGCGGCAAGTTGCCGATTGCCCACGAAAGCGAAGTTGAGCGCACGAGCGAAGCGAGTGCGCTCATTCGCTTGAGGGCCACAGACCAAAAATAAGAACTAAAAAGTTAAGAAATATACAGGAAACTTAGTTAAGGAACAATGAAAACAATTTTATTTTGAACAAGAACAAGAACCGCATGAGTAATAAAATAGTATGCGATCTGTCACGTCAACCTCAATTCAGTTTTAATATTTCGGTTGCGTTTTTGTTTTTGTTGAATTTCACCGACGTTATTCTTTTATTTCATTTCGGCACTGAATTTGCGTGTGCAAAGTAAACTTTGCGCACTCAAATTATAAAATGGGCAAAAAGCTACTTTTCAACCGTAACAGCGGGCGTAAAGATACCGCTTTTCCCGCATGAGTAATAAAATAGTATCGTACGAAATTTTATTGTACGAGTGCGCAAAGTAGCACTTTGCGCACGGAGTGCAATAATAGTATATTACGATACTAGTGCGATAAAACTTTTTCTGACGAGTGTGAGTTTGCAGCATGAGCCGAAGCCGAATGTTGCAATCACTCGAGTTGAGAAAAAGTTTCTCGCACGAGTATCGTACGATATTTTATTGTACGAGTGCGCAAAGTGCCAGTTTGAGCACGCGTAGCGTGCGCAAAGTGGCACTTTGCGCACGGAGTGCAATAAATAAAGTTTCGATACTCATGACCAGTAACGACCCTTCGATTTTGGAAGTTTCCATCGTTCAGCGCCTTTGTAGATGATCAGTCGTAGATTTTCCTAAAATTGATGGGACGACTATTCTCAATGAGGAATAACGTGTCATTTTTCATGACGCGAATGGAGGATGGAATATAAGTATGAGATAAAAATTATTGAAAATATGGGCGAGGGTGAGAACAAGTCCTTACGACAATTTATCTTGCGTATTGACCGCATACTTTGAGAATGAGAGTTCGTCCTTCACCTGAGACTCAAAAGCAATCTATCGGAGGCACGAAGGGCCGTGCGGTACAATACAAATTTTGAATACTCGTAAAAAACGTTTAATCACGATGATACCCCGACAATGTTGAGCCGAGACGTATGCCCAGACCTGTTGGTAAACTATTCGGTAGAGTCATCCTTTGTCGACGATACAGAAGAGATACATCTTAAATTGATGTGAGATTGTGACTCTTGGCTACGCGTGAAAACCCAAAAGTTCCTCCGATCCTCGTATATGGACGACTATTGAAGACCGAATACTTCAAGCCAACGAATTTTGCTTAAGGGAACGGGGCTTGTTGTAACACTTTTTGAAAAAAGGCCTGTATTGTCTAAAATTTGTAAACTTTTATGATTGTGAGTGAGAGGCTTTGTAAAGTATATATTCGAGCACTAATTCCAATTAAAAAATAATTTAAAATCTTTACCCATCTTCTACACCAGAAATAATGGGAGTTGTTACAACTTACCCCATATTTGGGGCTAGTTGTAACAGGCTCGGGACAAGTAGTAACAATGAAAAGACTGGCAACATTTATAATAAAGCACACATTTTTATTGGTCATCAGTCTTGTACAGGGTTGCAAATAATGCATTACTTTTTTTAGTGCATTTGCATTTTCATTAACCATTAACGTTTAATGGTTATTGGAAATAATTTTCATTAACCATCAAAATTTAATGGTTAATGGAGATTATTTTCATTAACCATTCAAATTCAATGGTTAATAGAAATTATTTCCGTTAACCATTAAATGTTAATGGTTAATGAAAATGCAATTGCTTTAAAAAAAATAATGCATTGCTTGCAACCTTGCCAATTACTATGTAGTGTGTAATAGAAAAAATTTTCATTACCTATTGCAATGTAATGTGTAATGGACAAAACTTTGATTGCAATTTTGGGAATGGAAAAATATAGATGAATAAATTATTGCAGTTTTGCATTACATTTTATTGACTTAGGACTTAGATTTTCAGGTACCTTAAATTATAAAAAGCATTTATATTATTATTGCAATGTAATGTGTAATGGACAAAACTTTGATTGCCATTTTGGGAATGGAAAAAACATAGATGAATAAATTATTACAATTTTGCATTACATTTTATTGACTTAGGACTTAGATTTTCACCTTAAATTCTAAAAAGCATCTATATTATAATTCTAAAAATCTAAGTCCTAAGTCAATAAAATGTAATGCAAAGCTGCAATAATTTATTCATCTATATTTTTCCATTCCCAAAATTGCAATCAAAGTTTTGTCTATTACACATTACATTGCAATGGATAATGGCAATTTTTTCTATTACACACTACATTGTAATGGGCAGGGTTGCAAATAATGCATTACTTTTTTTAATGCAATTGCATTTTTATGCATGCATTTAACCATTAACATTTAATGATTAATGGAAATAATTTTAATGATTAATGAAAATAATTTTCATTAACCATTTAATTTTCATTAACCATTAACCATTAAATTTTAATGGTTAATGGAAAATATTTCCATTAACCATTAAATTTAGATGGTTAATGGAAATTAATTTCATGAGCCATTAAAAAAGTAATGGTTAATGCATTACTTTTTCATTAAAAATTTTGCAACCCTGGTCTTGTATTATCCATGAATTATCCTCATTGTGGTTCATTCTTATGATGATCATAATCTTTGACTACAAATAATCAAGATGACCCATATTATAAATATCATAAATACTTTTTTTTTATCACAACGTTTTACTTTAAAAAATGAACATAGTACTTTTGACTTGTCTCTTAGCTTAATCAGTCTTCATCAGAGTTCCCACACGGAAATATAATATACCGGAAAATATATTTTTCGATATACGTAAAAATATATTTAAAATATATTTGAAGTGTAAATTATATATTTTAAATACATTTTAGATGTATCTAAAATATATATCAGATATATATTAAATATATAATATGTATATTTCATGTAAGAAATATACTCAAAAATATATTCGTGATAAGTACATTTTCGGCAGAAAATATTTTTTTGAAATATATATTAAATATATTTTAGATATATGATTATTGTGCATAAAAATATATTTTTTGATATATGTAAAAATACATATTGTGTATATGTAAACATATATTAAAATTATATCGAAAATATATAAAACGTACACTCAATATATATGTTTGACATATTTAGTATATATCTTCAATACATTTTTTATATTTATATTGTAATATTTTTAAATAGATTAAAAATATACCTAAAATCATATTTGTAATACATACATTTTCGGACAAAATATACTTAATATATCGAAAAATATATTTTCCGTAATATTTGCCGATATATTTTATTTCCATGTGGGTTGCAATTCAAGCAACTCGGATGAAGGTTAATACTTCATTCTTCTTCTTTTTTATATATCTAGAATGTGAGACCCGGTACAAGTCGAAATTTCTTTACTGTTTTTCGTATGCTGGCCCTTTTTTCCGAAACTTCAGTTGCTAAAAAAAGTACAATATAAAAAAATCGATTTTTTGAAAATCCCTTAAGTGGCCTATCCTCTTAATAGTCAAAATCAAAATTTTCGCAAGTATTTTTTTTACGATACCTGGCCGAAATAGAGCTCGTGTGCACGTTCATTTCGATTTTTGGCGTGGCACGGGCGGTGTTTATATTATGCCTCCAGTTATAAGAAGGACATTCAGCTCAAAATTTAAATCAAAATGGTTTAAATTGCCGGTCAAAATTGAGTGTCACTACTTACCCCTGATACAACAAGCCCCTCACTCCCCTAAATCAGTTTTTTTCCTTAAAAAAAAACGCTTCCGGATGAGAACATTCTTAAAAAATATTTTTTTATTATGTCGTTAACGAGTTCTCGTTTCTTCTACGATGAAAAAAGTGTGCCATCGGAGATCGCCTATCTCGAATCTCCATAATTCGATGCATTATGGAAATTCGATCGATCTCGAGGCTCGAAGACGCTCGGCTCTTCAGAAAAATCACTCGGAGATTTCCGACGACAGGCCCGGTCGTGTAAACCTTTCAGGAGCATTTTTTTGCTCCTCGTTTGTGTCCAAAAGATCCTTCGAGGCTGAAGAGAACAGGAGAAAGCGAGAGAGCGAGAGGGGGGGGGGGTTGAGGTAGGAACAGAGAGATTGCTCTACAAAAAATTGCCGAGAGCAGAGGGCGTATGGAGAACCGAATCTTTTATAACTTTTTTTTCCTGTACGCAACTGGGCGCCTGTCGTTTGTGTGACGATGGTGAGAAAAGATCTATTGTATACAATAGTGTTATATACCTTGCACACGGGCAAAGAATACCTGGCGAAAGAATCTCGAGGTCTTGAAAATTTGACAGAGTTTCACCGGGCTTAGCCTCGTATAAACGAAATTTCTTCAGAACCAAATGTATGTGCCACCCGCGACTCAAACATCGGTTGGGGTCCTTTTCGGGCTGCATACTCGGGTCTGTATGCATTCGTGTGTCCTCGTTATTTATCGTGAATATATACCAAGGACCGACGTCAGCTTTAATGTGTATGTGTGTGTGTGTGTGTGTGTGTGTGTGTGTGTGTGTGTGTGTGTGTGTGTGTGTGTGTGTGTGTGTGTGTGTGTGTGTGTGTGTGTGTCTGTGTGTGTGCCAGTCGGCTAATTCCAACCACAGTATGAACTGCCTGGGTTAGGTCTCGATGATGACGGTTCGACTAGCTGCGAGGAGCAGCAGGAGGTCGCAATATATACATACAGGCCCTTGATGTCGATGAATCGCATACGGGGATCAGTATTACGAGGTCATCCAGTGTAAGACGAAGATGGAAAACGTTAGGGCGATGTCCTGTTGACACACAAGCTGTAGAAGAACAGTGTTTAGATTGGAATTGGACTGTGAGGTAAATGAGTTGTAGTTTTGCGGATAGGAGAATAACTAATCGGCGAAGGAGATGATCTGCTAGCTATATCTGCTGGTATTTGTTTAAGGATAGCAGCTCTAGCGTCCTTTGAGAAAGGACACTAAGGTATGCTGAAGGACTAGCCTTGGGATCCAAAATTAGTGACCTCGGTGATGTGGGATGTTAAGGGTAGTATTCTTGATGACAAAGAATGCTAAAAATAACATTATTAAGATATTGTGCCAAAGGTTTTACTGCCAAAAGGACTAAAGGACGACCTTCAGCATCCGAAAGTAGCATGCTTGATGCCGCTAATACAGGTGGTACCCTTAGTACTGAACAATCTTAAGGATCCTTTGAGAAAGGAAACTCAAGTATGCTGAAGGTCTAGCCTTAGAGTCCAAAATTAGTGACCTCGGTGGTGTGGGTTGTCTTAACAACCCAGTATTCTTTGTCATCAAGAATACTACCCTTAGACAGTATTCTTCATGACAAAGAATGCTAAAAATAACGTTATTCATGCTGAAGATATTGCGCCAAAGGTTTTGTTGCCAAAAAGACTGAAGACCTTCAGCATCCAATAGTAGAATGCTTGGTGTTGCAGGATGCAAAAGGTCATATTCTTGATAATACAGGTGGTATCCTCAGTACTGAAAATCTTAAGGATCCTTTGAGAAAGGAAACTAAAGTATGCTGAAGGCCCAGCCCTAGGATCCAGAATTAGAAACCTCGGTAATGTGGAATGTTGAGGGATTTAGTATTCTTGATGACAAAGAATGCTAAAAATAACGTTATTGATGCTGAAGATATTCTGCCAAAGGTTTTCTTCCCAAAAGAACTGAAGGACGACCATCAGCATCCAATAGTAGTATGCTTGGTGATGAAGGATGCAAAAGGTCGTATTCCTGATAATGCAGGTGGTATCCTCAGTACTGAAGAATTTTAAGGATCCTTTGAAAAAGGAAACTAAAGTATGCTGAAGGACTAGCCCTAGGATCTAGAATTAGTGACCTCGGTAATGTGAGATGTTAAGGGATGTAGTATTCTTGATGACAAAGGATGCTAAAAATAACGTTATTGATGCTAAAAATATTATGCCAAAGGTTTTCTTTCCTAAAGGACTGAAGGACGACCTTCAGCATTCAAAAGTAGCATGCTTGGTGCTGCAGGATGCCAAAGGTCGTATTCTTGATAATACAGGTAGTATCCTCAGAACTGAAGAATCTTAAGGATCCTTTGAGAAAGGAAACTACAGTATGCTGAAGGACTAGCCCTAGGATCCAAAATTAGTGACCTCGGTAATGTGGGATGTTAAGGGATGTAGTATTCTTGATGACAAATAATGCTAAAAATAACGTTATTAATGCTGAAGATACTGCGCCAAAGGCTTTCTTGCCAAAGAGACTAAAGGACGACCTTTAGCATCCAAAAGTAGCATGCTTGGTGCTGAAGGATGCCAAGGGTCGTATTCTTGATAATCCAGGTGGCATCCTCAGTACTGAAGAATCTTAAGGATCCTTTGCCAAAAGCTGAAGATGTATCTGCTGATATCAATTTTGGGATAGTAACTTCTCTTGTCAAAACAAGGCTGAAGGATTATTTACAGCATTCGAAAGCAGTATCCTTGGAGTTGGTAGATGGTATTTTCGATATTGAGAGTCCTAAAAATCCTTTGCCAGAAGCTGAAGGCAGGCGTATCCTCTACTATGAATTTAGGGCTACCTTCAGCATTCAGTGCGTAAAGAAGCTGAAGGACGAAGTTCATCATTCAGAAATAGTACTTTTGGTGCTGAAGGTCGTCAAAAGACTGCCTCGAGCATCTTGAAGTAGTCATCATCATAAGGGATCCTAGACCATTCGAAGTAGTATCGATGCTAAAGGATCTAAGAGAATCCTCCAATTGGATATATCCTTGTATGTTAAAGGATACGACCTTTAGCATTCTTGGCGAAAGGATGTCGAACAAAATTATGGCATTCATCAGATAAAATTCTGCTCCGTAATAAAAATATCATATTGGGCGTTAAATTGTGCGTATCAAAAAAAAAACACGTCATTACAAATCGATGTTGCGCAATGACAAAGTTTGGCGATTCATCAGTTTCACCTCGCATTTTTAAAAAATCATTTTGACGGGATAATTATGATGCCGTAAAACCGCGATTGGGACGTTTTATTTACGTTCGAAAAGTATTTAATGAGCCTTCCGGGCTTTCGTTATGAATCATAATTGACCAATCGTTGACGTGCGCCCTTTGGAATTAAAGCGAAATATGTTTTAAGGAACGTTCGAAATATTTCGCACCTGAAATTGTTACAACGTGCATTTTTATTGCTCAGTCGCGTTTTATTTTGCGGTTTATTGATACTGCCGATTTTTTCATCCACAATATTTAATGCGAGTTGGAAAATCGTGTCAGACTTTGACACGTCAGGAAACTAAAACAAATAAATTATTTTTATTTTTAAAAAAAGTCATAAAGTTTATTTTTCCAGTGTCCAAAACTCTATGCTGATTAGTGCATTTTTCTTAAACTTATAGAAGAATATTGTCTTTTCACTAAAAAAAAATCTCTGCATAAAAACCTGCCCCTCCATCACTAACTCATTCATTAACGTTTCGAAGCTCCACAGTCTTTTCTTATTCACGAGTTTTTCAAAGGATTCAAGGGATTTTTTAAATTTCATTTTCGTAATGTACATATATTTAAGTATATACGAGGCATTCTCTGCCATTTCGACTTAGGTCTGACCCTCGACCTTTCGGATTGGGCCTGCGATTTTTTGTTTGATTGTTCTGACCTTAAGAGGCACTCAGTTATTTTTTTAGATTTTTTAGGCTCGATTTGAATTTTCGACAATTTTTTTAAACGATTTTATTGATCGACACAATTTAACAATCTGAACAAATGCTGGAAAATCGTGTGTCAGATATCAAAAAATATTTCCAACCCTAACGTGAGAAAAAAAAATTCGGAAAAAAAATCTGAAAACATTCCTCTGAACTCAACAACAACATACGCAATTTTTTGCTATCCTGAAGTTTTTCATGAATCCTCTTTGTTTTCGTGTTATACGGGATTTTTCAAATTTTTTTTTTCACAAAAAACAGAATAACTTTGGAAAAAAAATCGCTCAAAGTTTAAAAAAAAGGAAATTAAAGCTCAAGCTTTCCCCTTTATAAATCCAATTGTAAAAATGTATTTAAAAAAATTCCTCTGGAAAATGGGTGCACCTGAAGAGAGGGGAAAAAGGCGAAAAACATTCGTTTTCAAAATAGAGTTGAAAATCTAAAAAGAAATTGTAAATTAGTACATTATGATACGAGTGCGTTGAAACTTTTTCTGACGAGTGTGAGTTTGCAGCATGAGCCGAAGGCGAATGCTGCAATCACACGAGTCAGAAAAATGTTTCTCGCACGAGTTTCGTACAAAATTTTATTGACGAGTGTTGAACGTACTTAATTATTTTCACAACTAATTTAAAATAACACGGTTGAGGAAGGTGATGAAAGAAGTTTGATCGAACTTAAGTTCATGCTCAAGGTGGATCTCAAGATCAAACCTCAAACCAAATTTAAGTTTGAACTTAAGATCGATTTGATGTTTGCATTAAAGTTTGATCATGAGGATGAACTTATAGTGATACTTAAGTTCAAACATAAGATTCATCTTAAATTTGAACTTAGGTTCGATCTAAAATTCAAATTTGAGTTCAATAGAAAGTTTGATCTCAAGTTTGATCTTAAGAACTTAAAATTCGGACCTAAGTATTTGGTATTTTTATGTAAAATATTTCTTCAATAAAAATGACGAATTGATTGTCAAATTCGTTGTTTTTCATTTAATTTCATGTATAATGTGTAAAATATTATTGTTTTTTATCAGAATGATGTCAAAGCTGCATTTACGATGTAGATCTTTGACACAAGTTGCATTTCAATGCCCTCTCCAGAGTAGCCCCACATTCGGGTTTACTTTGGTTTTTTTTCTAAATATATAAAATTGTGAGGGTCCGGTGGGGCCTGCTTTTGTTATACATTTCATAGCCAAAGAACACATTGATTTAATTGTTAAAAACTATTAAGGGTTGAAATTAAATTAAACTTTATAGTATTTATAATTTAATTGTTAAAAATTATTAAGGGCTGAAATTAAATTAAACTTTTTAGTATTGTTCTGTTCGAGCAAAAAAAATTAATTTTGGACGTTAAAAGAAAGTTACGACCAAAGAACTTGCGAAACACGAACAAAGTAGCCCCGTTTTACGGTACGTCCGGAAACTTTTCGCCGGTAATGTATATAAATTTTTTCGTTGATAAATTGAAAAGTCGTTCCATCAGAAAAAATTCTTGAAAAATCGTTTTTTTTTCGGGTTCCTGACTAATCCCTTAAGATCGAGCGTAATAAGATTATTGCGCAGGTGACACACTAATAATTTTCGTGTAACCGATTCCGACTTTTACCCGGATCTAGAGCCAGGGACAGTGAAGTCGAAAATCGGCATTTTCTGGTCGAAGAAATTTAACGATTGGATGCTTTCGATACGGGCTACGGGACGTATGTATACGCATGCGTTTGTGTATCTCACGCGAACGTGGCTCGTAAAATTTTGCGGTGTTTCCAATACACAGCGAAGAAATCGAAGAGTCCCAGCAGATGAGTCCGATGTAACGAAACCAGTCGTCCGTTTCCAGAGAGGCCCGATACAAACGCCGGTGGAACAGCAGGTGCGATCTGAGGTTCTCCGGCACACCTGCGCACATTATCACGTGCCGGACACACCACTGGTCAGCCTTCGCGACTACCGCCGCTGTTTCTGTATGTTCGACTAATTTTCTCATACATACCGACCATCGCGATGAAAAGGACGATGATGCTGATGATCCGTGCGCCATATACAAATTGCAATCTCTCGCGATTATCTTCGGGATCTCTGTGATGTAACATTTATGTTTCTCGCGTCTCATTTGCTCCGCGAAATTTTGCTAATTTTTTTTTTTTTCGCCTCCAATGAGATGCTGAGGACTCGTTGGATCTTTGGACCGTCCGTCGTGAGAAAAGCAATGAAATTGCGGCATAAGGTAAATGTCCCAAAACCCGACCACGTCCCAGTGTCCGACCACTTGAACCAATATATCAGCAAGTTAAGCGTTCACTTGAGAGAAACCTTAAACTGTGAATTGATTCTGATCCAGGATTCATAATCTACGTATACGACACTACTTTTAATAGTTCAAGAATCGTCCGTAATTTAATTTTGGATAAATATGATAGCACGCTATTCGGGGCACGGAAGCCATTATCTAAGCTGCACTGTAAAAAAATGTTGTATTAAATTTAATAAAAAAATATGAAGTTTTTATGCATATACAATATATTAATTTTCATATACATGTGTATAGTAATATTCCAACACAAGTATATGAAGAATCAAATAACTTATTTTAATTTTAATATAAGTTCGTATATTAAAATTCCAATACATAGTATGATTTTTAAAGCAGAATCATGAAAAAAGATATGAAAATTAATATTCTTTTGTATATTAAAATTAAAAGAAGTTATTTGATTTTTAATATACTTATATTGGAATATTACTGTACACATTGTATATGAAATTTAGTATACTGTATATGCATAAAAACTTCATATTTTTTAATTAAATTTAAGAGGAGGCAAAATACCATTTTTATTCAATCCCTACATTATCGACGTATCATCGTCGTCCAGTCTTTCTCCAACAACCGTGGATGAAAATTAATTACATTTTGACAATTAAGAGCGGGATAAATTAATTAACAATTCAATTGAGAGGCTAAAATGCGTTACAGCGAATGCCAACGAACTCATTCGAGCCCCCTAAATATTATAGGTTACTCGTCAGAATCCATGGTGCTGCCCTCACTCGCACGTCTGTGAACTACATTTCGCCATTTCATTTTTCAATAAAACTACAATTTATCGATATTTATGTCTTGATACGCCATCCAAACTTACGGCGTGTCATTTTGATAAAGATAAAGACTCCATTCCTGCCATTGTTCTGATGATGTTGTTAAAATGTTATTCAATTCCATCCATTTGTATAAGAGCAAGTTTGGATGGCAATTTCGAGGTGTTAGGGTCGGTATTTAGCCTCCTCTTGATACAAAAATTTGTTACAGTGTAAAATTGTACGCCCGAGATATCCACATTAGGGATATTCGCAAGGGGTCAGCTCGACCGAAAGTGCAATGGAAGAGCTTCGCCCTGGAGGAACCGCCTTAATCATTACGGTATAACCTCTGCGCCAGGTAAGGATATTGGGCACGCTGGCCGTCCGGTATATAACACCGTCATACGCCTATTTCGCTTGGGCACAGAGGTCCGAGCGCATGCGACGCATAGTGGTGGATGCGTCAACTAGCACGGCCGCTGATACTGATTGTAATTTTGGAAAATAAGTGTATTAATTTCCAATAACGTATCTTAAAAATGCGAAAAAGCATATAGAAACCAGTTTAATATACGGGGATTTGAATTTACAACGTTTATCTTTTAATTTTAATTTACAAATATTAAATTTAAGATGAAAGTGTTAATTTTCCAATATCATGTATATTAATTTCGATTTCGTATACTTGTTATTGAAATTTCATATACGGTATATTAAATTTCATTATAATATTGAAAAGAATTTTCAATGGTTGATTGCAATTTTAAGAAAGAAGTGTATTAATTTTCAATAATGTATATGAAAATTACGAAAAAGTATACAAAAACTGTTTTCCTATACGGGTGTATTAATTTTCAATTGTCGCTCCTTTAATTTTAATATACAAATATTAAATTTAAGATGAAATTGTTAATTTTCCAATACCTTGTATATTAATTTCGATTTCATATACTTGTTTTTGAAATGTAATATAATTTTGTTTATTAAATTTAATAACATTTTTTACAGTGTGAAGTACTCAGGAATCGCGATATCTTATTGAAACTATTTCGAAGTGGTTTTTATTGTTTTAGAACTGAGCCTTAACTGTTTTTATTCGGAAAGATACCGCTAATTTGATCATGCTGTCTCAATTAGCCAAAAATGCGTTTTAAGTACTTAATTTTCATGTTCGGTTATTGGTACACACGAAATGTATCTTGTACCGATAACCGACCATGTGTCCGGATATCGGTACTTCCTCGCGACTATGTTCAGTGCCAGTAACCAGACATCTGCTGACATGTATATTATTCGTGCATAACCTCAAAATTTCGGTGACAGATTCTCCGAGCAGCGACGCATTTTTCTCAATTCACCCCCTCCCTTCCCCCCACCAAAGAGATAAGTGGTCGGTTATAGGGTCATAATGTGTGGTCGGATATTGGGTCATATAGAAAAAGGGGTGGTCGGGTACTGGTACATTTACATTTCTCAGTATTTTCGGTTATTATGAATAAACAACTAATTATAGCAACAACTATACCCTGTGTTTTGGAAACTAAAGACTTCAAGCTTTCCAATAGTCATAGTTGTTATAGAAAATAGTTAATTTTTGAACGCGAAAAACAAGTCAACTTTTTCGTCGCCTCTTAGATGGTTGGTTATTGGGACATTTACCTTACACATTTTTTTGTTTTTTGTCTCTGCTCCTCTAAGAATTTTTCCAAATTTTTCATTGGTTTTTTAAAAAATGTTTTCTCCATTTTTTATTTACTTTCTGCATCAGGAATTAAAGATTTTTGAACTTAGAAATAATCGATAATGATTTTTTAAATATTTTCTGCAACTCAGCCTCTCCTATAAGAATTTTTTTAATTTTTCCATTGGTTTTTCAAAAGTTTTTTCTCCATTTTTTATTTACTTCGTCCATAAGGAAGCGATATTTTCTGTCTTTAGGAAATGTTGATAATGATTGATTAAATATTTTCTGCAGCTCAGCCTCTTCTGTAACAATATTTCCAAATTTTCCATTGGTTTTTCAAAAATGTTCTATCCATTTTTTATTTACTCTATCTATGACGCATTGAAGCTTTCTGCCTTGAGAAATTATCGATAATGATTTTTTAAATATTCTCTGCAACTCAGCATCTTCTGTAACCATTTTTCCAAATTTTCCATTGGTTTTTCTAAAATGTTCTCTCCATTTTTTATTTACTTTGTCCATAAAGGATTAAAATTTTCTGTCTTTGAAGATTATTAATAATTATTTTTTAAATATTCTCTCTAGCTCAGCCTTTTCGACAAGAATTTTTCCAAATTTTCTATTGGCTGGCTCAAAAATGTTCTCTCAATTTTATAAATTTCTTTGTCCATAAGGAATGGAAATTTTCTGTCTTTAGAAATTATGAATAATTATTTTTTAAATATTCTCTGCAGCTTAGCTTCTTTTATAAGAGTTTTTCCGAGTTTTCCATTGGTTTTTCAAAAATGTTCTCTCCATTTTTTATTTACTTTGTCCATAAAGGATAAAAAATTTCTGTCTTCGGAAATTATTAATAATTATTTTTCAAATATTCTCTCTAGCTCAGCCTTTTCGATAAGAATTTTTCCAAATTTTCTATTGGCTGATCAAAAATGGGCTCTCAATTTTTTTAATTTCCTTTGTCCATAAGGAATGGAAATTGTCTGCCTTTACAAATTATGAATAATTATTTTTCAAATATTCTCTGCAGGTTAGCCTCTTTTATAAGAGTTTTTCCGAATTTTCCATTGGTTTTTCAAAAATGTTGTCTCCATTTTTTGTCCACTCCGTTCATGAGGAATCAAAATTTTCTGTCTTTCTAAATTATCTACAATCATTTCTTCAATATTCTTTGCGGCTCAGCCTCTTCTATAACAATTTTTCCAAATTTTCCATTAGTTTTCAAAAATCTTCCCTCCATTTTTTATTTACTTTGTCCATGAGGAATTGCAGCTTTCTGTCTTTAGAAATGATCGATAATGATTTTTTAAATGTTTTCTGTAGCTCAGTCTCTTCTATAAGAATTTTCCCGAATTTTCCATCAATTTTTCAAAAATGTTCTCTCCATTTTTTCTTTTTGAGGAATCGAAATTTTCTGTCTTCAGAAATTATCGATAATGATTTTTTGAATATTCTCTGCAGCTCAGCCTCTTCTATAATAATTTTTCCGAATTTTCCTTTGGTTTTTCAAAAATGTTCTCTCCATTTTTTCTTTACTCTATCCATGACGAATTAGCTTTCTATCATGAGAAATTATCGATAATGATTTTTTAGATATTCTCTGCAGCTCAGCCTCTTCTATCACAATATTTCCAAAATTTCCATTGGTTTTCAAAAATATTCTCTTCATTTTTTATTCACTTTGTCCATAAGGAATGGAATTTTTTTGTCTTTAGGAATTATTGATAATGATTTTTTGAATATTCTCTGTCTTTTCTATAACAATTTTTCCAAATTTTCCCTTGGTTTTTAAAAATCTTCTCTCCATTCTCTATTTACTCTGTCCATGATAATCGAAATTCTCTAGTCTGGCTATTTAGCGATTACACGGAGTCACACAGCTTCACGTTGACTTATTGCAAACACGGACGATCGTCAACCTCTGGGAAATTGTCTCTCTTGAGCTGGAGCAGCTATAGAATAACGGCGATGTCTGTGCTTTCGTGCTTAACTGATTCTCGGCTTGCCACATTACGTAAGTGACTCCATTTGCACACGGTTAGAGAACGTGCAGCGATTTCCGCCATTAAGTGCCCTCCACGTGATCGTTAATTACGTAATCCGAGATTCAAGTTTGACCTCACGGTAATTAAGTTGTCCGCAAGGGAGAGATAGGAACTTTGTACGCCCATCACGGACGTGGAGTAATGGAGATGGCGAATATCGAGGTTCGACCCTGTAACCTCGGTATTAAGGGGCAGATATAAACTCGAGTCTCTGGAGAACAAAGGGTGGAGATTTTGCGTAAGCGATCCCGTAGTAAAAAACTTCATTCGTCGCCATTGAAAAATCCCCATTCATTCCCCATTGCCAAAATAACCAATGGAGATGAATGCTGAATTGCCTAAGGGGATTTTCGCGATTGAATTCCCCATTTGAAACGGAATGGGGATTATCTAAAGGGGATTCAATGGAGAGAATCCCCTTAGGCAATTCGGCATTCATCCCCATTGGTTATTTTGGCAATGGGGAATGAATGGGGATTTTTCAATGGCGATGAATGGAGTTTTTACTATAAGAAAGAATCTCCATTGCTGTTCGCCACTCATTTCCCATTGCCCACAAAACCAATGGATATGAATGCCGAATTTTCTAAGGACATTTTCGCCATTGAATTCCCCATTTGAAACGGAACGGGGATTATCCCATGGGGATTCAATGGAGACAATCTCCCTAGTTAATTCGCCATTCACCTCCATTGGATTTGGGGGCAATGGGGAATAAATGGGATCATCAATGGAGATTCTTTCATATGATTGCTATATATACATGGAATTACGCATTAAATAATCAAATGATGTAAGTTATCAGTAAGTAAGGTTAATCATAATGCTAATATTAGCATAACGACCAATAATTATATACGCATTATATATATATATATATATATATATATATATATATATATATATAGTATATATATGTTATATATACGTACTGTGACCAATAATTATATACGCATTATATATATATATATATACATATATATTATTACATTTAATAGAAATTATTGAAGCTCAGAATTGAGAAAATAGATTGTAAGTGTATTCAGATGACGATTGATAATTAAAGTATATACGTTTCTCCTCTCACAAATCGAGTTGAGAAGGACTGATAAAATTATGTGTATATGTTAAAAATAAACGGTTTTAAAAATCATTTATCCCAAACGTACGCGTACTTGATGAGCAGTTTATAATATATTTTTTTTAAATTACTTTCGAATAATTTCCGAGCTTATGCTAATATTAATTGACCATCGATATCATCATCAGCATTTATTACAATTGAAGAAAATATTTGGTTCATATATGAGAATCAGCGACATCTACTCTTACTAAATTTTATTAATTCACCGCCGTTTGAGAAATATCGCATTCGGAAAAATTGTCATCGATCGATGGGTTCAATTGTTCAGCATTGAACCTCGAATATGGATTGCAACATCGTTAACGAATGCTACTCATCATTCGATCAGTCATCAATGAAGTGACATTATTGATAAATGTTGATCATTGTATAATTCGTAGTTACTTATTATTCAATGGGTATCCTTGGTAAATGCTGATCATTTCATCGTTAGCCGCATTTGGGTTCCAATGAACATCTGTGGGAAATGCTGATCTTTCAGTTCATCCGCATTGACTTTCCAATGGACATCATTGGGTAAAGCGGATCATTTCGTTCATCAGCATTTACCTTCCCATGGACACCATTGGGCAATGCTGATCGCTCGATACATCCGCATTGGCTTTCCAATGAGCATCATTGAGTAATGATGATCATTCGATTCATCTGCATTGGCTTTCCAATGAGCATCATTGAGTAATGATGATCGTTCAATTCATCCGCATTGGCTTTCCAATGAGCATCATTGAGTAATGATGATCATTCGATTCATCCGCATTGGCTTTCCAATGAGCATCATTGAGTAATGATGATCATTCGATTCATCCGCATTTGATGTTCAATGGATACCCATTCACTGATCAATGGTCAGCCCTGTACGCCATTGACAAATGCGGAAATCTCGATGGGTCCTCATTCATTGTCCAATGGAGTCGTATAAGGACCATTGGTTGCCATTGGTTACGGGATAATACATCAATTGATCAGTACTTAAACAGCATTTGCATCCAGAAAATAGATTTATTTGATCGAAACAAATTTTTCTGATTTATTCACGGAAAAAAATAATCAGTGACAATTCATGTCTAATATTTAAAAAAATTTGCACATAGCTTCCTCATTTTTTTCCATCGTTCGTCAACCCTCCTTTATGAGGATCTCCTTGACCACCATTTATGACATGTATGTTTATTATCATGGCTTCCTCATAAAGGAAGCTTCACGAACGACGGAAACAAATGAAGAAGCTATGTGCAAATTTCTAATTTGCATGATTTTTTAGCAATTCCCTTCAATTACATTATTAATTGTTTTTGTCGTCCAGTGTATTGGTGCTAGAGAAGTGAACTCGATAGCTGCTAAATTAGGAAACTTATAGTGTTAACAAGTATTTTTTGAAAATTTCAAAAAATTTTTGCGAACGAACATCTTGAGCGTTTTTCACCAAATTCAACCCTAACCATTCTTATCATCTAGTGTATTCGTGCAAAAAGTTTCAGCTCGATACTTCTAAAAATGCGGATGTTGGAGCGTTAACAAAATTTTGATGGAAATTTCAAAAAAAAATTTTAACCGAACTCCTCGGGCGATTTTTATGAAATTCGGTATTATTTTTCATTGTCATTGAGTGTATCGTCACAAAAAAAAATCAGCTCGATAAATGCAAAATTACAAAAGTTAGAGAACTTACAAATTTTTTGCGAAAAATTAAATTTTTTTTTTCAAACCGAACCTCTTGAGCGATTTGTCCCAAATTCAATCCCAACCGTCCTTATTATAAAGTGTATCTGCATATAAAATTTTAGGGTGGTAATTGCAAAATTACGAAAGTTAGACGACTAACAAGCAATTTACAGAAAATACGAAATCCAGCCAAATAGACAATTATTTTGCAATTTCAAAAAAAATTGCACTCAGAACAGGGACATAGGTAGTCTACTTATATACCGAATTTCGAGTCGATCGGCCAAAGCGTTCTCCAGACATATTCATTTTAGGGAAAGCACAAAGCGCACACGAACACACACACACACACACGCACACACACGCACGCACGCACGCGCGCACACACACACACACACACGTGTGTGATTGTGATTTCTCGACGTTTTGGGACATTTTGAACATACTGACATGAAAATTGCGAAAAAAAATTTTGTCGCGAAAACAAAGCTTCCTTTATGAGGAAGCAAAATTACTGAATTCAATGCAGAATATACGGTTCAGAACTGTAATTCAGGCGTTTTACTGGGGATCCATTATAAATTAATGGATTTAATGTATAGTTTCTACTTTTCAAACCATTATAAATGCTGATTTACACTGTAAAAAATGCAATGTTCACCGCAAAAAAATGACAAAGTAGAAATAACAAGCAGAAACGACGAAATTCACTGTGTTTGAGCTGTAAAATTTATAATGGTCTCTGTAGAATGTTCAAAGCTCATAATTAGAAATTGCAGTGTTCCCAGTGAAAAATCAAATGCTCGCCGCAAAATATGCAACGTTAATTTCAATTTTTACAGTGTGGCACTGTAACGGGACGACCTGCGGCGGGCCACGATCTCTGCATTTCGCCCGAGATCCGCTAGATAGCGTCGGACGGCGCGCCCTCTCGCGCCAGCGAGAGAGCCACCGAGCATCTATAAGGTCCGATGTATTACCAACATCGGCGTCCTCAATTGACATACAATTGTTGGAACATCACCCGCGTTCTGTGGTCGAGCAGTCCTATGGACTGAAGACTACATTTTCTTAACAGATCACCATTGCATTTCGGTGACGCTTGATAGGGAAATCAAGGCAGGGCCCGATCTGATTTAAATAGCTTTGCCATTATATATTTAAACAAGGACTTTATAGGTAAATCAAGGCAGGGCCTGGTCTGGTTTCAATAGGTTTTCCATTATATATTTAAACAAAGGCTTTATAGTTAAATCAAAACAGGGCCTGGTCAGATTTCAATAAGTTTTCGATTATATATTTAAACGACGGCTTTATAGGTAAATTAAGCTAGAGCCCGGTCAATATATGAAGTAATTACTTCATATTACTTAAAAGGATACTTAGCACCTATAAGCATCTATAAGCATCTACATTATAATACAGATGCTTTTTAGAATTTAAGGTACCTGAAAATCTCAGTCCTGAGTCAATAAAATGTAATGCAAAACTGCAATAATTTATTCATCTATATTTTTCCATTCCCAAAATTGCAATCAAAGTTTTGTCCATTACACATTACATTGCAATGGGTAATGGACATTTTTACTATTACACACTATACATTGTGATGGGCAGAGTTGCAAATAATGCATTACTTTTTTAATGCATTTGCATTTTCATTAAACATTAACATTCTAATGGTCAATGGTTAATGAAAATGTAAATGCATAAAAAAAAAAGTAATGCATTATTTGCAACCCTGGTCGATTGTAAGTCTTCAGGACACTTATATCAAGACTGTGTGCTTATGTTGACTTTCATCGATGGACATTTTCGGTTACTCGCATAAAAGTCAGAGTCCGATCCGTCAAACAGATTTTAAATTATTCTTGGCTCTTGCCTCTCTGATAAACTATTGTAGAGATGTTTTCGTTGCTACGATATTAACCAACTCTTTGGGCAATACAACGCCTCGAGAACGCACAATTTACGACTCTCTGCGTAGCCACTTTGTCGTCGTTACTGTCACACGAGCTCGAAGCCCCAAAATATAACCAAACTCTTCGGCATTCCGTACATCTCACTCACGATATCACTCGAGAATGATGTTGGGTCCAAACACTCGATTTCTATCGATGACAAGGGGCCCTTTTGAGGCTTCTCAAATGGTCCAAACGCTCTCAGCATATTTTACGAAAAAATCTTACATCAACATAGTGAAAAAATAGTGCTTAGGATATATTTTCACCACGAAAGGATCACGGATAGGGAAAGCGATGAACTTGGCCCTAGGCTTTAGCCAAGGGGACACCTTTGGCCTGTTTTTCTTTGCCAGCTTTCAAAGGCCATGAATGATGTACTTGCAGTTTGCGTGAGCATGGAAGGAGAGAAATAATAAAGATGAAGAGAAATAAAAGAGCATAAAGATGGACACCGCCGAGAAATGCAAACCGATAGGGTGCGGGTGCCCGGACACAATGACGATCACTTTACGTGCGAGGTTTTCGTGCGGGTGTCCTCGTGAGGAAGATTGCATGCTCTCTTGTCTTTTATGCAGACCCAAGAGAGCATCGAGCACGTTGCTCTTCACATTATTATTTTTTTTTCTTTTTTTTTTTTTTAGACGACCAACATTTTCGCGATGAAGGGTTTTGGGTTTCAGCATTGTAGATTCTTTCAATGTAGGCAGTAAAAAAAAACTGCGCTGTACATCTCGAAGTTTGATGTGGGACCGCCCCATAGGTCCGGAAGATTTTTCGACCATCTAATAGTCCAGGTCTATCATGAGGGAAAGCTTCCGGAATCGCTGTTTGATAAAAAAATATGTTGCGCGATACTATATTATTTTATAAAGCTTGCCTGAAACCTTCAAGCCGATCAGATGAAAATTTCCTTATCTACACTCAGTCAAAAAATTAAAGGAACAGCAAAATTTTCGAGATTTTTCAGCGATTTTCCAAAGGCTGTAACTTTGTTAATTTTGGTCGTAAAAATTTTTCAAAAAAAGTATTTCGAAGCTTGAATCTTCTACTTTTGGAATCTTAAGTCAAAATTTTTCTATGGGCATCACCCTCGACGCAGTCGAAAGAAATATCACGGTAAAAATTTTCTCGAAATTTTTGCTTTTTTCAAAACAGTATATGGGTTCTACAAATTTTTTCCGAACTTAACCAATCTATGGATCGTTTAGCTGAATTCTTTGGCTTCAATTTTCTTTTTTTGTTTTTGTTCTACGACCATTTTTCGTTGAGATATCGGCGATTGAACAAAAATTCGTCTTTTTTTTTAATCTTCGATATCTCTGGAACTAATTTGGATTTTTTCTAGCTTTCACGCTCGTTAAGTGCAAATTTAAGGGGAAAAAAAAGAAAAAATTTTTCAAATTTTTTTAACGACATTAATTGGTCATTAAGGATCAATAAACGTGTTCCTTCAATTTTTCTAAAAATTTGATGACTCGGTCACAAAAAACGGTTCGACCGATTGTTTTGAAAATTGGCATGGTTTTTAGGTATGTATTAAGCTAAAAAAAGGACCTTAAAACATTGGTATTTTTCGCCATATCTGCAAAGTTGTGGTAGATTTTCTAAAACCAGAAAAAAAGCTAATTTTTTGGACTTCTTCAAGTCGAAATTAAGCATGGTAACAATTTTTTTTCGTTTATAACAATAACAGGCACTTATAGAGGGTAGATTCAAGTTTCCGAAACCTACCGTTTACTCACTGTACGATCATTAATTCCAGAGATATTACGATACTAGTACGATGAAACTTTTTCTGACGAGTGTGAGTTTGCAGCATGAGCCGAAGGCGAATATTGCAATCACACGAGTTGAAAAAAAGTTTCTCGCACTAGTATCGTACGAAATTTTATTGTACGAGTGCGCAAAGTGGCACTTTGCGCACGGAGTGCAATAAAAAAATATGCTTATCGTGTATAAAGCTCGTTCATACCGTGCATTTGAGAGTCCGTAGGTGTTTTCAGCATATCTGTGCCCCTTAATGAGCCACGCTATGATTTAAGTTGGAGGCACACATATAAAAACACGTGTGTCAGCATGAGTCACATTCTAGTGAGTCAGCTCGGAAGGACTCAAACTGTGCCGGGTCAGGGGAATCATATGCGCGGCATACCTGTGGTCGATTCCTTACAAATTGCGATTCACGGTGCTACAGGAGCAAAAGCTCATATTTTCCGTGCTACCCATTCACTCGCATCCGTTTTACTGTCCAAAATCTTCTTCCTAACTTTCGGGCTCATAATATAGTAAGGTCATCAAGTATTCCCGCAAAATAAGCCCTTGAACTCCTTAAGGCGGTATTCTGGTCTAGAGACATATATTTTAAGCGTTTTGTCGAGCTCGATAAAAAAAATTTTTGCACACTGCGAACAGAACTGATGTACACTGGACTCTCGATTTCGAAGACCCCGATTATGGTAACAAATCTCGCGGCCTTGGTTCGACATGCTGCGTTCCAAAAAAAAAAGTACACATTTATAAAAAAAACACAACATATTTTTACCATTTTTTACAACATATTTATTAATATTTTGACCATAAACAAAAAAAAATGAAAATTAACTATATGTTATAAGCTGGTTGGGGCTAAAAAAAGGGTGTGCTGGGCGACACGATTACAACCCTTCTAGTCATCAGATACAAATTTTTAAAAACGATTCTTAATTAGTAAAAAAAAACTCACAAAATGGCGGCTGTCTGAACAAGAAAAGTCGTTTTATTTCGACCTTTTTTTTCATGGTTTTTAATTTTTTTACGATAGTTAAAAAAAATAATTTTGATATAAAAGTGGTGGGGGCCATAGAAAATTATATATTGAAGATTGGTAAAAAATATGAAGTAAATCGGTAGAGTAGAACTTGAGATATTATGTCAGCTGTGTTGAGAAAAGTAGTTTTGAGCAAAAATTTCCTTTCAAGGATATATTCTTAAATGTCTAAACTTTAAGAATATGAAAAAAATAATTTTTTTTCAAAATACTAGACCAGAATATCGCCTTAAATCCCTCAAACCCTTTAGTTAGTCACACTTTGAAAAATTAGCTGAAATAAGTTTTTTGGAAATGAACAGTCAATTACAAAATTATTTTCCATAGCAAATCAAGAAATAATATAACTATTTACCATAATAAATGATCTGTCGTTTACATTATTACAATGTTTCATTGATTATAATGAAATACTATGTAGCATCCAAAACTCCAATTAAGAAAGCGACTTAATCGTACCCATTTTTATTTGCAGATCTTTGCATTATGCTTCCTCATTAATTTCGTATGGTTAAAATATTCCAAAACGTCTAAAAATCACATTTAGAAAAGAATGTCTGGATGGGGCTGGGAATGTCTGTGCTCTAACTTTCATAATTGTGCAATTATAGAACTGATTTTTTTTTGCAGATCCGCTCGATTATTGAATATGAAAATAAAAATTTTGATAGTTTCCGAAAATACTTATAGATGCTCTATTTTTCGTAATTTTACAACTATTGATCCAAATTTGTTTGGCAAATGCATTCGGTGATAAGAATTATATACAACAAATTTTTAAAGAATCTCTTAAAGCAACGCAATATTTAAAAAAATTTGGAATGGAATTTTTTTTTACAAGCGGACTACATCACTGGAACGGTCTATTTTTAAGGGGGTTCATCTGGTACCGAGTGAGTCAAAAAAAAATGTCAATGCTTAACCTCAAAATAAGCGACGACTAGCGTAGTCATTGACAATGCTTAACCTCAAAATATTCAGCATTTTCGAAACTAATTAATTAATCATGAATCTCACAAGTACCTAATCAATTTTATGAAGCTCTAAAAATGTTCCTCAGATACTTTTTCATTAATTCTTAAATTTTCGTCAAAATCTGTATTGTAATGATTGTGCATTTAATATTTATAAACGGTATCCCATAAGAGCCCATGTTATTTAGGATTTACATTTTTATTTATTTCTCACGAACAACTTACCCTCAGGTCTTCAAATATCACAGATGACTTTTTAGATGTTAATAACTATATTCTGATTTTTTTTATCAACATCTATATTGTAAATCGTGTACCAGATGAACCTCCTTAATAGAAAGAACCATTCTTGAAGTTAGGAGTTAACAATTTTGAAACATTAACAAAAAAATTTTAATCCAGCAAATTACAAAATTGCATATCGCTTCGTTATTATTCCTTTCCATTGATGATTAACCTTCCTTTGTGAGTAAGTCATAATTGAACTACTAAACTTAAAGGAGTTTGAGGAACTTCTTGTAGCAGAGCTAAGGATTGACGAATGATGGGAAAAAATGGGGAAACCGGGGGCAAATTTGAACAGAAGTGATGTACACTTGACTCTCGATTTGGAAGACCCCGATTACGGTAACCCCTCCCCCGGGGCATGTTACCGAAATCGGGAGGCCAGTGTATTGTCATTTTACAGGAGACTTTTCAACATTCGTAGTGCTCATGTCGATTCAACATGTCGATTCCCTGTACATGTTTAAAAAAACAACGTGGCGCCTCTGTCGGTAAGTTCTGACGATTTTTTTTCTTTTTTTTTCCTTTTTGGTACATGCAAGTCAACGCAGGATGCCACGCGTGCGAGAGGAATACGCGAGGGATTTTTAATGCGACACAGAGCCGCCACGATTTACAATCCCATTAATATTCACATCGTCGTGCATCGTGTAAGGTTATGTAAAATGCTTAAACGCAGACGCGCCCATCAGAGTGCGCGGCTTAGAACGATAAAGAGCGCGCGAAAGTGGGCAAGCGAATCAAAAATTTTCGTGCGATTTATTTATCCGAATTTGCTCATTTAAATTCAAGTCGTCGTCCATTCGTGTTGACCTCTCGTGCTGTTTTTTTCCTTATACTTATCACGAAACCTAGGGCATATATATAAATTCGTCAAATTTATTCTAGTTTCGGATGACTCTTTAAAAAGTTGTATATGTATTTATTGCATCTGTTTAATTTTCTCTCAAGACCTATTTTCTGTGTCATTGGGTTTGAAAAATTGGTTCTTTTTTTGAGTTTGTATAAATTTTTTTTTTTTAATTATTTTTTAATTTTTTTATGTGACTTCTTCATACATTTTTCTAAGGAACTTCGAAAAATATTGGTTTTTTTTTCGACGTTTAATTGGATTTTTGTATTGTATTTTTTATTGTATTTGTATTGTATTTTGAATTGTAGTCATTGAAATTATGGAATTCCCTTTTGAATTATGTTTTATGTACTTCAATAGTTAACTTTTTTGTTATTAAAATTGTTACCATTTTTTTTTAGATACAAACTAACACTTTTTTCATCAAAAAAATGTGTAAGGGTGGCTTGTAGATCATTATCTCATTATAGAGATAATCTTCAATCTTCTGATATAATTATATTTTTTTTAAATGTAATTAAAACAAAAGACAAGGCTCTGGGAAAACTATACCATGCACTGAGAGAAAAAATTACTAGAACCAATGAAATAATGTTTTGAAGGAAAAAAATCATTTTTTTAATTATTTGCCAAAACATATTAGATTGGTTCCCTTTTATATTTACTTGGTTCATTTTTTTCAGTCAATTCCATAAATTTCTGTTTCAATGAACGAATTTACTTGAATCTAACAATATGTTATCAATTATATGTAATATGTTGTTTGAATCAAGAACACATTTTATCATTCAAAACATGCGTGTCTTTTGATACAGGAAGCACTGAGGAAAAAAATTTGTTGAATCAACAAATTAATTAGTTCAATCAACAGGAAAAATGATTGATTCAATCAAATGCGTGTTTATTAATTGTTGCTAAACATTTTATAAATAATATATAGTCCTTGCAAAATAATTTAATTTGCATAGTTTAGTGACCCCAAAAAGAGATAAATAGAAAAAAAAGACAAATCTGCGCCAATTGTCCGATCTAATTTCTCTGTCCGACCGAGATTCGAACCCTCGACCCTACCTACCATCATACCTATCCTACCTAACTACCTAACACCCTACCTATTACGCTATCGACTACTACTATGCACGTGAAAAAAGTTAGGAGTTATGAAGTATTCGAATATAAGAAAACATTTAAAAAACCAGTTTTCAAATTTTTAACAACTTATGTATACTATTAAAGCATACTATAGAAATGATAGTTCTTTGCTTGAAGGAAATAAAAATTTCATCATTCCAAACAAATATTCTATTGGAATAAAATAATGTGTTATTTATTTTACTACAGCTTCTTTTCAAATAATCACAATCCATTTTATATCTAATAAATATTGAAAAGACTACAGAAATATTTTTAGAAGTAAAGGAATGATTAATTTATTGCAAAGAAATAATTTTGGTCGAAAAAAATAATTTCGTATTGAAGTCATTTTTTAGATCCAAATAATCTCATGTTTATGATGCCATAAATAATTTTCTTCAAAACAAATAATTTCGTATTGAGGTCGTTTTTTAGATTTAAATAATCATCATTTTAGATTCAAATAACCTAATGCTTATGATGCGATAAACCTAATTAATCTAATGAATACAAATTCAATCAAATCTATTTAAATACAAATATTTTTTGAAGTAAAATAATAATGACTTTATTGCAAGAAAATAATTTTTTCGAAAAAAATAAATTTGTATTGAATTCGTTTTTTAGATTCAAATAATCTCATGTTTATGATGTGATCAAGGTTATAAATCCAATGAATACAAATTTAATCAAATCTATCATGCATTTAATTGTTACTATTAAATAAGAGTTTAATATAATGGAGTAATAGATTCGTGAAAATATTTGTTTAAATGAAGAGTGATTTTCTTGGTTCAACAAATAAATAATCGAATTAGTACTTTTATTTAATAAATGAATTCATGTTCTCAAATTCAGTCATTTTTTCTCTCAGTGTACAGCCACATAATTATGATACGAGAAATGTGCAAGCCTGCTCCATCTATGAGAGAACGTGTCGGACTATAAGCGGGCACAACAGATTTCTGCCATATTGACTGTAGAATATTACCAACATCAGGTAGCATCGTATAAAATTATCCGCAGTCGATAAATGCCCGACACTTTGAGGATAAAAACAATTTGGGGACACGTTATATCAGCAGTTTGACTAACTTATTGTTAGTCAATGTTGAGAATTGATTTGAAATTTCTTTGAAATATTCTTGATTTATTTTATTCGAAGGAACCGTCATATTCGACGAAAGAGAAATTTTGAAATCTCTGCGAAAGTTTAATTTCTATTTGTATCAATTTCTATTTGTACTTCTAAAAGAGGGTATTTGGGTCTAAAATTTTGAAAATATTTTTTTTGTTGCATATTCTTAAAGTTCAGACCTTTAAGAATATATCCTTGAAAGGAAATTTTTTAATTCCAACCATTTACGAAGTTATAGCAATTTTAGTGAAGCAGCAATTAATCGGACTTATAGACGTTTTCCTTGAAACTACTTTTCTCAACACGGCTAACATGTTATCTCAAGTTCTACTCAAGCGCTTTACTTCAAATTTTTTACCAATCTTCAATGTACAACTCTCTATCACCCCTACCACTTTAGTATCAAAATTATTGTTTTTACTATTGCCAAAAAATTAAAAACTATGAAAAAAAGAGTCAAAAAATGCCTTTTTTGTGTTTAATCAGCCGGAATTTTGCGAAATTGTTTTTTTTTTCTGTTTTCTCTGAGAAAAGAGCTATAACGACATTCTTACTAAATAAGAATCTTTTTTCAAATTTTGTGCTGGATGACCAGAAGGGTTGCAATAGTGTGATCCCCTTTTTTAGCCCCAACCTTACCAGCTTTATAACTTATTTATTTTCTTTTTTTTCTCGAAATTTCTTTTGTTTATTGTAAAAATATTAATAAATATGTTGTTAAAAAAGAATGATCAAAATATTTTTTTGTTTTTTTTTTTTTATCGAGCTCGACAAAACGCTTAAAATGTGAGTCTCTAGACCAGAATACCGCCTTAAGTTTCAACTATCCGGCTCAATTTCTACGGATTGTTTCAATAGCTAGGGAGCTGGGTGCCATTTTGGTAAATGATTTGCTCGTCTTTCATATTGATAGGGATGAAAGTTTATGTCAATACAAATCGATTTAGTCGATTTACTCAAAAATAATTTGAAGTGGATAATCTGCAACCCCAGTGACGCAATAGGATGTTGTCTCTTGCATCGGTTGAAATTAGTACCCATTAAAAACCCATTTATTGAACCACTGGCAATCATTCCACTGCTTTCCATGACGTTTGTTAATCCGCTGTTCTCGATGAATTTTCCGACAGCCTTAAAATAGGCCATCATCACATGAAACATGCCAAGATGTATGAATACCCTGTCAAATGTCGGTTTTTCGGTAGATTGAATAGCTAAAGCAACTTTAGCTATTTGTAAATCATGGGAGACCTGTATGTACTCTGATTCACATTCTGCAGCGATGGTTTTACTCACGCATAAAGTTTCTCTTACTACTCCAGTATCTGTAGGAGATATGTTGATAGGAGTTAAATATGATACTTTCTGTACTGGAGTAGTATCGTCGAAAATCAGTGTATTGAACCCGACCCACATTGGCGTAATGGTAGTTCCGAAAGCGTGTGAAATCATCCAGGCATGGTTTAGATACTTATACTCCGTAACATCGTCAGGTACCTTCAATCGTGTCTCTGCTTCTAATGTTTGAAGTTCCTCGATAATTTTCGGTTTTTTACCATAAGGCGTGATTTCGGGAAGCAAAGCGTCGAACGCTTTGCTTCGTGTCTTGGCGCGAGAGTAGAGTTTTTCGAAAATTTTTTTTTATAAAAATGGTCTGCCTTTGGAAAATCAGAGGTGTGCACGTCTGCCTCTTCGATGTTTATTGTTTTGAGGATGATTCTGACCATCAGTCCAAGAGGCAGACACGAACAAATGATTTACTACACCGTTTTTTTTTTACATTTTCAAAGTGCTGTCAATTGACAACGCAGGGCTGTCATGGTGGCAGACGCGGTCCTTAATGTTTTTTATGGTACAATCATCGATATTAATAACGTCTGCCACACGAGCAAACCATTTAGAAATTTCGGCACCCAGCTCCCTAGCTACAAATCTTCCCTTTTGGAAACTGTGGGAATTGTAATGTTTATTACATTCGTACACATATTTTGGACCGAAATATAAAAATAGTCCCAAATCAAATTTCATTCCCAAATCAATTTGTCATTTTCTTCTCCCCTCTCTTGCGTTCGTTATTCGAATGAAACCAATCGAATTTCGGAGGACAGACCCAGTCATTTGAGGTTTGATTTTTCTCAGCTTGCTTCAGTCTGCTTTGAGCAACGATCAAGATTGAAATATCACTCGGGTGAAAGCAAGTGAAAGATAAAAATAAAACTTGACCCCAACCGATAAACCAATTTAAATTGTCTCACTAATTGAATAGTAGATTTTTTTTCGAAGTCGTTGTATTTGATTGTTTATGAAAAATCAAGTCAATTCTTTGAAAAAGTAAGTAACTGAGCTCATAATATTAATAGTATTTTTAATTCCATTAATAAATCTTGTATTTTGTTGATAAAATTATTCGCACATAATTTATTATTAAAGCACATATTATTCAATTTTTTATACAGCAAATTACTCACATATCTAAATAAAAAGGGTGTTAATTTTAAACCTGATTTTTTTAAACTTGATTTTTTCGTTGAAAAACATTTCGTGGCAATTGGCAACTCATAATTCGAGTCTTGCTTGCTTTAAAATTCCCCTCATATTGCTGATTGTGAGTGGTTAAGATAACTCTTATCTAATGTACATATATTATGAGATGCGAATTATATTTGCATACGATTTTCGATGTACGTGAATTTTTTTTGTGATTGGAACCGAAAAATTAACAGCATTCAAGAAAAATAATCTTGTTCAGTTTTTTCTTTTGCAAAATTTTGAATACAAAAATCTTATTGATGGTTTAACCCTCACTTGACACACTTCTGCAGAATAACGTACTTGACAAACTGGGGTCGTTTGTACCCCAGCGATAAAAATTCTTATAAAAAATATACCATCTAATATATTTGAACTTGCTATTTTTTTTAGAACTTCTTAAGAGGTTACTTTCCAAAGTTATACAGGATTTGTAGTAAAATATCGAAATTAAATATGATTAAAAAATTTAAATATCCAAAAAAACTGGAAAAGTGACAACTTTTATGAAAAAAATCATAACTTTTTCATTTTTTGACAAAAATTGTTAAAAATATAACTGAGTTTGCTTTACATTTAGCACTACAAGAAAAAAATAGTAGTAGCAAAATCATACAGCAGGAAAAAATGATTTGCTTCATTATATGAAAATGATCGAGATAATATAATTTTGGATAATTTCGTGCAGATCGTGTAATCAAAATCGATGAAGAATTGAACGATCTCTTTATTAAAACAAAATGGGATTTTATCGAGTATTGAGGACATGCAATGGAGTACAAAGAATTAAAACATCACTGGAATCCTTGAGAGGAGCATCGACGAATGTTAAACCAGATTTGACATCGGTGAGATACAAAATAGAGCGTGGACCTTATGCTTTGCTCAACGACAAAGACGTGAAATTTTTTGAGAATATACTCGATAATGACAGAGTCATATCCGATGCAGCTGAGTGCGATCCTCACAACGTTGATTGGATAAAAATGGTTCGAGGTTCGTCGAGACTCTTTGCATATAATTTTATCGAAATTACAAAATGTGTGTCGTGATTATAATTATGAAGGTTTCTTAATTATCAAGTGTCTTGATTTTGATTAATAAAAAAAAAAGAAAAGCTCGAGATAAGCGCTTGATCGATTTGTTCAATAATTAAAAATTAAATTTCACTACAATGAAAAAGTGCTCTCTAGATGTTCTTCGATTATATGTGAGAGACTCAAAACTTATTCGCCAATTTTACCAAATTTTATCCCCGAAAAATGCGAAAATGTGTGCTCGATTAATTTCTCCGACATTCCGAAACAAAAATTGTACCATAATTAAGTGTTTTCAAAACAAGCCCCTGATTCTTTAATTTCGTCAAATTTAACCCCTTAATAATCGAGCAATGTGCACTTCTCTAAATTATATTTAAAATTACGTTGAATTGAGTGCTTTTGAAAAAATGGAATTAGTCGAGGATCGGGCGCAAAACATTTCAGGCAATAGCAAACTCGTTTTAAAACCAAAATCGACCGAGGAAGTATCGGCCATTTTACGGTATTGCAACGAGAAACGTCTCGCCATTTGTCCACAAAGTGGTAACACTGGACTCGTTGGCGGAAGTGTTCCCGTTTTCGATGAAATTATATTATCAATGAGGCTTATGGATGAGATTATTTCTACCGACGAATTGGAAGGTATCTAAAATTTATCATGTATTCCATTTGATCCAGTAAAAGGAGGCAAAAATCCTTCCAAGGACTTGAATATTTATTTCATTAATCCATTTCACATTTTTATTTATGATAAAAAAAACACCCTCTCACCATCTACCTAAAATATCTATAATCAATCTAGTATATGGGCCACTCCATGTCAAATCGCCCAATAGTTGGAATCGACACCTTGCAATTTCGATGAAATTTGCTCAGAAGTTTTTTATCACAAAACGAAGATCTTTCAAAGGGAAAAAAACTTTTTTTCGAAAGTTCAAGTCTACAATAAAAGGCACACCATTTCAATCAACATCCTTCAACCATCGATCAATTAAAATATTAGATAAATATCTCATTTGAAGCAAAAATATTAATATCAATAATTGATCAAGGTTATCTTTCGTGCCAAGCCGGATGTGTACTCGAGAGTCTCGAATCGCATTTGGAAAAATTTGGTCTGATGATGCCTCTGGATTTGGGAGCAAAAGGAAGCTGCTTGATCGGTGGAAATGTATCAACCAATGCCGGAGGTTTGAGACTATTGCGTTATGGTAATTTACACGGAAACGTTATGGGTCTCGAGGCAGTGAGTTTAAAATTATCATTACATGAATATAAAAACATGGAAATTAAAATAAATAAAAAATAAAAAATGTTTATCCTCCAGGTGAAGGCCAATGGAGATGTTATCGATTGCATGAACCTCTTGAAAAAGGACAACACGGGATATCACTTGAAAAATTTGTTCATTGGGTCGGAGGGAACCCTGGGAATCGTGACGAAAGTTGCCCTGCAATGTCCCACGAAACCACTTGCAACGAATCTTGCATTTTTAGGTAAAAACTTGGGAATATCCGGTGATAAGACTCTCGGAGCAGCCTAAAGCCAAATCCTTGCGTAATTGCCTCATTTTTCTCATAGTTTCTCATAGTTAGCTCATAGTTAGCTCATAGCTCATAGTTAACCGGCTGAGGCCCACAATTTTCTGGCGTCCTGGACCGGTCCACCCTGGGTCTACAGCGACCCACAACTTCTTTTGCTTATAAAACACGTTTAAAACAAATTTTCTAACTCGCAAGTAGTAAAATCGGATCGTTATAACCTCAGGAATGAGACTGTGCAAGGCCCCGATCGATATTTTCATTTTCAAAAGAACGTTGAATAAATGCAAAAAAACTCCGAAAATTGGCCTGTAAGACCCGTCGAACGTTTTTAACGATTCTTCCTTTGTTTATCTACTAAATAGATTTAATTATAGTGATTTGCAAACTAGAGACTCCCCCCGTAGTAAAAAACTCCATTGAATCGCCAATGGCAACCAATGGTCTTCATACGACTCCATTGAACAATGAATGGGGACCCATTGAGATTTCCGCATTTTTCAATGGCGTATAGGAACGACCATTGATCAGTGAATGGATATCCATTGAAAAGTCACCATTGCCCAAAGACGTCCATTGAACAACAAATGCGGATGAACCGAATGATCACCATTACTCAATGATGCCCATTGGAAAGCAAATGCTGATGAACGAAATGATCAGCTTTACCCAATGATGTCCATTGGGAAGTAAATGCGGATGAACTGAATGATCAGCATTACCCAAAGATGTCCATTGGAAACCGCGTCGCGTTAGTTCCGAGACTTGGCGCGAGATGTCGCAGGACGGCAACCCGCTAAACTCCCATACGGATTATGCGAAGAGTATGCTTATCTAGACGAGTGTGAGCACGGAATATTAGCAGAAGTCGGTGTCCAAAAAATCCATGCAAGGAGTTCTTGCCGACTGATGCCCATGGGATAATCCCTATTTCGTTTGAAATGGGGAAGTCAATCCTCATTGGAAAATCCCTATTCGATTTCAAATGGGGAATTCAATGGCGAAAATGTCCTTGGGCAATTCGGCATTCATCTGCATTGGTTATTTCGGCAATGGGGAATGAATAGCGATTTTTCAATGGTGATGAATGGAGTTTTTTACTATATGAAAGAATCTTCATTGATGATCACCATTCATTCCCCATTGCCTACAAAAACCAATGGAGATGAATGCCGATTTGCCTATGGGGATTTTCTTCATTGAATCCCCATAGGATAATCCCCATTCCGTTTCAAATGGGGAAGTCAATCCTCATTGGAAAATCCTCATTCGATTTCAAATGGGGAATTCAATGGCGAGAATCCCCTTAGGCAATTCGGCATTCATCTCCGTTGGTTATTTTGGCAATGGGGAATGAATGGGGATTTTTCAATGGCGACGAATGGAGTTTTTTACTACGGGCCAGCTACAAGATAGTGAAGGTCGTTTTCATGAGTTTTTGGAAAATTATATTTCCACCCTGGGTCTGTGGCGACCCTAAAAGCGGTACTCAAGTGTTTCGTACGAAGAGGCCGACTGAGGTAGATGTTGTGCCTGATAGATAGATCATATTTTTCGCTCAATTTACCGAGCAAAAGCGCAGGCCCTTGCTTATTCCTCTTACACAGGACTTTAAAGATGGCGCAGGGTCGCTGTAGACCCAGGTGGCTCTCGGCGGGCTAAAATTCAAGCAAGCGTAAAATCGTACTGAAAATAAGCGGAAAAAAATTAATTTGTGCTATTGCAATAGGATTGGACAATTTTGAGAACGTTCTCAAAGTCGTGAGTCTTGCCAAGAGGGAACTCGCCGAGATACTTTCATCGTGCGAAATGATGGACAGACTATCGTTGGAAGCTTCGACGGTGAATCTCGGACTAAGATCACCGCTTTCCGGTGAGCAGCACAATTTTTACATGCTCATTGAGGCAGCTGGTAGCAAGCAGACTCACGACGAGGAGAAACTCGGTTCGTTCGTTGAAAATATAATGGCCGAAAAATTGATAACCGACGGTACTATGACCGGCGAACCAGCGAAAATCAAGGTTTGAAAGCTTAACGAAAATCGTTGTTTATTTAATCAAGTTACTTGACTACATCTGACGTAATTAACTACATCTTTACCGCGATATTACTCTACCATAAAATCTTCTGCCGAGTAAAAAGAATACTATATAAAAAACCACCAGAATTTATCGCTTTCACATTATACAAGTGTTAAGAGACAAGTACAAGAGATGTAATTAGTGATGCCGCCGAGACGAGAAAAATCTCGTCTCGCGGTGTAACGAGACGAGACGAGAATCTCGTCGAGATTTAAAAAAAAAATTATTTCTTAGTAGTCCCATGAGAATTGTTATATGAGTGAATGATGGTACTATATTTTGAGCAAACAGCACATCTTGTAGAGATACTTAAAATGCTGTGTAATTCTTGTTTTTTTTCCGCTGAAATACTTTTCGATTCTTTACGTTAAGGGTGACGGACCAAAAAATAACTGATTCGTAAGAATTTTTTTTTACAAGAATAACTAATTAATAAAGGGATCGGATTGCTGTTATTTTATTAAGTGTATATTAAACTTGTTTTACATAAATTTTTATTAAGACATATTAAAAATTAATTAAAATATGGGCCTCGACTTAACGACTAAAAAAAATGTGACCTCCATTGTATCATTGATATCTGATATCTCAGTAAAGGGTTATCTGGAAATAAAAACAAAATTTTATCAATACACAAACGTAGCTATTGCAATGCATAGCCTTTTTTTAAAAATTACTTATGAAATGGCGACGGATTGAAATTCTTTATATTTTAAACGCCCCTATTTTAATTCAATCCGTCGCCATTTTGTAAATAATTTTTAAAAAACGGCTACGCATAACGATGGCTACATTCATATACATAGATATTGATAAAATTTTGTTTTTCATTTTCAGATAACCCTTCACTGAGATATCAATGCCTCAATGGAGAGGAAATTTTTTTTAGTCAAAGCTCATATCTTTGTCAATGTTTCAAATTTTTTAATAAAAATTTATGTAAAACAAGTTTAATATATATTTAATAAAATCAAAACAATCAGATCCCTTTATTAATTAGTTATCCCTGTGAAAAAAAATCCTTAAAAATCGTCGGCCCGCAAAGCAGTCTTTGCGCCCCTTTTTCTGTTTTACAATTACATTATTTTTAGTATTACCACATTTTTTACTTTGAACAAAGATAACACAAATGCAAAGTTAAAAATAAATCCGATTTTTTTTCTCTTTTCATTTGACTGACGATAACTTCATTTTAAAAAGCGCAAACTTTTTTGCGATGGTTTTTTAAAGCAGAAGATTGCAGCTTCAAACTGTTTTTTTTGGTTTTTTTCTTCGACTATGTTTGACCGGAATACAGCCGGAATACAGATTTCAAGATGAGATGAGGCGAGATTTCAAGACGAGACGAGATCTCGAGACAAAGCGAGATTTCGAGATGATTTCAAAAATCTCGTCTCGGCCAAGTCTCGTCTCGTGTCGTCTCGCGGCATCACTATAGATGTAATCCCGTGATTTGAGACATTTTTTTTGTAGAGATGTAATATAGACAGGCTTATCATTCGATACAGTTTTTCTCGGAAACTTAGTTTCCTGGATAGTTTTTTTAAAATATTTTTTTAGAGTTTTTTTCGGTACAGTTGTGATGATTATTTGCTTTCTCGGACTATAATTTTTGTATAATGTACTTACTTTCATTGTCAGAATATGTGGGAAATCAGAGAACGAATCGGTGAGGGTGTCCTGCGGGATGGCTATTCCTTCAAATATGACGTTTCTTTGCCGCTGTTAAAGTTTTATGAATTAATTGAAACGCTCCGTCAACGCTTGACCAGCCCAAACATTATACGGATCAATGGATTTGGTCACTTGGGTAAGATATATACCGGGTGTCCCATTTTAATCTTACAGTTGATTTATTTCGAAAAACATTGCTCCGATCAAAAATTGAGTGGAATGAAACTTTTAGGGTTCAGAGGGGGACGTTTAAAATTTTTTTTTGTTTTGGTCCAAAATTTAAAATGGTGGCGTTAAGATGGCTGACATGTTTTTTTAAAATGGAAACATGATTTTTTTTTTCACAAATTTTTTTTTCAGATTAAATCTAACATATTTGTAGTAACATTTTTTTGATACAGCCCATAATAGAGGGTGTCCCATTTTAATCTTACAGCTGAATTATCTTGAAAAATTCTGCTCCGATAAAAAATTGAGTGGGATGAAACTTTTAGGGTTCAGAAGGGGACGTTTAAAAAAAATTGTTGTTTTGGTCCAAAATTTAAAGGGGCGGTGTTAAGATGACCGAAAGGTTTTTCAAACAATGAAAACATGATTTTTTTTTCACCAAAAAATGTGTTAATTCAAAACTAACAACTTTTGTTGGAACATTTTTTTTATTCAGTCCATAAGAGATCACCATTTTTAACTATTTTAGTTTTATCCGGGATAACCATGATGGTGGAATGGTGAAATGGTGGAATCTTCGAACACCTTTAAGAAGATTTCAGAAAACACTCACGAGAAAGATTTAGAAGACCTCGGCTTCGTCATTATGCTGCATAACGCTAAAATAGTCAAAAATGGTGATCCAGTCTAAAATATCCGGGCTATAAAAGAAATATACCTACAAAAGATGTTAGATTTGATCTGAAAAATTTTTTGGTAAAAAAAAAATCCTGTTTCCATTTTTAAAAAAACATGTCAGCCATCTTAACAGCGCCATTTTGAATTTTGGACCAGAACAAAAAAATTTTTTGAACGTCCCCCTCTGAACCCTAAAAGTTTCATTCCACTCAATTTTTTATCGGAGCAGTATTTTTCAAGATAATTCAGCTGTAAGATTAAGATGGGACACCCTCTATTATGGGCTGTATCAAAAAAATGTTCCCACAAAAGATGTTAGATTTAATCTGAAAAAAATTTTGGTGAAAAAAGAATCATGTTTCCATTTAAAAAAAACATGTCAGCCATCTTAACGCCGCCATTTTTAATTTTGGACCAGAACAAAAAAAATTTTTAAACGTCCCCCTCTGGACCCTAAAAGTTTCATCCCACTCAATTTTTGATCGGAGCAATATTTTTCGAAATAAATCAACTGTAAGATTAAAATGGGACACCTGGTATATATATATATTTTTAAATTTTTTCAACCATTTTTCAGGAATCTTCATAAAAAAAAAGATAATCAAATTTTTAAAAAAGCGTTTTGAGGGGACGGAATTCAGCTTTGTTTCGCTTTTTTAAAAAAATATTTGTTATGATTTTTTTTCGAGTCTGTATGCACTTTTGTACGTGACTGTTTTTCGGCCTTTTCATCGCGAATTGGGAGCACACACTGAAAAAAATTTTATTGCACTATTTGGTTTTTCGCGTAACGAAAAGTGCAATAAAATACACTGAGAGAAAAAAAAATGTTGAATCAACTAAATCTGTCATTCAATACGTCCAAACGAATATTTAGTTGGTACAATTCAATATTTTTTTGCCTGAATAATATTTTGGTTGACCGAAGCGCATAAATATTCAACTTATTTTATTGAACCTCGATTATCCCTAAATTGCTATATTTTATTGTACTTTTCGTTACGCGAAAAACCAAATAGTGCAATAAAAATTCTTTCAGTGCAGCAGCTTGAGGAATACAGACTCTCCATTTTTTTTTCCAATTTTCGTACGGTTTTTTCTCGCAAAGTTATTTCACTTCTGGCTAAAAAAGAAAAATTTTGAAAAATGCAACATAACTCAAAAACTATAGAGTCTAAGAGAAAATGTCAAATTTGAAAAAAGTTGCGTACGTTTACACAGGATCGACTGGAATCATTTCAGAATTTTCCTATGAATTTTTTTTTTTTTTACTATTTTTGCCCGAAACTCTGACGATGACGTCGCAGCAAACATTGTATCTGATTGAAATTTCCGTATTTTGCGACACAATGAAAAACTGAAAAAATTCAGCTATATTTGGCATGTTATAAACAACAATTATTAATAATAATAATATTGCCAACATTAATAATAATGCGACTTTTGGGCGATATTATTATTGATAAACAATGATTAATAATCATTATTGATAATTGTTTCCCTTACACTGAGAAAAGTAAATAGTCAAATCAAATAAATAAATTCAGTTGACTTCGAATTGGTTGACTAAATGAATAGTAAGAGTTGACAAAATAAATGATTCGGTATACTAATAAAAACAGTTGACTTCATATAGTTGATTCAAGTTTTTATCCAGTTCCGATAATGCATGACGCATTGTCGGAACTGGATGGAAATGGTGACCTGACTGATATATTGTTGAAACAACTAAAGTTGATAGGTTGCGATAACTAAATGACATTTTTGGTTACAATCCAATTCTGCATCGCTTCAATCCACGTAAATAGTTCAGAAAATTGAATAATCTATTGGATAGCCTAAACAATGGGTTCGTTTTTCTAAAGTCGATTCAACAGAACCATTGTTTCCACGCGGAAAAAAGTATATTTGTCATATATCCCAGATTTATAATTAATATATGTCATATAAAACGGCAAAAATTTGTATATTCGTCATACATAAGACAAGTATGATATAATATATTTTTCATGTATATGTAATGCATGTATTTCTCATATATTTCTCATATATTTGCGATACGTGATTCATACTTGGCATACATGAATTATATATTTCTCATACATATTTGAAAGTGTTTATGAAAAAAAGGTACCCCTACAGCACACAATATTCCTGCAATGTTGCTGGAATGTTGCATGACAACATTGTAATATTTCAAAAAACATTGCTGCAATGTTGCTATGTCCGACGATTGAAATATCCCGTGGTAAAAAACTCCATTGAATCGCCAATGGCAACCAATGGTCCTCATACGACTCCATTGGACAATGAATGGGGACCCATTGAGATTTCCGCATTTTTCAATGGCGTATAGGAACGACGATTGATCAGTGAATGGATATCCATTGAAAAGTCACCATTGCCCAAAGACGTCCATTGAACAACAAATGCGGATGAAGCGAATGATCACCATTGCTCAATGATGCCCATTGGAAAGCAAATGCTGATGAACGAAATGATCAGCTTTACCCAATGACGTCCATTGGGAAGTAAATGCGGATGAACTGAATGATCACCATTACCCAAAGATGTCCATTGGGAACCGCGTCGCGTTAGTTCCGAGACTTGGCGCGAGATGTCGCAGGACGGCAACCCGCTGAACTCCCATACGGATTATGCGAAGAGTATGCTTATCTAGACGAGTGTGAGCACGGAATATTAGCAGAAGTCGGTGTCCAAAAAATCCATGCAAGGAGTTCTTGCCGACTGATGCCCATGGGATAATCCCTATTCCGTTTGAAATGGGGAAGTCAATCCTCATTGGAAAATCCCTATTCGATTTCAAATGGGGAATTCAATGGCGAAAATGTCCTTGGGCAATTCGGCATTCCTCTCCATTGGTTATTTTGGCAATGGGGGGAATGAATAGCGATTTTTCAATGGTGACGAATGGAGTTTTTTACTATATAAAAGAATCTTCATTGATGATCACCATTCATTCCCCATTGCCTACAAAAACCAATGGAGATGAATGCCGAATTGCCTATGGGGATTTTCTTCATTGAATCCCCATAGGATAATCCCCATTCCGTTTCAAATGGGGAAGTCAATCCTCATTGGAAAATCCTCATTCGATTTCAAATGGGGAATTCAATGGCGACGAATGGAGTTTTTTACTACGGGATTGCTGCAATGTTCCGCAATATTCCAGAAATATTGCATCCAATCAATATGCAATATTCCAGCAATATAACTCGTATTACATATTCAATATTTTAGGAATATTACCAACGATGGAAAACTTCATCAATTGAATTATTGCATAATATAAAAATATGTAGTATCAAGTCCATATGACTACGCGACCACAGAGCGCGGGTAAATGTTCCAACAATTGATTGTTAATTGAGGACCCCGATGCTGGTAATACACCGGACCTTTATCGGTGCTCGGTAGCTCTCTCGCCAGCGCGAGAGCGCCCACCGACCGCCGCCACCTAACGGATCTCAGGCGAAGTGCCGAGATCGTGGCAGGCCTCAGGTCGTCCCGTTACAGTATATAGTCGTATTTTACGAATAAGAATCATTCAGAAACAAAATATATTTTGGTTTTATAGCTTTTTTTATATTAAACATTTTTTCAATATGAATATCATAATGTCTTAGAATTATTAATATCACATGTCTTATTAATGTCAGAAGTACAATGAAATTTTTAAAATAAATATGAAAAAAGAAAAAGAAAATGACTCGAAATCAATCGTTATTGATAATTTATGAGGAATAAATGAATAGATCTTTTTCAATTAATCTTTTTCATATTTATTACGCTCGTGTAGTTGTAAAATTTGAAGTTCGATCTCACCAATATTGCTGCAATTTACTCGCAACGTTTCAACAAAATATTGCAGGTATGTTGCTTAGGAACATTCCCGAAACATTGCTGAGAAGTTTTAGTGCAATGTTGCGTAGCAATGTTGCCACAACATATCTGCAATATATCATTGCACGTGCAATATGATAACATTGCTGCAACATTGCAGCAATGTTATGTGCTGTAGGGGTATTCACAAACAAAATAGATTTTCCTTTGCTGGAAAATTCCTTTCCTTTGCATAGTAGTAGGCGATAGCGTAATAGGTAGCGTGTTAGGTAGTTAGGTACGATAGGTATGATGGTAGGCAGGGTCGAGGGTTCGATTCCCAGTCGGGCAGAGAAATTAGATCGCAGATTTTTCTTATTTTTCGATTTATCTCTTTTTGGGGCCGCTAAACGATGCATATTAAATTATTTTGCAGGGTTTCATATTTTTCACAACATGTTTAGCAACAATTAATTAACACGCATTTTATTGAATCAATCATGTTTCCTGTTGATTGGACTAATTACCGGCTAGATACAACTCTATTTCAGTTAATGCAAAATAACATTCTATTGAACCGACAATTTTATGTATCGGTTGAACTAATTGCCCGTTAGATGCAACTCGACTCAGTCAACTCAAAATAGCTTTTCATTGAATCAACAATTTTATTCATTGGTTGGACTAATTGCCGTTTAAACGTTTATTTTGAAAAAATTTAATAACTTTTGGGCATTATTATTATTGATAATTCTTGCTTGTAGCATGCCAAATGTTGCTGAATTTTTTCATATTTTCACTGTATCACGAAGTACAGAAATTTCAATCAGAAACAATTTTTTGCTAGGATGTCATCATCAGAGTTTCGAGCGAAAAAAGTGAAAAAAAAAATGCCATAGGAAAATTCTGAAATAACTCCAGTAGGCGATTCCGTGTATATGTACGCAACTTTTTTCATTGTTGACATTTTCTTTTAAAGTCTATAGCATTTGAGTTACGGTGCATCTTTCAAAATTTGTCTTTTTTAGCCAAAAGTGAAATAACTTTGCGAGAAAAAATCGTCGAAAATTTTATAAAACAAAAATTGAGCATCAGCTGATTCTTTCAAATGTACCGTAGATAAAAAAGACAACAAAAAAAATGTCCTCAAGCTGTGCGCCTAATTCGTGGTGGTTAAAAAAGCCCAAAAAACAGTCACGTACAAAAGTGCATACCGAGTCGAAAAAAAATCATAAAAAAATATTTTTAAAAAAGCGAAACAAAGCTGAATTCCTTCCCTCTAAAAGGCTTTATAAAAAAATCGATTATCTTTTTTTTGACGGAGTTATGCTACTTCTAGTGCGGCTATACAAAATTTTGAGTGGAGGTGTACCAGTAATGTACCCTGCATATAACAAATAGTACATAAAATCTGACTTCTATGTTATATACCAGCAATGTATATCATATCATATCACAAGAATAACATTGTCACATTACCTGTAACTTCCATATTATTTTGTCGTGATAAAACGTGATTACTGAGTATAGTATAATATAAAACAACTGATGAAAAAAATTAATTTCTTTAGGCGACGGAAATCTTCATGTTTCGGTGTCCACTCCGACTTACGATGAGAAAATCGAGGATCAGATCGAACCTTTCATATTCGAGTACGTTTCCAAATTACATGGCAGCATCAGCGCCGAGCACGGTATCGGCTTCAAAAAGACCAAATATCTTCATTTTAGTAAGGATCCTTCGGCAATCGAGTTGATGCGACAGCTCAAAAATATGATGGATCCGAATGGCATACTAAATCCCTACAAAGTGATCTATCCAATATAATAATTATACCCTCGATTATCGACGACACGCCGATAATAGTATATTACGGCACTAGTGTCGTACGAAATTTTATTGTACGAGTGCGCAAAGTGGCACTTTGCGCACGGGGTGCAATAAAAAAAACTTTCTTCCTCCAAATAAAGTAAGCAAATAATGGTAAATGAGTTTCAGTCAATACTTTTTTTGTTGCAAAATTATCTCTCGATGGAGAAAGATTTTTACGAGTCAAAAGATTTTTGCTTTCGAAAAAATTGTGCAATTTGGAAATTTACAGTTTCCCAATTTCCCTCCATATCGTTCATTGAGCCTCCTCCATGGAAAAGCCATATAATCACGTTTATAATATACACCACTTCGTGTCAAATATTTATTTATTTCAGTCTCCAAAATCTTGAAATCTGGGAATCTTGAAATTTTTAACACCGGACGAAGAATTCGCGAAAAATGGCGCATGGAATAATTTATGGGGGTGGAAAGATATACATCGTTGAGTTTATGGCGCAAAAATGAGCTGCATTTTCGAATTGAGTGCAGAGACCGCGGAGTGGTCCTTTTTTTGGTTGCACGAAGACTGATTTAACGATGGCACAATATCGAAAAAGAAGCCAGGAAATATATGAATATTTATATGCTTGACGAAACTCTCGGGTTGCTGTACACTGCAATTTAATTTTTTCATCATATTTGCACTTCCTGATCCATACCATAATTCATGAATTTCCGCAAGAGAGCGCACGGCGTATATCCGCCCACTACTTCCCACTCTTGACTCCTCTTTTTAATGCATAAAAAGTTTTTACGCATCCGTATAACGGAATCCATTCGAATTACAAGCCGAAAATAATGCGTTCCCAAAAGGTATTCCGCAGTTTGCGCATGGCGAAAAAAAAAGCCCAACAAATTTATATACACGTGTTTTCGTGGTTTTCGTGAATTTCTCCCAAAAGCACGAAAAATTTTGTAAAGAATTGAACGCGTATATGGGGCGTTCCACGCCAAATCAGACACCATTTAGCTTTTGCATCTCCGATTTTTTTGAAAAATTTTTATGTTTGAAAGCGTTGTCCATGATTTTTTTTAAATTTGTTTGTCGAACTGTTTTCAAGATATCGTTTTTTTTTCATAAATGACGTTACTGTTTTCTTAAACGTCCATAACTTTGCGAAAGAAATAGATCCCATCGTTATCCCATTATCTACTTAGGCTTAAAAGTTGTGAAATGAATTACAGTTTTTTACAACAATTTTTTAAGAAAATCGATCAGTACGTGTTTTTTGTAAATCAAGAAGAAATACGATTTGAAATTTTTGTTCGATATTCTTTATACAAAGTACGTTAAGAAACAAAAAGTTTGAAAAAAACGTTCCCTTTTGGCCCATTTTTCGTAAAGTTATGGATGTTTTTAAAAAAAAGTTAACGTAGTTTTTGAAAAATCGAAATCTTGAAAGCGCATCAACAAAAAAAATTGAAAAAAAATCATGGAAACCTCTTTCAACCAATAATACTGGAACATCAAACATTTTCAAAAAAAATCGGAGATGCAAAAGCTAATAGGTGTCAGGTTTGACGTGGACGTGGACGTGGATTTGACGCCCCATATATATCAAAAGTATTTTTCGTTTGGCGTTGTAAAAAATTGCCAAATAATTAGATGACAGATGAAACACTTGTTTCCATGGTAAATATAGTAAAATCTTTCTTGAAAAACCAGTTTAATTTGCATTCATATAAATTACCTACTTTTTAAAGAAATGACCAACAATTCATGGAACATGCAGTGTACCTTTTACCGGCGGAACAAAAATGAGGCATGATGTATTCACTTTACTCGTTCTTGTTGGAAAAGCCAACATTTTTTTGCTCGATACAATTTGCTGCACCAAAATGTATCAAAAATAGAAATTTCGAATATATTTTTTTTTCTACGCCTAAATAATTTTTTTTTAGTAGCAACAATGTCCGTGGAATAATTTTCTTTTACAGGTGCGATTATTTACATTGATATAAGTCAAATCTTTTGAATGAAAAGTTGTATAAGATTTCAATAAATACCCGTATTGCAATTAAAGGGTTGAATTTATCAATCCATAATAATCTTCAAGTTTTCTTTTGTCTAATATTATTATTTTCAGATTTTTCAGAATTTGACCATTATATACCTATAATGGGAACGGGGCGATGATAAAATGAAACGGTGAAACGTCAGATATGATTTATTTATTATCAATCGGTGATTAACAACGATATAAGCAATTTTGAGGTTGAATTTTTTTTCCCCAAATTTATACAGGATGTTAAGTAACTAGATAACCTGACTAGGTTCATCGTGCAGAGCGCGCAAAGACGAAAAATTAGCTTTTTTTTAAATTGTTATACGACAAAAATTGGCTTAGTTATTAATGTATTAAGCTGATCAATGACGGCTAGAATCTAGGAGCAATGCTACTGGTGAGCCGTATGGTGGGAGTAACGGTAGGCGTGGCGTAAAAACCCCCACTAGCGGCATTTTTCCTAGATTCTAGCCGTCATTGGTCAACTTTAAAAACATTGATAACTCGGCCAATTTTTATCGTACAAAATTTTTGAAAAAAGCACATTTTTTTGTCTCGATGCGATCTACACGGCGAACCTAGTCAGGTTATCTAATTGCTTAACATCCTGTATACACATAATGAAGCTTCATAATTTATCTCACACATACAGCGACTTTTCTGCCATCGCAAGGCCACGCCCGTTCAACGAATTTATTCCGTTCTAGTGAAGAGTAAGTGAACAGAACTATCGTGCAATAGCCTCTCCTGCAAAAAAAATACACCTCAATTAATTTTTGAATAATCTCTCGGACGATATATAATGGAAATGAGTTTCCGATGATTGAATTGAATATTTTAGTTGTTAATACATTGAAAAAATAACAATGTATTCATCATTTTTTGTCTTAATTTGCTTCTGTTACAAATTGGATCAACTAAGAAATAAACAAAATCATCAATTTTTTCTCAGAAATATCTGGCAATCCTTCCGACTATCGCAATTTAGCGAGAACCGAGTTCATATTTTTATCCCGTATATTAACTACCCCCAAATTCATCGAGAAATTCTTGAACAGATCGTATTGAGTTTCAACTATCAAATTGAAAAAAAATTTAAATGTATCCGCAAAGGACATGACGTGCCGTTTGACTGCAACTCAATTAAGGCTTCCCCAATGATGTCATAAAAATAATATCACGGAATTGTGCTAATTATAATGAAAATAAAAGTTTTACTGGAAAAAAATCTTTTACCTGAGACTATCTTCGTCATCAAATGCAACCCAATATTCTTGGTCTGACCACAATTCAAATTGTTGCAATTCTTTAAAGAGCAATTCCTTTTCGTTGCCGGTATTGATGGGAGCCAATCGGGCTCCATTCCCAAGACTGTTACAGAAGGCATTGGCTTCCTCCCAAGTGTGCTTTAATTACACAAAGAATAAATTAAATAAATTAAATCAATTTCCCTATCGAGTCGAAAGCACTGTTTTTTTTTACTACTATTCACGTAAACACTCAATGACAATATCTCTCAATATTATAAATTACATTACATAATTATCTTAGATTCAGGCTGAATTATTTTTTGTCTATTTGTTGTTGTTTTTCGACAAATTAGTTTTTATAGTGCTATTTATTTTTCTTCTGTAGAATTCATAATTAACCTCAATCACGGATTATACATAAAGTATTCCAAAATTCAGCGAAATAGATTGTCAGTATAGGGAAAACGATTTAACGTGATATTGTAAAATTACATAAAAGGTAAAACTTCATTGTATCTTTTATAACATACCGGCGTGTCGGATAAAACAATACTTGGAATCGATGGCTGCTGCGTGATTGTCTTGACTTTTTCTTGCAAATAAATGGAATGTAAATGCAGGTTTATCTATCTTCATTAACTTAATCCAAATATCGTGACAATCAAGATTCGAAGATTGCATCTTCATGTTAGGGCTCAAAATCGTTTCGTAGAGTGAGGTTCGATCCTACACAATTCTCGTCCTACACAAGGGTCATCCTACACAAAACGTCCTACACCATTATTTGATCGTCCTACACAAACTTATAGTCCAACACATTCGTCTTACACAAACTTATAGCCCAACGTATTCGTCCTACACAATTATTTGAACGTCCTAGACGAAATTATGACTCAACATATTCGTCCTACACAAACTTATAGTCCAACATATTCGTCCTACACAAACTTATAGTCCAACATATTCGTCCTACACAAATTTATAGCCCAAGATTATCGTCCTACACAAACTTATAGCCCAAGATAATCGCCCTACACAAACTTATAGCCCAAGATAATTGTCCTACACAATCATTTGAACGTCCTACACGACCTTATAGAAGGTTCAAATGATTGTGTAGGACAATTATCTTGGGCTATAAGTTTGTGTAGGACGATTGTCTTGGGCTATAAGTTTGTGCAGGACGACAATCTTGGGCTATAAGTTTGTGTAGGACTAATATGTTGGACTATAAGTTTGTGCAGTTATTGAGGTTTATTGAGGTTAGGACTAATATGTTGGACTATAAGTTTGTGCAGGACGAATATGTTGGACTATAAAATTGTGTAGGACGAACATATTGAGCCATAATTTCACGTAGGACGTTCAAATAATTGTGTAGGACGAATAAGTTCGACTATAAGTTTGTGTAGGACGAATATGTTGGACTATAAGTTTGTGTAGGACGAATATGTTAAGGAGGTTCATCTGGTACCGAGTGAGTCAAAAAAAAAATGTCAATGCTTAACCTCAAAATAATCAGCATTTTCGAGACTAATTAATTTATTATGAATCTCACAAGTACCTAATCGATTTTATGAAGCTCTAAAAATGGTCCTTAGATACTTTTTCATTAATTCTTAAATTTTCGTCAAAATCTGTATTGTAATGATTGTGCATTTAATATTTATAGACGGTATCCCATAAGAGCCCATGTTATTTAGAATTTACATTTTTATTTATGTTTCACGAACGACGTACCCTCAGGTCTTGAAATTTTAACAGATGACTTTTTAGATTTTAATAACTATATTCTGATTTTTTTTATCAACATCTGTATTGTAAATCGTGCACCAGATGAACCTCCTTAAGCCATAATTTCGTGTAGCACATTCAAATAATTGTGTAGTACGATCAAATAATGGTATAGGACGTTGTGTGTTGGACGACCCTTGTGTAGGACAAGAATTGTGTGGATCGAACCTCACTCGTTTCGTAAAGTTTCGATATAAAAAAAAAACAATCGAAATAGATATAATTGATTAATTATATCTATTCCCCGTATTTTTTTTTAATTTTGTTTTGTTTGTTAATCAATTAATTGCTTAATTAATTGAATGGCTTACTCATCATGGATGAATTATTCAATATTTCATCGTATATATTTCATGTGATATAAAGAAACTCATTTTTACGACCTGATAAATTATTGAATTTGAGTATCTTGGAGGTATTCTTTTTATTTTTGGTCTTTTTACCGGTTGTCGTCGTCGTAATCCGATATTCTTCACACACGACGTTTTTAAGGACACCCTCACAAATATCGTCTTCCCACTTGTAATTTTCGCCTACGAGCAATATCTGCACGCAGAATGCTTCTTGATCAGTCGCCTCATCACTGAGTCAATATATATAAATTAATATTTTTGAAACAATTTCTGAGATAGTATATATAACGATTTTTAGTTTTGAATGAATATCTGAAATTATTTCCAGCTTATGATTAAGAAAATTAATATAAAATATCGCATAGTTGAATTTTTTGATAATTCTGTAAATTTAATTCACTCCATATATTCAAATTGAAAAGAAGATTTAATTTTTCAACTGCGAATCGTTAGACTCATTATTATTGAGTAAATTCAGGGTGACAGAAGAATTCGAATTTCAGCTTCCAATTGAATAATTGGAATTGGAAATTGGAAAATTCGTAAATATTACGAAAATTAAAAATTTTCTTTGTTCGAATTATGAAAATTTCAAGATTTCAATTTCAGACTAAAAAAAACTGAAAAAAGCTCTTAAGTGAAATATGTTTCATTTTCTCTGTGAGAAATGAAGAAGTCTTTTGTACGTACTCGTAATTCCAAAGAAATAAATGTACTAATTTAAAAATGTTGAATTTTCGTCCTAATAAAATGCGGGGCAGTAATAATGAGTTGTTTGTGAATAATGAGCTCATAAATAATTGTGGTATGTATATTTAAGTACGATAATAATTATGTTAATGATGAAAATGAAAATTATTGCTTTTAGGTGGGGGTCGAAGAGTCGACTAACCAATATTTCGAACGGCCGAAATCCCGAATTTCACGATTACGAGCGTTCGAATAACGAAGCGCCGAAATCCCGAACGCCAGAAAAGCGAAAGCGGAGAGAGCCGCCCCATGCGTAAGAGAGAGAGAGATGCGCCTCCTCTCTCTCTTACGCATGGGGCGGCTCTCTCGACTTTCTCTTTTCTGGCGATCAGGATTTCGGCGCTTCCTTATTCTAACGCTCGTAATCGTAAAATTCGGGATTTCGACCGTTCGAAATATTGGTTAGTCGACTCTTTGACCCCCACCCTTGCTTTTCTCGAATCGATAAAATTGATTTACTATCTTCTGCTTTGTTGACCATTGGCCCAATCGACAAACGTAAATGGCTTGCCGTTGGAAGACCACGTGAAATGTCCCTTCTCGCGTAAATCTTTGCCCGAAGTCCAAATTTGCTGCCAGCCACGCCTCGAATTATATAATTGCTTCAGTAATTTTTTGTTCTCTTCCTCCGATTCAATACTTGCGACTTTCAATCCGTAATCCGCGCACCTCTGTTGAGCGCCGTACCAGTCGGTCTTAAATTTTCAATTAAACAAGAAATCTAACTAGTGCAGGCACGGATAATATGTTATTTAAATAATAATTTTATATTCGATCTGAATCTTAAGGCTGTAGCCCGATGTGACGGGTTGAGAAAATCGATTTTTTTTTTTAGATTTTTGGCAAGAAAAATATCTTAAAAATATACTCTATAAAAGTTTCAGACCGAAATTTAAAATATTTTTAAAGTTATTGCCAAAAGAAGAGAGTAATTAACTAATAAAACAATGTTAAAAAGGACTAGTTACTACAGTTCGGCCAGAAACTATAAATTACCAGAAATGACCAGAAACTGTAAATCTCTCGAAGAAATGAAGAGAGCTTTGAGATAACTTTGAGGAAACGGAAGGATGGCTCCATGCGCCAGGCACAGCCGATTAATGTAAGTATAATTTTTTTATAAAAAATCTGTTATCGAAACTTTTGACACATTTTTCTCGAAACCACGTTTTCGAAATTTCGGGGAAGCACTTACTAAAAACTATTCAACCGATTTGGCTAAAAATTTTACCCGTTATTTTAGATATGAATAGCTAGATACGTAACCTTTAAAACATTCAATTTTTTAACAATAAATTTATTTGTTTGAACAATTTATAAAAAGAAAAATTCGATTTCAAAAACCTTTTTTTTCACAAGTCCACCATTTTTTTAAAAATATGCATCTTACAGGTTAGTTCATTGGAATTGAGCCTACAAAACCATAATCTCTTTGCATTTTTTATTACAGATGACTACGGAAAGCTGTGTGCTTCCCCGAAATAACTCACCTTTTTTTCGAGGCCTTCACTTTGACATAAAAAATTATAAACAAATTAATGTAAAATTAAGTCAAACAATTTTTTTTTGTACACTTTAAGACACTAATAGCAACATGTAAAAATTTCAAAACGATCGCATTTTATTTTTTTATTTGAAAAAAATCATGAAAAAACGCCAAAATTTTGGTCATCACATCGGGCTACTATCTTGAGGTTGTTTAGAAGCTATGAAACCTTCGAATATTAATTGTTCAATAAGTAGCTTCCCAATCGTAGTGAAATTTTTACACGTCCTCCTGAATACTTCATGTAAGAAGATACCAAATTTTCAGAATTCTATTATCATTACTTCAACCTCCTTAAGGGTTGAAATAAAAGGTAATGAGAAAATTCTGAAAATTTGGTATGTTTTTGTATGAGGTATTTAAGAGGTCGTGTAAAAATTTCACGACGATTAGGAAGCTCTCTATTAAGAAATCAACGTTTTGTTAAAAACAATTTTTTAAACAAATAAAAAAAATATTTATCAATAAACTTCGTTTTCTTTCAGTTGCTTCCAGTATATTGTGGATATTAAAAAATTGAGAGGTCAAAAAAAAAACTTGTCGCAAAGTTATATCAGTTTCCATAAGACTACATTTAATTTTATTTAATTTGTTAATCTTTGTTATTCGATAACGAGCTTCCAAATCGTCGTGAAATTTTTACACGACCTCTTAAATAATTCATTGAAAAACATACCAAATTTTCAGAATTTTCTCATTAAACGTGATTTGCTTCTAAACAACCTTAAGGGGACCCAGTCAGCGTCAAAACGCCGATTTTTTAACATTAATATAAATGTTCATTGAATATGTGTAAACCTCACCAATGGTCCATCATTTGACGTATCAAATGAAGAAATTTTTGACGCCAGTTGGAATCCTTAAGAGGAGGCTAAATACCGACACTAACATCTCGAAATTGCCATGCAAACTTGCTCTTATTCAAATGGATGGAATTGAATGAAATTTCAACAACATCATCAGAATAATGGCAGGAATGGAGCCTCACTAAAAAAAATTCGAAAAACGAAAAAAAAAATTACAGATTCATTTACCACCAAGAAACTGTAATTGAAAAATTTAAATTATTAAACTTTACTGCATTTCGGGTAAAACCAAGAGTGAGGCTTCATGAAGAAAGCCACGATACAAATATCGAGACGTTTTCGACATTGTTTTATCAAAATGACGAGCCGTAAATTTGGATGGCGCATCAAGAGATAAATATCGATAAATTGTAGTTTTATTGAAAAACAAAATGGCGAAATGTAGTTCACAGACGTGCGAGTGAGGGCAGCACCATGGATTCTGACGAGTAACCTACAATGAGTGCATTCCATTATCGGCTTGAAGTGCTTGAAGCGCGTTTCGATTCAGCAAGGTTTACAGACTGTTCCAATATTCGAAGCAACGCTGTGGCAGCACTGGCTAGAGCAATAATGAAACGCCTTCGTAGCACGCATTTGTTAGATGACGCGCGCAGTGGCGTCTGCCGTGTGGTCGCTTATAATTACGAGGTAATACATAACCTGGAAAAACGTGTGACAGCTTAGTGAAAGTATGGATATTCCATTACTCATAGCAATTTCCTCGCCCTTTTGTTATGCGCCCGGTTCTCGAAGCCCGTAGCATATGGAAATAATTTGTAATTTTTAATATAATTATTATATAATAATGGTTATTATTATTAATATAATTATTTATATTATATAATAGATAGGGTTAGAGTCTAGATAAATATCTGACAAAATTAGGGTGTTATTTTTGAATTATTTGGAGTCGATTTGGGGAGGGTCTGCTAAAAAAATCGTCCGAGTGCTAAATAAGGACCACCTTAATACATATATTTCGTGTACTCAAGACGGATATAATTACCATATCAAAGAATATAATTACGCGTATTTCATTTATACAATTATTGTTGAATTATGGTTATCATTATGGCATTCGTCATGCTCATTCCATGTTTTTGTAGTTTGAAATCTCCCGCCCGTTATCAAGAATTGAGCGATGGTGGGAGTAGAAAAAGTGGGGACGCTTCAAATGCCTCCCCTCGAGAGGTGAGGCATTTGAAGCGTCCCCACTCTCCAAAATTACCTCTCTCCACAACCCAACGTTACTCCCACTTTGTCACGAAATCCGTGCTTGAAGCAAGCTGTTGGGTTAATGGAACGCTGCATATCACGCTTCAAGCACTTCAAGCGAATAATGGAATGCACTCAATATTTAGGGGGCTCGAATGAGTTCGTTGGCATTAGTTGTAACGCATTTTAGCCTCTCAATTGACAATCAATTGTTAATTAATTTATCCCCCTCTTAATTGTCAAAATGTAATTAATTTTCATCCACGGTTGTCGGACAAAGACTGAACGACGATGATACGTCGATAATGTAGGGATTGAATAAAAATGGTATTTAGCCTCCTCTTAAGGAGCAGCGGTTCTCCCATAAATCAATTTTTGAGTTTTACCGCGCTACACTGAGAGAAAAAACCATGGTGAGCTCAAAGATCCGCCATGGTAAAAGGGGTTATAGTATGGTTAACCATATTCTATGACTATCAATATTCTAGACAACCATATTCTAGACAAGCAATAATATAATAAGCGCTACCATACTTGTACAGTTGATTCTGCCATACCACTGGAATGGTTCCTACAAACATGCAGCATAACTGATCGTGATGTGTACCATCGCAAAGAATTTTACAAAACGTGTATGGTTGGCCAAATTATGGTAAAATATGGTTGTACACACCATACTTTTCTCTCGGTGTATGCACGATCCTGACCGAACCGCTTAGAGGGTCTTATCCTACGACGCGTCGTAGTGAAGAAAATGAGACGTCGCGACGTCTCATTTTCTTCACAACACTTTCCTGGATGGATTAAGTGCGGCTCATTTTTCTTTTAGATCCTTATTATAGAGTAACAGGCCACTTTTTGAATTTTTGAATAAAAGAATGGGTCAAAAATTCAAAAAGTGGTCTGTAACTCCATAATAAGAACCGAAAAAAATGTGCCATACTTAAGCAATCCGGAAAAGTATCACGAAGAAAATGAGACGTCGTAGGATAAGATCTGTCAAGAAAATTCGGTCTGAATCGTGCACAGCGTAGTGAAGCTCAAAAATTGATTAATAAACATTTTTGTATTAAATTTAATAAAAAAAATATGAAGTTTTTATGCATATACAATATATTAATTTTAATATACGTTTGTAAATTAAAATTCCAATATAAGTATATGAAAAATCAAATAACTTCTTTTAATTTTAATGTACGTTCGTATATTAAAATTCCAATACATAGTATGATTTTTAAAGCAGAATCATGAAAAAAGATATGAAAATTAATATTTTTTTGTAAATTAGAATTAAAAGAAGTTATTCGATTTTTCATATACTTATATTGGAATATTACTGTACACATTGTATATGAAATTTAGTATCCTGTATATGCATAAAAACTTCATATTTTTTTATTAAATTTAATACAAAAATTTCTTACAATGCAATGCAACTAAAATCGTACGCCCGAGATATCCACATTAGGGATATTCGCAAGGGTCAGCTCGACCGAAAAGTGCAATGGAAGAGCTTCGCCCTGGAGGAACCGCCTTAATCATCACGGTATACCCTCTGCGCCAGGTAAGTATATATTGGGCACGCTGGCCGTCCGGTATATAACACCGTCATACGCCTATTTCGCTTGGGCACAGAGGTCCGAGCGCATGCGACGCATAGTGGTGGATGCGTCAACTAGCACGGCCGCTGACATTGATTGTAATTTTTGGAAAATAAGTGTATTAATTTCCAATAACGTATCTTAAAAATGCGCAAAAGCATATAGAAACCATTTTAATATACGGGGATTTGAATTTTCAACGTTCATCTTTTAATTCTAATATCCAAATATTAAATTTAAGATGAAATTGTTAATTTTCCAATACCATGTATATTAATTTCAAGTTCGTATACTTGTTATTGAAATTCCCTATACTGTATATTAAATTTCATTACAATATTGAAAAAAAATTTCAATGATTGATTGCAATTTTAAGAAATAAGTGTTTTAATTTTCAATAATGTATTTGAAAATTGCGAAAAAGTATACAAAAACTATTTTCATATACGGGTATATTAATTTTCAATGCTCACTCTTTTAATTTTAATATACAAATATTAAATTTAAGATGAAATCGTTAATTTTCCGATACCTTGTATATTAATTCCGGTTTCATATACTTGTTTTTGAAATTTAATATACTTTTGTATATTAAATTTAATAACATTTTTTACAGTGTATGAAAGAACCGCTACACCTTAAGGGTTCTAACTAGCCTCAAAAATGTATCCATTTGATACGTCAAATGATGGACCATTGTTCAAGTTTACACGTATTCAACGAACATCTATATTTGTATTAAAAAACCGGCGTTGTATCGCTGACTAGACCCCCTTAATTCGTCTCAATATTACATTATTTTAATTTATTATATATTAGTATTTCGTTGGAACAAAAGCTAGAAAAAAGTGATTTTCATTAACTGTTTATAAATTGATGCACAGATATTATAATATGATATAATATAAGCTATCGAGTGAAATGGAGTTTTTGTTCAAATCATAAAAAGGTCATAAAAAGTTAGTTGGTTCGTGTAAAATCAATCATAACCTTACGATCGTTATTTCACCTGTTAAAAAATGATTTTTGTTCTTCGAATAAAATTGTTTTTCTTCACTATTAACTTTTTCAGAAATATTGAGAAGCTGCGACGAAAGAAAAAAATTCATAAGGAATTTTTTTTAAATAGATAAGCTCTATTGGTTATATTTATGAGAGGATATTAAATATAATATTATAATATGATATGAAGGAAAATAATTTTATAATTAAAATTTTATAATTTTAAAAAATAACAAAAGACAAAAATCTTGATTACTTTTTTTGCGATCAAAAAATAAATTATTCTCCGTCTAACTTCGATACAACGTAGAGCAAATATAGTAACGCAGATCAATGTTTGGATTTTAATCTTTTTTTTAATGATCTGATATTTAAATGATTTATATATTTGTGTATTTTAGCTAATTTTTTCATAGCATACCCGGATGTCATCGCCGAGGAGATGGTAAATCTTCTGTCCGACATTTCCATCTGAATAACTCGCCTGTCTTTTGAATCGATCCGATGAATTTCCATTGTGCAACTCTTGATCTTGAATGTGTGCTTTCAATTAAAGTTTAGCAATTATTTTCAATGAGTTACTCGAATAACCGTACAAATACATAGTTTTACATTGCTATTTTACAATGTTGCGACAATTTCATTTTACTCCTCTCTTTCAATTTGATCAATTAAATTTTAAATCAATTTAATGGTCCTTAATGTATATTTCTCGATAATAATTAATTTAAGACCCACAAAAAAGTAGCTTTTTTCTAAACTCTAAGGCCCGAATTTTAAATTCTTAATATCTATCTTAAGATCAAACTTTCCATTGAACTCAAGTTGGAACTTAAGATTAAACTTAAGTTTCAATTTAGGTTGAATCTTAAGTTTGAATTTAAGTGTCATTATAAGTTCAAAGTTAAGTTCGAACTCAAGTACGAACTGCAGATCGATCTTAAGTTCAAACTTAAATTGAGTTTGAGGTTTGATCTTAAAATCCTTGTTGAGCTTGAACTTAAGTTCGATCAAATTTCTTTCATCGCCACTCCCGACCGTGTTTTTTTGACATTTATAGTTGTTAAAATAATTATAAGTTCGATCGAACTTAAGTTTAAGCCGAAGACGGATTTTAAGTTCAAACTTCAAACCAAATTTAAGTTTGAACTTCAGATCGATGTGAAATTCGCACTAATGTTTGAACTTAAGTTCCATCTTGAGTTCAGTGGAAAGTTTGATCTTAATTTTGATCTTAAGATCGATCTTAAGCTCTTAAAATTCGGGCCTAAGCCTTATAAAATATCAACCACTTTTTTGGCATACTTGCCAAACATTAACACTTTCATATCTTTTCATATAAAAATTTATACCATTTGCGCAGAGATATTTTTTTTATTTTGATAAACCCTAGGGGCGCTATTTTTCAGTTTTCATATTTTTTTTCATCCTTAAGGCACGTACGTAGAGTCAAAATCGTTAAGTAGTGCAGAGCTTTTTATCGCAAACACTTTGCTCAAGCGTTATTTTATTATTTTTTGTATTTTCTAAGTGCGCGGTTTCGGTTAAAAAAAAAAAAATTTCGCTTCACCACTATTTCTTGAAACAATAATCCACACACTTTAGTCAATCCTCATTGGAAAATCCTCATTCGATTTCAAATGGGGAATTCAATGGCGAAAATCCCCTTAGGCAATTCGGCATTCATCTCCGTTGGTTATTTTGGCAATGGGGAATGAATGGGGATTTTTCAATGGCGACGAATGGAGTTTTTTACTACGGGATAGAGCGCTATTTTAGAAAGAAATTTTTTGGACGCCATAACTAACTTTTTTTTATGGGGAGTTTGAAAAAAATTTATTTTCAAATTCATTAGATGATCATTATGTAATGGTTCAAATTCAAAATATCACGCAAAATATTCTACAAAAATAAATTTTTATCAAATACACTTTTGAATTAACAAGAAATCGCGACAATGAGCAACAAAAAAAAATAGCGCAACTTGAGAATTTCAAAAAGAAGGATATGAACCTTGACCATAGCGCGCACGATAGAAAAACCACGAAAACCATAGCTTCCTAAACATCAAATTTTTATATCTTTCGGGTCATAATGGTTGACAACATTTTTCACAAAATACAAAAACTCTTCAAGTCGAAGAATTTCGACAAACTGTATTTTTAAGGCGATATTCTGGTCTGGAATATTGAAAAAATCATTTTTTTTCATATTCTTAAAGTTTAGACCTTTTGGAATATATCCTCGAAAGAAAATTTTCAAATTTCGATAATTTACAGAGTTGTAGCTATTTTAGTGACGCAGCAACTACGCACGTCACGTCGGAGCGTAACATTAAGGGAGCCTTCGGATCAAGAATTTTGAAAAAAAAATTTTTTTTGCATATTCTTAAAGTTTAAACCTTTCAGAATATACCCTTGGAAGAAATTTTTTTAATTCCAATAATTTACAGAGCTATAGCTATAAAAGTGACGCAGCAACTACGCCCGTCACGTGATCGGAGCGTAACATTAAGGGAGGATTCGGGTCTGAAATTTTGAAAAAGTATTTTTTTTCACATATTCTCATGTCAAAATTATTATTTTTACGAATGTAAAAAAATTAAAAGCTAATAAAAAAAAGGGGTCGAAAAGCGCTTTTTTCTGTCAGCGGCTATTTTGCGAATTTTTCTTTCTTTTTCTCTGAGGTACGTGCTATAACGCCATTCTTTCTGATTAAGATTATTTTTTCAAATTTTGTATCGGATGACTAGAAAGGTTGCAATCATGTCGGCAAGAACACCACTTTTTTTTTACTCTCAACTTTACCAGCTTATAACTTATTCAATTTTCATTTTTTTTTTTTGTATATTGTCAAAATATCAACAAAATAGGTTAAAAAAAAAGATTGGTAAAAACATTTTTTGTTTTTTTTTTATCGAGCTCGACAAAACGCTCAAAATGTACGTCCCTAGATCAGAATGCCGTTTCAAATCACTCACCACATTCAGAAGCCGATATTGCAATCGTTAATCCGACGATGCTTACGATCACTGGGTGAAGAATCATGGAAATTTCCTGGGTGCCTTCGTATCAAATTTGTAATTTCGCCGTACTGCAAAATTTATTTATTTATATATATTTTCTAGTTGAAAATCAACGTAACAAAGTTAACGAAATGATAAAAACAAAATGTTGCTGAAAATTCGATGGAAAACTACGTGTTCAACTGCACAATATTAAATAAATTTAAAAAAATGTATATTGGGACAAAATTAAGAATTAAGAATTCGAAAAAAATTGAGAACTGAATATTAAAGAAATTTCGAAAACTGAAATAATTCTGAAATTAACTTATGTTTGCGGAAATATGAAGTTGTACCGCTGTTTCGAAAAGTCCAGTTGCCAATATTTTCAAAACCTCCCGATTCTGCTTCATAAGTAGCAGCGAGTTATTCCCCCGTTGGTGAACTTCGCTGAGTCCAGGGAAATAAATTTTTTTTCCATTATCAGAGTTATGGAGCCACGTGTCGACATCTTATTTGTCACCATCAACGACAGCGGATTTTAGTTGCAGCAACGAAAATTTAATTGGATTTAGCGTGAGTTTGAAATAGTATATTGTGCAACTAGTGCAGCAAGTTGTCACTTGAGGGGGCAATTGACAACGCCGCACGAGTTGCACATGGTATTTTTTATTGCGAATGCGGAATAAATCCCAATATAAAACTGCCCCGGCGGGGGGGGGGGGTGTGGAGACGAAGCCTCGGTGGTGGTCCAGGGGCGAAGCCCCGGTGGGGGGTTGGGGGGGCGAAGCCCCCCCCCCCGACCAAAAATAAGAACTAAAAAGTTAAGAAATATACAGGAAACTTAGTTAAGGAACAATGAAAACAATTTTATTTTGAACAAGAACAAGAACCGCATGAGTAATAAAATAGTATGCGATCTGTCACGTCAACCTCAATTCAGTTTTAATATTTCGGTTGCGTTTTTGTTTTTGTTGAATTTCACCAACGTTATTCTTTTATTTAATTTCGGCACTGAATTTGCGTGCGCAAAGCATTATAAAATGGGCAAAAAGCTACTTTTCAACCGTAACAGCGAGTGTAAAGATACCGCCCACATGGAAATTTATAAAAATGAAATATAAGCAGAAAATATATTTTACTTGTATTGCATTAATAAGAGTCATGTATGCAGCGTATATCCAATACATTTAAAATATATGGAAAATATAAGTCGCATATTCAAGAATTTGGCGCTTGTTTGTATATGAGTTGTATACATTGAATGTATTCATAATATATGCAGCATATAAATTGTATAAATAGGAAATGTACATGGCTTTACGGGTGCATTATGGTACGTATAAAGCATATATATATATAAAGTGTACGCGGTTGTATATTTAAATGTATGTAACGTTCAAAGTGCATATATAAAAAATATACGCCGCTGTATATTCCTTTATCCGTTGACTTTCTAGCTTAAAAGAAGTTATTGTTGCAGGAGAACGTGTAAAAAAAATTTTGCAATTTTGAGCCTTCAAAATCTCAATTAGTGACATAAGAATGTAACAACAGAAACATAATTGAAATTCTTATGTCATTAATTGAAATTTTTACTGCTCAAAATTACAACAAAAATTACATGATTGCTCAACTTTACTGAACTGAGAGGTAAAAAAAAAATTGTTGTACCAAAATTCAAAAATGCATATTTAAAAAAAAAATGCAATTCTGAAAATTTCAGGATCTTCAAGATCAGTACCAAATATTATATTTTAAGAAAATGAACCAAAGATTTAATGTTGATCGTGGATTTTTAAAATTCTCTAAATTCATTTTTTCGTAACTATAATAGTTTTCGAGGTATTAAAAAAATTAACTGAAAAAATGGATAAAATCGTGAAATTTTTAATTTTGCATAAAACTATCAAAAAAAAAAAAGTTGTAATTTTTTTCTTTTCATACAACTTTGTTTTATGATAAAGAAAACTTGTGATCAAATTTCAGCGAAATTGAAAGGGGTCAATTCCAACTATTGGTCGATTTGACATGGAATGACCCATTATGTTATATTATATTATTATATCATGATAATATATTATATTCGTAGTTTCTATTATAGTCACCAAGTCCAAAAATTTCGAATCCTCGGAGTTTTTCCAACGTTATGAAGCTAAATTGATACAATATTGTGATTTTCACGAATAGAAATTCAAATTATTCGCGCTTCATTTGTGGCGCAATAAACTCCCTCTATCGGCGAAATCCACATTCGTTACCGTTACATTTCCTTATTTTTTTCTGAAGCCGACACAATTTTCCGTGCAAAAGCCGTTTAAATTTTAACGCCGAACGGATTTATAAGCAGCGGGTAAATTTTTGTTTTATCAAAAAATCTGCAGTTTAAAAAACATTTGAGAAATACCAGAAATACAACATATATTTGGAACGCAGCCCTAATTTTCTTTACGTCGCGCGTCGCCTATCTATTTTGTATTGCGTGCTTTATGGTCGTTATCATTTGCCGGTGAAATCCCAAAGAATTTGCCACGCGTCAAAACTCCTTTCGTTCTTTATTATATTCAACGCCCCGAGGTCAACAAATCTTCACGTATTCGACATTATCGAAGATCTCTTAATCCGCGTTTGAAAATGTCTTTGCTAACCGTTGTTGGAAAATTTTGGCAAGAGTACACGAAAAGTACACCGAAGAAGCTCAAGATAATCGACGCGTACTTGCTGTATATATTTCTCACTGGCGTCATACAATTTGTGTATTGCTGTCTCGTTGGCACATTTCCGTTCAACAGTTTTCTCAGTGGTTTCATCAGTTGCGTATCGTGCTTCATTCTCGGAGGTAATTATTCATTATTCTTCATTCTATTATAATCGCTGTATTTTATTAGTTCTGCAAACTGACGTGGACCTTATTGGAGTAAAGTCTGAGACACAATGACAAAAATACGAAGTAAGAATCAGCCAATCACCGCGCACTTTACAGAAGCTGCGCCAATCGGATGGCCGACTTATTCCTTATTTTTGTCAAACCTAAGTTGTTTTCCAGTCAAGCGTGAGATAAAAGTCAACCTAACCTCAAAACTTTTTTCTTTTCTCTTAATAATAGCTTAATCCAGAGAAAAACAAATATTGCAGTCATCTGCGTAATTTATGTGTGCAGATTATACGAATATCCATATTCTATTCGATTAAGAGGAGTCTAAAGGTTAACATAACCTCAAAATTGTTTAGTCATATTGTCATATTGTTTTACATTTTTTAAATACTTTTGGTAAGAAATTCTTCAACGTGTATTCACCTTAGTCAAGTCCCTTGAGTTTCTCCTTTAAAATGCAAAACAGTATTTGAAATCCTAGAATTATTTGATATTACCGCAAGTGCTAAATATGTTCAATCGTACTGCCGCTTATAAAAATTATTGGCTTTTATATCTTTGGGTCTTTCAAATGAAAATATTGAAATTAATTTACCAAAACTTACTACAAATAATTATCAAAATACCAATTTAATTACCAAAAATCAGTTAAATCTCATTTTTCCAAATTTCTTAAAGATTGTGATAGAATCCAACCTAATAATGATTTTTGAGGTTTATTCGTAGACTCGAAAAATCTAATGGTATAAAATCTTCCCCCTTTCCGACCGTTTAATTAACGATTCAACCCTTTTTATGTTACAGTTTGTCTCCGATTGCAAGTCAATCCGCAGAATAAGAGTCAATTTCAAGGAATAAGTCCCGAACGTGGATTCGCCGATTTCATATTTGCCCATATTATATTGCACATCGTTGTCATGAATTTCATAGGCTGAAACAATCGTCAAGATTCATTTGTCATGTTGAATAATTTTCGTGACAGTATCCTCTGTATTTTTTATGCAATAAACTATTGAGATATATTGAAAATACAATGTATCATTGCGCGTGTGCGTTTATTTTTTCTTGTCGAGAGGTTTTGAAAAATGGTATCGTTTGGTTTGGTCAACAGGTGCATTTTTTTTCGCTTACGATTGAGCAACTGAAAGTGAAGGAAATTCATGGACGGGAGAAAAATGTTGAATGTTTAAACATTTCATTGACAACATTTATCGAAAGTACAAAATGCCATTGTGAAAACTTCAGTTGAAATCTAATATTGATCCAGTGTCAGCGGTGCTGGAGAAATTATTGTACTGTGCAATCCTGAGATTTTTAAGTCTTACAAGCGGTCGAGTGAGTAGACATTTTTTGTTATCGATGAATCAATATGAACCAAAATAGTTTACTTGCGAATGATTCAGTGAATATCGTTTTCAAATATTCAGAAAATGCATACGAGATCTACATTACCAGCGAAAAGTTTCCGAACAAAACTTCAAAAAAGGTCTAACGTTTTTTTATTCCATTTCGCCGGAAGTCAACATAAGCTAATTTAACAAACGGAATTTTAAAGGGGAAAAATTCGGCTTCATTTCCTGTTTTTTAAATTATTTTTACTTTTTTTCGCTCCCCTCAGGTGCTCTCATCTTTTAGAGGCAATTTTTTAAATACATTTTTACGATTGGATACATAAAGGGGAAAGTTTGAGATTCCATTTTTTTTTTTTTAAACTGAGCAATTTTTTTTTCCAAAGTTAATTTGTTTTTTTGTGAAAAAGGAGGAAATTTGAAAAAGCTCTTTGTGAATCGGATCGTAAAAATGTATAAACACAATTTCCTCTAGAAGATGCACTTGAAGAGAGGGAAAAAAGGTGAAACACAGTTGGTTTAAAAATAGAGTGCAAATCTAAAAACAAATTGTAAAAATAATTTAGAAAACAGGAAGTGAAGCCGAATTCTTTCCCTTCAATATGCCGGTTGTTAAATTAGTTTTCTGTAGTTAAATGAATTCATACGTACATTTCCTACCTTATCGACATCTGAAGCTTGTTGACTATTTAGTTACACAAAAATCGATAAAAGGGTTGAAATTTTATGAATGTTAATTTTTTTTTAAGCGTCAAAAGCTCTGAGTATTATTCAAAAATTTAAATTCACTAGAAACTCAATAATAGTTCAATGGCAATAACTTCTTTTCAAGTTTCAAGAATTACTCTGGAAATACTTTACATTCAGTTTCTCGCATATTATTATTTGGAAAGTGAGAGGTTTGTAACAATCCTCGTAAATATCAAAATGTTATTCAAGAATGTAAATTTGAGGCCGGAAAACTATTTTTCGCCACGCATTCCAAAATCGAAGATTTTGAGGGACAGACCCTATTCAAATGATACTTTTGCCAGGATAAACTGAGTTGAAACTCCAACGTAAAGAGTAACTCTGGAGCAGAGTTGTGAAAATAGTAATGTAAAAGTAATGCATTACCCATTACTTTAAACAATGTGTATTGGACAAGTATTCCATTACAAATAAAAAAGTAATGTGTAATGCATGCATGCTCCATTACAAATGAAAATAGTAATGTGTAATGGATGTGTGTTCCATTACAATTTAAAAAACGTAATGTGTAATGGATGCATGTGCCACTACAAATAAAAAAAAGTAATGTGTAATGGATGCATGTGCCATTACAAATAAAAAAGTAATGTGTAATGGATGCGTGTTCCATTACAAAGAAAAAGTAATGTACAATGTATGCACGTTTCATTACAAATTACAAGTTTAAAAAATGTAATTTGCAGTAGAGAATATTCCATTACAAATAGAAAAATTGCCGTGCTCGTATTAGAAACTTGCACCTTTCTGTCTCGTTGTTTTATTTTGCTCACTAATTTTCATCTACAATTATCACAAATGATCCATAAAGTTAAAAAATAAAGAACATGCACATTATTTAGGGATTCAATAAAGCGACTAATTTGGTATCAGTAGCTTATAATTTTTATTAGATTGCTTATAATTATGGGTAACAGCGTGTAAAACCAAGTTCAATATAAAGTTGGATAATTTTTGGGGTTGAGTACATTTTCGTACTTCATATTTAACGATGAACTGTCTGTTTTTTTGTTTCTATTTTTTAACTTTATGGATCATTTGTGATAATTCGGACGAACTTGTAGTGAGCGAAATAAAATAATGAGACAGCAATGTGCAAGTTTCTAATACGAGCGCGACCATTTTTTCATTTGTAATGGAATACTCTCACTGCAAATTACTTTTTTCATTTGTAATGGTACATGCATCAATTACACATTACTTTTTTATTTGTAATGGGACATGCATCCAATCCACACTACTTTTTTTATTTGTAATGTAACATGCATACATTACACATTACTTTTTGTATTTGTAATGGAATACGCATCCATTACATATTGCTTTTTATATTTGTAATGGCACATGCATCCATTACACATTACTTTTGTATTTTGTAATGGTACACTTATCCATTTCACATTATGCAGTGTAATGGGTAATAAATACAGTAATGCATTATCAAAATAATGCATTATTTACAACTCTGCTCGGACACTAAAAAAAAAAAATCGTAAAATCATTGAATACACAAAATCTGAAGTATAATATAACTACAACAATCAATAGTGTACTTTATTTGTCTTACGTCTCTTACATCCTTAACTAGAGGACATGCTTACTCAGTGGTAATAGCGATCGAGAATTTCTAAACTCATATTTAATATTTACAAATACGTATCATGAAAGGGTTAATACAATATGTAAAGGGGCAAGTACATAACTTCGTAAATTTTAAGAAGTAAAACGATACTCGTGAGATACGTTGAATTTTTTAAATATGTTTTTTTTTTTTTTTTTGGGAACGTAATAAGAAATTTTTCGATTCTATGCGTTATGCGTTTCGCTGGTATTTTTTTTCTCCTTCAAAGCGAATGAATTATCGTTCAACGATTTGTTTTGTGGAAATAAAAAAAAATATATTGAATTTTGTAACATGACACAAAGCGACGATAGAAATGCGAAAAAAGCTCGACGATCAACTTCACTGTCATACAAGAAAGTTTCTTTGTACATCATGTATACCCTTATTTTCTATATCTAGTTGTCACTTAAAATTCTATAGGCAACAGATAGGTTTTGTTAATACTAACGATAAAGTATAATTCTGTGAGTTTCATAGTTGGATGCGCGGTTTCGTTATTATTATTATTGTTATTATTATGATTAATATTATTAAATAATTCATGAATACTGTACATACGTACATACACATATTTTTACGCATCCTCATCGGAGTTCCGTTTGACATTAATCGCAAAAACATCAAAATGATACGCTCAATATATATATATCACACGTTAAAGGGCGGAGGGAGGCTCCAAGTAAAAACATTGAAAAAAACTCATTCTAGTTTTTTTTTTCGTTTTTGCTTCTTTCGTCAAAAAAAAATCTTATCGAAATTTCAAAAAAGGGGATCGCTCGAAATTTTCTTTCAATCCTGTAAAACAGATCTTCATTTCGGATTTTAAAAAAATCCTAAGGGAAGTTTTATTTTTAGGATTTTTTCAAAAATACATCTTTTACTCTGAAGATGCGAAAGTGTGTTTTTGCTCCTTTTTACACAATCCGAGAAAACATGTCGAATGATCACGTGTTTTTTGTGTTAGAATTTTTGAATTTTTTTTGTCTTGCAACGAGGTCGGAGCATCCCCTTAATATTCCAGATTAGTGGAGCATTCGGTATAAACTGATTTTTTATTTTCTTCTTTTTAATCGGCTCGATCACGAAAGGAAAAAACTTTTTGACAAATCTGACGGAAAATCGAAAACGTTTTTTTAGGCAAAAAAACTATATTTTTTTTATTGTTGAAAAGATTGCAAAAAAATGCGATAATAATAAGAGGCCTCTTCTGAACCGAGAAATTCCAGCGCTGCTGTATCAAAAAGTTTACTTTTTAATACGGCGCTGCTGCATTAAAAAGTTTACTTTTTAATACGGCGCTGCTGCATTAAAAAGTTTACTTTTTAATACGGCGCTGCTGCATTAAAAAGTTTACTTTTTAATACGGCGCTGCTGCATTAAAAAGTTTAATTTTTAATACAGCAGCGCTCTATTAAAAAATATTTTCATTCAAGTACATTGCCCCGAGCAGACGGAAACGTAAAATTCGTGTGATTTGTGGATTGTGTCATTCTTCGGACAGATCGAGTTTTTGAAGATATTCGAAAATTTTACAAAAAAAAAATGTCTCTTCGAAAAGTAACGAAAATAAAAGTCTAGGCAGATCTCCCACAAAGCCCAGCGACAAAGTTAAAGTTACGATAACGCGCGCGCGACACTAATCTGGAAGGAAACGTGGGTTTCTTTTTTTCATCTAAGTTGGCACATGAGTATGGAACGACAAAATATGTCAATGAAGTTGATTGAAAAATAAAAGCGAATTTTGAATCTTCTCATTTCCCTTCTAATAGTGAAAAATGTGCGAGACGTTCTGTATCAGCAGATTTCTCAATGCATTGGCGCTTTCGATAATTTATTTTCTACAGATCCATCTATTCTTTTTTATCACGAATAAAACCATCGTGATACGTTAGACGTTTGAAATTGCGAAACATTGCACAAGAATTGCAAAAAATGATTATTTAATGAAAATGTGATTTTACAGAAATAAATCCTAGGCGGCTTAACATGGAATTCGTCGAGATGTAACAGTCGTGGAATTATTTTCAAATTATCAAATTACTGGGTAAAAATTAAGGTAGTGTCCATGCACGGGATTGACCCAATAAACACCACCAAACATTAATTATACGCTTGGTAATAATCAGTGAAATAAAAATGAAAGATCGTGAGTAAAAATGAACAGAAATAATAGTGACAAAAGTAAAGTGCCTTTAAGCAAATAATATATGTATATATGGGGCATTCCACGCCAAATTGACTACTTTTGAACCCGACCCCTTTCGATTTGGCAAAAACTTTTTTATCTCTTTCTACCCTTTCAAAAACATTTTTCAGAATTTTTTCAAATTTTTTCCCCCAACCGATAAAGAGTTGTGCATTTTTCAGAAAAATTAGCTTTTTATTTTTCAAATATCTATAACTTTTTCAAAAATTGGCCTGTCGGGACGTTTTTTTTTGAAAATTTTTGTTTTTAAATGTACTTTTCAGAAAAAAAAAATTATTTGGACCGATCTTCAAAAATTTCTCGACGATTGTCATTTAAAATTTTTTTTTTCTTTTTTTTGATAGAAACTTTGACATTTTCTGCAAATTGTCTGAAATTTTCATAGGGGAATTTGTTCGTTTTCCATTTTTTTTTTTTCAATTAAGAAAAATTATTATTTTCAACTCGGCTTATTTCTCATAGCACGACTCTGGAGATTTTTGAGAATATTAAGAAAACCTCAAAGTTCGAAAAAAATAATAATAAATATAATTGAAAGCGGTAATCATCGAAAAAAAAATTATTTTTCAAATATCTAGAACTTTTCCAAAAATTGACTTATCGGGACTTTTTTTAGAAAACCTTTTGTTTTTAATGTACTTTTCAGAAAAAAATGGTAAAAAATTATTTGGACCGATCTTCAACGTTTTTTTTTCGAATTTTCGGAAAAAAACGTTAATTTCTCAATGATTGTCATTTTTAATTTTTGTTTTCTTTTTTTTGATAGAAACTTTGACATTTTCTGCAAATTCTCTCCAATTTTCAGTGGGATTTTTTCGTTTTCTATTTTTTTTTTTCAATTCAATTTTTTTTTAACTCAGCTTATTTTTCTAAAACCACTCTGGAGATTTTTGAGGATGTTGAGAGAACTTCTATTATTATGATCCTCAAAAATCCCCAGAGTAGTATTATGAGAAATAAGCTGAGTTAAAAAAAATACTAATTTTGAATTGAAAAAAAAAGAAAACGAAAAAATCCTACTCTGAAAATTTCAGAGAATTTGCAGAAAATGTCAAAGTTTCTATCACAAATAATTTAAAAAAAAATACAAAATGACAATCATCGAGAAATTTTTGTTTTTTCCGAAAATTCGAAAAAAAAACGTTGAAGATCGGTCCAAATAATTTTTTTCTATTTTTTTCTGAAAAGGACATTTAAAACCAAAAATTTTCAAAAAAAGACGTCCTGATAAGTAAATTTTTGAGAGTTATAGATATTTGAAAAATAAAAAGACTATTTATCTGGAAAATTCATAACTTTTTATCGGTTGGGTGAAAAAATTTGAAAGAATTCTGAAAAATGTTTTTGAAAGGGTAGAAAAAGATAAAAAAGTTTCGGCCAAATCGAAAAGGGTCGGGCTCAAAGCTGGTCGATTTGGCATGGAACGCCCCATATAGATCATAATAGAGCATTGATTCGCCATTTAAGACCGAGGATAATCGACTTCCGGGTTTTCCATCTACATTTCATAATTTCTGCTGTTATTTCACATTTTCAAGAATAGCACAGTCCTGCACGAGTGATTAGTAAATTATAGTAAAATAAATATAGATATATGTATCGTTATCTTCGTGAGATCGATATGAAACGATCTTTCTTCTCATTAATCTTCATTCTCTTAAATTCTTATACGTGACTCGGCTACATTTTAAAAACTTCGACTCTACAAAATCGCGTGGTGTGGTCTCTTGGATTTGTTGTTGTTTTTTTTTTAAGTAGAACTTTGCATCAAAACACTTGAGCGATACAAAAAAACGTTTCTCTCGTCGAAACTTTTGTACCTTTGACTTTTTTTTCACTTTCAATAAATTTTTTTTTCTCCAGATAATATTTAGAACAATTTTTTATGGGAAAGATACAAAAATCTCGAAGGAACAAAATGGGTCAATGAAGTATTTTTTTTAACCGCCCTAATACTAACTTAGCGACTTTTCCATTTCACCGATTTCGATCGACATTGAATTTTGAAAAAGAAAAAAATCGATTCATCATTTAACCGAACAAGATTCGTACGAATGAAAAATCGTGAATCGTCGAGTCTGCGGGAAAGGGCAAGTTAGCTTTTCACAAATAGTCTTCGCGTCACTTAATTTAAAGCTTATCTCAAGAGTATTCATGAAAATTGTAATATCGAGATTTCGGATTCTCCCGTACAATTATTGATACGTACGAAAGGGCTGAGACTTTATTTTCTTTTTTTTTTGTCACCATACATTCAGCTCAGCATGTACTTTCCGAATTTGTTTTTTTTTTTCATTGCATTTTGCATTTTTTTTTTTTTAAGAATTTCAAAAACGAAAATAAGCGAAAGAGATACCAATGCTTCATTAGGCGGATGTCATCAGTCGCGAGAGGGCGATTTTATCTCACTCGAAAAAAAAAAACACGAATATTACGTCTTATTTCGTATCATTGCAAATGTAATATCGATGAGGACTTTCCTATCAAGCTCCGAAGCCCGAGAGTTTTGAAAATTATCTTCCGCGTGATCTTTATCAACGAGAATGCTTTTCTGTTTTTTTTTTTTCAATTATTATTATTTTTTTTAAGCAATTGTCTCATCGATGCTTGCCGATCTTCTGCTCGTCGTATCCGTCTCGTTGTCGCGATGTCTCTCAACGTACTTTCGTCTTGCCGTAAGAAGCATGTGCTCCTTTCGACGTTGCAAAATTCTCTCTCTCTCCGACGACGATTTCGAGAATCTGCCGCCGAGATTGGACGGTTCCTCGCCGCTGCGTGATTGAATAGAAAATTAGAAAAATGTGTAAAAATTATCCGGAAAATTCGTATGTAAGGAAAGACCTCTATTCTATACATTTTTGTTCTACTCAAGAAAAGTGTATGTTATTCTACACAAGAGAAGTTGCAAGAAATATTATTCTACACCGATTTCTACGCCCATTATTCTACACAAGAGAAGTAGCAAGGAATACTATTCTACACAACATTATTCTACATCGGTTTTTATACAAATTATGACTATTATTATTATTATTATTATTATTATTATTATTATTATTATTATTATTATTATTACTATTATTACTATTATTCTACACAAAAAATATTCTACACTGGGTTATTCTACACTGGCGGATAGTGCTCAAGAGGCTTCTATTCTACACATGACACTTTCTACACAAGAAAAGGTGGCAGGAAATAATACTCTATTCTACACATTATTTTCCTAAACATTACAGTCTGTAGCAAAACTCTGCATGCGATGTTTTCCATCCAACACAAAAAAGGATAATAATGTGTAGGATAATAATGTGTAGAATTGAATGTCATTTCCTGCCACCTTTTCTTGTGTAGAATGATTTATCTACAAACTTTCGTGTAGAAAGTGTCATGTGTAGATTATTTTGGTGTAGAATAATACCCCTTGCCACTTCTCTTGTGTAGAATAATCCGTGTAGAAACCGGTGTAGAATAATTTTGTGTGCAATAATATTTCTTGCAACTTCTCTTGTGCAGAATAGCATTCCTTGTCACTTTTCTTGTGTAGAAACTTTTGTGTAGAAAATGTCGTGTAGAATAATAATGTGAAGAATAGAGGCTTCCTTTAGAATAATAAGAAATCGATGGGTAGCTTTGAATTTACGCTCTCGTTATTTCCTTCATGATGAAAATCCAAATTACTACAAGGGTTCGTAACAGGGTTGTAAATAATGCATTACTGTTTTTAATGCATTTGCATTTTCATTAACCATTAAAATGTAATGATTTTCATTAACGATTAAAATTTAATGGTTAATGGAAATCATTTTAATGGTTAATGGTTAATGAAAATGCAATAGCATCAAAAAAAGTAATGCATTATTTGCAACCCTGCCCATTACAATTTCGTGTGTAATAGAAAAAATTTCCATTACCCATTGCATCGTAATGTATAATGGACAAAACCTTGATTGCAATTTTGGGAACGGAAAAATGTAGATGAATAAATTATTGCAGTTTTGTATTACATTTTATTGACTTAGGACTTAGATTTTTAGAATTATAATATAGATGCTTTTTATAATTATAATATAGATGCTTTTGAGAATTTAAGGTACCTGAAAATCTAAGTCCTAAGTCAATAAAATGTAATGCAAAATTGCAATAATTTATTCATCTATATTTTTCCATTCCCAAAATTGCAATCAAAGTTTTGTCCATAACACATTACATTGCAATGGGTAACGGAAATTTTTTCTATTACACACTACATTGTAATGGGCAGGGTTGCAAATAATGCATTACTTTTTTTAATGCAATTGCATTTTAATTAACCATTAACATTTAATGGTTAATGGAAATAATTTTAATGGTTAATGAAAATAATATCCATTAACCATTAAATTTTAATGGTTAATGAAAATAATTTCCATTAACCATTAAATTTTAATGGTTAATGCATTACTTTTTCATTAAAAATTTCGCAACCCTGGTTCCTGATCAATGATCAAAAAGAAAAAAGCTATTGATTTTTGGGATAATATCTGATACATTTTGGTGGAATAAATACCTATCGGCTACGGGAATGTCGAATCTCGGATCCCACGTTTTTTCGGCCATTGGATTCGGCAGTATTCGGCTCGTTACCGATTGCGTTAAATTCAGAGATTCCATTTCCGGTTCCTCGATAACGTGATGCGGCAGCGTCAATCTGCCGTCGAGAATATTCTCAACCGTGAGTTCAACGGATCTCGTAGTTCTCAGATCCTCGAGAACGACGTTTCTCGGATAATGCGGAAATAATTGTTGTACCTGAATCAAATTTTTTTCATATAATCACAAATTATTCGTACGGTGAAAAAAATGTGGTCAATTTATTCAGGCGTTGCCAAATTTTGCCGCAAGAGGGTTGGGGGTTCGAAAATTGAATAAACCCCATGCATAATTACCAAAGTCGAAGAAATCGAATCTGCACAAGAGTTCGAAGTGTGCAGAATTTGGCTTGAGAAATTACTTTTATTTTGGCGAATTATTGATTTTCATTGATCTTACTTGTCTGGCGAGAGCATCGAGCTGCGAATTGCTGTGCGCCAATGTAAGAATATCGCCTCTTAGACGATTATGCGTGACCTCGACGGAGAAACTCGGCAACCAGGATACGTATCTCGAGCCGTCAAAGTGAAAGAAGTGATTATCATTTCTGCCGACCGATGTTTGCGATTCCGGTGACTCCGGTCGTATTTCCGGTGTGTTCTCTCTGCGACTCGCTTGCATGCTCAACGCTAATCTGCATGTCGGACACGATGTGTCCTGCTCGAGCCACGATTGCAAACAAGAATTGTGAAACAAATGTCCACACGGCAATTTTCTCGCTGTTTCCATTTTTTCCCAACATATGGCGCAACTGTCCGAATTCTCGACCAATTCGTCCTGCGAAGCCATTGGATAGCTGAAACCAAAAAAGAAAATTGAATTTCGAAAAAGGCGAAAGCCATTTAACTTAAGAGGAGGCTAAAGGCGACATTCGGACCTCTCTCGCTCTCACACGACCCCTCTATCATCCTTTCTCTCTCGCACTCGCACGAAAAATGTCGGTATTTAGCCTCCTCTTAAGAGGAGGCTAAATACCGACCCTAACACCTCGAAATTGCCATCCAAACTTGCTCTTATACAAATGGATGGAATTGAATAAAATTTTAACAACATCATCAGAACAATGGCAGGAATGGAGCCTCACTAAATGTTTTTCGAAAAACAAAAAAAAAATTTACAGATTCATTTACCACCCAGAAACTGTAATTGAAAAACTTAAATTATTAAACTTTTACTGCATTTCGGGTAAAACCAAGAGTGAGGCTCCATGAAGAACGCCACGATACAAATATCGAGACGTTTTCGACATTATTTTATCAAAATGACAAGCCGTAAGTTTGGATTGCGCATCAAGAGATAAATATCGATAAATTGTAGTTTTATTGAAAAACGAAATGGCGAAATGTAGTTCGCAGACGTGCGAGTGAGGACAGCACCATGGATTCTAGCGAGTAACCTATAATATTTAGGGGGCTCGTATGAGTTCGTTGGCATTAGCTGTAACGCATTTTAGCCTCTCAATTGACAATTAAATGTTAATTAATTTATCCCCCTCCTAATTGTCAAAATGTAATTAATTTTCATCCACGGTTGTCGGAGAAAGACTGGACGACGATGATACGTCGATAATGTAGAGATTGAATAAAAATGGTATTTAGCCTCCTCTTAAGAGGAGGCTAAAGGCGACATTCGGACCTCTCTCTCGCTCTCACACGATCCCTATCATCCTTTCTCTCTCGCACTCGCACGAAAAATGTCGGTATTTAGCCTCCTCTTAAGGGGAGACTAAACATACTCTCCCTCGCTCTCATACGATATTATCGCGCGTTTTTAGCTGGCTCTTAAGAAAAGGCTAAGAACTCTCTCTTGCTCTCACTGATCCTCTTAAGGGGAGGCTTAAGATTCTCTCTCCCTCGCATTACCTCCCTCGAAAGATTTTTCTTTACTTGTTGGTCGAACTATTTTTTATGAATAATTGAAAACACATAACAAAAAAAATTGTTTAAATATACGTACTATTCGCAACGCGCAAGAGTATCCAAGCCCTTAAGGGAAGGATAAATACCGACATTACTTCTGAAGCCCTACATTATCGACTGAAAACGCCGTCTAAACTTTTTCTGATACCGGTTAATAGTTAATGAAAATAATTTCCATTAAAAATTAACATTTAATGGTTAATGGAAATTATTTCCCTTAACCATTAACCATTAACATTTAATGGTTAATGGAAATAATTTACATTAACCATCAACATTTAATGATTAATGGAAATAAAATCCATTAACCATTAAATGTTAATGGTTAGTGAAAATGATTTCTATTAACCATTAATATTTAATGGTTAATGGAAATTATTTAATTTAATCAATAATAGTTAATGGTTATTGAAAGTGCAAATGCATTAAAACAAAAGTAATGCATTATTTGCAACCCTGGTGACAAGAGCTAAAAAATTTAGTATGCATCGTAGTAATTTTACGGTGTGCGGACGCGTACTGATAATTGTAGTATGTTGCATCATAGTTTTACGTGCTACAAAACAGTAAATTTGGTATCCTACAAACGCAAATTTCACGGATAGATAATTTTCGATAGAGTGCGATGATAGAATTAACATGTACATCTGAAAAAATTCAGAAGGCCATGCCATATTGTTATAATTTCAAAATTATTTTTTCTACTAATGACAATACGGTATCGCACTACTAAGCATATATAGCAATTTTCCGTATAAAAATCTCTCCGTGTACGAGGGCGAGAAAAAAGGCGTTTCCGACGTTGACCTTCAAATCAGCATCTGTCTTCAGATTCCTCTTGATTGCGAATCGTCGGAATGCTTTTGTTCAACTCAAAATCGATCACTGCATCGTAAATCACCCTCTACTCACTTTTGCTCCATATGACTGAGAACCGCCAAATAATTTCTGTGCTTGGTGATCCTTCTTTGTATCTCGTGAAAGAGATACCTAAGCTGCATGCATATCACGAGTGACGCCATACTGAGTAATATGTTGCTCCAAAAGAGCATGTGAACGTGATGAAGAAAATCAACGGCCAAAACTGTTAGCTCGGATATCAGCTCGGTGTAATAAGCCAAAGGTCCACGTTTGTCCGATGATCTCGGTGACGATCGCGTGTCGTAAAGATGTATCGCGTATCTCAGCATCACGTGAATCGTTCGAACCCCAAGAAGTATGCACTGAAATATAATCAACAAATATAGTTAGATCAGACGATTTGTAATATTCGTAATTTATTTTCAATTTAGCATCAAAATGAATATATCCGGAGAACGGTTCAAGCGATCGAGTTGAAATTTGGTATGCAAATAGATAATGTATGTCCCTTTACTCAGTGCAAATTTTTTCGAAATTGAAAAAAAATGGTCAATTTCACGAGACTTTTAATTTTTTGCAAAATGTTTGTTGTTACTCTAACTTTTGTAATTTTGCAGTTATCATGCTGAACATTTTTGTAGAGATACATTTTATAATCAGCATGGTTGGGATTTAATATGGGAAAAATCGCTTAAGAGGTTAGGTTTTTTAAAAAAATCTTATATTTCGCAAAAAGTTTGTGATTACTCTAACTTTCGTCATTTCGCACCTATCGAGCTGATTTTTTTTGTGACGATACATTCAATGACAACGAAAAATAATACTAAATTTCAGAAAAATCGCTTAAGAGGTTAGGTTTTTTAAAAAAATCTTATATTTCGCAAAAAGTTTGTGATTACTCTAACTTTCGTCATTTCGCACCTATCGAGCTGATTTTTTTTGTGACGATACATTCAATGACAACGAAGAATAATACTAAATTTCAGAAAAATCGCTTGAGAGGTTCGGTTGAAACAAAATTTGAAATTGTCAAAAAAAATGTTGTTAATGCTCTAACATTCGCATTTTTAGAAGTATCGAGCTAAATTTTTTTGCACAAATACACTAGATGACAAGAATGGTTAGGGTTGAATTTGGTCAAAAACGCTCGACAGGTTCGTTTCAAAAATTTTTTTGAAATTTTTGAAAAATACTTGTGAGTTTCCTAATTTAGCAGTTACCGAGTTCACTTTTTTAGCACCAATACACTAGATGACAAAAACAATCATGTCATTGAACGGAATTGCTAAAAAATCGTGCAAATTGAAAATTTGCACATAGCTTCAGCACATACATATCAGAAAGATGGTCAAGGAGGTCCTCATAAAGGAAGTTTGACAAGAGACGGAAAAAAATGAGGAAGCTATGTACAAATTTCCAATTTTTTTCATGTTTTCATATTTTTTATTATTGGCCTCCCTCAACACATCTTCATCCGACCTTAATTCAACTCTCCCTCATTTTTACTAATATTTGTAATATTTCGTTGTACAACGAAAAAGGGCCATGAAAATTATAGTGAGCAGAATAGAAGAATCGACGTTTTACGGAATTTTTAATCCGTAACCTCAAAAATCAGCGTCACCTTTGCAGAGTTTTATTTTTAGCGCATGCATTTACGTATGAAAATGAATTTCAGCACAAAAGTTTCATTACATTCGCAATGAAAACGAGTCACATTGCGTGTTTTTTCCACGGTAGACAACGCGTTATTAAGTCTCGGTCATCACTATGATTATATTTTATATAGCGAACATGCAACCTTTCAAATCGACCATAAGTCGCGAGTTCTTCTCAGCCCAAGTTTCCCAATTTACAAATTTTAATTATGAATGTCCGGAGTGAGTTGAATAATTGCGATGCATAAATTTACATCTCTACTAGTTATAAATCTACGAATGGACATGTTTATCAGAACACAGCTCACTTAATGGTATACATCTGAGACTTCTTCGTGGACCGGAAGTTAAGATAATTTCAAAATAAATTTAAGAATTCACGTTTTTTTTCCCAATAACTCTTTTGCAACTATTTTTTACAGAATTTACAGTCATAACCGTTATTATTTTTTTTTTGTTACCAGCGTACAGCCTTGCTTTATACTAACCCCCCCCCCCTTTCCTAGTAAGGCCGGGGCTGCAGCCCGCACCCTACACCTTTTCCATTCTGTATCGCAATTCTGCCGAGAGTGAAGGGAAAACTGCAGAAAAACCTTCACTGATACAGACGGTAAACTACCTAAGAGACCGTCGGTAACAATGCGAGCACGCTCTAGCACGACTATCGTCGGTCGGTAAGGTAGTGACCTCCTCCATTGCGATCCAGTGAGCCAGTCGATTGTACAGTTAGGTGAAACACCATCCGAGCGATAAGAACCGCATCGACAGGCCTCGCCGAAACCGCACAATTAACCGTCCACTCATCGCAATGAGGTCTTTGGGATTCCATTATTTAATGGTGGGGTCCCAACCCACCGGGATTGCAGCTGATAAACAACACTTGAAAAATTTGGAATATTTTTCAGCGGTGTCGCCGGGGTTCGAACCCGGGTCCCGCGGATTACGAGACCCGCGCTCTAGCCACTTGGCCACTGCTCTCCTTTCAAAACCGTTATTATTAATATTGAAAAATCAGGTATTTCCTACAATCTGACAAAAATAATAGTAATACCGTTAAAAGTAGGGCGTAATTAACTCTGTGTCAATCGAAATACGAGTTGAAAATATCATTTTATAATGTTTGTACTATGAAATGATATTTTTGCAATATGGGTCAGTCCACGTCAAATCAATCAATAGTTGGAGTCGACCCCTTTCAATTTCGATGAAATTTGGTTAGAAGTTTTCTTTGATCCATAACACGAAATTCTACCAAAAGAAAAAAATTTTCAACATTTTTTTCGAAAGTTATCCATTTTTTCCATTTTTCAAGTTTTTTTAAAAAATATTTTGAAAACTATTATAATTACGAAAAAATCGTTCTGGGTTCGTCTTAAAGAATTTTGAATTTTCAAAAATCATGAAAATTCACGATGAATATTAAATTTTTGATTCAATTTTTGTTATATAATACCTTGTACTGATGTTAAAAGATCCTGAAAATTTCAGAAATGCATTTTTTTTTTAATTATGAATTTTTTAATCTTAGTAAAGAAATTTTTTTTGAGTTCACCTCCAAGTTCAGTAAAGTTGAGCAATTATGTAATTTTGTAATTTTGAGCAGTACAAATTGCATGATTGTTCAACTTTACTTAAAGGTGGAAAAAAAAATTTCTCACCAAAATTCAAAAATTTATATTTAAACAAAAAAACGCAATTCTGTAAATTTCAGGATGTTCTAAGATCAGTAAAAGGTATTATATAAAAAAAATTGAATCAAAAATTTAATGATGATTGTAGATTTTCACGATTTTTGAAAATTCAAAATTCTCCAAATTCATCATTTTTCAAACATTTTTTTCGGAATATTTTTTTTTTTTCGTAGCCCCAAGTATACTCTTTATGACGAACCCAGAACGTTTTTTTCGTAACTATAATAGTTTTCGAGATGGATTTAAAAAATTAATTCGAATAATAATAATAATAATAATAATAATAATAATAATAATAATAATACCACATGAGGGTAAAATTAAATGTTTGCCGGGGGATATATTATTCGGTACAGCCGGTTTTAGACTGGTAATTTTTTTAAAAAGTGGACTTGATTTTTAGTAGAGTAGTTTTTTCCGGTAGAGTTGTAAATAGTGAAGATGTAACGATGTAATGCGTCGATTGTAAATGAAGAAAAACTCTGAGCCGGAGTATTTGCTGAACGGAACATAAAAGACGCGATACTCGGGTTGTCGACCTTTCATCCGCCGATCATGAGTTACCTGTGTCTTCAAGGTCATCGTTGATATTTGTTGCCCAAGGCGTTCAAAAAACTATTATTTGGATGGGAAATTACACGAATGGACATATCCGATGAGCGAGTCAAAAAAAATACAGAAAATGGCGGTAGGAAAATTCCGATCACGTTACAAATTGCAGATATAACCTCTAAATGGCCGGAAGCCTTTGTAAAGATGATAATAATTGGCAATCTCGAATGAGTAACGAACAAAATGGTAAACAGGGAGGAAGAAAGTCGTAAACCTTGTTTCATGCGTATAATTGGACTCGCGATCGATAGGAGTCGGTATGGCAAAATTAAAATGAGGTTTACGATCGCCATTTTGAAAAAGTCCATTTCCAATAATTTTTACTCTAGACTTTGAATGCATTTTTGTATATTCGCTGTGTATTGACGAAAAAAAGAGTTCGTGGAGTCAAAGTTTCTACTCTTGACAAAACTTCCGGACTTTCTATTGTATGAAATAACAGTTGCAGTATATTATAAAGCGATTCTTAACGTAAACTACTTGACGACCATTCCTGTTTTCCACTGTTGCCTCGATAAAAATGGTCGACGATAAAATAACGACTCGAAATCATATTCAGGAGAGCAATAGGGGAAAACTATGAGATTCACCGTGAGACTTTGTTTTTACACATACGCGAGATTTCGTGTCTCCATTATCCGGCTGGCTTAAGGATGTATTTACAGTCCCAGCCAAAAATTGTATTTGATTGAAATGTTCGTACTTCGTGATACAATAAAAATCTGAAAAAATTCAGCAACATTTGGCTTGCCATAAACAACAATTATCAATAATAATATCCCCTAAAAGTTATTAATAAATTGTTTAAACAAATAATTATTCAACAATTTTTCGGTAAGTTCTTTTTTTTCTTAAACAAATCGAATGCGTTAATTTTTCTGAATGCATATGAATTTTTTCAGAATACAGCCTTAATTCAAACGAAAAAAATTTAACCATGTTTGGGATTTCTTACGATATTTTTTATTTCTTTCCGGTTTTCATGCGGAATGCTCTAAATTTTTGGAAAGGGAAGTAATTTCAGGGACGAATCTCTTCTGGCTAATTCGGTATTATTATTGTTGTTGTTGTTGTTGTTGTTGTTGTTGCTTTTGTTGTTATTGTTATTATTTTATTATATTATATTATACAGTTTGCTCACTATGCATACGATTTTTATCGAACCGGGAAGGCACCGTTACGCAAACTCGATTTAATTTATGGTCTCCTTGAGGTTGGTCAGTCACCTGGTTCAACGATGCGCTCGCGTTTTGCCGTAACCGAGAACCGCTCAAGTATAAGCATGAAAATTCAGCGACCGTATCAAACGTTTACGTGTAATTGGGAAAAAGTTTTGACGTAACGATTTTAAAAAGTTTCGAGCAACATTGCTAACGTTGAAAGTTACATATTGTGCATTGCGTTGGATATATATTTATATATTTTGTTAAATTTGATTATCTTTTATAATTATTTTCATCAAATTATTATTTAATTATCGAATTTATACACTGAGAGAAAAAAATACTGAATTTCAGAACATGAATTTATTTATTAAATGAAAGTATCAATTCGGTTATTTATTTGTTGAACCAAGAAAATTACTCTTCATTTTTTTTAAATATTATCACGAATCTATTCACGAAACTCTTATTTAATAGGAACAATTGAATGCATTACAGATTTGATTAAATTTGTATTCATTGGATTAATTACATTGATCGCATCATAAACATGAGATTATTTGAATCTAAAAAACGAATTCAATACAAAATTATTTTTTTCGAAAAAATTATTTTCTTGCAATAAAGTCATTATTATTTTACTTCAAAAAATATTTTTATTCAAATAGATTTGATTGAATTTGTATTCATTAAATTAATTACATTTATCGCATCATAAACATTAGATTAATTGAATCTAAAATGATGATTATTTTAATTTAAAAAACGACTTCAATACGAAATTATTTTTTTTTGAAGAAAATTATGTATGGCATCATAAACATGAGATTATTTAGATCTAAAAAATGACTTCAGTACGAAATTATTTTTTTCGAACAAAATTATTTCTTTGCAATAAATTCATCATTATTTTACTTCTAAAAATATTTCTGTAGTATTTTCAATATTTATTGGATATAAAATTGATTGTGATTATTTGAAAAGAAGCTGTAGTAAAATAAATAACACATTATTTTATTACAATAGAATATTTGTTTGAAATGATGACATTTTTATTTCCTTCAAGCAAAGAACTATCATTTCTATAGTATACTTTAATAGTATACACAAGTTGTTAAAAATTAAAAAAACTGGTCTTTTAAATGTTTTCTTATATTCGAATCTTCATAACTCTTAACTTTTTTCAAGTGCATAGTAGTAGTCGATAGCGTAATAGGTAGCGTGTTAGGTAGTTAGGTAGGATAGGTATGATGATAGGTAGTGTCGAGGGTTCGAATCTCGGTCGGACAGAGAAATTAGATCGGAGAATTGGCGCAGATTTGTCTTTTTTTTTCTATTTATCTCTTTTTGGGGTCACTAAACTATGCATATTAAATTGATTGGCGAGGGCTATATATTTTTTATAAAATGTTTAGCAACAATTAATAAACACGCATCTGATTGAATCAATCATTTTTTCTGTTGATTGGACTAATTAATATGTTGATTCAACAAATTTTTTTTCTCAGTGCTTCCTGTATCAAAAGACATACATGTTTTGAATGATAAAATGTTTTCTTGATTCAAACAACATATTACATATAATTGATAACATATTGTTAGATTCAAGTAAATTCGTTTATTGAAACAGAAATTTATGGAATTGACTGAAAAAAATGAACCAAGTAAATATATAAAGAAACCAATCTAATATGTTTTGGCAAATAATGAAAAAAATGATTTTTTGCCTTTAAAACTTTATTTCATTGGTTCTAGTAATTCTTTCTCTCGGTGTGCAACCATCAGCAAGACACATTCAAAAGTACTTGATACTTGTACTTGAAAAAGTACTTGAAGTACAGAAAAGTATTTGAAATTTTAAGTACAATGCTTGAAGTACTTTCTAAGTAAGTGCAAATTTAAGTACAATACTTGAAGTATTTTTTAAGTACTTGAAAATTTAAGTTCAATACATGAAGTACTTTTTGAGTAATTCAAGTACGTAGCGAGTACCGGATACTTCAAGTACTGCCCAGTTCTGTTATCATTGTTTCCTCAAAATATCGAATTCAGAGACTTATTGTCTTACTTATGTGCAATTTTCACATGAAATTTCAAACAAGCTAATTTTGTTTTCATGCATTTGATGAATGAAAAATGCTAATTTGTTCACTAAAATCGTGATTCTCATTTTGAAAATCAACAATTTTATTTTAATTTAATACTTTGGATAAATCCTATAATAAATTCCTTCGATTAATTACTGGATAAATTGACATAATAACCAAACCCGTTTGGCTTGTTCACAACAAGATAACTTTTTCCGAATAGTTTTCCCCAAATATTGGCCGTAACTCGTATATAATTATATATTAAAAATAAAAAAAGAATTACCGTGGGTTTTTCGTATATTACTCCATGAAATATAGAACATCAGCTGTTGAAGTATATGGGGCATTCCAGGTATAACCGAGCTATGATTACCTCGACATTTTTTTTTCGTGACGCCGCCACATTTTTCAAAGTTTCATACACATACAAAAAATTGAAATATCATTTCTCCATGATGGGACAGCGATCAAAAGATGCGGTAATGTACTTTTTTGTCAATTTATTTGAAAAAAATCGGAGGATCCACTCTTGTCGAAAAAAATGGTACTTTGAAAGGTGTTAAAACGGAAGAGGGTGAAAAATAATTTTTTTTTTAGAAATACGTATGTTTTTTTTTGTCGAAAAGTAACTCAAAAAAATCGGCGTCACGAAAAAACAATGTCGAGGTAATGGCCGCTCGGTTATAGCTGGAATGCCCCATATAAATACAGTTTTTAAAACATTGAAAAATATGCTCTTCTCGGCCGCATGTGAGGGCGTGAATCGTTGAGACAAATCTGTGATAAGCCTCGTTAATGTTTTATTGAAACAGTTGAAAATTTCTTGCAGGGAGTCGTACTTATGATACAAGTGCGCGGAATTGGTCATTGACCCGAGGGCAAAGTAACGGTAATACCAACTCCGATGTATCCGCATCGTTGCCTGGTCAGTCCGCGATATCAAACGAGATTGTCGATGGTACGACATAAAAATGTAACGCCATGGGCTATCGATAAATGAACCGTTAGAAATTGCCACATCGAGCAACCTTTTTTTTCTCCTCTTTTTCGTTTCGAGCTCTTTCAACATTTTCATTTAATTTGAAACCTTCGATGAAGAACTCTGATGAGATATTTTTGACTAAAATTCTAAGTTTTGGATTCTCAAAATTAGCATAAAACTTTAAGAATTCAAGGACTAATATCTGCATGAACAAAGTGGAGATTTCAAATATTTAAAAATTGTTTGATTCCTGAAAATTGACAAATTTTTGTTGGGGCGATATTTTTTGACATTATATTATCTTCCAAATGTTTCTTGTAAATTACAGGATGATCAGAAGAAAATTCATGAAATTTGGATTCTCGAAATTAGCATAAAACTTCAAGAATTGAAGTACTAATATCTGCATGAACAAAGTGGAGATTTCGAGTATTTAAAAGTGGTTTGATTCGTGAAAATTGACAAATTTTTGTTGGGGCGATATTTTTTGACATTATATCATCTTCCAAATGTTTCTTGTAAATTACAAGATGATCAGATGAAAATTCACGAAATTTGGATTCTCGAAATTAGCATAAAACTTCAAGAATTGAAGTACTAATATCTGTATGAGCAAAGTGGAGATTTCAAGTATTTAAAAATTGTTTGATTCGTGAAAATTGACAAATTTTCGTTGGGGCGATATTTTTTGACATTATATCATCTTCCAAATGTTTCTTGTAAATTACAGGATGATCAGATGAAAATTCACGGAATTTGGATTCTCAAAATTAGTATAAAACTTCAAAAATTGAAGTACAAATATCTGTGGGAACAAAGTGGAGATTTCAAGTATTTAAAAGTGGTTTGATTCGTGAAAATTGACAAATTTTTGTTGAGACGATATTTTTTGACACTATATCTTCTTCCAAATGTTTATTTGATGTTCCGAATGTTTCCTGTAAATTACAAGATGATCAGATGAAAATTCACGAAGTTTTAGGCTGTTATTTCCACAGTCGTTAATAACGAACGAATTGTTCACAAAACTTAGTTCTCAAAGACGATGATCAGGGTATCTAAAAAAAAATCACTTTTACTAGATGTAAAAATTTATAGTATTTCGTTTAAGGAATTTTTTACACATCTACAGGGTGCCCCACGAACAAAGGTAATCCTCGTGAGGGTAGATTCGTGACGCAATGTCGAGTAGAAAAGTCCTTTGCCATTTTTCGATATTTTGAACCCCTGCATTGTTATTAATTGAATTAACAATTTAGGGGTTAAAAATATAAAAAAAATGGCAGAGGACTTTTTCACTCAATATTACGTAAATAATTAATTAAACTAATAACAATTCAGAAGTTTAAGATATCAAAAAATGGCAAAGGACTTTTCTACTCCATATTACGTTAATAATTAATTAAATAAAAACCAATTTTGGGGTTCAAAATATCAAAAAATGGCAAAGAACTTTTCTACTCGATATTACATCACGAATCTACCCTCACGAGGATTACCTTCATTCGTGGGACACCTAGTATATTTTCAATTGGATAAATCAAAAATACCTTTTTTTGCAAAAATCAAGACTTGTTTTTTTACATCTTAAATTGGTATATCACAAATTGATTACATTAATCAGGGCATAAACGAATACGCAAATGAAATTTGATTGATTTTGTTTTTTATTTTCATTGACCTGATTTGGAATGGCATTGATCACCGCAAAAAACGTTTCTAGAAGTGCTTTTTTGAGCATCGTAACTCTTATCTTTATATATATTTTATTTCGAAAAAAATTGCGAGAGTTTATACCCACGACCAATAGTACTTTAGTTCCTTAAGGATGTATTTGTAATTGCCTATATAATCCCATCCAAAAATTGTATCTGATTAAAATTCCGTATTTCGTGATCGTTATTAATAAATTGTTTAAACAAATAATTATTCAACAATTTGTCGGTAAGTTCTTTTTTTTTCTTAACCCTTACATGACACACTTCTGCATAATATTTTACGTAGTTCTTACTTATTACGTTTATGTATTCTTCATACTACATAAAAATTTAGACTTAAAATTAAGGAAATTTAGGCCTGGGTTTTTTTTAATTCAGCAACATTTGGCATGCCATAAACAACAATTATCAATAATAATGTTGCTCAAAAATTATTAATAAATTGTTTAAACAAATAACTATTCATAAATTTTTCGGTAAGTTGTTTTTTTTCTTAAACAAATCGAACGCGTTAATTTTACTGAACGCATATGAATTCTTTCAGAATTCTATTTTGAAATTCCCGTTTCAAACTTTTGGAATAGCTGTATTTATGTATTTTTTGGCCTAGCGTCTTTGAAACTTTTCAAAGCTGACGATAAACCTGTGTGTAAGAACATATGAGGTATTCCAGCCCAAGTGTGTAACCCCGAGACCCTGACCCTCTCGGATTTATTTGATTTATTTCAAATGATCGCATTGAGTCTAAAATGCACCCTCATAATTTTTTTAGATTTTTCCAAAAATCCCTTATTTAAAAAAAAAAAAAACGCAATTTTTTCAACATCTGAAAAAATTCTGAAAAAACCGTGACAATATATAAAAATTTTCAAGCTATCACCCATAGTGATAGCTTGAAAATATCGAGACGTTTTCGACATTATTTTATCAAAATGACACGCCGTAAGTTTGGATGGCGCATCAAGAGATAAATATCGATAAATTGTAGTTTTATTGAAAAACGAAATGGCGAAATGTAGTTCACAGACGTGCGAGTGAGGGCAGCGCCATGGATTCTGGCGAGTAACCTATAATATTTAGGGGGCTCGAATGAGTTCGTTGGCATTAGCTGTAACGCATTTTAGCCTCTCAATTGATAATTAATTGTTAATTAATTTATCCCCCTCTTAAGTGTCAAAATGTAATTAACTTTCATCCACGGTTGTCGGAGAAAGACTGGACGACGATGATACGTCGATAATGTAGGGATTGAATAAAAATGGTATTTAGCCTCCTCTAAAAGAAATATGCAAATTTCACTGTTTGCCCTTACAGGAGGCGCTGTTGATGGGGAAAACTGTAAAAATTAATGGGAATCTCAGCAGTTCTCACTTATCATTTTTTTCCGTGTGAGGGTGTATTTTAGACTCAATCCGATCATATGAAAAAAAATCAAATAAATTCACGAGGATCAGGGCCACGGGTTTACACACTTGGGCTGGAATACCTCATATACAAAATTGGCAATATTTCGTTTGTATTCCGGAATGCTTCTATAATATTTCAAAATAGAAAGAAAATTTTGAAAAAATTCGATTTATTTAAGAAAAAAAAGAACTTACCAAAAAATTGTTGAATAATTATTTGTTTAAACAATGTATTAATAACCATCACGAAGTACAGAAATTTCGATCAGATACAATTTTTGGCTGGGAAGCTATGGGCATCCCCAACCGGATTCCCAGAAACTGGATAGGACAGATAGGATAATCTAGCTCACCGAGGGCCGTTTATTTTATGGTGCAAATTCGTTCTCCTGGATATATTCTCATTAGATATCACTTCTTCATCCGTTGGTCGTAATGCCGTTATAAGCCATTAACCCACCAGCTTGAATTAGAAGGTTTGGTCCGGGGAGGGAGTAAATGGAAAAAAAAGTGTTATTCACTGGTAACGACATTCACCGAGTTGAAGCTTAGTTCGTCAGTTGGGAAGAAAAACTCTGGTGAAACTTGTTTTGCGTTGAGACGAAAGAAAGTATAGGTTAAGAGATAGCGCAATGTAGGTCACACGGGAAAGGGAACGAATGAGAAAAAAAAAGGAATCAATGGTGTACATTTCAAGGTCTCGTTAAAAGCACTGGTGAGGTAACAGAAAATCGATGGTATGAGGAAATGGTCAACGAGGGAATAACAGTTGTCTTATTATCGGCCACTCGCTGGAGAAGTTTATATATTTACGTCTAACGTAGAAAAAGGGGTCTCCACTCTGATACTTGGTATAAGATTGCATAAGATGATCAAAGTATCATTAAAGCTGTCTATCTCGTCGATATCGGTGTTTCTTCTCTCGTTCAGATCTGGTCACATGTGAGAGACCAACGTGGGGGTCGGCAATTGCGAATTCGACCCAAACTTGTTACACCAGTGACGTTATATACGAAACCGCGACGATAATTTTTCTTTCCGCTTGCCGACCGACTGTCCCGGGACAGGTCTCATAAGAAAGGTTTCACAATCTCATCGCTAACCGCGTATGTTGCCAAAGTCTGGAATGCTTAAACAGAATTTTCATTCCGCACATATCCGCATACGTCGGCAAGATGGCAAAGTGAGAGGTGTAATTAAAACATAAAACACAATATTTGCGTAGGATTATTTTGAAAGCAGAATTATTGTAGAATTATTGATTAAGGGGAGGTTACCGTTCATGACGATATTAGAACCGACTTGTTTTTTGTTTACGTAATTTGCGGCCTTAAGGGGAGAACACTAATTGGAGAACGAAAAATTTAGCTCTTTCTGAAGATTTTTTTAAAATAAGAAGCCATCGCTGATTAAGCGGTAAGTTGACAAAATCATTGCGTTTCCCCCTGTTGAATTTTAAACGCGTTTAACTAAAAATTCATTTTTTATAACTGTTGACACGATTTCTAAAAAAGTTTTCAACCAACTTTTATGAAATTTCTCACACGTTTTTCTTATAGTATCGGTTTGTCGGTGAACCTAAATAACGTTTAAATTCGAGTTAAAAAATTGATTTTTCCTGCAAAATATAACAGAAATTTGATCAAATTTCACAACATCGACTTTATTCAGTTGTCATTTGGCGAATTCTTCATAGATTCGATTTTTGTAAGGATCAGCGATAATGTATGAATGTTTGCTTTAATAAAATGTTTGATTTATCTGTTTCAGACAATTAGAAAAGCAGCCAGGATGCCAAGAATTTGACAACTTCCGACGTGTCTTTTCACGAAGACCAGCCTGCAGATCTGCTATTTTCAAATAAAAATAAAATGAAAAAATATTTTCATCAACACTCGAAATGTTGAGTGAAAAGTGTGCAGACTTCCGACATGTTAGACAAGGCTTCTCATTAAAAAAAAAATCTTCAGAAACAGCTAAATTTTTCGTTTTCCAATTAGTGTTGTCCCCTTAAGGGGAGGTTACCATTCATGATGATATTAAAACCGATTTGTTTTTTTTTTACATAATTTACAGCCTTAAAGTGTTTAGAACACGTGGGCGAAGGGATATTTTCATATCCAAAGTAAATAGTCAAAGATTTTTTATAATGTTAAACTTTAATGCGTTTTTCTGGTAATAACATTTCTCAGCGCGCGGGGCGCCCTGCAGCTTTAACTAATGAACCGATTCACATGAATCTCCGTGCAATTGAAAGAAAATTCAATTTGCGGGGCTATCAGGAAGGGAGTCAAAAATCGATTTAGAAACAGTTTTTTCGTCCGTTAAGGTAAACGTCCCAATACCCGACCATCTAAGAGGCGACGAAAAAGTTAACTTGTTTTTCGCGTTCAAAAATAAACTATTTTCTATAAAAACTATGACTATTGGAAAGCTTGAAGTCTCTAGTTTCCAAAACACAGGGTATAGCTGTTGCTATAATTAGTTGTTTATTCATAATAATCGAAAATACTAAGAAATGTAAATGTACCAGTACCCGACCACCCGTTTTTCTATATGACCCAATATCCGACCACACATTATGACCCTATAACCGACCACTCATCTCTATGGTGGGGGGAAGGGAGGGGGTGAATTGAGAAAAATGCGTCGCTGCTCGGAGAATGTGTCACCGAAATTTTGAGGTTATGCACGAATAATATACATGTTAGCGGATGTCCGGTTACTGGGACTGAACATAGTCGCGAGCAAGTACCGATATCCAGACACATGGTCGGTTATCGGTACAAGATACATTTCGTATGTACCAATAACCGGACATGAAAATTAAGTTTTTAAAATGCATTTTTGGCTAATTGAGAAAACATGATCAAATTAGTGATATCTTTCCGAATAAAAACAACTAAGGCTCAGTTCTAAAACAATAAAAACCACTTCGAAATAGCTTCAATAAGATATCGCGATTCCCTAGTACTTCAACTTAGATAATGGCTTCCGTGCCCCGAATCGCACGCATGCTGTCATATTTATCCAAAATTAAATTACAGACGATTCTTGAACTATTAAAAGTAGTGTCGTATACGTAGATTATGAATCCTGCATATTAAATCAATTCACAGTTTAAGATTTCTCTTAAGTGAACACTTAACTTGGTGATATATTGGTTCAAGTGGTCGGGTACTGGGGCGTGGTCGGGTATTGGGACATTTACCTTATTTTATATTTTAAAAATTCGCAAAGTTTATGCATTTTTCATGTCTCTCGACGGTAACATCTCCTTTAAGGCATAACACAACTCTAGAATTTTTGTAAAATTATTTTTCTGCTGAAACGATGCTTCAACATGATAAAAACAACATGCATTTGGTTTTATGGTGAAAAAAAAATTTAAAAGCCTCTGCTAACGATTTTTTGTAGCGCCTCGGAGCGGGCGTGAAACTTTAAAAGCATTTTTCTCGAAACCACTTATTTTTTTAAGAAGGAGGGCCGATTCCTTGAATACCCTCGCATAGATCTATTTGAAATTCTGATAGGAGCCGCACAATCACATTTCTTATGGAAGTACGTAGCCGTTTTTTGATGTAATTGAACTTTTTTTTTAATAAACAATTTACTGTTTATTTTTTTGCCACAAATCGATTCGTTCTTTCAAAAGTATACCATTTGTACAAAATTTGATTTTTAAAAACCCTACGTAGTTCTATAACCAACACAAATTATAAAATGTTTTAAAATTTATAAAATTTTAGTTTCTTTGAACAATATTCATTCGTTTTTACTCCATTCACTGCTCTTTCATCTAAAATCCTAAGGAATTAAACATTAATTAAGAAATTAAACATTAAAACTCAAAGTCACATTCAAAGAAGTTTGAGAATCATGATGAACCTTGATAAAAAAAAAGTTGCTAAACCCGGAAATAAAAAATCCTCCAATGAATAAAATTCATTGACATTTAATGTCTTTTTTCTGATTTTATAAATAGAAATGATCATTTTTCAAAAAAATTGTAGACCGGTAATTCAAAGGACACAGTTGAATCTTGGCATGAAATTCCATGAAAAATGCCTCGGCCGATCAGAGATTGTCCAGAATTTAGAGAAGATCGATAAGTGGCACAGAAAATTGCCGAGCATAAAGTATAAACTCTCTGATTGCGAGATAAATGAGCCAGTTGTGTTTTTACGTGATGTATGAGATGTATGAGTCAGTTGTAGCTTTAGATATGATGTTTAAAACATGAAATTAATGGTAATGAGAGATATTTATTGTAAAAATACTCAGTAAAAATTTCAAGATTGGGAAGTTCGTTAGTGAGAAATTTTTATTTCAAAATTTGAAAATAAAATGTGATCTTATGGGACGCAGAGCGATTTCTTTCGGTGTATCATTGATTTATTTTTCTATCATTGAAACAAATGAGGTCAGATCGACGAAATCCCTCTATGTCTTATAAGACATTGTTTTGAAATGTTTCAACCCTTACTTGACACACTTCTGCAGAATAACTTACTTGACACCAGAGTTTTGAAAATAGTAATGTAAAAGTAATGCATTACCCATTACTTTAAACAATGTGTATTGGACAAGTATTCCATTACAAATTACAAAAATAATGTGTAATGGATAGGTGTTCCATTACAAATAAAAAAGTAATGTGTAATGGATGCATGTCCCATTACGAATGAAAATAGTAATGTGTAATGGATGCATGTGCCATTACAAATAAAAAAAGTAATGTGTAATGGATGCGTGTTCCATTACAAATAAAAAAGTAACGTATAATGTATTCACGTTCCATTACAAATTACAATTTTTAAACAAGTAATTTGCAGTGGAGAATATTCCATTACAAATAGAAAAATTGCCGTGCTCGAATTAGATACTTCCACATTGCTATCTCATTATTTTATTTCGCTCACTAAAATTTCATCCGTAATTATCACAAATGAGCCATAAAGTTAAAAAAAAAGGAACATGCACATTATTTAGGGGTTCAATAAAGCGACAAATTTTGTATCAGTAACTTGTAATTTTTATTAGATTGCTTATAATTATGGGTAACAACGTGTAAAAGCAAGTTCAATATAAAGTTGGATAATTTTCGGGGTTGAGTACATTTTCGTACTTCATATTTAACGATGAACTGTCTGTTTTTTTGTTTGTATTTTTTAACTTTATGGATCATTTGCGATAATTCGGATTAACTTTTAGTGAGTGAAATAAAATAATGAAACAGCAATGTGCAAGTTTCTAATACGAGCACGGCAATTTCTCTATTTGTTGCGGAATATTCTCCACTGCAAATAACTTTTTGTATTTGTAATGGAACACGCATCCATTACATATTACTTTTTTAAATTGTAATAGAACACGCATCCATTACACATTACTTTTTTTATTTGTAATGGCACATGCATCCATTGCACATTACTTTTTTATTTGTAATGGTACACACATTCATTACACATTACTTTTGTATTTTGTAATGGTACACATGTCCATTTCAGATTATGCAGTGTAATGGGTAATAAATACAGTAATGCATTATCAAAGTAATGCATCACTGTTAAATAATTTTGAATTCGTATGTTAGGAATAAAAATTGCAATGCCAAATTTTTATTCGAAGTGGCGTTGTATGACCTTTACCCCCTTTATAGAAGAACACACAGTAAAAGCGCGAAAAATTTAAAATTTGAATCCATCAGACAATAATAATAACAAGAATTTATTGTAATTGTTGATTAAATTATTATTATTATTACCAGAATTTATTGTAATTGTTGATTAAATTTTTATTTTTGTTTAAATTTTTATCTTTATTCCTTAATCCCCAACATAAAATTAAAAATAAATTTTTATTGGAGTAGTTGGGATTAAAAACTAAAAAATTATTTTCTAAGCCCAATATCGGAATTAAAAATTAAATAATTATTTTTCAATGCAGTGGTCTGGATTTAAACATTTTTTTAAATTTTTTAATCCTCATGGCGGGATTAGAATTTCAAAAATTATTTTTAATCCGAGTTTTTAGAATTAGCAAATAAAAAAAAATTACTTCGAGTGCTAATTCAATTATTTTTTCAACGCATTATTTGCAACAATGGCAGATGTCGCTATAGGTCCCATTTTTTAAAACTTAGGTACTTGAAGTTAAGGAAATTTAGGACTGGGGTGTTTTGTACCCCAGTGTGTCAAGTAAGGGTTAATTAAGTTCCTCTTTTAACGAGCTTCCCAATCATCTTGAAATTTTTAGATATTATCTTAATAACAAATGTCCCTTGTTACCAATAATTGCATACTTTTTTTGACATCATTTCCATGTAACGACCCAACTATCTTAATCGAACTGATACTTAGCGAAGATTGTGAAGCATTGAAATTAAAAGTTTCGACTTTGAAAAATCGTACATGTTCCCTATAGTTAGAGTATCGTATCAGCAGTGATTTAAAAGTGTAGAGTGTAAGAGTCGTCGACGACGTCCTCGATCTTTACGTATCCGTAGAAGTTGGTTTATGCAAAATCGATCCGAAGGGCGACAACTTTTGAACACAATCTCCATACATTGATGCATACACACTGTCTCATTGAGCAATTATTCCCAATGATCGTGAGATCGTCGTGACTATCGATATATTTTTAAATGCAGTATGTGTGACGTCTCTGTGTCGATGCGGTGATTCACCCTTCTCCATCGAGTACAGTTCGATCACGTTTTCTTTTATAATTTTTTTTTTCTTCAAATCGAACGTTTCTCATGTCACGTAGACACGAGGCGCCTTGACTTTAATTCACGACGATTAAATGCAGCGTTGTTGTACGGATAATCATGCTATGTATATAATCAGATCGTGCATTATCGCAGCCTCGCGCTCAATAAGTTTTTCGGTGCAGAACTCGTTTTGTTTGATCACTTTTTTTCGTCGCGGCTTTCTGCAGAAAAGACATTTTTTTGTTCTTTTTTTTTTCTTTAACCATGCCAACGAGAAGTGGTCGGTGTTGCCGAAAACTGGTTTGCAATTCGTCATCTCGCCTCTCGGATGTTGGATCAGAGTGATTTGCTAATTATTTTAATTCGTATTATCTTCGACGCCATCGTTAATTTTGAAAATCCTGTTATTTGTTGCACGCAAGCTCGAAGGCATTGCAAAAAGTCTGAGTCATTGAATGATAGTGTCCCTTCTTTTAGCAGCAGTATGCAGGGCTGCCTGCACTGAACTTTTTTCACGTTGAGACATCTTGGCAGAATTTTTGTTCGATAATTTAAGGTTGTTTACAAGCTATGAAACCTTTGAATGTTAATTGTTCAATAAATAGCTTCTTAATCGTAGTGAAATTTTTACACGACCTCCTGAATACTTCATGTAAGAACATACCAAATTTTCAGAATTCTGTCATCATTACTTCAAACTCCTTAAGGGTTAAAATAAAAAGTAATGAGAAAATTCTGAAAATTTGGTATGTTTTTGTATGAGATATTTAAGAGGTCGTGTAAAAATTTTACGACGATTAGGAAGCTCGTTATTAAGAAATTAACGTTTTGTTAAAAACAATTTTTTAAACAAATAAAAAAATATTTATCAATAAACTTCGTTTTCTTTCCGTTGCTTTTAGTATATTGTGGATATTAAAAAATTGAGAGGTCAAAAAAAAAAACTTATCGCAAAGTTATATCAGTTTCCATAAGACTACATTTAATTTTATTACTTTGTTAATCTTTATTATTCGATAACGAGCTTCAAAATCGTCGTGAAATTTTAACACGACCTCTTAAATACTTAATTGAAAAACATATCAAATTTTCAGAATTTTCTCATTAAACGTGATTTGCTTCTACACAACCTTAAGAGGAGGCTAAATACCGACACTGACACCTCGAAATTGCCATCCAAACTTGCTCTTATACAAATGGATGGATTTGAATAAAATTTTAACAACATCATCAGAACAATGGCAGGAATGGAGCCTCACTAAAAAAATTTCGAAAAACAAAAAAAAATTTACACATTCATTTACCACCAAGAAACTGTAATTGAAAAACTTAAATTATTAAACTTTTACTGTATTTCGGGTGAAACCAAGAGTGAGGCTCCATGAAGAACGCCACGATACAAATATCGAGACGTTTTCGACATTATTTTATCAAAATGACACGCCTTAAGTATGGATGGCGCATCAAGAGATAAATATCGATGAATTGTAGTTTTATTGAAAAACGAAATGGCGAAATGTAGTTCACAGACGTGCGAGTGAGGGCAGCACCATGGATTCTGACGAGTAACCTATAATATTTAGGGGGCTCGAATGAGTTCGTTGGCATTAGCTGTAACGCATTTTAGCCTCTCAATTGACAATTAATTGTTAATTAATTTATCCCCCTCTTAATTGTCAAAATGTAATTAATTTTCATCCACGGTTGTCGGAGAAAGACTGGACGACGATGATACGTCGATAATGTAGGGATTGAATAAAAATGGTATTTAGCCTCCTCTGGATGTAGTCCAGGATGAAATAAAAAAAAGAAAATAGAAGTTAATTTGAAAATATACATGGGTCATTGTCATTCCATGTCAAATCGACCAATAGTTGGAATCAACCTCTTTCAACTTCGATGAAATTTGGTCAGAAGTTTTCTTTTATCATGAAACGAAGTTCTACCAAAAGAAAAAAATTAAAAATTTGTTTTTGAAAATTATGCAAAATTAAAAATTATACCATTTTTTCAAGTTTATTTTTCAAATATCTCGAAAATTATTATAGTTACGAAAAAGTCGTTTGGAGAATCGATTGGAGAAAAAATTTGCCGAATTTTGAATTTTCAAAAATCATGAATATCCACGATCAACATTTAATTTTTTATTCAATTTTTTTTATATAATACCTTGTACTGATCTTAAAAGATCCTGAAATTTTCAGAATGGTGTTCTTTTTTCAGAAATGTGAATTTTGGTAATTTTTTTTTTTGTTCACCTCTAAGTTAAATAAAGTTGAGCAATCATGTAATTCTGTAATTTTGAGCAGTAAAAGTTACATGATTGCTCAACTCTACTTGACTTGAAGAAAAAAAAAATTTTTTTTACCACAATTCAAAAATTGATTTGTTTGAAAAGAAAAACACAATTCTGAAAATTGCAGGATCTTAGATCAGTACAAGGTTTCATATAAAGAAAATGGAACCAAAAATTTAATGTTGATTGAGGATTTTCACGATTTTTTAAAATTCAAAATTTTCCACATTCATCATTTTTCAAAACTTTTTTTCAGAATATTTTTTTGTAGCCCCAAGTATACTCTTTAAGACAAACCCAGAACGATTTTTTCCTCACTATAATAGTTTACGAGATATTTAAAAAGTAAACTTGAAAAATTGAAAAAAAGGTGCAATTTTGAATTTCGAAAAAAAATTTTTATATGTTGTCCTTTGGTTATTAAAAAAAAACTTTTGACTAAATTTCATCGAAACTGAAAGGGGTCGATTTTAACTATTGGTCGATTTGACATGGAACGACTCACGTCCATAGTCGAAATTTTTGTTGATTCTTCTACCCTGACTGCATCTAAATAAAAAGTACATCGGTCAATGTAAATTCACTCGCTGGTGATAAACGTACGATCAGAAAAGGGAAAACTCAACGAGAACATGCCACAATGACCGAAAACCACGATTTCAAGGGTGTCCAAGGTCAGGAAAGATTGAGTCGATCGAAACTTCGCGGCATTGCCTTTCGTTATGAGTAAAGCTGGTTTTAGGATCGGAACTAACCCGGTGGACAGTAATGTTGCAGCAATGTAACGGCAATGTTACGGCTTGTAACATGTAACATTACATGGACGTTACATGTAAGTTACATGTAAGGTACAATATCCTACTCAGCAATATAACATTGTTAAATAACCGTTATGTAACAGTTTTATAACAGTTATATAACTCTTGTGTAACTGTATTACGTTACCGTAACTAGCATTAATTGTTGTTAAACATGTTATAAAAAATATATAGCTCTGGAAAAATAATTTAATATGCATAGTTTACCGGCCTCAAAAAGAGATTCATAGGAAAAAAAAATCTACACGAATTGACCGATCGAATTTTTCTCAGAAACCGGGAATCGAACCCTCGACCCTACCTACCATCCTACCTATCTACCTAACACGTTACCTATTACGCTATCGACTACTTATGAATTCCTTCTACTTGTATAATATATGAATGCTGGAGTGCCGAAAAAAATAATAGTATAATAATAATAATAATAATAATAATAATAATAATAATAATAATAATAATAATAATAATAATAATATGCATTGGAATGAGCAATTAGGCATGACAGTTGGTTTTTTTATTGGCGAATTCGAATCCCCTGACCCCTCATAAGTTATGCAAACCCTCAAAACTGATTTGAATAAAACCGTGACCTCTCATAAGTTAAGTGACCCCTCGTAACTTAATTTCGTGACCACTGACCCCTTGTAGGTTTTGTAAAGCCGCGAAACTCAATTCCAGGATTCCTGACCCCTCACAAGTTAAGTGTCCGATCATAACTTAATTTCAGCGCCCCTGACTCCTCATAAGTTATGTGAACTCTCAAAACTGTGTTCCAGAATATCTGACCCCTCATAACTTGAGTTATCCCTCATAAATTAATTTCGCGACCCCTGACCCCTCGTAGAAAAATGTTTGAAATTTCATATCTCTTTTTATAGTGTGTAACTTCCATGTTATATTGCCGCAATATAACATATGTTACATTACTGTAATGTAACAAAGTTATATAGCAATATGTAGACTACATGTAACAAATGTTACATAACATGTTACTTGTACGTTACATAAAGGCAACAACGTATTCACTGGGAAGGCAAAGAAACTAAAAAAATATATTTTGATGTCCCCAATGATTTATCAGCGAAAGTGAATTTGAAAATATACATCAGGCCATGATCAAAAAATGGTTTCTTTTTTCTTCGTTTGTATCGAAATAAAAAGTCAATAGGTCCATGATAACGAATATACAATGAGAAAAATAAAAATCTAAAAAATAGAATAAGAAACATGCTGACAATGAAATGATGAAAAAACTCGATTTTGGGGGGGTGTCTTTTGAGGCTGGTGAAGGTCGCGAGCGGTCAAATCGATTGAAACTTTGTGGCCTTGACTTTAACTCCGAGGATATCTGCTATTCGGATCTGGTTAGAGCTACAAAGAGAAAAAACAAATTTCGAAATTCCCCGGATCATAGGGCAACAATAACGATTTGAGAATATACACCCGTCTATGACCAAAACATTTTTTTTTCATTCGCCTCGATGCAAATTCCCACGAGAACATGGTAAAATGAAAAAAAAACACGATTATGAGACGGCTCTTACGACTGGTCAAGGTCTCAATAGGTCAGAACGATAAAAACTGCAAAGTTATCGTCAATGATGAGTGAAGCTGCGTTTCAGATGTAATCAAAGACGAAAAAAATGTTCAAGCCACCGGATTCTGGATAAGCAAAAATTGATTTGAAAATATTTACCCGTCCAAGACTGAATTTTTTTTTCCCTGGACTTTATCGAAATTCGAAGTAGGGTGAACTGCCCATTTATGGAACACGTAAGGCATCTCCCAATTGTTCCACGATTAAAGTTGGTGATAATTTATATGTACATACAATAAAAACGTATTATTTGTTCAAAAATGAATTGTCTATTGCATGGGAATTTTGGTTCGTTTTTATATCAAAGGATTTTTTCAAAATTTAACCAAATCCGATGTCATGACCAACATCCCAATAACGGAACGTTCTACCCAGTGAAGGAACATTCCCTGCCCATTGACGGAACACTCATAAGCCGCACTCGTTTTGGACGCTTACGCGCTTTCAGCACGTATGTATAGATATACATCGACATATAAAATGCTACAGGATATGGCGCTCACAAGCGTGTAAGCTTACAAAACGAATGCAGGGATAGGCTCCACTCGTCTTGGACGCTTTGAGCGCCAAATCCTGTTGCATTTTTTATGTCGATGTATAATACATACATGCTGAAAGTGCGAAAGCGTTCAAGAGGAATGCAACCATAATTGGTGACATGACTTTTATAATTCCGCTTGTTTAATGATAGCGACATTATTAATTATTTGACAATTTATAGGCTTTGTGTTCGTTCAATAGAAAGAGGTTAGGATTCGTTGAAAAACGACCTACTTGAATTTTTTGTTATGCGTAATGTGATGGGGATAGCACTGAGAAACGAAGCAAATCAGTTGTAACTATTTATCAAATTTCAATAAAAAAATTAATATGTCACTTTAAATTGCCCTGCACTGAGATTATTCGTTAATAAAAAAAAAATTCCGTCATTGGCGGGTGTTCCGCAAATGGACAGTTCACCCTACAGAGGTCGATGTAAAATATTTTTTAAAATGGCCTTTTAGTTAGATTTTCTTTCCCGGAGATATTTTTGCATACCCTTAAGGGGGTCCAGTCAGCGTCAAAATGCCGAGTTTTGAACATAACCATAGATGTCCGTTGAATACGTGTAAACCTGACCAATGGTCCATCATTTGACTTATCAAATGAAGAAATTTTTGACGCCAGTTAGAACCCTTAAGGGGGGATATACACCTGGAAACGGAGAAAAAAGGTGATTTTCGAGAATTTTTCCAGGAAAACTATTGGAATGATCAGAACGGGATTTTTCCTAGTTAAAAATATACACTTACAATTTTTTCTATTTAAAAATGTTGCAAATTTACGGCGTATTTAAGTCGTGTACGGAGTGGCGTAAAAAAATCTGCCATAGCGGTACCCAGTGGCATTTTGTCGAAAATCATGTGAAAGAAAAAACCAAAACAGGATACTAAAATAGATATTATTATCTTTTCTTTGTCATAGCCGGGTTAAAACCCATATCGATTTTTGACAAAATGGCGGAGGTTTGAACTCAGCGTAGCTATTTTGAAGAAAAAATTCGTTCGTATTTTGACCCAAAAAAAACTTTTAAAAAAATCCTATGGCGAAGACTAGATAATTATAATTTCAATAACCAAAAAAAATTTGAAGTTAATCGGTTCAGTGGTTTTCGAGATATTTTGGGTACCAGTTAGAAAAACGTTGTTTTGAGAAAAACGCGTTACGGTGGTCATCTTCACGTGCATGTACGCAACGAATGCATATACTCTTTGGGCTGTAACTTTGTCATTTTTTGGAATTTTCACTTGAAATTTTAAGAACCCAAACTTTAAGAAAATGTAAAAGTTAAAAAGTCGATTTTTTGGACTGGGTACGGTTGTACCAGGATACGGTTGTGACAGTCGCCATATTAGGGAAACTATAAGGAATACCGCGGGGGTGCAAGGGAAGAGAGGAGCAGCGTGCCCAACTAAACATGTTTTATAGTGTTACCCATCGCGCGACATTAACGCCAGTAGAAGCCGACATTGCTTTTCACCAGTCAAAAGTAAGTATTTTCATTCGATTTCTTTTAATAATTATTGGTACATGTGTATAGATAGAGTAATGAGTGTTTTTCCTCGTTATTAGTTAAACCTTAGTAGTTAAATACCAATGATTACTTTTTACGTAGCTTATTTTTTATTGTCATGGCGATTGTTTTTTTGCGAAGGAGTGTGTTGGGTACGGTTGTGACATAGTTTCTGGGTATTGACACGAGTAAAAAAATTTGTTGTTTACACGCCCAGAAAACATTTGAGGAAGACGGAAAAAGGGCAGTGTGACATAAAAAAATATAAAATCACTTATGAAGAAGTTTTGACTGATTATATGATGTGATGTATGATATATGATGATGATGATGATATATGAAATGATAATATTTTTTTAACCTGTCACTACCGACCCCAAGCACTGTCACAACCACCCCTGGGGTGTGGTCGGTTGTGACACTTTTCTCTTTTTTTCTAATTTGCTCCTACAAGTTAAGCCATTGTACTTAGGGACAAAAATATAGTATTTATACGTAGAAAAATGTACACTTTACTGTAAAGAACAGTTTTCATCCAGCTAACTGGCCTACTAACAAAACTATGGGCGATCAAATGAAAATTATCACAACCGTACCCAGTCTCTCCTATCCCCCCTTAAGAGGAGGCTAAATACCATTTTTATTCAATCCCTACATTATCGACGTAACATCGTCGTCCAGTCTTTCTCCGACAATCGTGGATGAAAATTAATTACATTTTGACAATTAAGAGGGGGATAAATTAATTAACAATTGTCAATTGACAAGCTAAAATGCGTTACAGCTAATGCCAACGAACTCATTCGAGACCCCTAAATATTATAGGTGACTCGTCAGAATCCATGGTGCTGCCCTCACTCGCACGTCTGTGAACTACATTTCGCCATTTCGTTTTTCAATAGAACTACGATTTATCGATATTTATCTCTTGATGCGCCATCCAAACTTACGGCGTGTCATTTTGATAAAATAATGTCTAAAACGTCTCGATATTTGTATCGTGGCGTTCTTTATCGAGCCTCACTCTTGGTTTTACCCAAAATGCAGTAAAAGTTTAATAATTTAAGTTTTTCAATTACAGTTTCTTGGTGGTTAATGAATCTGTAAATTTTTTTTTTATTTTTCGAAATTTTTTTAGTGAGACTCCATTCCTGCCATTGTTCTGATGATTATGTTAAAACTTTATTCAATTCCATCCATTTGTATAATAGCAAGTTTGGATGGCAATTTCGAGGTGTTAGTGTCGGTATTTAGCCTCCTCTTAAGATGCTGTTCGAAATAAATGTCCTCAATTGTATCAACTGCTGATGTTTTCATAGGAATTTCATCCATGTTTCTCGATGATTAGCGATGGGATATACACGTAATATGCTGAGAGTCCTTAACCGATACTCTGGTAATAATTGTACACATAGATCGACTCACCTCGGCCGCCATAAATGCGTAAGTGTTGAAGGACACGAAAAAGAAGGCCGCGGCTGTTGATAGAAGAAGCATGAACGAGGACAGCGCCAATATCGCTGTTAGAAGTCCCAAAAGGCGCGCGTGACTCCAGCCCGGTGTCGTTGGTGAAAACGACAGCTGATAAAAAAAAATGAAATTTCATTAAAATTTTTGAATTGATATTGCAACAAAAACAAAACGTCCATGACCCCTTTTCTTTATAACAATTATAACAACGATCGATGTAGGATTATTCTATACTAACATAATTCAAAATCGGCCCGCACAACCGAAAATTAATCGTTAAAGTTTCATGTCATTTCAATTGCTGTCTCCCGTTATTGTATAGATCGTGTTATTGTATAGATCATCTCTATGACCTTGAAGCTTGCATACAAGCGGCCCAATTAAGGAAACAAGATATCCAAAAACTGGTCCTAGAAATATCATCAATTTAACATTTGGTGCCGTTTTTTAGCTCATGGAATATTCTATAAGAGTTTATGGACTGAACTGGTTCCCGTTCAGACCACTAAAGAAGATTTGGTTGCTTAAAAAATTAACCACTCGGGTAATTAAGTGCGGCTTGTTAGTAAATTTCCGTTCGTTTTTTATTTTATTTTTACAAATAACTTCCGGCAATATGCAGACATCTTAATGGTATGTTTATGAATGTTATTATTAAGCAATTAAAAGTTAATAATTATTGCTAAAATAAACCGTGCTGAACACCGAGCATTCTGAAAAAAAAAAAGAACAATGATGAGATCAACTTTCTATTCGCGGGCGATAGTGAATAATCCGCGAATGAAAGGAAAAAATGGATTTTTTAATAAATTTCCATGTTTGAAAAAATACACTACTGGAAAAAATTGAAGGATCAAAAAATTTTCCCAAATTTTTAGTGGTTTTTAACAATGCTGTATCTCAGAAGAAATGGTCGTATCGAGGTCTAAAAAAAAGCATTTTGAAGCTTGAAGTCTATAGTTTTCAGATCTTTTAGCAAAAAAATTTCAAAGCTACAGGTTTCACGCAATTATGAGAAATACCAAGAAAAAAAATATTGGCAAATTTGTATCGCTTTTGTTTTGGCTGTAATTTTTGAGAAAAAATTGTTCCAGCTAAACCATTACATAGACCGGATAGCTTATTTATTTAGCTTCAATTTGCTTTTTTTGAGACCTCGCTGCGACCATTTTTCGCTGAGATATCGTGCTTTTACGAAAAAAGACACTTTTCTGTTTGACCGTTGATATCTCAGCAACCAATGATCGCACGGAAATTAGAAGGGGCGTTTCACAAACTTGACTTAATGCTCTACAAGGATTGTCGATGGTATTTGAGAAAAAAAAAAAAATTTTCTATCCTTGCCATGAATTTGAAAAAACAGGCGAAAAAGGGCTATTTATGGTTTTTTAGAAAATCAACGGCCAAATTAAAAATATTGACAAATTCTTCGAATTTTTTTTTTCTGTACACTTAAACGCTGTTTGCGATAAAAATGTGAAAAAAGCAAAAAAAAAATTGTTTTCCACTTTAATAATGATTATGACGTTTAGGGGCTGAAACATTATCGTTTAATTTTTTTCAAAAAATTGATTGCTTGAAACAAAAAAACCGTTCGATAGATCAAATTGAAAGTTTACAGGGATTTTGTGGGTATATTGAGCTGTAAAAGTCACGCTCAACATTAGTGGTTTTGCCAATATTTTTAATTTGCCCGTTGATTTTCTAAAAAACCGTAAATAGCCCTTTTTCTCCTTTTTTCAAATTCATGGCAAGGATGGAAAAAAATTTTTTTTTTCAAAAAACCATCGACAATCCTTGTAGAGCATTGATTCAAGTTTGTGAAACGCCTCTTTTGATTTCTGTGCGATCATTGGTTGCTGAGATATCAATGGTCAAACAGAAAAGTGTCGTTTTTCGTAAAAGCTCGATATCTCAGCGAAAAATGGTCGCAGCGAGGTCTCAAAAAAAGCAAATTGAAGCTAAATATACAAGCTATCCGGTCTATGTAATGGTTTAGCTGGAACAGTTTTTTCTAAAAAATTACAGCCAAAACAAAAGCGATGCAAATTTGCCAATTTTTTTTTCTTGGTATTTCTCATAATTGCGTGAAACCTGTATCTTAGAAAATTTTTTGACTAAAAGATCTGAAAACTAGAAACTTCAACTTTCAAAATGCTTTTTTTTAGACCTCGATACGACCATTTTTCACTGAGATACAGCATTGTTAAAAACCACTAAAAATTTGGGACAATTTTTTGATCCTTTAATTTTTTCCAGTAGTGTATGTAGTTCGAATATAATTAAACATTTGAGACACGCGCTGCCGTTAAATTTTCACGATGATGCGTCACTCGAAGTCGCCAATTTCTTCGTCATACAGCCTCAACTTGCTGAAGCATAAGTAACCTCGTTACCTAAATTGGATTGAGTTAACGGGATTTTGCCGATTTTTATATTGTTGCGCAACGAAAGACATTCGACTGCATCTCGCTTCGTGTGTCCATAGATAAATCCCTTTGCTCCTCATTTCTGTGACTCCGTCAATAATCTCGACAATGACAATGCTGCAGTCAATTGTGCTCGAAATTTTGGCGTCACAGTGTTTTTTTCAACCTGATTCTATTGTGAAATTGTTAGCCTACTTTGAACTTTCCAGGCATTGTCCCGGTCACAATTTTGACTTTAATCAAAATCTGCCGCGTTCATCCCGTGGGAAAAAGCGTTGCGAAGAAAATGAAACGTTGTAGAACAAAATCCGTCCAGCGGTTCTTTCTGGTTCATGCGCAGAGTGTTAAAACTAAAAACTAGGTTTTTCAGGAAACGGGTGCACCTTAGCAAACTAGTCCCAAAAAATTGTTCATTGGGTACCTCAAATGGTGGACGATAGGTCATATTTGTAGGCATCCTTAAAAAATTATAAATTATTTAAAATCGCCGTTTTGACGCTAACTCGATAGCTTTAATAGAGAATCGAAACTCCTCATTTCTGTTTCGATGATAAAAGCATCGAGAAGTTCCGTTTTCAGAAATACCGCAAAATGGCTCGATCGCGTTGTGAGATCACTTTACAAATATTCCCGATATGGAAGCATTGAGAGTGTTCTCAAAAGTGAAAGGCGTTTTTAATTATTGCAGAAGGTCGCCTTTCGATCGACTGTCTTATTTGCAGGACATAAATCATTTATACAAACATAATGCGTACACTGGAGAAAAAAAAGAAGAAAGAAAAAAATAGAATCACGATACAGTGACAAGAATGTTAGTCGTGGCGAATACTCACGTAGACGAATCGATCTTTGCACAGCTGACTGAGAAGACCGAGAAAACCGAGCGCCGTGAACCATGCCCACCACAGAACGACCTCGTCCATATACTGTACATTGAGTACCCCAAATACAAAGATAAATTTGTAAAATACGAAATTTCCAAATTTATCCTTGAGATGCTGACGCTCCGAAGGTCGCAGCTCCCCGAAAACGAGCTTCTGTATGGATTTGCCCAGAAGTATGAGGGCGCAATAAGCCATGTTCATCAGTGGCTGAAAATAAGCGAAAAAAGGGACATTAAAAATTTTTCAAAAGTCTTCTTTGGGTTCAGGTTTGGTTTGCCAAGTCTCAGCCTCGGGCTTACAGGACTTTGAGGCATAGAAAAATAAATGTATAAATTAATTTTTTTTAATGCGACTATTACATACACGAAATAATTATTATTTTTCACAAAAACATATACCATTTCATGGATAAAATATGTAATTAAAAAAAATTACAAAATAGCTGATATACATCCCCGCTCAAAAGTTTGGATTCACCAGTCGATATTTCTTGCCGCACTAGAAGTTGCATAACGCCGTCAAAAAAAAAAATCAAATTTTTAAAAAAGCGTTTTGTCCGGAAGGAATTCAGCTTTGTTTCGCTTTTTTAAAATATTTGTTCTGATTTGATCCCCGGTATGCACTTTTGTACGTGACCATTTTTTGGCCTTTTTTCGACCATCGCAAATTGGACGCACAGTTTGAGGACATTTTTTTTTGTCTTTTTATCTACGTTTTATTTGAAAGGGTTCGCAGATGCTCCATTTTTGTTTTTTTTTTTAATTTTCGTACGATTTTCCTCGCAAAGTTATTTCGCTTTTGGCTAAAAAAAAGGGAAATTATAGAGTTTAAGAGAAAATGCCAAGTATCAAATGTCAAGATCAATAAGTATTATTGATCATTGTTTTTATAACATGCCAAATGTTGCTGAATTTTTTCAGATTTTTATTGTATGAGTTTAAAAAAAGTAGTTTCAAGAAAAACGCAAAAGTCATTCGTGTAACGAAATATAAGAATTTTGAGATGGATAAACACTTAAATAATTCTTAATATTATTAATAATAAATCTAGGCAAACAAATAAGATTTTTTTTTAATCTTAAGGTGATGTAACCCCTTAAAGAGTTTGGAGTGTCACACTAGTAAAATCAGTGCTAGATTTTGGAAATCGTTTTTGTAGATATTTAATGATTAATCTACAATAACTCATCGGGATTTGAAATTCAGCATTTATTTGACAAAAAATATTAATTGCCATAGCTTTTTCTACAACATCGACTGTTTTGCGTCGAATTCCAATAGGATTTATTTTCGTTTAGTTTTTTGCCATGCGATATGTTTATCAGCTTCACAAAATAGACAGAGTTACTTAGAGAACTCTCTAAAAATCTTTCTTTCAGCGTTTAGTAAAATAACGACAATTATACAGATGTAAGGTAAGTGTCCCGAATACTGGGAACCTAAGCTTCGCTCGCCATTAACAGAGGAAAATCTTTATTTAAAATTGTCTCAGGGTAAAAAGTATTAGTATTGTTGGAAAGCGTGGAATCTCAGTTAACGAATGCCCACCTCATTTTTGTTATTATTTATATTATTTAATTGTAATTTTGAAAATACGTACATGTGCAAATGTCCCGAATACTGTTCTACACTTTTGACAGATGTACCTATTACTGGGGTATGCATGGCCCGAATACTGTTATACACTTCAACATACGTTTGACATTCGTTTGTCATTCGTAAAACAAACGGCCCTATTACTGGCGTATACATGTCCCGAATATTCTTGTACTCGTTTGACGTCCGAAGGGAGGTTATACATGGGCCACAGTATTCGGTGCACACGATTCTCACTATGTACCGAATTATAGGGTATGTATTTTCGGCCAAATATTTAACTTGCTCGTCTATTTCCGCACTCTGCTACTTCAATGACTCGTTTATAATACATTGAAACTTATTTCGACTGATTCGATGCTTTTTTTTATCACGAACTATGCTTTTTCGCAAGCCCACTTCCTTAACCAAATCGATAAGGAAACGACCGTTTTTTTACCTCGCTCGGTAGCTTGTCATGAATTACGGGAAATATGAATTGAATACAATTCACTCATACTCGATATTTATTTCGAGTGACAATACGTTAAATGAAGATTATTTGAAAAAATACATTACACTTATTGAACGTAAACTGAATTTATTCTGATAAGGAATAGAGTGGACGAACGGTATTCGGTACTAGCCCAATATTCGGTACACTTACCTTAGGACACATTTATAACTCTACCATCAAAAAAATTTACCAAAATTCATCACTGCCGACGAATGCCAAGTATTGCGTAACTTTCCCAAAAAATAGTTTAACCTAACCTAAAAAATATCTCTCCTGGAAAAAAAAACCTCCGGGTATACCCTAACAAATAATGAGCCTACCGGATGATTGTGAGATAGGATTTTACCGTGAGAGTCACAACAGTTAGTGATGTCAATGCACCGATAAGATAGTAATAATATACTTAAAGACATTTTAATACAAAATTATGAGATTATGCGGCGAACGTGTCAAATTAGAATAATCCGTTTACAACGGATACGTTTGAACTTGGCTTTGGTCATTTAAACGGTACATATATATAATGGCACGCACATCAGACGATTGTGCCAACTATCTTGTGCGCGAACAAAGACGCAGCCCCGTGACTCTCGTTGCATAAAGGAGCCTTCAAGATGGCAGTGAATTATAAGTGATTGAGATGACGGCAGGTTCAAGAGAGAAAGAGAAAGAGATTTCAGCAACCCGAAATACGCGTATGTCTGCAATCGTGTACCGTGTGCGACAGCAGTCTGGGTCATTGTACATATTTGAATAGAACAGCCTGGTACGTGCCAGAGAAGCTGAAGTACCGCAGAGAAAAAGAAGTGAGAAACAAACAATGCACCCCAATGCAGAGTGGATACTGGATTCGTGCAAGTAGCGGTTCAACGAATAAGAAACGTTCGGACCTAAAAATAAACGAAAACAAGAAATAGCTATGTTAGTGCTAGTATTTGAAGAAAAGATTTTCAACTTGGTTTGAATATTCGCTAACTTTTGGGTAATTCAAAGAATAACTTCAAGACGATACCAAGGTACAGCAAGCTCATTACATTTGAACGTCTTGCAAAACGTTGAATGTAATTGGCATTCACATATACGCTAATGTCCGTGACATTGGTCGGCCCGACTGCCAGTGGCCATCAAACATCGCAGAAATGTTCATCGGTTTGTCGCATCATATGCTGCACCGCATTTACGTCCGAGTATTTCGCTGCATCCTTGCCAAGTAAACAGGGTTGAATGTATAAAAGGACGCCTAATTTTAGACGGGTCACCGCCAAACACGTTTTAGACGGACCGAGTTGTCTAGTGGATAGCGTGCTCTTATCAACCCGGTATTACGAAGATACTGTAAGTTCCTGTGTCTCGCATGCCCTTGAGTATTATTCAGCTCTATTCCATTCAAGAATTCTGGGTTAGTTTTCGCTTAATCCCGTCAAAACGATACCAGTATCAAGGCAATCATTTGGTATCAGATCATTTACAATCTGACAACGATTCCGAACGAACTGAAATGGCACATCTCTAAAAAAATACTTAAATAATGTAGATCGATTTCAGACGAAAGTAATTGAAAACTCTTTCAAGTGTTTTTCCTGTAATCTTAGCGGTTCTGACTTCATGATCTTCAAAATCAATTGGATGATGCACATTAAATAACAGTTGGGAGGTCCGTGGGAACACAAATGCAATAAACCGAAGCCGCCCAAAGTTCCTAGGTACTTTAAAGTTGCATTGCCGTTTTGGTCACTAGATTGAGAACCTTCCAGTCCAAAACCTTTCACGTACAGAGTAAAAGAGGAACTAAAAAATGCGCGCAGAATGCGTAGCACTTTGAAGTACAGGGTTAGATAGCGATGTCACCTGCCCAACCCTGCCTGATACTGAGATAGCTACCAACTGTATCGACGGAGATTTTTCGGCCACTTCCTTCCACCTTTGATGGATGTGATGCGATTGGTTGGAAGATCGACATTCGAACATTAGGTGAGATGATGGAAGAATGGCGATTTTAGATTTACTAAAGTCAAAAGACACCGTGTACCAGGAAACGATCAACAACAACAAGAATACTAACACACTGAAAAATTTTTTTTGTTGAAAATGCAAAAATTTGTTTCACTCAACCAAATATTTGTTTCCGGACGTTCAACTCGATCATTTTGATAATTCAACAAAATATACAGTGGAAGTTTTAGTTAAATCGTTGCTTGAATGGGCAAAGTTTCAGTTCAATCAAATTAAAATTCGTTACTTCGAATAAAAATGTAATCCACACAGAGAAATAAACGATTGAGCTGACTAATTATCAGTTGATTCCATATATGTATATTCTATGTATCAAAATAAATAGTTGATACAACCCATTATTTATTTCAAGTATATAAATAATGTGATAGATGTATTAAATATTTGGTTCACGCACTTATCCGATTGATTTCAATAAACGAATATTTTGTCGAACAAATAATATATTTAGTTGGTGCAATTAAATTTTTAATCCTGAAATTAATTATGACTAAACATAGTATAAAAAATATGTAGTATTTGAAAAATAATTCAAAATGCAAATTTTACCAGCCTCAAAATGAGCGACATAAAAAAAAATAGTATTTGCGCGAACCGTCCGATCTAATTTTACGCTCTCTCCGACGGGGATTCGAACCTGCGACCCTACCTACCTATCCTACATGACGACCTAACACGCTACCTACTGAGCTACGGACTGCTTACGAACTTTCTCAACTTTTGTGGTATATGAATGGTACGGTGTGTCGAAAAAATAATGATATGAACTAAATAAATGGACTAAACAAATAAATAAATAAATAAATCGGACTAAATTGTACCTGTAAATTGATCAAATAATTTTGTTCACCTCATATCTTATGGGTAACCAAATCCATTTGTTGATTTAATTATAGTTTCATAATTTCAAACAAATTAATATCGAATCAACTAAATTTTTATCAACTAAATGGATCAAGTTGATTTAACTGTTGATTTAACTCAGTGATCAAATTATTGTTCAGAGTATTCAAATGAATAATTTTTTATTTCAACAAAATTAAATTTCGTACAACAAAATCGTTTCTTTGTTGTGAAATATGGACAACCAAATGATTTTTTTCATTTCTCATCATTATATGCTGGTTCAAAAAAACATTTCGCGATAGACACAATATTATGGATTGTTTTGAATACATATACTTATTTGGTCTGGCAATAAAAAAAATGTTTGTACCAAACAAATTGTTTGATTGAAAATACGAAATTTTCGCTTGTTGCAGCTACATTTATCTAGTTAATATAAACTAAAAATCAACAAAATATTTCTTTACGGCAACTCAGTAATGTGTAAATTGGACTAAATTGTATCTGTAAATTGACCAAATAATTTTGCTCACCTCATATCTTATGGTTAACCAAATCCATTTGTTGAATTAATTATAGTTTCATTATTTCAAACAAATTAATATCGAATCAACTAAATTTTTATCAACTAAATGGATTTAGTTGATTTAACTGAACTTTTTTCTTAGTGCACAGAAAGAAGTGTTAAGTATTGCATCGCCCTTCTCTAGGGCAGTGTCCGAAACAAGCTTCTCTACGAATGGCCTAAAATTTCATTGTTGGAATTAATGTAACTGCAGGTACGTGATACGCCGTTATATCTTAGGCTTATCGTAATTAAAGCAAAGGAGAGAGTTATAAATACCGATGGCACAACAATGGTCAATTGCAAAGTGCGATCACCTCTATGACAGGAATACTGTTTATAGTTTGTTCTGCCAATGTGTACGTTCGTGTGTGAAGGCTCGTTTATTATCGGAATGGTATTCATTGACGGTAATTAATGCACCTCGACAGCGAAGAACCTCAACACATCGATGGCTACAAGCGTATTGGTATTGTTCCTCGTAAGATTTACATTTGGACTTCGACATGAGTTGTTCTCGCGTGATTCTTTTCGTTCTCGTGAAAAACGAGAGGAATTCGAGTGGCAGGTAATGAACGCAATGGCCATTTCTTCGAATGCAATAATCGTTACTTATGATCGATGTCTCATCACAGTGGCTATCAATAATTATATGCGACATATACGTACGATATGCATAGTCATGATTATACTCATGGATGACGGTAGGTCAGGCTATCGCGCGGGATTGAAGCGACGCGACAAGATAAAGGCATTCCAACGTGAACTTCCAATTATAAATGGAAATGGAATGAAGTCGCGCAGTATTTGAAAAAGGCATTTGAAAAATAGATCCCTCTTTTTAGACCAAAATACATTTTGATCTATACAAACCTTGACGAGATCACATTGAGTGGCACAGTGCCTTTTCCTTTATGAAAAATCAGCTATGTTTAAAAGTTTTCGATCACATCTATTTGGAATTTGCATTGACAATAACTTCCGTAATTTTTTCCTTATTTTGCTTTATTTTGCCCCCTTAGGTACACAACCGCGGAACACTCGATGAATATAACATTCACGGTCTAAGCTACGAATTCCACCGTGTATCTCGTTTGTAACCAAGCATTTCGTGCCTAATGAGTTTCTCTTCATCAGGCGTGCAAATGCAATATACATCTCGGACGACGTTAGTGTAGTCAATTTGCTTGGAACGATTCACACATTACGTGTTTCAAATATGCTCGAGACGTTGTCACTTCACTTCTAGAGCTTCACGAAAGCGCAGAGGAAAAATTAGCGCGACCTCAAAAACAGATTTGGCACGAACTTAGTGCCAAACTCAAACTCGCGCAGGCGATCAGTGAGACGCGTTTTTTTATAATTCGTGTTTCATGACTTTTGGGGCTTCATTTTGGTTTCAGCTTCATACTTTTATGATTTGGTGATAACAATAAGATGTATTCAGGAAGTGAATCTTCCGGAGCGATATTTTCTGGTAGAGATGTTATTCCAAAAAGTTGTTTGTTGGGACAAGTGCAATCCAGCTCAATATGAGCTTTTCTAGCAGAAGTGTTTTTTTTACTACTTTGTGAAGTCTTCAATGATAACTTTCATCGGTGAAGTTATTATCGGTAGATTTTATTTTCGGTATTTTTTATTCTCGAAGCCACCACGGTTCGATCTCTCATCCACGTAACTTCTTATTTTTCTTTAATTCCGGTGCAGTGCCAGCAAATATTACGCGCTCCAGTGGAAAGGTATTCGTCGGGACGCTTGAGTGGCGCCTGTAAACCGGAAATTCCGCAGCGATTTGCAGTATACCCTACCCCGATTCCCTTTCCAGCGTCCATTTTCGCCAGTTCGAACGATCCACCGCGAAGGTGACTTGTCTCAAATTTCTCGACCCCGTAGACTTGGTTTTTTTCCCCTATTATTTCGGCTCTTCTATCTTTACCCCAGCAAATTCCACTGCGGCACTGATGCAAATGACTCGAGCGAGCTTATCGTCGAACACGAAAAGCCGCACAAAAAATCTCGCACGTAAATAGAAATGAGGTATTTTTTTTTTTTAATCATGGAACTGTCATTACCGCACGAAGCTTGATTGTACAATCTTCGAAACTCGTTAACTATGATTCAAAAGCTGACGTAAAACGAGATAACTCGGCAAGTCTCGATTACTCCGATTTTCCGAAGGCCATGTTCAACTTTCCTTGTTTCTTTTTCCTTCCTCTGCGCGTCAATACGAGGACAAAAAAATTAATTAACGCAATACTCTTTTAGTTTCAATTCTCACGGAATTAGTTCGACAGTTCTAGCTAAATTTTCGTATTGAACAAAACGATAAGCATACGTAAATAATATTTAGTGAAACTAGGTTATATTGTTTGTCCTTTTTGGTCCCAGACTCCTGTTAGTTTGCCTGCCAATTTTGAACCACAGTTGGGCAACATCAATTTCATTTTCAATCAAATTACATATTTAATTACGTATTGTTTTGAGCCATGTAACTGAATTGGATTCAATTGCTAATTATTTCGATCATCGATCACCGAATGCATTTTAATTACACGTGATTCGGAAGGATATAATACAATTAGATGTAATTGATGCTAGAAGTCATGCAATTACTTGGAATAGATGCTCAAAGTAATTCAATTACCTATAATCGATTCTCGAAATACTTGAAGTATTCAGAAATAGACTAGCACTTCAAACATTTCAAGGTTACGCTTTGAGGATGGTTTACTATGACGCGTTAGAACTTTAAAACTAATTAAATTCAGCAGATTAATTGGCGAATTATTTTTCCAATTACTTCGCTAAATTACTTTATTTTATATGATTTTTGAATTAGTTCTAAAAAAAAGATCATCCCTTTGGCACTTTATACATAAAGGTAAAACCGTGAAGTACGGATTGAGAAAGTTATGAAGACGCAAAAGTATTCATTAAAAAAGACATCGGTACAGTAATCAAGTGATAATTCTTTTAATTAACTTTATTTATATGCTCTTGATGACGTCGCTTTGCATAGAAGTTTTATGTAATTATCTGTGTAAAAAAATATATCCCAATATCGTAAAATTTGCATAACCTAAAGCTATCACTTCATGATTTCCAATGAACAATATGCATGTTTCACCTCATTTTTCTTGGTTACTTTTCAGCTAATTATTTTACTGATGATCTGAGCGCCTCACGCATTTCTCATAAAATTGCATACAATAATGATTATCCTTCAAGCTATTTGTGTAAAACAAATTAACCCAATGTGACAACATTGGCTATACGTATAAACACAGTGTATACAAATACTGGTATTGGAATATTTTTGAGTACAACCGTTTATGAAATGATTGAAACCCAAAAATATTCCAAATCACGTAATTCATCACACGGCCCAACCTGGTTTTGAACTAGGCATCAAGACAACCTTTTTGTGTATTTTCTAATGTGAAAACCCTGCATGGGAGCCTCATTATTCTTCTGGTTGCCTGAATAGCATACCGTGAGTCAGTTTCAGATGACGTGGCACATGGAAACACTACTCTATGCAAAAATGTTCATCTCGGTACCTCCGTTAGCTGATGGAAAACACACACACTCGGCCCTGCTATATTAACGGGTTCAACTCTATCGTGTTGCACAAATACTTGTTCTATAAAGAAAGCACGAAATGATCAGTACTTCGCGTGTCACTCAATGAGCTCTGGCAATCACCTGGAAAATTTTCCCTCGCCGCACCAACTAGTTTAATTTTGCAAGTTCCATAGCGTGTGCGAATGCACTTAACCATAAAATGTTTAGCCTGCAGGGTCTTCGATTAGGTCCTGATGTGACTGTGATAAGATCCTGATAAGGGAATCACTAGGCTACATCGGAATATATTATCAATGCAGCTAGAAATTTTCTACGTGAATTTTCGTCATTCATGGCGTGCGTGATCACGTTTATGATTGAGGACTGCAGTAGTAAAAATAATTCAAACGGCAACACGACGCAGAGTCCTTCATAGTTATAAAGAGTGTTGTATAATTTAAAAGTAGTACGCTAAATGTGACCTTTGAAAGTGAAAAAAAATTCCGCATGGCAATCATATCCGGCCAAAATTCCCGGTTTCTAAAATACATGTTCTTTTAACTGCGGAACAAGCCCCAGGATTTGAACCAAAGCTATAAAAACACTGAATCGAATCCAAAGAAAATAAATTTTTGGTTTTTAGTGATAGGCATCGACTAGAACGATTCATGAATTTCAGGCTAACAGCCACCAATATTATCGAGTCCATTCGCTAGGGCCTCGTATACCAATTTCCATTCGAAAACTGTTGGGTTACTCAAGTGACACGACAACTATCCAAGAATGCAAGGGGGAACAAAATATGAAAACGGGTCTGGAAGCTTTCATTAAGATAAATAAGTCTTGTGCTCAATCCTCGGCAAACAGCAGGCAGAACTGGGCGTCATAAGCTGACACTCTTCTGCTTCAAAATATATACTCTGTTCACGAGGATAATGGAACAGCGGAGTATAGAGCACGGTTTTTCGTTGATTCTCAAGTTCGAGACAACCCACGGGCCCAGTTATTGTCCATCGAATGTCCACGTCTGCATTAGAGAAAATAAGAACGGAAAACTGTCCTGGAGGAGGAACCAGTAACACGCAACCGTCGTCGGACCGTTCGATAATCGATAACCATATACGTATGTCTCTCGGTTCTGTCGCGTACTGATACGAAGGGTAGACAAGTCTGCGTCACTCGTTCATTCTTTTGTTTCTTCCACGAAAGTGATGAAATTCAAAAGCTTCACGGATCACCAAAGTGGTTCCGAAAAAAACTGCAAGCGCACACCAAATACCATGACAATACTCGCACTTCAGTGAGCATGAGCTTTGCAAAAGATAAATACATTCACGTCAAACATGGATGGGTCTTTAGGATTCTATCACAATTTTCCATTAATTTTTTAATACGAACACAAGCGAATTAGTTATACCATCCACTTTTCCATGAGAAATTACAAGAATACTACATTTTTTGATGTTATTGTTTTCTGCGTATACCCCTTAGAGTTTTTACGTTTCCATATTTTCCTTTTCGTTGGGCTGTAGACCGACTTTTTCCGTCTTGAATTAGCTATGTCGCATTCGCCAAAGGCAGTGAAAAAAAATGTTAAAAAACGTTCGCCGATAAAATCAATACCTCCATAAGTGACGGGTGATAATACGAGTAAACTCAAACGCGACCACCAGAGGGCACTTACTGTTAGACAGCTATTCATCAACAACCCTCTCGGATAATATTCCTTCTAAGCACAAGCATTTTAATAGATAACTGAAATAAAAACCTGCCAGAAAAAATCTTAACCTGATAATAATCCTTAAAAAATGATATTCCTAACATAACAAGTCTTCTAAAAAACAGATGTAGTATTCCGTAGAGATGTTCCTGGGGTACCGTCGGAAAGACTTATTATGAGGTAGGAGTAACATTATTGACAGCTATTCTTTTTATGAATTCTAATTCTATTCGCAGGTAGAAATGGCCAAGAATGACGACAGGCCCAAGTCCTGGCTAATATAAGTTTATTGATAATTGGCGAAGCGTAACTCGCCTATATTTGGACCGTTATTGGGTCGCCATTATTATTTTTTTATAATTTCCATTATCCAACCGACACTAGGTCAATGTACTACTGCCAATAATTGGCCTGTTGGCCAATCAAAGACTACCAATTGTGGGCCATCATTCGTTGCCAATTATTTACCATGATTATTTATTTTGTTATATTTACCATTATTTCGCCAACATATGGCCAACACACGATTGCCAATCATTGGCCCAATACCGTCTAACAATTTGGGCCATGATCGGTTATCAATTATTAACCTTCATTGTTGATTTTTTATAATTGGCATTGTTTAACCAACATATGGCTAATAAACGATTATCAATCGTTGACCTAGAATATCTTACGATTGAACCGAAAGGAGGGTGATGCTGATGATGAAAATGCTAGCAACGCTGCCCCTAGGAATAACGACGCTGAATAGTTATCATCTAACATTCGTTATACTTTTTTTCCTTTTTTTGTGCAATTGTAAAACAAAGAATTTTTGTTGGGTTGGGGTTTTTCACGATCAAATTGCTCTTATTGTATTAGAGTGTCGGTTCAAAGCCTTTCGTTCGTGTATTTTCTTTTCGCATTGAACTTTTATCATTTAACTAGCGTCAACACAGTTTCAATATGTTATTAAATTTAAACGAATCGAAGTGATATAATACATAATGTAAACATGAGTCGGAATAACAAAATGATGAATGGGCCAATACTACTTTCAGTCATGGGCCAATATTGCATTCATTAATGAGCCAACACTATTCGTAACCATTGGCCAGTATTGTTTTCATTTGGTGGCTAAGACCGCCAAACATTGCTGGGCCCAAGGTATCATCCGACTCTGAACCATGGATGGGCCAGCCATGGCAGCTGTTATCGCGCCATTACTGGGTACGTGGTCACCAATGCTAGCCCAATATTCGGCCTGTTGTAATTTCGAACACGGGTAGCTCGTTATTTACTAGATATATTGAAATGCTTATATTTGGCAGAAATGTTGTCATAGTATTCACGAAGATGAAGAGTTGAAAAAACGAAAATCGCCGAAGCATAATAAAACTTCTTTTACATTATGAAAAAATGAGTGAATATTAAATATTTTTAAATTTTGATCAACTACTTACCCAAAAGCACACTGGTTCCTGGATCATGCATGCTAAAAGTTCCTTGAGATGACCACCCGGTGTCCTCGTGTCGATCGTGCTGTCGTTACCCGTAATATTGCCATCGTCCACGACGATACTCGTTTCATTTGTTCGCCACGATGGATCCTTGACAATTTGAGCCGCATAATAAATCGAACACGACAATATTGCTACACTGATAGTCGTGTAGACGCGAAAGCTCGGGACCGGTAACCGATCCAGAAACACCGTCGGCATTATCGGTCTCAATTTTTCAAGACACCTTGGCTACCGGCTAATAATAATAAGAAGAAAAATCCGAAAATTCCGCCTCCCTGAAACACAAGCAAGAAGAATAATAGTTACAGCGATATTTGAACGATGGGGGATGATCATCGGTAATTCAATGATCGACGGGTCAATAGAAATGAGAAAGAATATTAGTTTGTCTCTGATAAGTTTAGGTAATAAATCTACGGCTCTATAATGGCTCGCTTATAGTCTCACTAGCGACGCGAGAGCTGAGAATCTAGTATGAATTCCCGTGCCAGGCGAGTTATAGAGGGAGTGTTTCAAAGAAAACATCGAAGTATTAATCTATGAGAAAGACATTGACGTCGGCTTGTTACATCGTTGAGTGAGCAATTACTCGTTTTTCCTTATTAGGCTGCATCGAGATGATAAAAATTAACGATCTAGTCAAATTAAAAGAATATAAAAAAAGAGCTTATCCCCCAACTTTCACGGCGCGACCAACGCTGAGAAAGCCGGATAGACTCTGATCGGCACAGCTGACTGCAAGCTTCATTATTTCGTCATTCAATTAAAAATGGCTTAATCTAAGACTGCATTCTGTTGAGCAAATCAAAAATTGAAATGAACCGGAGAAATCTCTATATCATAATTAAATCAAGTTTAAAAACAACTGAAATCGCTTACTGAAATACTGTGAAGCTAACAACGACGATCAGCTGATCGTATCGAAATAATAGTGCCATAGAAATCTGATAACACAACATATTGCGCAATGATTATGCCACATCGTATACGCACCGAAGGATCCAAGCCGATAAATTATATCTCACAGTCGAACCGTTTTCCGCACGAACAAACATCTGATTCAGTAGCAATGTCTTGCGAAATTAATTATTTACAATTTCCTGTATCGGTCAGGCCTCTGCGGCTTCCGCCACCAGGTTTCATGACGGTCGATCGCAAAATTTTCGACAACTTCGTGTCCTTGATATTACTTCAATGAGGACCGAATAGTGTATCCAAAAGAAGGAGGAAATGATTACGTACAAAGTTGCATTTTGGTTATCAAATAAAATGCTGCATTGTCAACTTTGCTGGAATACTGAGTTTGAAGATTCAGAATGGAAAATTAGCACACCAGGAAATATCTGTTTGCAATAGTATCGGAATTTCATTTCAATGACAGACTTCTCCGATTATTAGGTTTCTCACAACGTCTGGCAGCTGAATAATTGATCCGGTTCTAGACAACCCGCCAACTTTTCACTGACACGTATGGCCTGACCGTTAAACAATTCAGACACATCAGCCTGCTTACGAACATTGCAAGCCATGAAGTGTGTTTCAAGTGGTAAAGACGGAAATTAATACAGTACCCTTTCGATATAAGAGTCCTCGACATAAGAGCGTTTCCCCTCCATTCCGCTTGAGCGAATTTTATTGTTTCCCCCACTCTACCTATGTATGCCGTGAGAGCTGCCGTCAGAGCGCCCTTATATCGAGGAGGTACTGTATAAATATGTTCCCAATACTAAGTGCGTCGACTTATGATTACTTATGATTCTTTCCGAAATCGTTCCTAAAATCAAAGTTTGCGGTCAAGTTCTGACGTACGGCTCACGAAGAATGACGAAAACCAGTTGCCTAAACACGTTTGCAATTACTGACGCTGCAAATATAAATTAACCTCGTATAATCACGCGTTGGACAATGACCTGAAGAACTCCTGCGATGGTGTTAAGTATACAGTATAAATGAATCTCTGGAGCATCAACACGACGCCAACAATCACCCGTGCCGCTTATGGCGGAAGCAAATTAAGAATTAGGTATTACAGAAGCTGGTGATGACTCGGTCGAAGCGGAACGCGGCAGTTTCGTCGAGATTTCCAGCGTTCGTTAGCGTAGATTTAATTTTTTTTCTCTCCCTACCTCGGCATTAAGGTAGTTCCTCCGCGACAACCTCAACAAAAAGTTACACAGCATGTGCATATTTACAGGGTTGATGATTACTTCGATTTGTAGTAAATACATTTAAAAAGCACACAATATTAATTCAGTGCCAATAAATAATAAGATAGATATATTTTACTGTCGCGAAATTTATTCTATCAAGTGTTCTTAACCTACAACTGTTTCATTCTGCGAGTCAACTTTTTCCAGAACTGTCCCGGCTCTGCCCCAATACAAAAAAGAGCTACCTATACAGACGACGCATTCTGCTATGTGTATGAGCATGACGCTCTTGGCAATGTTCTGATTAGTTCCGATCGCCGTTCCGTTTCCTCTCCATGCGCTCCTCCGCTTGCCGAATTCATGTTATAATACCAAAACCGTCGGGTTCTAATGGTTATTTCTTGGAAACTAGACGGTAAATTATCCTGATTTTTTTTCACATAGTTCCTGACATCCCGTCTGAGCTTCCCTCAGTTTTTTATCAACTTCGCAATTTCGCTTTTGACGGTAGAATTAATAACGTGCCTATGCACCATGCGACTTTGCGAAGCCAACTTTGACTGTGAATATCTCGGGTTCGGGACGGTCAAACTTATTTAAATTGCACAGATGTTTGGATAACATATTTTATTGCACTCCGTGCGCAAAGTGCCACTTTGCGCACGCTGCGCGTGCTCAAACTGGCACTTTGCTCACTCGTACAATAAAATTTCGTACGATACTAGTGCGAGAAACTTTTTCTCAACTCGTGTGATTGCAACATTCGCCTTCGGCTCATGCTGCAAACTCACACTCGTCAGAAAAAGTTTCATCGCACTCGTATCGTAATATACAATATATTTTTACACGTACAATACATTTATATACAATATATATTTGTAACAAGTGTATATAATGTGCGTCTTTACGTGCCTTGAAAGAATGCGTAAAATAGAGCATTACAGCAAGGCGTGAAATAATGTAGGTCCGAGCGTATTTTACGCACTGATAGTATTTTACACTCACTTTCATTCATTCGGTTTTATTTTACACACACTTTCATTCATACTATTAGTACTTCACGCACTCTACCGCCGATAACAACCGTAGCGAGGCGCCACCTGAGGGCAACGAGCGTGACATGAATCTGCCGAGTACGTGTCAAACTGTCAAATTACGACGATAGCGAAACATCGCAATAAAACCTCAAAATGTCCGATTGCTTATAAATGATTCGGGAGTTCGAGTTTGTTTTTCATTCTTCATTACAAATTATGGAAGAAAAAGTGTTCATTGTAAGTGTTAATAGGAGAGAAAAATACTATTATGAATTTAAATAATTGTTTTTTTTTATTTCGCCTTCGGCTCGTGCTATTGTGGTACTCGTGCTGCTCATGCGACAACTTCACGCCGCAGCGTATAATGTTCGCTTTGCCTCACTCGTATCGCAATATACTATAATAACCTGTATGCCAAATATCAATCATTTCTTAATTAAACGACCTCATGGAGGAACTACCTTAGGCTCAGCTTTCGTAGGAAATGTCTGCAGCAGTGTCATATGCTCAAAAATGGGAATATCCATGCCAAGGTTCCCGATTTTTATGATAAATTATGGTAAATATCCTGAATAATGGAATTTTATTATTTTGAAACTGAAACTTCGGTACGAATGCAACTGAATTAAAGGGTCAGCACTAAATCCATTGAAATGGAGTTCATGCAGGGAGGTCGAAGCAGCAACTTGATTATTACGAGAACTGTGCTAATAATTTTATAAGTAAACTTTTAATGTTGCTGGATTCTCATGGTACAACAAAGAGATCGTTTTCCAACGATATAAATTCATTGCCACCAATGCTTGAATGCTCAACAAGCACTTTGTGCACAAACTTTTGTTCCTAGGACACTATTGTAAATTTTATAGAATAACGACTTTGAAAAAAGTTTCCTCTTTTATGACGCTTTAGCTTCGTGCACAAAAATCGCCACGTGGCCGCACGATCGATGAACCGGCGACGCAATAACCGCAGTAACGCTACGTACGCAGTAGTAACGTCTATAGCATATGGCTGATTCATTCAAATCGGATTGAAACTTTTTTTTACCAAATCAGAAATAAATTTTCCCACATTAAAACGTTTTAGAAAGAATTCTGGAAATAATATCCTTACCGAATTTGGGAAACACCTCTTCCGGAAAATAAATTCTACCGCATTCTAAAGAATAATTATCCATAATAACAAGCCCACCACATTCAAACTCTACCAAGCGAAAGTGCTCGCCATAATTGCTATTGAGAAACATCTCTATCGCAATATAAGTCTCCGAGAACAAGTTTACCGAATAACAAGTATCCGTGAAATAGCTCACAGAAATTACAACTCTACCGAAGAATACTCATCCAAAATATTGTGGAACGACGTTTTCTCGCCGGGAGAGATTATTTCTATTTCAAAGAAATATTTCCTGCATTTCAAACAGTAGTTTTCCACGAAACATAGTGTCCGGTAAACTTGTTCTCGGAGGCCTATAAAGTGTTTTAGAGTAGTGGTGCGCGTTTTCTTTCAGTAGAGCTATCACGCGATAGGTCAGTTATTTCCGGTGGAGATATTTTTTAACGTTTAGTAAGGTTATAAAATAGTAAGTAGGTACAATAGTAGGAGAGGTACCAACAGGGTTGCATTTTAGTAGCGTTATTCAGCCAGAAAGTTTCAACCGGTAGAGATGTGAATATGTCATCTTATCACATAAATCATTATGAACTTGACGTTCTGAACGTTCAAATAAACGGAAAATCGAATTACTCATTCTTTTCAAGAAGGCCCTTCAACACTTTGGAAAGAATTCTTCAAATATATTTCAATTTAAAAAATGATTGTTTATCAAGTATTTTCCCAGCTCTTCTAATTTATTGTTAAACAAATAAATTTGTCGACTTTTCGTTCAACTGAACATTCGAAACTTCAAGTACATCAACATTTATCATTAAAAATTTAACATAAATACTAAAAAAAAAAAAGAAATTACTCAACATTACCCTCGCAATATTAAACAAACAAATCTTATGAAACAATTTTTTGGGACAGCATAAAATAAATAAGAAATACACAAAAAAAATCGACAAATGTATCTCTTCAGCGGAACATTTAAAAATGCCGCCATAAATCAGTGAATTATTCTCAAAACTTCTTCCATTATTTAAAATAATTATTTAACAAATGCTCACAGGGGTTTTTTAAATTCCCCTCCAAGTAATACTTTTGTAGATTTCTCGTTCAATTGAACGTTCAAAAATTTTAAGTATATGAAAAAAGCGTGTTCTATTTCTGCGCTCTTCCGCTTGAAACAACGTGTCTCATCTCGAGGTTGTCATTTCGATTTTTCAAGTGAAAAAAAGTGTCGCAGTTTATGTTCGAGTACATCGCACACGGATGCGTATCGAGCGTACGAGTAACAAAGTATAATGGGGGTAGAGCGAGATAAAAAAGAGTTTACCCTCGTTCCCGTTGAGCGCTGGGGTAGTCGGATTATTCCTCGAACGGAGAAACTATATATAATAGCGAAGCACGTTGCCCACCCTTATACGTCGCACATAACCAAAATCACTGGTCAGACACAAGTGAAAAAATTCTCCGAGGACAGACGAAGAATTGCCCAACTATATCCACTGGCTTCGGTCACTGAAACTCGGCCTTTGGTACGATCACGAAACCGGAACGTGAGAAAAATAATGCGCGAAAACACAGATTTACGAATGCCGAATTTGTGCCGTTGTTCGTGGCTGTGGATTGTCGCAGTAAGAAGAGCGACGCGACACTAGCGGCTCTGTTACGTCTGCTACGCGCTTGTGCCCACGATAACGCCAGAGGCAGCAACGGCGGTTCATAGAAGATTGGGTGGGAGGCGAGGGCGGGACCAGGTGGGGAGAGGGGAAGGGATAGCTTATTATAACAGGCAGAGCTCACTGCGGTAGCTGTTTGTAAACGTCACCCCACGTTTATAACTGAAACGAAAATTCGTGTCAGTCAATAGAACGACCACGACGCGCCAATGACAACGATCGTTATAATTGAACTTTCTTTATTTGCTTTCGTATTTCTTCAGACGAATATATCTTCCGAGTGATCGACGGACGTCTTTTCCTTAATTATAATTCTCAATCATTCCACGTGTTTGCAGCGCCCTGTCATTTCATTTGATCGTGTTTGTTTGTTTTTTTTTTTTTTAATTTATAGGTAATTGCTGTTACGCATTAATATTTTATTTTTGCCCTGTGTTTTTATGCAAGTTTTGCCCCCCCCCCCCTGCACTGCATATTTCGTCTTTCGGTGTGCAACCAAAAAAAAACCCGAAAGGAATGCGTAGTGGGTTTTGAACAGAGCCAACGAACTATATCCACACACAGAGACCCACACTCACACACGCACACACACACACATATACACACTGTGCTTCGTAGATTTTAACGTGACTTTTGGTGTTTTTTCGAATATTTTTGTATTTTTGGACAAAGCTGGAACTGATGTTGAGGCTTTACCAAGGTACGACACAGGCATTGCGCTCGTCACACGGTGGCATATCGCACGGTTCTGATTCACGTATATCGTGCAACATTTTACATCTTTGCGAAGAAGAGAGAGCGTCGGCTTTTGGGTATGTTCGATATCGCTCGGTCGGCAGTTGAAAGTTGGTCGGTATGAAAGTTGGATGAAGGTTTTTTTATTAGAAAAGTACAAAAATATAACGCCTTAGGAAACATTGTCCCATCTGGCCGCCACTTGTTTAACCATAATATAAAATCTCTACCTTATCAACCATGGTGTAAAGCTTCCTCCTTATCAAGAGAAATAACAGTAATTGTCGAATACATGGAAGGTAACTTATTATTTTTTATTAAGAAAATACAAAAATATAAAGGCTTTGGATGACTTTGTCCCATCTGGCCGCCACTTGTTTAACCATAATATCTCTACCTTATCAACCATTGTATAAATCTTCTTGCTTATCAAGAGAAATAACAGTAGTTGTCGAATACTTAGAATGTAACTTAGTAATAACAATGAACACTGTCATATAATTAGTCGAAAACTTACAACTAAATACGGTTAAACAAAAGAGAAATTAAAAACAAGAACAAATATTCTTGTATAAAGTAATCGCCCCCTCTTAAGCGCACAACGATTCAAAACAGAAGAAAAACAAATACTCTAGTATGGATGGTAATCCAAATAAATATTCTAGAGTGGACGATGATCGCCCTCTCTAGACTAAAAAACAGTTATTTGGAAAAAGAAAAACAAAAGCAAACATATTTGTGTAGAGGGTAATCCTCACCTCTTAAACTAAACCGATAAGTTCTGGTTTTTTAACGTGCCACGCCATCTGGTGCTAGAGACCATTTACATTTGATTCGAAATAATTTTGAATTGTGCATAAAACTCCCTTCTATCGACCGCTGGAAAGTATTTGTTGACATCTACCTTATCGACCCATGAAACATTTCAATCTTTAGCGCTTTTGAAGCGAGAAAGTTAAGTCTGTGCTGACTGCAGTCGGTCTTTGTGCTCTATGATCCCAAATAGCCTGTTAGTCACTGAGACATGCGATTTTTACTTCACCGACGGCAGGTGCGACAGTCATGCGACACTGGAATTCGAATCGGAGATCGGAAAAGGTATTGATATCATCTTCTTTATACAATAGATGGATTTCTTAAGGGCGAGTCATTCCAACTTCCGGGTAAGCGTTAACCACCGGGTATCCTGTATATAAGTCATAGGATACCCGGCGGATAATGCTTACCCAGAGGTTGGAACAACCCGCCCTAAGGGATAATGCCCAAAAACGTCAAAAGCATTTTGGGCAGACTTGATCAAGTTTCGCAAAACATCGAAAAACCGATATTTGAAGGGGACACAATTGCGGTTCCCTTTGTTTGCATGTAGATGTTTATTGAGAATAATTGGACCACGTGTTGACCTAGCAGATAGTGCAAGCTTCATCCCGATATCTAATTTTTAGACGGCGCTAAGGAATCATTTTGCTTGAAACGCTCAGAAAAAGTCTATTTTTACGAATTTTATTTGAGGTTGTCATTATATATATTGATATAAAAATTATTAACGTTAAATACACCGATAGGCTTTGATAAATCTACTGAAACCGTCCATCCTAGAAATAATTCTAGCAGCGCAAACAATATTAAATCGCAAAGTGGACGATGACGGCGACGGAACATTAACCGTCGTATGCGTTATTATAGGCATATAAAAATGCAAATTTTACTCACTGATTTTGTCGCGCCGATGACTGACATGACATGTCGTATTTAAGTGCACTAACCGTCAAATTTTTCCGAGACCCGGGGGCGAACTTACGCACGATTCTCGTTTCACAGACCCACGATAAAGACCCACCCAATAAAATGACGACAATACTTACAAGTTTGTGATAAAATATCCTAACATCAGTTTGTTATTAGAGGATTGGAGATATTAACTTAAGCCCAATTTCCGCGACTTGATTAAGAAACTGGTAAACTTATGAAAAACTAAATTTGACGCGGGTTACCAGAGCTCAAGTCGGATATTTGCACCCGGTAGGATCCGATAGATGCTAATTTGATCTATTTTCCATTTGGTACTTTTATAAAGTCATGAGTAGGATGAAGTATCGTACTTGATTATAAAATCATGGAAATCAATTGTCAATACCCTTCGACTATGGTACGCGTTTTTATTGAAGTTCTGAAGTGAACTAGAAGTATAGGTTATGGCCTATTTTGGACGAGTTCTGCCGATAAAATTCTAAAGTGAACTAGAAGTATCGGGCATGCCCCATTTTGGACGAGTTCTGCCTATAATTTTCTAACAACATTAAGAAACAATAAAATCCAGAACAGCTTCTAAAATATTATTCTTAAGTAACTAGAGACTGATTACAGCTTAGGTGTTGATACGAACATTTGTGCAGAAGCAATGCTGTATAGAATTCAATGTTACCGAATGATTCAAACGTATGTGTGCTTACGCGAGATCAAACACATGGAATTGCATCTTTTTTTTCTTTTTCTTCTGCATTTCTCCACACACATGTGATGCAAGGCCCTCTCATGCCTCTCTACCCCTCTGTCTTTTACTCGACAGCCATATCTCTGTCCGCGCCTCCCTACAAAGGCGGTTTCTCTCTTTGCCACAATGAACGAAACGATACGACGAACCTATCGACGAACCAGCAGTAGAGCGATCGCTTTCTTCCAGCGCGGACTTTGAAGCATTCACGGTTTACATAGAGTTGTAACTATATGCATAAACATATATGTTCATATGTAAATAAATATTATACGGCCGAATAAAAAATTGTCGTGGGTGAACTTTCGTTCGTTATAACTCTACTCAGACGAGAGTTTCTTAATCAGACTGTGAAAATCATTCTCTCGAGTTTCATGAAACGATCACAGATCGTTAACTGGACACGTGTCCATCCGTCCTTCTTGGCGAATAGCATGCGTCAGCCAATCAAATACGAGCTAGTGATGTATAATTGTGCGTTAGATGCACATCGCAACAGGTGTCCTATAATTTAGCAGGACGCCATTACTCGTTACTTTCGTAATAGCAAACTGATGCATAATTACGTATGTAAATTATAATCGGAAGAGCGTTTCTTATGATTCATTGGTGCCTTCAAAGAAGGACATCTTGAGGACAAACTTGCGCAAAAAAGAAATCTAAAGCTCTATTAAACTTGGTAAGAGTTCAACGTCCTTTGCGCGTGGAATTAAGACGATACATGAACGTCTGGTAAATGTAAAACTCAACCAGTTATTTCTTTACCAGAAATACATCCCGACTTCAATAGTAATCAATACCATACCATACATCTCTACCGGAAAATATATTTGTCGAGTGAAAACATTTTTTTATATCCCTGCCGTGAAGCCACCCAGAATTAATTTCTATCAAAGAATGAGACTACGAAACATCACAGCCCTAACTTACAGTGAGAAAAAGACCGTACGATGAAATGTTAGGGAAGATGCCAGTAACTTTGCCATTTGCCAATGTTACCGTTGAGTTTCCTTGCTGCAGGGATATTTTTCTGCTAGAGAAATAACTGGAGAAGCTGTATGTGCCCCACTGTCTTGCATCCCTTACCATTTATAACCAGCCTAAGGCTGCTTCCAGTAAAGTTTTAGACCGTTAACCTTTGCTTTTCTTTGCACATACAGTCATTACTTTATTAGAGAAATACATTTGAAAAGTTGATACCGGCACCAACTTTCCGTGATTCCCTGGTATTGGTCGGACAATTACAGCTCGCATCGCATTATCGATTGAAGACTACATCTGTCGATCGTTTACCGATCGTGGCCTGATTAGAAAGTTTGATTATTTATATTTAAATGGTCTGCACCACAAAATAGAGAGAGCAACCACAAACTATGGTCTTTACTGCGACCAAAATAACCATTTATAGTGAAGCATGTGACAAAACATCATGGAATGAGTCCCGAGAGCCCATTAGCCCGTTTGATAGATCCATCGAGATCGTTAGAAACTTGCTGAGATACAGAAAAATTTCTGCAAGTGTCTTGGACGATTTAAGTCGAGCACGATGGCGCCATCTGCGTCGATACTTAATGGCGCACAAAACTCGATCGGATATGACAGTAGTCGTTAAGAGGGGATCCGAATTCTCGTTGAGTTTTCGTTTCGTCACATTACGGGACAGTCCAAGATCAGAAACGAAGAGAGGCCGTTGATCTATCGCTGATGAAAATGTTGCACGACGACCGCATATCAACAGTAAACTCTGTTTCTTTCTCTCTGTGACACACACACACACAAACACATGTACTCTTCGTTTCGATCAGCGCGACACTTGCTACCAGACACGAGATGTATACGGTTTTTTCCTCTTTAATGGACCGTTGTTTGTACTGATATCAGCATCAGTTTCATCAGTCCGTTGTATACTCGGGCAGTTTCTGCTTATTTGTTTTTTCTTAATGAAGTTGAGTGATTTTCTTGGCCATCATAGTCCCAAAATTCATAATCCCCAATTTATACTCATTCTTCAGATATTTCGACATCGCATATTTCCCACGCAGCACAAAAGTCAGAAATACTTCCTCGCGAACTCTTTGTTAAGACTACTTCTAGAGCAACATGTATGATATCTCGCAGACGTTAGTCCAGAGAAGTCTGAAATAAGAATTACTTAAGATGAATGTAAAAAGGTCAACATAACCTCAAAATTTTTGTAACGCATTTTTCTCGGAGATGGCTTGATGAAATGAAAAAAGATTAGTGGAGTCGCCCGCGTAATAAATGTGTACAGGTAGCCCCACTATATTCTTTTTTTATTCCATCAAGCCATCTCCGAGAAAAATGTGTTCAAAGTTTTAGCTCTATCTCCCTCGCACTCACGAGAGTGGAAAGGCGGGGGAGAGGGTCTACCCTCCCCTTAAGAGATCTTCGGAATGAATATTAAAAAGTTATTAGAAATCGCGTATCCAGATGAACTACGTAATAATCTTTGTTCGGATACATATCGGAACCGTTTAAATTCTGGGATTTCACCACTGATATATCATATAAGTAAAGAGAATTCATAAGTAGTCGGTAGCGTAATAGGTAGCGTGCAGGGTTGCAAAAATTTTAATGAAAAAGTAATGCATTAACCATTACTTTTTTAATGGCTAATGAAAATAATTTAACCATTAATCATTAAAATGCAAATGCATTACAAAAAGTAATGCATTACTCGCAACCCTGGTAGCCGGTTAGGATCGTAAGTAGGATAGATAGGCAGGTCGCAGGTTCGAATCCCCGTGGAGGCAGATGAAATTGAAATGATGAATTGAGTTTTTTTTCTAATTTTTTTTTTTTAATACTGTCGGTCCAGTAACTATGTAAATAAATAAAAATACGTATTAAAAAATTTTGCAAACGATAGAAATGAGAAAAAAAATCATTTTTAATAATTTTAAAGAAACCCTCCAAAAGTTATCTTCAAGACAACTCTTCACAGATATCAAAATCATTCCTCAAAGTGGCGCATTCGGCTACTTTCTGAACTCATTAAGATGTCTTTCGGAAAATGTATTCGGATGTCCACATCTTACATAAGAAATCTACAGCGATTCTTTCAGACGTCATATTGCTGTGTGGGTTGTTATCTACTCTTTTTGCTCTCACACATTCTACCTGGTGCTGACAAAAATATTCGCACTACAAATGTTTTATACTTATTATTCTTGATATTATAAATGTCGTTATTATTATTATTATTATTATTATTATTATTATTATTATTATTATTCCTAGTGGAAAGCCGTGAAACTTGGGTTTGATATTTGACCTCCCGACCAAAACATTGCCAAAAATCATTTTATTACAAATTTTTGTGCAGAAATTGCTCGGAAAGCAATATTCCCTTTTACAGAATAAGGTTTTTCAAATGACACACGCAATAATATACGAGTTACCTCAGTGATCTCGAAATAAGCAGAAGAAATCGCAATCTATATGCTTTTGAATAAGTTATAAATATTCTTCAGTGTTTACGAAGAGCGATCTAAATAAAGCTGTGAGTTAACAGTGTTTTGTTAGATATACTACGCTAGAAGCGCAAAATAGAAATCTCGTAGTTTCTCTTATAGCCGACGATCGGCGAAGGAGGAGAAAAAACGGGAAACAAGCGTAATAAACGTGCAAGACATGCAAAAGAATTAAGCAATATGATAATAATGATTATAATAATAATAATCTCAAGGACTATAAGGCTGGAATAATCTCTATCGCCGGAAAGAATAAGGCATATTCAAATAAATGACTTCTAATTTGATTCTAGCCATCTGTCTTTCAAAATTGATGCTTCTGAAGATAAATATCCTTAGAACTATTTCACGAAATATATAGCAAAAACTAGGTACTGTTGTTTTTGTTATTTGCTTTTATTCATCAACATTTTTAAAAATATTTCGAAATTTTCGTAAGACCGTAAAAAGATTTTTAATCTTTTTCGTTCGAATATTTTACCAGGGTGGGCTTCTATTTTCATAATCTCAAGAAGCGCGATGAGATTAGGCAATCTCGGTTGCCGATAACGATACGACAATCACCTCGATCACCAGTTTTTTGATCGTTCTCAGTTTTGGGGAATCCACTAGATGTGACTCACACGAAAGCCGAACAGAATAGAAATACATCGAGATGTGTTAAATATTGTTATTTCATTAATTAATAATATGATCCTCAATGTCCAAATTTAAACTCTATTTCCGGTCTGTGACGGGTGTGCACGATGACAAATAAAGTGCGTTAGTGATTTGTCAGAAACTAATGGTGTACATAGTTCAGATCGTCACAATTATATACAGTTTTGTATTGGATGATGGAGTGTGACGAGGTTCAAGAATCAACGGCTAACAAAGACAGCGTTATCGTGAAAAGTACTTCCGGATCTTCAAACTCTGGTAAGTGTGATGAAAATTCTTATATAAAACAATTGATCTGTGGGTGATGTTAAATATTGACTGAACAGCCATATGGATCGCTGCAAACTTCCAAATTCACTCTGAACCGTAAAAAAACCAAGCAAAAACATCAGAATCCACAATTGTCAGCCAGGGTTAGTTGTTTCGTTTTGGGGCAAAATCAATCGTGTCTGAGAAAATTGAATTAGAGTTTTTGTTACAAACTGAATCTGTTTTGAATGATCTTATAGATTTTTAATGATGTTTCTACTGCATAACGACTCTACCAGAATTCAGTTTTCCGAAAAACTTACAACATTGTAAAAATATACCACACTGTTAGAATTATTTGTAAATTTACTATGCAGAGGCATATTAAATTTACAAAACTTGGTATATTAAATCGAAATTAATGCGCCAACATTGTAAAATTAATAGTGGTATGTTACAAGTAATATATTTGTATTGATATCAATATATCGACGTATGATTTTTGAAAATATTTAGCGTAATTCTACCATTTTTCAGGTAAAATTACTACACTGGTGTATTAATTCAATCAGTAGTACACCCGATTTAGAATTTTAATATACCGCATGAAATATCCATGCACAAAAAATGAAACTACTATACAAGCTTCATAAAATTGTAAAAAAAATCCATTCGCAAGGTCTCGTAAATTTGTATGACCAGTGTCTGAAAAATATTGCAGAAATTATTTGTGAATTTACTATACGAATTAATATTGAATTTACAAATCTACATTAAAATTAATATACTTATATTGATACTAATACATCGTCGTAGGATTTATACAATTTCTGACCGTAATTCCCCATTCTATGACTTAAAATTAATACACCGGTGTATTAATTCAATAAGTACTACACACATTTGGAATTTTAATACACTTTCTTGAATATCCATGCTTAAAAATGAAAATTAATATGCAGGTTTTGTGAAATTGTATGAAAAATACAATCGCAAAGTCTCGTAAATTTATATAACCGGTATCTGAAAAATGCAATGCATATGCTACTTTTATTACTTGTATATCGGTAACTGAAAAATGCACAGCAGTATGAAGAATATACTATTTCCGATTTGGAACTAATACATGAGCATTGGAATATTCCGAGTTTTCCAATTTACTTTATGATCTACCATCGTCTTATTCAACTTTGCAACTAAAATTTACTACTCTTGGGTGTTAATTCGATGAATAGTAGACAAATTTGGAATTAAAATTTGGATACACTGCTATTAAATCTAATACTCTTGTAGTGTTTTCAAAAGAGTCTTCAAGAATATTGAAAAAATATTCCATTTTTTTTAGTGTATTTAAATTTCACAGCTACCTGTGCCCGATTTTTCAAAGGGGGTCTATGCAAATAAACTTCCTATACCGGTATATTAATTTTCAAATAAAAAATGTTCACAGTGCAGAATACCTTTCAGATTTTAATCGAAATACCGTTAAGTAATCACGGGCTTTTTGCAATTTCGACACAACGATGAACAAATATAAGATTATTGTCTTTAAAAATAATAATTTCTGTATTTCTTCACCAATACGTTCTGTACAAAATAAATATTGAATGCTATCTGCCGATAACTTATCAGCAGAGAATATGAATGGGCTCTTAGTCTGTTTTACCTGAAAGTAGAAAACTCTGTAGTGTCAACTCGCACATAGCGTTAGAGTGGACGCTCCCACAATTTAACCTCCCATAATTTGACCGCTCCCATAATTTGACGCCTTACCATGGCAACGAGTTCCCACAATTTGACAACCCCTATCGGGGTTTCGCCCCTCTCTACTCGGTTCCCGTCGATTTTTTACGATTTTCAAACTTCTCCATTGCCAAAAATTAAGATATCCTGACGAATTTGACAGCATTCTCTAGGTTATCGCACGCTATACATATTCCGAAAAAAATCCTTGATCAGTTAAAGGGAACCAGAGATAAGAGCTTTGGAAATTCAAAAAGTTGATAAAAAGTGACTAAAATGCCTTGCAACATTTTTAAGCATGATCCATCAGGCATTTTACCCTCCCATATGGAATATTGATAAATGGTTCAAACGATTCAAATTTGACAGCGATATGCTTAAAATTGAATCATGATGCTATTCAGATCATGTCAGCAGCGGTATGATGCGTGTAGGAAAAAATCATAGGGAATCCCCTCACGAATTTATCAGCCACTTGTTTGTAATAAAATACAAATTCTCTTAAGAGTTCAATGAAATTCTTTTAGGATCTTCCTAAGTAATCTTAGATTTTAATCTCGAGTATTCTAACACGCTGTTAGTTTATACAAATAAAATATATGGTAGTTTACGTAGTGGCCTATAATGCCCCAGTCGCGGTAGTTTAATGACACAGTCTTACCCTCGCCAATTGAATACATAACGCACTTTCACATCATTCGTTACAAAAAACAGATCCTTCAAAAAAATGACACTATAACAGAACACGCGTGTTTCGAATGGCCCTTTTTTTATTACATTGAGAAAAAAAATCCTTGAAACAACTAAATCGGTTTAGTTGATATATAAGTCGATTGATTGAACTAAAATTTGCTTACACTAGATGAGGATTAGTTCGTTCATGGCAATCATTGATATTTTTCTAATATGAATCAACTAAATCGGTAAAATCAAATTTTTTGTGCAGAGGATTGAAAATATTTGTTTGTTTCTATTTGATTCAAATATATTTTCATTATGTATTTGTTTGAATTCGAAGTACCAAAGTATCTAAACAATTTTGTTGGAAATAACAAATATTTTTTGTATCAAATCGGATTGAAATATTTAAAAAAACTAAATTTTTGTTGAAATCAATACGCATATACTTTAGTCAATATTATTTTTTAAAGTAACAAATAATTTGGATAGAGGGATTCTTTTTTTTATGTGACTCAACTAAACTGCATAGATTGCGTACTATAGATCAATTGGTGATGCCTATGAAAATCATTTAACAATTTGATTTGGTCGATACAACTATTATGATTTTGTTATCCATAAGGTCAAAATCAGTTGCTTTTCATACTACATTTACACTGAGAAAAGTAAATAGTCAAATCAAATAGATAAATTCAGTCAACTCCGAATTGGTTGACTCCGTTACTCAACCCTGGTATAGTCTGAGTAACGGAATATTTATTAGTGTTAAGAAAATAAGTGATTCGGTATACTAATATAAACAGTTGACTTCATACAGTTGATTTAAGTTATTATGCATTGTCGGAACTGGATAAAAATGGTGACCTGACTGATTTATATTTGAAACAACTAAAGTGGATATGTTGTGATAACTGAATGACATTTTTTGTTACATTCTAATTCTGCCTCGCTTCAATCCACGTAAATAGTTCAGAGAACTGAATAATCTATTGGATAACCTATACAATGGGTTCGTTTTTCTTAAGTTGATTCTACTGAACCATTGTTAGATGAACGATAAATCTGCATCAACCTAGCTCTCTTATTTAGTTCATCAAATCATCGGTTACATTCAAATTTCTCAAGTTGTCATGTACTGTCGGAACTGGATGAAAATGGTGGCCTGACGGATTTATTGTTGAAACAACTAAAGTTGATAGGTCATGATAATTGACTGCCATTTTTTGTTACAATCCAATTCTGCATCACTTCAATCCACATAAATAGTTCTGAAAACTGAATAATCTATTGGATAGCCTATACAACGGGTTCGTTTTTCTAAAGTTGATTTAACTGAACCATTGTTAAATGAACGATAAATGTGCTTGAACCTACCACTCATATTTAGTTCATCAAATCATCGGTTACATTCAAGTTTCTCAACAATCGTAACAAGTTCATCCGTTAAATTCAATAAAGTTTTTATTGTACGGATAATATCAGAGGTTAAGTGAACGAGGAAAAAGTTTGCACTGTCACTCACATTTGCTTGGGCCCAATCGAACCGTATATTCGTCGAACTTAAAACACAGGTTTCACACTGAGAAATAAATTAATGCTTGCATAAACTAAATTGGCGGACAAATACGTTCAAACGAATATTTAGTTGGTACAATTCAACCTTTTTTGCCTGAATAATATTTTGGTCAATCGAAGCGCAGAATTATTCGAGAAACTAATAATTTAGTTAGGCCAAATAAATGTTTATCTGAACGTATTTGACCGCCGATTTAGTTCATTCGAACATTTTTTTCTCAGTGCACCTTTAGTACCAGATTATCGATCAGAATCATTTCCATTAGACTATTTCTGTTATAACATAGAACTTTCTAATACTTAAGGCCGAGATGCTGTGGCGTCTCTTGATATGTCACATATCAATTACCTATGTTTTATTCCTCCCGAGTATTTATTAACAAACAATAAAAATCGTAAAATTGCGTGCACTGGGCTATTCTAAGATCCTATCTTATGTATTTTTTGTAGGTACGATTGGAATTAGCGAGCAGTGTGTTCGCCTGAAAAAAGGTATTCATAACCAAAATAAATTTTCCCTTGCCGGAAAAAATTCGAATCTTCATAACCCCTAACTTTTTTCAGGTGCATAATAGTAGTCGATAGCGTAATAGGTAACGTGTTAGGTAGTTAGGTACGATAGGTATGATGGTAGGTAGGGTCGAGGGTTCGAATCCCGGTCGGACAGAGAAATTAGATCGGAGAATTGGCGCAGATTTTTCTTTTTTTCCTATTTATCTCTTTTTGGCGCCGGTAAACTATGCATATTAATTAAATCATTTTGCAAGGGCTATATATTTTTAATAACATGTTTAGCAACAATTAATTAACACGCATTTTATTGAGTCAATCATTTTTCCCGTTGATTGGACTAATTACCTGTTAGATACAACTCTATTTCAGTTAATACAAAATAGCATTCTATTGAACCAACAATTTTATGTATTGGTTAGACTAAGTACCGATTAGATGCGACTCGATTTCAGTCGACGCAAAAAAGCATTTCATTAAACCAACAATTCTATTCATTGGTTGGACTAATTGTGGAATATGAATGGTACGGTGTGTCGAAAAAATAATGATATGAACTAAATAAATGGACTAAACAAATAAATAAATAAATAAATCGGACTAAATTGTACCTGTAAATTGATCAAATAATTTTGTTCACCTCATATCTTATGGTTAACCAAATCCATTTGTTGAAGTAATTATAGTTTCATTATTTCAAACAAATTAATATTGAATCAACTAATTTTTTTTCAACTAAATGGATTTAGTTGTTTTAACGAAACTGTTTTCTCAGTGTAGAATCACTGCAATGAAAACAAAATTTAAAGAACTCAATATATAGTTGAAACAACAAATTTTTCCCGTCGAACAAATATATTTTAGTTGATTATACTAAAATATGTGTTGCAACCACAAACAATTGTCTTTTGAATTGTATAAATAGTTCGATAAGCCGTACGTAAAACTTGGTTGACATAAACTTTTTGTGTATCAAACATATATTTTGTCGTTTATATTTTATTTTTACAGAAAGACTACAGATATTTGGTTAACAGAGACAAAACGTTGGTCAAGAATCATTTTTGTTACGGATATGTTAACAGTGACGTACTCGATACAACTGAATTTTTATTCATTGTTATATACGAGTTCTTGTTTATTTTCTTCATTTTTTGTTCGAATAGTATATATTATTTTGTGAATTTTATTTTAGGTGTTCTGCTATAACAAATTACATATTCGTTGAAGATATAATTATTTTTAGACTGACAAAATATTACGTTCAAAGTCTTCCGATATTTTAATGCAATCCTCAATTTTGTTGATCGAAACACGATTTATTTTTTTCATTATCAAAATATGTTGTTGAATTTTAAAATATTTTGTCGTGTGTATGCGACTAAAGAGTTTGGTAGCATCAAACGATTTTCAAGCTTTTTAACCAAAATTTGTTCTCAGTGTATATCTTTTTCGGTCTTTAACTATAAGCTGCTATTGTTACAGTACACGATCAGATAACTTTACTTGACGATACCGGAGACGATCACATAACTTAACTTTCCCCTCTTTCTCCCACTTACGTGTCTAAGCACATGCGCACTGCATGTTGTCAATACGCATGCTCACAGATGTTTCGCGGTCGGTCGAAGGTTGGAAGTGGGGAGAAACGGTCGTAGGGGGAGTCAAGATATGCGAATGTGTTGCCATAGTAACGAGTTAAGTTATGCGGTCGGTTAAGTTATGCGGAGTCAAGTTATCTGATCGTTTACTGTATAGCATTTAATATTTTATTTGGTTTACATCGTTTTTTTTAATTAGCGGGCAAATCCAGCGATTTCCACTACTCTACTTTTTTTTTTCTTCAACTTCACACTCATCCTTACATTTACACACATAAATCTTGGGTTTATGTTGCTATTATTTCTTGATTCTATATATTGCATAAAATCCTCTCTTGTGTCCAGTAGCTTAAACTTCTCGATTTTCCTGATATTTCCTTCATTGAAAAGATTTTGCGCTAGCTCATTTGGATGGCTCACGAGTCTTTGCTCATAACTCGTGCTTAGTTTAACTGTGGTCTTCACTGTGTCAATTCCAAGATCCTTATGAAGGTTGGCATTTGCGATGTACCAAGGAGCATTAGCGATTATTCTGAGGGCTTTAGATTGAAATATCTGCAGGATTTCAATCTTGTTAGAATTGCTTGTAGTACCCCACAATTGTGCACCATATGCCCAAATCGGCATCAAAACTGCTTTGTGAACCCCAATTTTGTTCCAGAGCGCCAGCTTCGATAGCCCTCCGAGGAGCCAATAAGGCCCGGATTTACCATGTCGGGAGCTTGGATTTTTCGAGGCCCTAAATGAGTAGTCAATTTAATGCAACCAATCTAAAGACGACCATATCGGGGGCCCCTAAATACGCAGGGCCCAGGGCTGTAGCCCCCCCCCCCTAAATTCAGGCCTGGAGCCAATTCATTTTTCTCATGCTCGTATCCTGCAGTTTCTTCCTTTTCTTTCGAATGTGACTAGCCCATGTGAGTCTTCTGTCGAATTGCATACCTATATATTTTACCTCACTCACTCTTGGAAGGGGATGATCTAATCGCCAAAAATCGCGACGGAATTTTTGTTTCAACGATTTTTTTAATTGTAAAAAACGCTAGCGTCTTCGATATTCAATTTAAACGAAAAGAAAACAAGAATCAACTGTGTTGCATATTTTACCTCTGCCGCCTTCCGGCTCAGCTTGCTGCATAAAAATATATGGGGCATTCCAAGTGAAAACGTGGGGTCATTTCCCTCGGGTCATCAGATCCTTGCATAACTTTTTTTTCGCTTTGATTCCACTTTAAAAACAGCCCAATTTTTAAAAAGATTTTTCTGGCCAATCCTTCAGGTGGCGCGACGATCATTTTTGTGTAAAAAAGGGATAACTGAAAAAACACCATTTTTTAAATTCTCCAATTTTTTTCACAGATTCTGGAGCAGAAATAAGTAATTTCTAGCATGATTAGAAAGTGGGCCACGGCTGCCTCATATTTTTTTTAAAATTTTCTTTTTTTAGTTTCTAAAATAAAATTAAAAAAATGAATTCCTAATACCTCCTACGTAAGTAAAAAAATAAAATAAAAATATAACATATCTTAGCAAATTTTGATATTTTGCATATTTTTCCAAATAAATGAGAAAAATCTTTGGTTTTCAATAAAATACTTCAATAAAAAGGGATTACTGATAAAAATACCAATTTTAAAATTCTTCAATTTTTTCTACAGATTCTGGATCATAAATAAGTAATATCTATCATGATTAGAAAGTGGGATGCGGCTGCCTCATATTTTTTTTAATAATTAACTTTTTTCAGTTTTTAAAATAAAATAAAAAAATTGATTCCTAATACGTCTTACATGAGTAAAAAAATAAAATAAAAATAAAACATGTCTTGGAAAATTTTGATATTTTGCATATTTTACAAAATAAATGACAAAAATCTTTTTTTTCAATGAAATATTTTTCTCATTTATTTTGTAAAATATGCAAAATATCAAAATTTGCCAAGATATGTTTTATTTTTATTTTATTTTTTTTACTCATGTAAGAGGTATTAGGATATAATTTTTTTTATTTTATTTTAGAAACTGAAAAAAAAAATTATAAAAAAAAATATGAGGCAGCGACGGCCCACTTTCTAATCATGCTAGAAATTACTTATTTTTGATCCAGAATCTGTGAAAAAAATTGGAGAATTTTAAAAATGGTGTTTTTTCAGTTATGCCCTTTTTACACAAAAATGATCGTCGCGCCACCTGAAGGAGTAGCCAGAAAAATCTTTAAAAAAATTAGGTTGATTTTGAAGTGGAATCAATGCGAAAAAAAAAGTTATGCAAGGATCTGATGACCCGAGGGAAATGACCCCACGTTTTCAATTGGAATGCCCCATATGTAAACTCCACGATAAAATTACGCCAAGATTGTCCGTATTTTCTGCGGAGACAAAAAAGTAAGTAGGAAGCTTAGTAGGTAGCGATAAAACTGCCGGTTATCCGGATAACCCGTGGACCTCGCATTCTGTTGGTTAATAAAAAAAAAAAAATGATTGCGTGTCATTGTTCCATTGATCTAGCGTATTAATAGTGAAGTCAGCACGTGTCTGCAACATAAAATAGAAGCTTTATCCTTCTTTCGCCACTAATACAGACACCAATTATAATTTCTAACAACATCAACAAACATTATGGCTATCAAGCCAATGTGTTGTTGAGCGGTTTACTCTGTTACTCATTGAATTTTCCATGTTGATAATTATCTGAGTGTGCAAACATCGCATTCTACATTGGAAAGTGCAATTGTTTCGAATCTCAAAGTAGCGAAGATTGGACGAAAAACAAACGAACCTTCCGGCAGTGCCATAATTCATTATAGTCATCGAACATTCATATGTTATCCCGTAGAGATAGGCGAACTAGCGACCTACTGATAAGGATTTTTATACAAGAATCACATGGCAGCTAAGCTGTCCAAGATAATTATGCAACGAAAGATAGTTCTTGGTAGCATTTGAAAATAATGATTAGTCAATTTATGGATCGACCATAAGATCGAGCTAATCTAACTCCAATGACGATTAAGATGAATTTTTAACACTGACTCATTAAATGATTTTCAATCGGTTAAGAGTCCTCAATATTTGTAGGAACGGTAGAACTTATTTCTAGTTTGACTTCTATTGATTTTCCCTGATTATTATGATTATGATTAGCGCTTAAAAGGAGGCTAAATACCTTTTTTATTCAATCCCTACATTATCGACGTATCATCGTCGTCCAGTCTTTCTCCGACAACCGTGGATGAAAATTAATTACATTTTGACAATTAAGAGGGGGATAAATTAATTAACAATTAATTGTCAATTGAGAGGCTAAAATGCGTTACAGCTAATGCCAACGAACTCATTCGAGCCCCCTAAATATTATAGGTTACTCGTCAGAATCCATGGTGCTGCCCTCACTCGCACGTCTGTAAACTACATTTCGCCATTTCGTTTTTCAATAAAACTACAATTTATCGATATTTATCTCTTGATGCGCCATCCAAACTTACGGCGTGTCATTTTGATAAAATGATGTCGAAAACGTCTCGATATTTGTATCGTGGCGTTCTTCATGGAGCCTCGCTCTTGGTTTACCCAAAATGCAGTAAAAGTTTAATAATTTAAGTTTTTCAATTACAGTTTCTTGGTGGTAAATGAATCTGTAATTTTTTGTTTTGTTTTTCGAAAATTTTTTAGTGAGACTCCATTCCTGCCATTGTTCCGATGATGTTGTTAAAATTTTATTCAATTCCATCCATTTGTATAAGAGCAAGTTTGGATGGCAATTTCAAGGTGTTAGTGTCGGTATTTAGCCTCCTCTTAAGCCTCATTTCTATCCTAAACCTAAACCCAACCTCTCGGGGGTAATTTTTATTTTACGAATTTAGATATTCAATATCATTTGAAGTTGATATCACCGATGCTTAAGCATGCCATACATGCCAAATGTTGCTGAATTTTTTCAGATTTTTATTGTATCAAATTGATATTGTATTAGTGAAAAAATGGGCAATGTTTAAAAATGTTTTTTCGCAGACTTAACTCATTATTAAAGGATCACGTAATGGTCAAGTTATTAAGTATATATTCTACTTGTTTCATAGCAATGTTATTGAAAAATCTTGAAAATTAACAAAGATATCAATATTATCTTAACGACAAAAACATGTCCTCTGCATTGTGGCATTGATATTTTCGTGAAGGGTTGTCTGAAAATTAAAAAAAAAACAATATCTATATGAATGCAGCAAATTGAAGGTGCTTTTTTCATTCAAACAGGTTTTAAAAACACTAATTATTACAATATTTGAAATCGGCAACGTACAGACTTGGCCACTGCGATTACAGGTATAAAAAATTTTAAAAAAAATCGGCTCATAAGTTTTCGAGTATTCTGGAACAAGGTTGAAAAAATTCATTTTTAAAACAAAACATATTTCATATTAAGGGTAACCGGTCGGGCTGCCTGCTCTCACTGAAGTGGCTGTAATTCAGTCGATTTTGTGAATTTCAACTTAAAATTTAAGCGAGTTTTTAGAATTATATACTTAAAAAAAATGGGCAACAAAATTTTTTTATGGGGGCTCTTCCTCTTCACCTAAACTAGAAAATATGGTAACCACGACTATAAAAAATTATAACTTCATCTAAATAAATTATTGTTGGATAATTGGGTTTACGTTAGTATTAGCTGCTTAGATAATTAATTCCTGTTGTAAATTTTTATAGGTGAAGTTGTGAGACTTTTAGTTGAGTTAATTATAAGCAGCGGTTCCTCAAAGTACTTTAATTATAGTTAATAATCTCTTTGAGCCTATCCTTTTTCTGTGACGCTGTGAAATTGCACTTTTGAATTTTTCGACACCCACAGTCTTTTTTAATGGTCACTACGATCTTGATGACTATAATATTAGCATTAACCGCACTCGATCGCTAAGCGGTTTCAGTCGACTCCATGGCCCGAGTGCTTTTGCACTTCTCGAGCCTTAAGACCTCGAGGAGAAAAAAAAAGTGTTCAAAACCGTGCTACTCTCCCGATGTATATGCAAAACGATTCCTCTTATTGGGTATTCACAATGAGGAAGGAATTCTTTTAACGCAAGAGCCTACGAAGACTTACGTGTTCGCCCAATCCTATATTTCTTTTTCACCGCATCGACGCAAAAAGAGTTTCTTTTCCGTTACCGCCTATCCACAGTGCGGTTTATATTATTTTGTAACGTTATTACTGTAAATGTCAGAGAAAAAAAACCGAATCAACTGTTCCCTCGCATATTTATTATTTCTATGTGTTTTTGTCCTTTTGCAAACCAATTCGTTCGTCTCTGAAACTTGAATGTGCGAATGCTTCAAAACATCGTTGACTGGAATCGTCAATAACTTCTTCGCTCTATCCCGATAGTCCGTTTCTCGAAGAAAATAATAAATACAAACCCGGAGTATTTTGTTCTGTTACGTTGAATCGAATATTTTATTTCGTCTGCGTTTATTCTTAAAAAATTTGGTCACTTTGGTCACAGTCATACCGTATAGACGGGTATTATTTTAGTTTGACCGTCCTGTTAGTGTGCAACGTGTATTTATACACGTACGATTGAAATGCAAAAAGATTCCATTGTATACAAGATGCAACAATATAGATATATTTATATACGTGTCTGTATGTATACCAGGGTGGTCCTTATTTAGGCTATGTTGTTTTTTCTTTTGACGATAGTGCTCAATCGGTTTTAAATAAATAAATAGAAACTCATACCAAATTTCAGCTCGATATCTCAATTTTAACCTGGCCCCCACGGCAGTCAAAGTTTTAAAGGGGAAATACGTGTATTTTATACGGTCAATGATTTTAACATTTTTTCAACTTAGTTAATATTGATTTAAAAATTTGAAACTTGGCACATATATTGCTCATAGTATAAGGTAAATTTGTAGTATTTTATCAGATTTTTCATCCTCGATTTTCGACATATCCTCCCGCTAAAAAGTTTGGACACATTTGTCGAATTTCGTACCACACTAAAAGTTTGATTGCGAAGTCAATAATGAAGATAGCTACATTTTCCAAGCGACGTTTGAAAGAGGACATATTAACCTTCATTTTGTTTTTTTTCGAAATTTCTCTACGATTTTTTTTGAGCCTAGTACGCACTTTTGAACATGGCAAATGGCCATGTTCAAAAGTGCGTACCGGGCCAATGACCATGTTCAAAAGTGCGTACCGGGCTCAAAAAAAATCGTAGAGAAATTTCTAAAAAAGCGAAATAAAGGTTAATATGCCCTCTTTCAAACGCCGCTTGGAAAATATAGTTATCTTCATTATTGACTCCGCAATCAATCTTTTAGTGTGGTGCGAAATTCGACAAATGTGTCCAAACTTTTTAGCGGAAGGGTATGTCGAAAATCGAGGATGAAAAATCTGATAAAATACTACAAATATACCTTATACTATGAGCAATATATGTGCTGAGTTTCAAATTTTTAAATCAATATTAACTAAGGTGAAAAAATATAAAAATCATTGACCGTATAAAATACACGTATTTCCCCTTTAAAACTTCGACTGCCGTGGGGGCCAGGTTAAAATTGAGATATCGAGCTAAAATTTGGTATGCATTTTTAATTATTTATTTAAAACCGATTTAGCACTATCGTCAAAAGAAAAAACAACATAACCTAAATAAGGACCACCCTAATGTATACATATAAATATATACTATATCGCAAATGTCTCAAGCACCGCAGACAAGAGACTCATTATTCCTGGTGAATAATATCTTTCGGGCTCGTCATTATCCTCAACTTTGCGGATACACGACCCGGAGGTGAACTTTTCATAAGTGAAACAGGCTCAGCCATTAACGCTACCGACTTGGAAATAGCAGCATAATTGATTAAGCGGTTGGGTGAAGAAATAATAACTTTTTCGTGGTTTTTTTTAATTTGTTATTTTTCGTCTTGCATCGAACTGACGTGACAATCAGAATTTCTCTATTACTCACACGTGTCTATCATTTACCGGAGATTATTTTTGGCACTCTGAAGAGTCACATCTAATCTGGTGACAAGAAAAACCTTCTTTCCAAAATCTTTTTTTAAGTTAATACCTCAAGAACACTCAGGATTTTTTAATGCAAAAATATATGAGGGATTCTCCGTCAATTCAGCCACTTTTTTTTCGACCATTTCAGATCTGCCCCATAATTGGTTATATCAAAGTATTACTAAAAAAGGCAATCTCTGTGAATTTTTTCAGATTTTTTAATTCAACATTTTAGAGAATACAATTTTTTTTTCCAAATGAATATATCTCGGAAACTTGAAGTAACTGAAAAAAATATCTCTACATAAAAGTTGTATTTTTGTGTTATCTTTCGAGCGGATGACTTGAAATAATTTTTACGTTCCGGTAACGCTGATTTTTTACCAAAAAAAGTGGATAAATATTTTTTTGTTTAAAAAAGGCCATTTTTTGCTGAAAAAATTACAGAGTTTTTCAGTATATCTGACGATATCGCAAAAAAATCGCCAGAGTGGCATGGATCGAGGTTCTAGGGTAAAAAAATGAAACCACACAAATTAATTTTTTTTTCTACCGGAACCTCGTTGACATATCTCGGAAACTTGAAGTTACTGAAAAAAAATGTCTGCACATAAAAGTTGTAGTTTTGTGTTAGCTTTCGAGCGGAATATTTGAAATAATTTTTACGTTCCGGTAACGCTGATTTTTTACCAAAAAAGGGGAAAATTATTTTTTTATTCAAAAAAAGCCGTTTTTATTTGGCTGAAAAAAGTACAAAGTCTTCCTGTATATCTGACAATATTGCATAAAAATCGCCAGAGTGGCACGGATCGAGGTTCTAGGGTAAAAAAAATGAAACCACACAATTTTTTTTTTTCTACCAGAACCTCGATCCGTGCCACTCTGGCGAATTTTTTGTGATATCGTCAGATATACTAGAAGACTCTCTAATTTTTTCATCCAAATCAAAAGGGCTGTTTTTGAATAAAAAAATAATTTCACCCTTTTTTAGTAAAAAATCAGCGTTACCGGAACGTAAAAATTATTTCAAATATTCCGCTCGAAAGCTAACACAAAACTACAACTTTTATGTGCAGGCATTTTTATCCAGTAACTTCAAGTTTCCGAGATATGTTAACGAGGTTCTGATAGAAAAAAAAATTAATTTGTGTGGTTTCATTTTTTTACCCTAGAACCTCAATCCGTGGTACTCTGGCGATTTTCTTGCGATATCGTTAGATATACTGGAAGACTCTGCAATTTTTTCAGCCAAAAAAATGGCCTTTTTTGAATAAAAAAATAATTATCCCATTTTTTGGTTCAAAATCAGCGTTACCGGAACGTAAAAATTATTTCAAATATTCCGCTTGAATGCTAACACAAAACTACAACTTTTATGTATAGACATTTTTTTTCAGTTACTTCAAGTTTCTGAGATATATTCATTTGGAAAAAAACGGCAATTTCCAAAATTTTGAATTAAAAAATCTGAAAAAATTCACATAGAATGCCTTTTAGTAGCACTTTGATATAACCAATAATGAGGCACATCTGAGATGGTCGAAAAAAAGTGGCTGAATTGACAGAGAATCCCTCATATATTTTTAACAAAATTACAGCTGTCAGGATTATATGTCAGGGAGACACTTTTTAAAAAAGTATTATGAGGAAGGACTTTTGGAACCATTTTTTCGAATATGAAAGAAAAAATTTCCTACATCAGTTTGTTCCGCGGCAGATCATTAAAATTTTTTAAATTTTCAAATTAAAGGGAATTTATAAATCTTCAGAGTGACAATCTCGAGTTTGACCAATAATTGGATTATTCATCTATTAAATTGAAAGTCTGCATTGGAATGAAAATTCCACGTTCAAAAGCAGACATTTTTTAGAGGTCTTGCCCGACGACTTCAAAAACGTGGTTTCGAGAAAAACGGTTTTCAAACTTCAATAGCGAATTGCACGTACATCTGTGAAATTCAGTCCGAACGCCTTAAAAATTTTAAAAAACAATCATACAGTTATCAATAATAATATCGTCCAAAATTTATTGTGAATTGTTTAAACAATTGTTGATGACAACTTGTTAATGCCTTTTGGGCAATATTCTTATTGATGAACAATGATCAATGATTATTATTGATAACTGTTGTTTATAGCAATATGCCAAATGTTACAGAATTTTTTCAGATTTTTATTGTATCACGAAGTACGGAAATTTCAATCAGATACAATTTTTCGCTGGAACGTCTTCATCAAAGTTTCGAGCGAAAATAGTAAAAAAAAATTCATAGGAAAATTCTGAAATAATTCCAGACGATTCCGTGTATACGTACGCTACTTTTTTCATACTTGACATTTTCTCTTAAACTCCATAGTTTTTGAGTTACGTTGCATCTTTTAAAATTTGTCTTTTTTAGACAAATGTAAAATAACTTCGCAAGAAAGAATCGTACGAAAATTAAAAAAAAAATGAATATGGAGCATCTGCTTATCCTTTTAAATGTAACATGGATGAAAAAGACAAAGAAAATGTACTCAAGCTGTGCGCCCGATTCGCGATGGTCGAAAAAGGCCAAAAAACAGTCACGTACGAAAGTGCATATCGCATCGAAAAAAAATCATAAAAAATATTTGAAAACAGCAAACCAAAGCTAAATTCCTCTCCGTGAAAAAGCTTTTTTTTTTTAAATTTGATTATCTTTTCTTTGACGGAGTTGTGCAACTTCTAGTGCGGCAAGAAATATCGACTGGTGTATCCAAACTTTTCAGCGGGGGTACATTTCAAGACCTTTGGCGTTGTGCAGACTCTCGTTAGATAATTATAGAATTGTCCAAGGATCTTTGAAAATTTGAAAGTATATGGCGTAGGTGAAATACAATCAAAATTTGTGAGCTTTTCCTGGAATTTTCTGAGCCATAAGCTAAAAAAATCTTCTAAGCTCGACCGTCTTAAATCGAGAATATATCTGACGTTTCACCGATAAAATGTCCCATGCGTGTCCCATCTTAAGTACGACCATTAGCTCCTCCTTTACTCCGCACGTCAGGAAAAATGCATACGCACGGGAATTGCCGTATTAGCCTCGGTGCTCGTTCAGCGCCGAGCATCTATCGAGCAATGAAAGATTACTTTTTTTTCTTCCACGCTCTTCTCTTTTACTTGACAAATTTATCTTTCACGCACCAGTTACGGACAAGGTCCCTCCGTGAGAATGATATATGTATTCAAATGTGAATGCGTGTTTTCCGGTCTTTCTCGGGCACACGTTTCTCGCGTCATCGTCATGGTCTCGGACATTCATTGTTACCCGAATCGACGACAATTTTATCGTACAAATTCATCAGATTTATTAAAAAACGTCTGCGATCTGTTCTTATTAAAGTGGGTTACCGCATACTCTTTTCGAGTTTTTACGTATCATTTACTAAGCAATCTTTGTGTTGTCAAAACTTTAACCCATTGTATTTTTCCTGCATCGCAATTCTGCCTGAGGACGAAGGAATTACCGCAGAAAAACCTTCGTCGATACAGTCGGTAACTTACCCACCTAGTTCCCTGGTATCAACATGAGCACGCTCGAATGCAGATACCAAGGCCTTAGGAGGGCCACCTCCCATACAACAGATGGCGCGCTAGGCAGTGCGCGGCTAAGCGGTCACCCATCCGAGTAAAGAACACAACCAGTGCTGCTTAATAATTTCTAAATAAAGTTAAAAGTTATAAAAATATGTATATAAATTTTTACGCACTGAGAGAAAAAATTACTGAATTCGAGAACATGAATTTATTTATTAAATGAAAGTATTAATTCGATTACTTATTTGTTGAACCAAGAAAATCACTCTTCATTTAAAAAAATATTTTCACGAATCTATTACTCCATTATATTAAACTCTTATTTAACAGTAACAATTAAATGCATGATAGATTTGATTAAATTTGTATTAATTGGATTAATTACATTTATCGCATCATAAACATGAGATTATTTGAATCTAAAAAACGAATTCAATACAAAATTATTTTTTTCAAAAAAATTATTTTCTTGCAATAAAATCATTATTATTTTACTTCAAAAAAGATTTTTATTTTAATAGATTTGATTGAATTTGTATTCATTAGATTAATTACATTTATCGCATCATAAACATTAGATTATTTGAATCTAAAATGATGATTATTTGAATCTAAAAAACGACTTCAATACGAAATTATTTTTTTTGAACAAAATTATTTCTTTGCAATAAATTCATCATTATTTTACTTCTAAAAATATCTTTATTTAAATAGATTTTAATAAATTTGCATTCATTGGATTAATTAGATTTATTGCATCATAAACATGAGATTATTTGAATCTGAAAAACGACATCAATATTAAATTATTTTTTTCGAACTAAATTATTTCTTTGCAATAAATTCATCATTATTTTACTTCTAAAAATATTTCTGTAGTATTTTCAATATTTATTGGATATAAAATTGATTGCGGTTATTTGAAAAGAAGCTGTAGTAAAATAAATAACACATTATTTTATTCCAATAGAATATTTGTTTGGAATGATGAAATTTTTATTTCCTTCAAGCAAAGAACTATCATTTCTATAGTATACTTTAATGGTATACCTAAGTTGTTGAAAATTAAAAAACTGGTTTTTTAAATGTTTTCTTATATTCGAATCTTCATAACTCCTAACTTTTTTCAAGTCCATAGTAGTAGTCGATAGCGTAATAGGTAGCGTGCTAGGTAGTTAGGTAGGATAAGTACGATGGTAGGTAGGGTCAAGGGTTCGAATCTCGGTCGGACAGAGAAATTAGATCGGAGAATTGGCGCAGATTTGTCTTTTTTTTCTATTTATCTCTTTTTGGGGTCACTAAACTATGCATATTAATTTATTTGGCAAGGGCTATATATTTTTTATTGAATGTTTAGCAACAATTAATAAACACGCATTTGTTTGAATCAATCATTTTTCCTGTTGATTGGACTAATTAATTTGTTGATTCAACAAATTTTTTTTCTCAGTACTTCCTGTATTAACAGACGTGCATGTTTTGAATGATAAAATATGTTCTCGATTCAAACAACATATTACATATAATTGATAACATATTGTTAGATTCAAGTACATTCGTTTATTGAAACAGAAATTTATGGAATTGAATGAAAAAAATGAACCAAGTAAATATATAAGGGAACCAATCTAATATGCTTTGGCAAATAATGAAAAAAATGATTTTTTACCTTCAAAACTTCATTTCATTGGTTCTAGTAATTTCTTCTCTCAGTGCGTTAATCAATTGAAATGTCTCTCCAGAATAAATTCTATAATAACCGTTTTTTTCGACCTTCCTGCGTATAACCCGTTGGCCAGTACGATTTACTGTACCTGTCCAACAATAATCATTGGTACGGTATCATTGATTATTCAAGACTGAGTAGAGTACATATTACTGCGCTAGATCGTCTTCTGTTACTACATCAGTAATCTTCACCAAGGTCCCGCATTACTCGACAATCCAGTACTTTTCGAAGCGTTTCAGTAATTATTACCGTTGTTGTCCATGAACTCTTACTGCTTTTTTTACGTTTAGATCATCCATGACCAATCACTATTGTCGTTTTTTCTCCGCGTACATTGGCGAAACTCGACAGTTCGGGGGAAAAATAAAAAATCATGATCGATCGAGCCACGTTTTGCGCGCATGACAAATTCGAGGTTGCTCAGTGGGTACAGATGGATTGGTTTCGATTCTCCGGCTATCGCAATGTTGCGAATGGAGGTTGTTCGGTACCGAGGTCAAGTGCAGATAACCCGACCGAACAGTACCGAATGAACGTTGAAAGACGACGAGACGAGTAGAAAGCTGTTTACCAGTATACTTTTGCCACATTACGGAGCTCTGCCATATTCAAATTTCTCCTCTTTTCCCGCCAAAAGTTTTCCATTATTCCCTCCAGCAGTTTAATCAAGACGTCATTGTAAATCCCCAATGGGCCTCAAAAGTGAGGTAATTTCTTGAGCTTCGTTGATAGAATCCTCCTTGCGAAAGACTAGAACGTTGGAGAATAGTTTTAGATCAGGAATGAATTTATTATCGTGAGGTTGCAATTTTTTAAATGACATCCACAATTCTTGGAAGTGGGAATTGATGACTGGCTCGGTTTAATTGATCCTGGGGCTTTTTCAAGCCCCTCAATAATCGAAAGTAAATGCTCCGTCATTCTCAACATCCGTGGAATCGGAGCCAGAAACGAGGAGGAACGAGCGGTGGGCCATTATTGTCTTCAATGCCGACCAAAATTTTACGATTTTTTCCGGATTTCAACAGAATTTTGGGTTTAGGGGTTAGACGAACTGAACGGTAATTTAGGACGAAAGACACCAGAGCTGGGCAGTACTTAAAGTATCCCGTACTGGCGACGTACTTAAAGTACTTAAAAAGTACTTCATACTCAAATACTTCAAAAAAAATTACTTCAAGTATTGTACTTAAATTTTTAATACTTTTCTGTACTTCAAGTACTTTTCAATGTGTCTTACTGTGTCTTGCATGTACAAAGCCTTTGAATACGTAATTGAAAATAATATTTGAGGACGTATAGACTTCAACTGTCGTCTACGACAGTTTTTTTAAGACGAACACGAAATTGGAGTAGTTTTAACAATTCATGTATCATGATCTTCATTTCTTCTCTTTCAAACCTGTATCAAAATAAATCGTAATTACAATCCTCAATGCTTTTTTGAATTATTTTTAATTCTTTCTTTAAATACTTATGCCCAACGCCTAATCTCATTGCACAAGATGGAAATATGTTTTGATACAAAAAGTACTCGAATAAAAATCAAATGAGAATAAGAAATCAAATGTAAGAACTAGAACTTACGAGATATACCTGACAACTTGAAAAGTATTTGTACTTCAAGTACTTCAAATCTTAAGTACTTCAAGTATAATAAGTTTGTAGTACTGCCGGTACTTGATAGTTCAAGTTTTTGCGGTACTTTGAACTTTATACTTGAAGTACTTTCCGGTACTTTGCCCAGCTCTGAAAGATACCTTAAAAGTAACATGTTTTTCGATGCGATAAAGGCTGTACCAATCCTAGAGACTAGGGCAATCCCCTGGGAAAAAAAAATTCATCAAATATGAATTTGGAGGAGGGTGGGGGTCGAAGAGTCGACTAACCAATATTTCGAACGGCCGAAATCCCGAATTTCACAATTACGAGCGTTCGAATAACGAAGCGCCGAAATCCCGAACGCCAGAAAAGCGAAAGCAGAGAGAGCCACCCCATGCGTAAGAGAGAGAGAGATGCGCCTCCTCTCTCTCTTACGCATGGGGCGGCTCTCTCGACTTTCTCTTTTCTGGCGATCGGGACTTCGGCACTTCGTTATTCTAACGCTCGTAATCGTAAAATTCGGGACACGATTTCGCCGCACCGAATAAGCATCATCGATTCAATTAATCCGGTAGCTTCTTTCAAAGCCCTCAATGTCACTACGTTACTCAACTAAGTAACTTGATCGTATAGCTTAAGGTTGTTTAGAAGCAAATCACGTTTAATGAGAAAATTCTGAAAATTTGGTATGTTTTTCAATGAAGTATTTAAGAGGTCGTGTAAAAATTTCAGGACGATTCGGAAGCTTGTTATCGAATAATTAAGATTAACAATTTAAATAAAATTAAATGTAGTCTTATGGAAACTGATATAACTTTGCGATAAGTTTTTGTTTTGACCTCTTAATTTTTTAATATCCACAATATACTGAAAGCAACGGAAAGAAAACGAAGTTTATTGATAAATATTTTTATTTGTTTAAAAAATTGTTTTTAACAAAACGTTAATTTCTTAATAACAAGCTTCCTAATCGTCGTTAAATTTTTACACGACCTCTTAAATACCTCATACAAAAACATACCAAATTTTCAGACTCTTCTCATCATTTTTTATTTTAACCCTTAAGGAGGTTGAAGTAATGATGATAGAATTCTGAAAATTTGGTATGTTCTTACGTGAAGTATTCAGGAGGTCGTGTAAAAATTTCACTACGATTAAGAAGCTATTTATTGAACAATTAACATTCAAAGGTTTCATAGCTTCTAAACAACCTTAATCATAAAGCAATATAACTATAAGTTACTTAATCGTATAGTGGAGAAAGGTGACCAGAGGGTTTGGTTACAAATTGTACTTTCCCAAAGATATCGATATCATCGTAAATATCTTGCAGAAGTGTTATCAGCTTATCGAAAAAAAAATTAAAATATGACGTCACCTTTATCTGAAGATAGCTATCGTAATTATTAATAATACGGGTATCCTTTCTTCGATCCCTCGTACACGTGTCAACAGCAATGCTGCATCCGTTTAAATGTAGCAATACTGAATTCGCAGAAATATATTATCGTCGTGATCGATATAGATCGATCAAGTCGATAATACGTTTCTTAACGATTCGAATTCCGAGCCGAAGACATTATCACTACAAATTATCGAATCGTCTTGCTGGTTACTTTGGATCGCAAATCCTTGATCGTGCACGATCACGTTGTTAATTAAAAAACCCATGTTTTTTTTTCTCGACGTATGTAATTGGTTTTTTCGTTCGGTGCATTTTTTATAATATCATATATCGTTGAGCGAGTATTTTCAATTATCCAAATAATCGGTAAGTGGTCGAAAAATAATATCAATTACTCAGAAAATGGGTAATTGGTTTGAAAATATTTCCAATTATCCGAATAATCGGTAATTGGTAAAGAAACAATATCAATTTTTTAGAAAAATTGGTAATTGGTCTGAAAATATTCTCAATTACCCGAATAATTGATAATTGATAGCAAAAAAATATTAATTTTCCAGAAAAATGGATAATTGGTCGGAAAATAATATTAGTTTTTCAGAAAATTGAGTAATTGGTTTGAAAATATTTTCAATTTCCCAGAAAAAAATTAATAATTTATTGAAAATGTGTTTTTGAAAAAATAGGAGTGATTAGAGATATTATAGAGATCTATAGATATATATCTCGATATATGGCTATTTACCTCTATATACCTCTATATGGCTGCAAATACCTTTACCGGCAAAATATGCCGGTATATGACATATACCTCTACATATCTCTACATATCTCTTATCACTCCGATTTTCAATAAATTATTTTTTTTTTCTGAAAAATTAATATTATTTTGAGACCAATTGCCGATTATTCGGATAATTGAGAATATTTTCAGACCAATTATCCATTTTTCTGAAAAATTGATAATGTTTTTCGACCAATTACCGAATATTCAAATAATTGAAAATATTTTCAGACCAATTACCCATTTTTGTAATTAATTGATATTATTTTGAGACCAATTACTGATTATTCGGGTAATTGAAAAATTTTCAGACCAATTACCCATTTTCTGATTAATTGATATTATTTTTTTTGCCAATTACCGATTGTTCGGATAATTAGAAATATTTTCAAACCAATTACCCATTTTCTGAGTAATTGATATTATTTACCGACCAATTACCGATTATTTGGATAATTGAAAATTCAGATTTCAAAATTATTAATTTTCAAAAAATTGATAATATTTTCCAAAAATGCGCCAGAAAATATCATTACTGCCGATCTCTGCTCTGTATCTACCGGAAAAATGATAAAGCCCAGATAATAATTCGTCAGATAAGCTTTGATTGCCACTTTAAAAGGTAGCCCAATATTTTAATTCACGTACTCGAATTATGAGAATAACAAAACCGAAAGAGTTAATTACAATTAATATGAAATTAATACACTGGGACATTATCAATTGCCGTTTTTTCTTTTTAAGTAAAATCACAATATTATTAGGAGGAAAAACAAATTTCATAGGTAAGCTGAATTGAATTTTACGCGAGTGTATTTTTAAGGGCTGTCCAATATCATGATTATCGAGTTACAATTAGAGAGACACGATGAATGACGTTAAGGAGGTATTCTGTTCTAGAGACATACATTTTGGGCGTTTTGTCGAGCTCGATAAACAAAACAAAAAATATTTTTACTATTCTTTTTTTTACAACATATTTATTAATACTTTGATAATAAACAAAAAAATGGAGAAAAAAAATGAAAATGAAATAACTTATAAGCTGGTAAAGTTGGGACTAAAAAAAAAGGGTGTGCTGGCTGACACAAGTGCAACCTTTTTAATCAGCCGATACAAAATTTAAAAAAAGATTCTTGATTAGTAGCAATATCGTTATAGCCCCTACCTCAAAGAAAGCGGAAAAAAAAAATTTCGCAAAATGGCGGCTGTCTGTACAAAAAAGACTTTTCTCGACAATTTTTTTATTTTTTATTTTTTTACAATAGTAAAATAAAAATTTTGATACAAAAGTGGTAGGGGCGATAGATAGTTATATATTGAAGATTGGTAAAAAATTTAAAGTGATTGGGTTGAGTACAACTTGAGATATCATATCAGGCATATTGATAAAAGTAGTTTTGAGAAAAACGTCTATAAGTAGTCCGATTTGCTCCGATGAGACGGTCATAATTACTGCGTCACTAAAATAGCACTAACACCCTAAGTTATTGGAATTTAAGAGTGCAAAAATAAAATTTATTTTAGTTTCTTAATTTTATTTTATTAAAATTTCATACACAGTTTATTAAATTTCATTATAATATTGAAAAGAGTTTTCAATGGTTGGTTGCAATTTTAAGAAAGAAGTGTATTAATTTTCAATAATGTATCTGAAAATTGCGAAAAAGTATACAAAAACCATTTTCATATACGGGGATATTAATTTTCAATGTTCACTTTTTTAATTTTCATATACAAATATTAAATTTAAGATGAAATTGTTAATTTTCGAATACCATGTATATTAATTTCGATTCCGTACACTTGTTTTTGAAATTTCATATACGTTTCTATATTAAGTTTAATAACATTTTGTACAGTGCACGCAGCTTAAAATCGAAACACAACAATTTATCTGAAAAATTTGTATCGGTGAGCGAAATGTTTTTCACGCGCATACGTAAAATTCGTATTTCTCACGAATCATAAAAAAACAGTCGTTTCACATGGCATTGTGTTATGAGTGCAAACGCCGATTTTTTTAGGTGTAAATCAGCGGTGTATACTCTGGAACGATTTAAATATACCAGAATCCTTCGGATCCGCAGTACAGTGCGACCTCTATAATTGTCACTCGTCGGGGCTATTGGCTCACCAAATAGAGAGGTTCGGGAACGCTTTTCGTTCCCCCCACTATTCATAGGCTGCGCTTGCGCGGTGTGGCGTACAGAATAAACTATGTATTTCTTTCTCTCTCGCTGTCTCTCTCTCTCTTTGTCGCTGTGCGCATGCCGGGAAGATTTTTCGGTCATGCGCAAGGAGACAAAGATAGAGAAAAAGGGAGAGCGAACTTCAATGTATTTCTTTCTCTCTCGCTATTTGTCGCGGTGCGCATGACGGGAAGATTTTTCGGTCATGCGCAAGGAGACAAAGATACATAGAGAGAGAGAAAAGGGATGAGAGCGAACTAGGGAAAGTGAAGAGTGGGGACCGGACTTCTCCTCAAAGAGGGGAAAGACCACAGCTTAGAGAGGTCCCGATTATGGAGGTCGCACTGTAGCTTGGAGAAAAATTAAAAGAAAAAAAAATGCTCAGCTATTGAACTCGGTAATTTCATGAGAATTTTATGGAGACAAAAAAAAGTGCAATCTTTATTTCCAGTCGTCGTTAACAAAGATCATTCCGGAACGTTCTATCGAGATTCGCGTGACGACATTTCAAGTTGTTCAATAAAATCACGAACGAAAAGTGAAACTAATGAACCTCGATACTTTCGTTTGTATTTCAAGATTCAATTTGGACGCTGGGAGGGGGTAGTTTCGTTTTTTCCCATTGATGTGTGTGCGAGATTGGCCATGGTTAGTCTTTTTTTTAATTAATTTTTTTTAATAGTAATAATCCTCCTTGGATTTGGATGTCAAAGGTGAGGTACGATGACCGGGCCAAGAAACCTGCTATTCTCAATAATTGTTATATCCTTAATTGGAATTCATAATTTTTAATTTCGAATGCATTGAAAATCGTCGCTCTATGGAAGTTTTTTCTGCGTCAAAGTTCAGAAACCTGATCATCGGCCGACGCGTTCTAACAATGACGTAGATAGTGCGTCAACATGTGATTTGAAAAAAAAAATTTTTTTTCAATAATATTTTCACCTTGTTATCTGATCTGTTTTTCATCTAACCTAAAATGCTTAAGTCATGCTCGTAGAAAACGGAGAGAATAGGAACAAGGTCCATTTTATATTCCGCGCGCATCTTTCGGGACAAATTGGTCAGTTTTAATTATAAAATCGTCAGGTTTGTCATTGAACGGCTCGAGAATGAGGAAAAGCAATTCAGATTAATCAAAGAGAGCGAAGAGACGTAATTGTGGCGTCGTTAAAAATTCAAAAGACAAAAAACTCGTATGCCTACCCCATAATTAAGGTGTTGATTATTTTATTCAGATTTATTTAAATAAAAACATTATTAATAATATGCAATATATTCTTCCGCATTAGTCGCACTTGTTTATATAAATATTATATTATTATGCACATCTGTATATTATTATGCAAAATGCGTGATTAATATCTTGTGGAACGTAATTTTCGTTTCATGTTTTTGATTTTTTGCTGTCCTTGACTTTATCAATGCCAAAATATTTAATGAGTCGACTGGTCTGCCACGAGGTTATCTAAAATTAACAGTTTCCCATTAATCAGAAAATTTTAAATACCGGTTTATCGTGGATAAAATCGTCGCAGCGCGATTTTTTATCATCCACCCTCTTAATGTCCGTTTAATGTTTTGATTAAATACTTCAAAATTCAAATTTTTATCGTGAGGCTCAAAACAGAGCCTCCGCATATTAGTTTCAGTCCAAGCAAAATCAACTATCAATGTTAGGGAAAAATTCTGGTCTGGAATTTTGAAAAAATCAATTTTTTTGCACATTCTTAAAGTTTCGACCTTTAACAATATATCTTCGAAAGGAAATTTTTTAATTCCAATTATTTACGGAGCTATAGCTATTTTAGTGACGCAGCAACTACGCCCGTCACTTCAGAGCAAATTGGACTACACTGAACTCCCGATAGCGGCAACACGCCGAGGATTTGTTGCCCTCAGCGGGAGGTATATATATATATTAGGGTGACAGTTATTTGAGCTTTGGCGAAAAAAGTTCGACGCCACCCCAAAAACGTAATCAAGGTGTATCGAAAAAAATCTGTGTAAAGTTTGGAGGCGCTCGGAAAATTGGAACACGCGCCACCGAGCAATTGAAATTTTAAATGTAAAATACGTGTATTTATCCCACGCATCAATGATTTTTTTTCCGACGATAATATTGATGAGAAAAATTTGAAACTTGGTACACTTATTGCACATAGTATGGTGTACAAAACCAATTTTTTTTCAATTTTTTTTGTTCATAATTTTGTTTATGACAAGCTCTGTAGAGACGCCCAAAAAACATTTAAAATTTCACCCAGAAAAAAGATCTAGTACATTTAACTAAATCCTAGTCAAGCTAAATAATTTTTTTTAGTTGTAGGCCGGCCTAATACAACTCTATTCATGTCAACGAAATTTTTTTTTAACGACCTACTAGGAAAATATATTGCGATCTAATAAATTTTTATTCAATATTAATAAATATTATTTCAAACTGAACAAATATGTATTTAAATGAAATAATTTTTTTAAAAATATTTACACAATATATTTTTTTAAACATTTCAATCTTTGAATGTATAGCTACACATATGAAGTCTACAATTTCGTAAAGCCTCGTCTTTTATTTAACAGAAGGGAAAGAAAAAAGACCCTTTTTTATGGGAATCCTTTTCGGGGTTTCGACCATCTTGCGTTTTACCGCAATGTTCAATGTATTAAATATCCATACTGAAAAATAAGGATATCAAACATAGACGAGCTTGGAAAGGATGTAGGCGTCGAGAGGCAGGTCCGCTTGTGCGAGAGGTAGCCACCTGGCGGATTTTTGGGGTACTGACAAATCTGCAGATATGATCGGATGAGATTACGGGTGAATAGGTATTTAGTAACAACGAATAGAATTTTTCTTCAACGCCTGTTTCTCGATGACAGGGAATTCAAATAAATAAATATAGTGGAAGTAAATATCGCCCAAAATTGGATGGAAAGAAAATTTTCTTTAAAGTAACTAAAAAATTATCAAATAACCGATTATAGTACCTACGACTAGATCTTTTTTCTGGGTGTTCAATCGCCCAGTGGCGCGTTTTCCAATTTTCCCAGCGCTTCCAAACTTTATACAGATTTTTTTTGATGCATCTTGATTATGTATTTGGGGTGGCACCGAACTTATTTTGCTAAAGCCTAAATAACTGTCACCCTAATATATATAGATGTGGTGCTTTGAACACGACATGTTTGACATAGAGACAATGTAAACACCACACATATATATGCGCACGCTCTTGAGTTTTTCTCGGAACGCAGCGCGTCGAGCCAAGGCCCCAAGATTTGTTACCCTTATGGGGGTCTCCCAGATCGAGAGTCCGGTGTATAGACGTTTTTCTCAAAACTACTTTTCTCAGCACGGCCCTGACATGATATCTCAAGTTCTGCTCAACTGATTTACTTCAAATTGTTTACCAATCTTCAATGTATAACTTACTATCGCCCCTACCACTTTTGTATCAAAATTATTCTTTTGACTACTGAAAAAAAATGTTAAGCCATGAAGAAAAGAGTCGAAAAACGCCTTTTTTTGTTCAGACAGCCGCTATTTTGCGACATTTTTTCCCCATTTTCTCTGAGGTAGGAGCTATTACGATATTCTTGCTAATTAGGAATCTTTTTTTGAAATTTGTGTCGGATGACTAGAAAGGTTGCAATTGTGTCAGCCAGCACACCCTTTCTTTAGCCCTAACTTTACCTGCTTATAACTTATTTAATTTACATTTTTTTTCTCGAAATTTTTTTTTTGTTCATTGTCAAAATATTAATAAAATATGTTGTAAAGAAAGAATGGTAAAAATATTTTTAGTTTTTTTTTATCGAGCGTGAAGAACGCTCAAAATGTATGTCTCTAGACTAGAATACCGCCTTCATGTGAGGAATTTTCCGTCTCGATTGAATATCACAATATATATATATATATATTTTTTTTTCATTTTATCACTCTGCACAATTAAATGCGAAGCGTATGTTTAATCGTCTGACGCTAATTATAATTGATAGACAGTGTATCTCGGAGACTTTTAGCCATCTGTTTACTTCGTGTCCGGCACGTAAACTTTTTTCAACCGCTAAATTTGACACTCAAAATTTTTCAATTGACTGGATAAATTTTTTTTCCGAATCAGAAAATTATAAGCGATGACAATGAGACAGGGACGTCGTCCTCGTTTCTTCTCTATTTGTGCATGGAAAAATCGATCCAGAAGTTATTGCAATTTGTGAAAAATTTATTCGACGCGCAATGCACACAATAATAATAGAACAATGATATAGTTATAATGTTTAAGGCCACAAACATGTTGATTTTTCAGCTTGTGACGAATTATGGTGATATTATAGAATAGGCAGAAAGTAATGATTCATCGGGCATTGAGAAAATGACAAAGGGAAGGTGGGAGACAGAGGGTTTGGGCTGAAAGTGACACATCGTTGTGTCAGGATGACAGAGACCAAATCCCAATGGCGATAGTAATTTCTCGCTCTCTATCTCTCTCTTTCTCTCGTAAACTCCCGATACTCTCACTTTTCACAGCATTTCGCACACGCACGATAAATGATAAAAATAAAAATAACCAAATCTTCCCACCAATATTTAAGAAGCGAGTAAAGATCCACTCGTGATGATTTATTCACGTATAAAGTTTCGGGAATCGCTCTCTCTCTCTCTCTCTCTCTCTCTCTCTCTCTCTCTCTCTCTCTCTCTCTCTCTCTCTCTCTCTCTCTCTCTCTCTCTCTCTCTCTCTCTCTCTCTCTCTCTCTCTCTCTCTCTCTCTCTCTCTCTCTCTCTCTCTCTCTCTCTCTCTCTCTCTCTCTCTCTCTCTCTCTCTCTCTCTCTCTCTCTCTCTCTCTCTCTCTCTCTCTCTCTCTCTCTCTCTCTCCCTCTCTCTCTCTCTCTCTCTCTCTCTCTCTCTCTCTCTCTCTTTCTCCTCCTCTCTCTGCCATTGAAAAACACACCGAGTGGAAAATTTTTTTCCAAAAAAAATTTGAATGACGAATTAAAAAAAATCGCTTGATATTCTTCGAAATATTTCCAGTTTGCTGCGCCTTTAGCCAAAAAAAAAGCCTTTTTAACCTAAAAAAAGAGGCTGTCGCAGCAGCTTTGTCGTCGAGTTGAGAAATGAGAAATGCAACGAACAGCTAATTAAATCTTCAATGTACACACGGTAAGATCAGTCAGATTTTTCGAAGATTTAATAAAAATGTTTCATTACTTGAAATTAGTCTTCGCAAAGCCGAATAGAGGCCGTTCACGGGGAAATTTTCTTCCTAATGAATATATATGAAACTGATTTTTAAAAAAACTACTTTTTTTCGAAATCCCCTATTAAATACTTTCGGAGAGGTGAAAAAATATGCCTGTTAAAAGCAGAGCTCTTAATATTAATATTTAGCGATCTCTGATCGCTTATTTCTATTTCTTATTTAAATAACGTTCAAACTTTAAAATTTTATTTTATAACTTGGCTTCAAGTCAATGTACCGAAATGTGCGATACATATTCTTGTAGGGAATTGAACGCTCTACAAAAAGAATCTCTTATGATTTTTCGAAAAACTCACTCCTTCAAAAGTTATTCAAGGTTAAATTTAAATTTAGAATGAATTTCACATTTTTTTAGGTTAATCCAAGTATCGTAAAATCTTTCTTGAAAAAAAAAAGTTTAAATTGCATTAATGTAGATTACCTAGTTTTTAAAGAAATCACCAACAGTAGTTCACACATATTGGGAATAACTTTTGAAGGAGTGAATTTATCGAAAAATCATAAGAGACCTTTTTTGTAGAGATATTTATCGTTCATTTCGTTATATTGACTTGAAGCCGAGGTATAATATTCCAAAATTTGAATTTTTTTTTCCTCTGTAATTTAAATGGGAAATAGAAATATGCGATGAGAGATCACTAAATATTAATATTAAGAGCTCTGCCTTTAACAGGAATCTATTTTCACCTCCCCAAAAGTATTCAATATGTTATTTGGAAAAACAAAAAATAGTCGCTGTTTTTTACTCAGTCTAAAATATCTATATATATCTGGGTTATTCCATGTCAAATCGAACACTTTTCAACCCGACCCCTTTCGATATGGCTGATTTTTTTCCCTCTTCTACCCCATGAAGAACATTTATCAGAAAATTTTCAAATTTTTTTACCCAACCCGAAAAAAAAACTTTTTTTAAAAATAGCTATAACTTCTTCAAAAATTGACTAATTGGGACGTTTTTTTTCGAAACTTTCGACTTTAAATGTGCTTTCCGAAAAAAAATTCAAAAAAATATAATTATTAAAGTCAAATGACATCAAAGTCTACGAAATTTTCCACTTTTTCGAGAAAAATCACCTTTTTCTCGGAGTTCGCCATTTTTAATTTTTGTTTTCACTCAAAAAATACTTTGATCAATTCCGGAAAAAAGCCGCCCAACATGGAGTGGGACAACGTTTCCTTCTATTTTTATTCCACTTTTCCGAAAAAAATCAATTTTTTTTCGAGGATACCACTTTCAATTTTTTTTTCTTCTCAATTTTTCAAACTCTGAGGTCCTTTATAAATCCTCAAAAATTTCCAGAGTGGTATTTTATGAATTAAGAGCAGCTGGGATTTTTTTGTTCAATCGATAAAAAAATAGAAGGAAATGTCAGCCCACTCCATTTTGGGCGGCATTTTTTTCCGAAATTGACCAAAGTACTTTTTGAGTGAAAAAATAAAATAAAAAATGGCGAATTGCGAAAAAAAATATGATTTTTCTCGAAAAAGTGAAAAATGTCATAGATTTTAATGTATTAAAATTTTTGTTGTATTTTTTTTTCGGAAAAAACATTTGAAGACGAAAATGTTGAAAAAAAAGTCCCAATTAGTCAATTTTTGATGAAGTTATAGCTATTTGAAAAAAAAAAGTTTTTTTTTGGGCTGGGTAAAAAAATTTGAAATTTCCTGAAAAATGTTTTTAATAAGGTAGAAAAGGAAAACAAAATTTCAGCCAAATCGAAAGGGGTCAGGTTTGAAAGTGGTTGATTTGACATGGAATGACCCATATATACATTTTTTTTCAATGTAAAATCGTGAAAAAGAAAAATTTTCATTTTCTCAATGTCCTCGCATTTTCCTCCTGAAAAATTCCTATGAACTCAATCTCCAGCGGTCACTTTCTTTTTTCATCGAGTCGTGATATTTCGGGTTTATTTGCTAAAATTTCTATGGCCCATTACAGCAACAGATTGGACATCTTTCCATTGTCATATTGGCACAGAGATGAGTCTTGGAAAAAAAAAAAAAATAAAAAAAAATAAAACGTGAATCAGCTAAATCGTCCCCTGTGAAGCACGTTTGGGATTTGTTTGGATTTTTTTTTCACTCGTGCAATTATAAGCCACGAACATCACAGTGACAGAGCACGAATACGATTATCCTTACCCCCACCCTTCAGCTTTTCATGACGATTGCCAGTTATGCGTGTACATACGAAGATCTTACCCCCTCCAAAGATTTATCGATCATCATCTTCGTTTACTGGCTGAGCCGTTTCTACTTCGATCTTTTTCTCTCTTATCGCGAGCCACTTCAAAACCAGGAAAGATTAGATTAATGTTTTTAGTTTCTCCCACCCTTCCCCTCCTCCGTTACCCCCACCCCTCCTCGCTCGGTCGTAGCAACAATTTTTCCCTCTTTCAAAACTGAAACTCCTTAAGGCTCGTGGTTTAGTGATCACTGTGATGTTGGCTCGTCGAGTTTAACTTGAACCTTTTGACGACGATTTTTAAATTTCGAAGACACTCGTCTCGAGTCCTGACAGTGTGACGATTGTCCCGGATAAGGCGAGAATTAAAATTTGACATTTTTGTGCTTTCATCTTGCGCGGTAAAACGAGTGTTTGAATAATGAGGAACAAGATGGTGTTCGTGTTGAAATTTAAATAAATGAGTAAACATAAACATATACATATGAATATACATATTCGTATGTACAAGTCATAAGAAACGATTGGAACACTAAAATTGATTATTCGCAACGCGTTACTTCTACTCGAGTTTGGTACGTGATCGATCTCAGACCGGCATAACAATGCGTTTTGACGATCAACTTTTCACGATCCTCGGTAAGTCTTTGGATCATTACTTCTTCTTATTCCTTTTTTTTACCAAGTAATCGCGAGGACATCTTGAGGGAAATAGTTTATTGCTCATTCATCGACCATAATAAAAAGTCATCTTGAAACTTCCATTGTTAAAATTCAACGAAACTTAGTTTCTCGATTGAATTAATCCTCCTTGAGAATAGGTTCTCAGAGTCTCCGTTAAACCATTTTTTGGGGTCTCCATTAAGGGAAGGTCCTGCTTCAGAAGGCCTACAAAACGCTGTTTTTCGGGATTTTTTTTTTATAGAAAGACACAACTCGCTATAGCGAACTTTTTGGTACAGTTTCAAGTATATTTCTAGAGTACAAAATAATTTTTTTAATGCAAAAATATTAATATATTGGGCATTCCATCCCAAATCGGACAGTTTAAAAAACTTTCTTTTTTGAAATCCTCAATTTTTTTATATTTTTGAGTACCCATCAAAAGAGCCTTCCTGTTAAATTTTGAGATTTTTTTGATTACCCGTTCAAAAGATATTGAATCAACAAAAAATCGCTCTTTTGTTGGTATTTTGGTCATAACTTCTTTAATAATGGTCCAAATTGAAAGTTTTTTTTTTCAAATTTTTTGTTTTTTTATGGCCTTTTTAGAAAAAAATACAACAAAAATATTCGATGTGTTTTTGAATGAGTTTTTTGAGATTCAAACGTAAAATCGCGTTTTTAAAAGTGAATGTCGTTTATGATTTTTTTTTTAATTTTTTGATTCAATTATCTATCTATTCAAAAAAATTTAAGACTAGTCCGATCGTGGGATCTCAATGACTATTTTTTTTCGATTTTTGAAGATTGGGAAAAAATATTTTTTTAATAAATTATTATGAATACCAATTTTTGTTACTGTATAGTATTTTTTTCAATGTTTAGAATATATTTTGACACTTTTTTATTGTTAACAGGTTCTTAAAATCAATAATTAATCATCAAGTCTGTTTATGAACAATAATAACATCAGTTTTTATTTATTCACATATTTTTTTGAAAACCTTACATATACGATTATTTCCTGAATTATAATATTCCTTTGCCAATACATTTCCGTTCCTCATTGGAATAATTGAATGAAATTTTTGTGTCCCCCTGTGTCCGATTTGCAGTATTTTATCGCAAATAAAATCTTTCTTTTGCATCTGAATAATTTTTCTGATGTGAAAATTTGACAGCAATATTCGGTAGACTATCTAGGTTCAATGCCCACTCATACAATTCTTGAACTGTTGTTATTTGCTCATCGATTAATTATCAATTTAAAAAATCTGTTAATAATGAAAAAGTGTCCAAATTAATTCAAAATGATTTAAAAAATACTACACAGTAACAAAAATTGGTATTCATAATAATTTATTTAAAAAAAAAAAAATTTCAATTTTCAAAAATCGAAAAAAATAGTAGTCATTGAGATCCCATGATCGGGCTAGTCTTAAAAATTGTTGAATAGATAGATGTTTGAAACAAAAAATAAAAATAAAATAAAAAATGCCATTCACTTTTAAAAACGCGATTTAACGATTAAGACTCAAAAAACTCATTCAAAAACACGTCGAATATTTTTGTTGTATTTTTTTTCTGAAAAGGCCATAAAAAACAAAAATTTTGAAAAAAAAAACTTTTAATTCGGACCATTATTAAAGAAGTTATGACCGAAATACCAAAAAAGAGCGGTTTTTTTGTTAATTTAATATTTTTTGAACGGGTAATCAAAAAAATCTCAAAATTTAGCAGGAAGGGTCTGATGGGTTTTGATGGGTACTCAAAAATATAAAAAAATTGAGGAAATAAGAAAAAAGTTTTTCAAACTGTCCGATTTGGGATGGAATGCCCCGTATACATGTTTTATGTGCATATTTGTACAAAGCCTCGTTATTGAAGTCTTTCAGCTGCGAGAAAAGTGGAGCTTATAATGCTTGTTTGAAACAGAAATTGAACCAAATTTTTTAATTTCCATATGTTTTCCTTCTAAACTTACCTGTAAAAACTCGAAAAAATTGCAAAATTCTATATTTTTGCCAAATTTGAAAAAACACGTTTTGAGAAAGAAAAAAAATCACTTCAACGTGCTATAAAAATTGTTTAAAGAAACTTTTTTAACCCTTGCTGGTCACCGCTGGTCAAATTGTCCCGAGCTCTCACTTTGAGCTAAAATATCCCTCAGGTGGAAATTCCAAGTATCTAGTTTAAAGTATAAGTTTGAAGTATCTATAGCGGAATAAATATTTTTTTTGGAACGCATGCATTGGAAGTATTTTTTTTCTTAAAGTACCATATATTGAGAGTATCGTGTAGAAATTTTTCTAAAAAATCTTTAAAACTGAAAGAGTTACAATTGTTTACGAAAAAAGACGGATTTTTGAAAGTTTGAAAATGTTTGAAAGTTTGAAAGTTTGAAAGTTTTTGAAAAATTCGTATTTTATTTGACATTAGCAATAAATTCTAAAAAATCTCATAATACGATCACTAGGAAATTCTTATCCCAAACTTTTCCTTTGAGATAATGTGAAATAATTCCACAGCAATTATTATTACGCATCATAGTTATCCGATAAATTAACAGATTGAATTTTCAAATACTTGTTTGTGATTGCGCGAAATAATAATTGATATAACGATACGTCGAGAGTAGGAAGAAAAAAAATCTAAATTAATGAACTAATCGTGAAATTAATTATCGTGCATATGCGGCAAAATATGCATCTATAGCATCCGTCGAAGGACATTGTTATTGCATATCGTGAGACGCGTCTCGACGTCGAGTAATTATAACGAGCGAGGAAGAAAAAAAGAATTGAGAAAGCAAAAAAAAATTTAAGTAATTATTATATATTCCAAGTCATCGCATCTCTTGGCTCGTGACATATACATAAGGTCTCGGCTCTTATGAATTACACATTTGCACAGGTACAGTGTACATAAAGGCAAGGCTACTTCAAATATTATTTAAAAATTGTAAAAGACTTTGTTGAATTTTAAATGAGTGATCTTGGGAAAAACGGAAGGGGAGAAGGGAAAAAAATGTTGCTGTATGCGAACGAAGAACGAGCATCAATGGTTTTATAGTGACCTTGTCGAATCAGCGCGTTCTATGCCGACCGTGTAATATTCAATGTATTATCATTACTCTTCTGAATGATCGCGAAGCCTATATACATTATTTATACATACGACCCGACGAGCTCAAATTTTTCCGATGACTTTGGCTCGAAAATCGTAACCACAGTGATAACGGGCAGTGATAACATCAACGATCAATGGAAAAAAAATCAGTTTTTTTCGTTTCTTCACACCGAAATTTTTTTCGTGTTTACTCAGAAGAATGAACCCATATCCCCGGTTAATTTCCGGTAATATCCTTAAGGGGGTCGAGTCAGCGTCAAAAAGCCATTTTTTGACATAAATATAGAGATTCGTTGAATACGTGTTAATTTGACCAATGGTCCATCATTGGACGTATCAAATGAAGAAATTTTTGACGCTACTTAGAACCCTTAAGGTGCTGCGGTTGTCTCATAAATCAATTTTTGAGTTTCACTACGTTGTGGACGATCCTGACCAAACCACTTGACAGATCTTATTCTACGACGTTTCATTTTCTTCGTAACACTTTTCTGGACTGCTTAAGTGTGGCACATTTTTTTTAGGTCCTTATTATGGAGTTGTAGGCAATTTTTTGAAATTTTGACCAATTTTTTGTTTCAAAAAGTCAAAAAGTGGCCTATAACTCTATAGTAAGGATCTTGACAAAAATATGCCACACTTAAGCAGTTCGGAAAAGTGTTGCGAAGAAAATGAGACGTCGTGGGATAAGATCCGTCAAGCGTTTTGGTCAGGATCGTGCAAAGCGTACACTGTAAAATTTTTTTGTTTGAAAATTAATATACCGGTATAGGAAGTTTTTTTTTTTTGCATAAACCGTCTATTAAAAATCAGGCACAGGTAGCTTTGAAATTTGAATACACTGTATATTTAAAAAATTGAATATTTTCTCAATATTCGTGCAGAGTCTTTTGAAAATACTACAAGAGTATTAGATTTAATATACTTTATTGTACGAGACACAGAACAGCAGTGTATCCAAATTTTAATATACTATTGTATATTAATTCAACTAACTGGGTTTTCAAAAAAAAATCTCGTTTCTCATAATTCAACAATGAACATGAAGATTAATATACTCAGTTCTAAGGGATACAAAGTAGCGGTGTGTGAAAATTGACAAACCCGTTCTGGAATTTCAAACGCCCATCCGTAGTAATTTTCAAGTTTTCATTGATTTTTAATGTCCATCTCATGAAAATTACGTAACCGTAATTGTAATTAATTGTTGCTAAACATGTTATAAAAAATATATAGCCATTGCAAAATAATTTAATATGCATAGTTTACCGGCCCCAAAAAGAGATAAATCGAAAAAAAGAAAAACCTGCGCCAATTCTCTGATTTAAGGTAGAACGATACCATATATCAAAAAAGAGGGATTTTGATGAAAACTGGTAGATACGTTTGAAATTGACTAAAATGTTCGCTCGACAAATTTCAACGGATTCGATCGAACCGTTTCTGAGAAAATTGAATTAGTTTTTTACATTGGATCTTATGGAAAAGGGTCAAAAACCGCAAAAAAATATTGAAAAAGTACCGTTAAAAAAGCCACTTTTTGATGAAACTAACAGAAGTACATGAACCAACTCTCAAGATCACTCCCGCAAAGTTTATAGCAATTTCATCGTACCAATAAGCTGCAATGTGCAAAAGAAAATTATTAAACGCAGTTTTTCTCTATCTTCTTCTATATCTATAGCTATATGCGCGGCAGCCCGGCGCGGCGACCGCGCTCTCTCCGTGCTCTCGTATACCTATATACATGCGACTTATAATTTTTGTGCAGTTGGTAACACGAGACTCTCCCCATGTTTAAGCATATGAGTACCCCTCTCACCGCCTGCCCCGCAAAAGAGGTATCGTTCTACCTTAACTTTTCTGTCCGACCGGGATTCGAACCCTCGACCTTGCCTACCATCCTATCTATCTACCTAACACGCTACCTATTACGCTATCGACTACTTCTTCCACTTGTATGATATGTGAATGCCTGAAACCCGAAAAAATAATGATGTGCTTTTAAATGTGCGATACTCGGTAAAAGTTGTTTTTCGGATTCGCGAATTCGAATCTCAATTCGAAGTAGCTAATTTCATACCATTCAAAATGGCGGATCAAAATGCAACAATGATTTATTTTCAATTAAACTTGGCGATCGCGAGTTTTCGAGATCGTTGATCATCAATCTAAACTGAAAATTCTAAAATTCTAAATGTCGCCTCCAATATAACGGCTCAGAATGCAAAAATTATTTCATCCCGATGAAACTTAGTCTGCCTATTAATTATTACTATGTATGCATATTCAAAACGGTGTATTAAAATTCCAAATTTGTCTACTATTAATCGAATTAACACCCAAGAGTAGTAAATTTTGGTTGCCAAGTTGAATAAGACGATCACTGATCACAAAGTAAATTGGAAAACTCGGAATATTCCAATGCTCATGTATAAATTCCAAATCGGAAATAGTATATTCTTCATATTGCTGTGCAATTTTCAGTTACCGATATACAAGAAATAAAAATAGCATATGCATTGCATTTTTCAGATACTGGTTATATAAATTTTCGAGACTTTGCGTTTATATTTTTCATACAATTTCACAAAACCTGCATATTAATTTTCATTTTTATGCATGGATACTCAAGAAAGTGTATTAAAATTCCAAATGTGTGTAGTACTTATTGTATTAACCCTAGAATGGTAACCTTATTTTTTTTGACCTATTATGATAACCTGGGGTGAAAAACGACCCCAATTTTAAAAAATTGATATCCCCGGTAAAATTTGACGGAAAGGGTTCAACTTGGGCTCATTCTCTTTGTTTTTGAATGCAGAATCACGTAGGCTTACGGCGATTTCGCTTGAAGTACGAAAAGTTAGTAAAAAATGAGGTAAAAGGATGAAAAACTTAAAAAAATTGTAAAAATTCGCGAGATTTAAACTTGCCTGGGGTCTTTTTCACCCCAGGTTACCGTTCTAGGGTTAATACACCGGTGTATTAATTGCAAATCATAAAATGGGAAATTACGGTAAGAAATTTTATAAATCCTACGACGATATATTAATATCAATATAAATATATTAATTTTAATGTACGACGTTAAAGTATTTAAATACCAGTGCATTAATTTAGATTTCATACCCCAAGATTTGTAAATTCGATATTACTTTGTATAGTAAATTCACAAATAATTTCTGCAATGTGTTCTAGACACTGGTAATACAAATTTACGAGACCTTGCGAATGTATTTTTCACACAATTTTACGAAGCCTGCATATTAATTTCAAATTTCGTGCATGGATATTCCATACGGTGTATTAAAATTCCAAATCGGGTATACCACTGATCGAATTAATATACCAGTGTAGTAATTTTACCAGAAAAAGGTAGAATTACACTAAATATTTTCAAAAATCATACACTGAGAAAAAAAAATGTTGAATGAACTAAATCTTTAGTCGCATACGCACTAAATACGCACTAAATATTTAGTTGTACAAACCCAAATTTCGTTGCCTGAATCATATTTTGGTCAACTGAAACGCAGAATTATTCAAGAAACTAATTATTTAGTCAGACCCATTAAATATTTAGTCGTGCGTATGCAACTAAAGATTTAGTTCATTCAACAATTTTTTTTCTCAGTGTACGTCGATATATTGATATCAATACAAATATATTACTTGTAATATACCACTATTAATTTTACAATGTCGGTGCATTAATTTCGATTTATTATACCAAATTTTTTAAATGTAATATGCCTCTGCATAGTAAATTTACAAATAATTCTAACAGTGTAGTGAAACTTAAAAATTAATTTATGAGAGAACCGCTGCACCTTAAGGGGTCCATCTAGAGTCAAAAATTTATTTATTTGATACGTCAAATGTTGGGCCATTGCTTAGGTTTACACGTATTCAACGACGTTTATATTTATGTTAAAAAATCGGCGTTTTGACTCTGACTCGGTTCCCTTAAAAATTCGTTCAAAACTGAAAGCAATTTATGCAACATATTTTCAGGTAGCTTTTGAATTAATATTTTACAATTTCAAAATTCATTATAAATGAAAAAGAAAAATGCATAAATAATAATAAGAAAATGAAATGTTCATTTTCCATAGAAAATCCACATTTCTATTATTAGCAGTTGTTTATAGCCGATTGTATGAAAAATTGGTACAAATTACACTTGAAAAAGATGATAATTAATTAATATTAAAAGAGAAGAGATATACTTATCTGTCGTCTGTCGGGGTAGAGATAATTTCGAATATATCGCGAATGGAAATTTTTGATATCTACTGAGAGTACAGAGTAAAGAGAGAATAAAGAATCGTCAACAGATGCACAAATAATCGGGTGAATTTTTTACAAATTCTGTTTATTCGTAAGAAGTAAACAAAAAAACAAATTTAAAAAAAATTAAAATACCACGTTTTTAAAACGGACTAAAAAGTATAAAATAATTTGCCTAGGCTTCAGGCAGAATTAAACAACATACACATTCCCAACCACTTACAGATTGTCCTGAAAAATTTGCACATTTTTAATAGCTATTAAAATAAATGTGAGATGTGTGAATCTAAATGTGTGAAAATAAATGTGTGAAACGAAAAACGTGGGGCGCATGGAATACATCGTCGCTATCAATGAGAGAACTTATTTATCAGTTCACATTATTTGTGGTGCAATACCAATTGACAGCTGAACTATTAATGCATTAATTATCTGTTGCATGCGCCCTACGTTTTTCATTTTAAATCTCATATTTATTTTAATAGCTATTAAAAATGTGCAATGACAAATTTTCAGGACAATCTGTAAGTGGTTAGAAATGTGTATGTTGTTTAATTCTGCCTGAAGCCTAGGCAAATTATTTTATACTTTTTAGTCCGTTTTAAAAACGAGGTGTAAAAAAAAAATTTTATTTGTTTAATTTATTTTCTGATTTTTAGAATTGTGTAAGGGAATTTTTTTTTTAATACTTTGATGTTTTTTCCAAGCGTCGCTTGCGTTGGGTCGCTGTGTCTCGTTTACCATAAGAAACTTTACTCAATAAAGACTATAAAAGACTTAAGATTCGATAAGGATTTCCTTACAGGAATTGAAGAATTGGTATGTTTGCATCTGTCAGCCAGATGTGGGTTATAAAAAAAATATAGCAAAAACAAAAGCCCAAACCGTTGCTATGGTAACCGTTCCTGTACCAGTTTTTATTGAGAAAATGATTAAATTATTTTAATAAAATTATAATCACAATGACGATTTTTTTAAACATTTTCTTGCATTGTCATCCAATTCTGAGCTACGTTCAAAATTTCAAGTCTCTAGCTCATCGGGAAGTTAGTTTAAAATCAAATACAAAATTCCACCCGGCACAAGAAAGCGACCTAATAAAAACGTGGTAAAATAATAAATACGGAGTCTCCACGATTTCGAGCAATGAGAAAACAATGTACCAAGATTTGTTAACTGTTAACAAATGTAAAGTTAAATGTGGCGAAATCAATTATTTTGTCACCGTTAATAAATTTAATAAATATTTTTTAACAATTAATACATTATTTTGACACAAATAAAATATTTCTTAATGGCTAACAAATTTTGTAATAGTTAAGGAAGATTTAAGTTTTTTTCCCAATGCAACATTTTTAAGAGAAATTGTTGCTTCATCTCGACATTAATAACGCATCGCCAATTTTTTTTGTCCTCATCTGCATACGCGTCGTAGACCGAAACGTTACTTATTATTTTTTTTTCGTAACCATACATATTTGCTCTCAATAATTATGCATATACTCTCCAATATATATATGAGAAGTTCTCCGGCATTTCAGCAGGTTTTTTCTTTGTCGCCCATTCTAAAATTTTTGAAACTTCGTCAACTAAATGATTTGAGATTTCTTAAATTAACCAGAAGAAGTGTATTTATTTTGAGTACACATGGCAAACATCCTATAAAAATAGAGAGGAAAAACGATACCTCAACCGCGGTTAATATTTTTTAAATCCATGTTTGAAAAAAAAAATTGTACTTTTAAACTGGTTGGTTTTGCAAAACTGAAATGAATCACAGAAAATCTTTTTGAGTAGCAGAACAAACTGTCGAAATTTTGAACATTTCTGAAAGGGTGACAAAACAAACATGACTGCGAGATCCCAGAGAATGCTCTATATATGTATAAATGATTATAAATCGATGCCGTGTCGCGATTTCGTCAAATTAAAATACGTCGAGTGTTAAAATGCCAAATGTTCGTGCGATTCATCATGGCACTCGCAAGACCGAGGACGACTGGAATATTTGTATTGCATAAGCAAAGGATCGTGAGCCAACAAGTCACTTTTTAAGGAACGAGAAAGAAAAATAATGGATAAAAAAACAATGACGAAAAAATGAAGCCTATTGATAACGATCGAGTCCAATTTTGAAATTGTCATGCCACGAAATATCTACACTTTTGTGAGCCTCACAATTTTTCTGCAGCTGAATTTAACAGTAAGAATTTATATTATTCACAAATAAATATTAAAAGAAAAAAATTTCAATCAACAAATCTAAATATTATCTTCACAGAATAATTGTTTTAGAATTTGTTCACACTTAATACAAACATTATACAACAAATTATCTAGACGTCTGCAAAATTGCAACAATATCCATCGTTCCAAAGACGAGATATTTGTGATTGAGAGTTTGTGAGCAATCACGAGGTCGAAAAAAGCAATTTTTAAAGAATTTTGCCTAGAAGGACATTTTTATGTATTAAGGTAAAAAATTTTATATACATATTTTTGTAACTTTTAACTTTATTTTAAAATTTTTCTATTTAAAAAATAACGATTTTTTAAGACGCTGTTCGCGATCTCTGGGAGATTCTCTAAAAAAAGGCGTCTTGCGGTGAGCACGATATCTCTAAATTGGATCATCCAAAATAAAAAAATTAAAACATTTCATTACTGTAAGGTTTAATCAAGTATTCAATCAAAGGAATACGCAAAATATTTATTTTTTACAAAATGGCAGCTTCTCAACAAAAAATTTCGATTCATGATGAAATTTTTTGCCTTAAATTGTTTATAAAGGAAAAATATTTATTGGTAAAAAAACCATCGATTGATTACTAAAAAATATATTTATAAAGTTTGCGTAAAAATTTAAGGCTGATCGATTATGCCGTTTCGGAGAAATCTTGCTCACAGACTTTAAAAAAAAACACAGTTTTGAGAAAAACGCTTTCAAAATTTTACAAGCACTTTATACACATAGTAATTATGGACTTGAAGTTTTGAACGTTCAAATAAACGGAAAATCGAATAACTTATTCTTTAAAAGGACTGTTTTGGACTTTGGAAATAATTCTTCAATCATCTTTCAATTTAAAAAAAAATTCGATCGATTTTCGCCAAATTTGATAGCGAATAACGTTGATAGCTATACTGGCTCTTCACAAAATTTCATTACAATATCTAAAAAATTTCAAAAGTTATAGCGTTTACGCTTCTTTTATACAAATTAAAAATTTGATAGAAAATTTAATCATTCGATCGATTTTCGCCAAATTCAATAACGAACATCCTCGATAGCTATATTAGCTCTGTGTAAAGTTTTAGTGCAATATCTTCAAAATTGGCCAAGTCAGAGCGTTTACGCTATTTTTCGAAAAATTAAAAATTTCATAAAATTTTAATCCCTCGATGGATTTTTGCCAAATTTAATAGCGAACAACCTCGATAGCTATATTAGCTCTGTGCAAAATTTCAGTACAATATCTTAAAAATTGCACAAGTTAGAGCGTTTAGGCTATTTTTCAAAAAATTCAAAATTTCATAAAATTCCAATCCCTCCATGGATTTTCGCCAAATTCAATACCAAACAACCTTAATAGCTATACTAATTCTGTACAAAGTTTGAGTGCAATATCTTGAAAATTGCAGGGGTTAGAGCGTTTGCGCTATTTTTGCAAAAACGAAAAAAGTCGATAAAATCTGAACGCCCGTTATAATTAAAACAATTTTTTTTTATAATGAAGAGCAATTCATGCTCGACAAGTGTGCCAAATTTTAGCTTGATATCTCGAAGCGTTTTCGAATTATTAATTATTTACATCTGAAACTCAGGATACACACATACACACACACATCCATCTGGACATTTTTTCTAAATATGATTTCTCGATGTTTTAGGACATTTAGAACATATTGGCATAAAAATCGCGAAAAAAAAAATTTTCACGAAAACAAAGCTTCCTTTATGAGGAAGCAATAATTATTTACCAAGTACTTACCCAGCTTTTAATTTTTAATTTTTTGTTAAACAAATAAATGTTGCGACTCATTGTTGGAGAACTAATTATTGTTTTTGTTAAACAAATAAATAAAGTGAATCTTAACAGAATATTACAAAGATTTATCCCCAAAAAACAAGCCTTTGAAAATAACTCGTCCCAATAACGTGTTCCAAGAAAAAACGCGCTTCAAGCACTCAACTCTACCTCCACCAGAAAATATCTTGTGTGGAAGAGAGAACGTCCTGTCGAAGTGTTTTGAAGAAGTATTCTTTGGTCGAGATGTTATTCCGAGAACTCTTTCCTAGGAGACTCTATTCGGTACTTATCCTTCTCTATATTGCGGAAGAGATGTTTCTTAAAAGAGATTATCACGAACACTTTGGCTCGGCGATAGATCTAATATAGACAAAGATTTTTTTAAATTAGTGGTAAGGATATTAATCGATGGAAGTATATTTCGGTAGAGTTAGTAGGCGGTAGAGTAATACCCGGAAGAGATGTAAACGTACTTTCTAAATACTGGCATCTAAAATGCGTCAGAGCATTCATCAAGAACCCGAAAGTTGTTGGGGTATCCCAAGTTTCCAGTAAAATGCCTATCGGAATTTTGTAGAGGATGCCCTAAAAGGAGAGTCCTTGCTAGATCCTTGATGGTCCCAGTGGTGTCCTTATTAACCCTGACCCACACTCTAAAAATTCATATTTCGATTAAATCTCAATTAGGATTTGTTGGGGCGACCCCGAAATAAGTATTCCTGTGCAAAAAAAAATGCTAGAATCATTCAGTTTCCTGTAAAATCTCGATCGGGGTTTCTTAGGAATACCCTAATAAGGCAGTCCTTGCTAGATCCCTGGTTGGCCCCAGTTTGATTCCTTATTATAACGCTAAACCATATATTTATTATTTCATTTTTTTTTGTGATTACATGAATTGCCACTAATTATACACTGAAAAAAGCTTACTGCGTCAGTAACGTTATTTTGCATAGCTGTCGGTTATCCGCCTGTTTCCGCCAATCGACCTATACATACTGCCACGAATGCCATGTATCATACTTCACAGTAACGCTACAATGATAATGCCGTGGCAAGCTATATTAACATTGGCACGGCAGCGTTTCCTTATACTGCTGTCATGGCTATACCAGTGAACACGCGCATTCAACTGACGAGTCTGACAACCTCTGAGTTCCATCGTATCTTGAACGCTTACGCGCTTTCAGTACGAAAGCTACAAGATGTAGCGCTTCAGCGTCCAAGACGAACGCAGCCATAGATACATGACATAAACATATACATTTTATTATTTTCAAATTTGATATGAGATACATTTATAACCTAAATTATATTTAATTCAATCACACGAGAATAATCGATAAGGATTAATAATTAAAAAATATTTTTATATTTTTCCATTATTCATCCTTATAAACTATTCTCGGGTGATTGAATTCAATATTTATAGATTATAAATGTATTTTATAACCTAATGTAATTTATAATTTTAATATTCACGCGTTATTGAATTGAATATTTATAGATTATAAATGTATTTTATAACCTAATGTAATTTATAACCTCAACATTCTCGCGTGATTAAATTAAAGATTTAGGTTATAAATGAATCTAATAACCTTATGTATTTTATAACCTAAATATTCTCGCGTGATTGAATTGAATATTTAGGTTATAAATGTATATGATGGGTCTCATACGGTGGTTACCTGGCATACATCTGCGGTTGACTAAGATACCAGAATATGCTCTCCATTCGCATATATTGCATATCCACCATGGCTATGCTGTATAACCACCATGCCTGTATGGCGAGGGCCCACCGCCAGCACACTGAAATATAGCTCGTGGGCCTATACAAAATAGCTCGGCGCACAGTACAGCTATGTGGGAGACCGTGGCGATAAAATATGCGGAAGCGCACAAGAATATGGCGACTGTGGCAGTAAGCTTTTTTCAGTGTAGGGCGCGCTTCAGCAAATCATTCGGGCAACACACGTTCACACAATGTTTTAGCGATTAATAAAGACAATGTGCGTAGTTCAGGTGCCTTCTTGAAAGTGCCTATTTTAATAAATATAATTTATTTAACGATCCTATAGGATTCTTTAATAATCCGCTATGAGTCATTCAAGCATCGAATTAGTTCCGCCCTAAACACAGTCACGGATCCATTCGGGAGTCCCCGCTGGATTCCATTTTACAAATGTTTCATTCCGGTCCGATCTCTAGAAATCTGGTCCGATCTCTAGAAGGATCCTGATCCGTGACTAGGATGAATTACAGGAATCCAGCTTGACCCCTACCACAATTCCTGCACGGAAGAATAGAGTATATAAGCTAGAAAGATTTCATACATGAAAATAATAACAAAACTTTGCAGATTTGTTTACTCTTTAATTTCTTGAATGTCGCGCGTAAAAATGATAGACCGGAAACGGTTCTTATAATTCACGCATGCCACGTGCATCCCAATGCATGATAATTTTGTAAAAATTTCCTTCATTGCTATCGCAAACTTTTTTATCGGCGCGTTGACTTTTAATATTCGAAATATTTATAGCTCTGTATCTCATTTAGTTATGCATCATCTATATATGAGGGATTCTCTGTCAATTCAGCCACTTTTATTTCGACCATCTTAGATGTGCGCCATAATTGGTTATATCAAAATGCTACAAAAGGCAGTCTATGCGAATTTTTTCAGATTTTTCAATTCAAAATTTTAGAAATCGCCATTTTTTTCCAAATGAATATATCTCGGAAACTTGAAGTAACTGAAAAAAATATCTCTACATAAAAGTTGTAGTTTCGTGTTAGCATTCGAGCGGAATATTTAAAATAATTTTTACGTTCTGGTAACGCTGATTTTTTACCAAGAAAGGGGATAATTATTTTTTTATTCGAGAAATGCCATTTTTTTGGCTGAAAAAATTACAGAGTCTTTCAGTTTACCTGAGGATATCGCAAAAAAATCGCCAGAGTGGCACGGATCGAGGTTCTAGGGTAAAAAAATGAAACCACACAAATTAATTTTTTTTTCTACTGGAACCTCGTTAACATATCTCGGAAACTTGAACTTACTGAAAAAAAATGTCTGTACATTAAAGTTGTAGTTTTGTGTTAGCTTTCGAGCGGAATATTTGAAATAATTTTTACGTTCCGGTAACGCTGATTTTTTACCAAAAAGGGGGAAATTATTTTTTTATTCAAAAAAAGCCCTTTTTATTTGGCTGAAAAAATGACAGAGTCTTCCTGTATATCTGACGATATCGCAAAAAAATCACCAGAGTGGCACGGGTCGAGGTTCTACGGTAAAAAAAATAAAACCACATAAATTATTATTTTTTCTACCGGAACCTCGATCCGTGCCACTCTGGCGGATTTTTTGCGATATCGTCAGACGCACTGGAAGACTCTATAATTTTTTCAGCCAAATAAAAAGGGCTGTTTTTGATATAAAAAAAAACAGCCTTTTTTGGTAAAAAAATCAGCGTTACCGAAACGTAAAAAATATTTCAAATATTCCGCGCGAAAGCTAACACAAAACTACAACTTTTATTTGCAGACATTTTTTTTCAGTAACTTCAAGTTTCCGAGATATATTCATTTGGAAAAAAAACGGCGATTTCTACAATTTTGAATTAAAAAATCTGAAAAAATGCACATATAATGCCTTTTAGTAGCACTTTGATATAATCAATTATGGGGCACATCTGAGATGGTCGAAAAAAGTGGCTGAATTGACAGAGAATCCCTCATATATAATATATGATTGTATATGTGTGTGGGTATTTTTAACCGTATACAAGCACATTAGGTCAGAAGAGTTCAGGGTGGATTCGCCGTTCTTCCAAGCTCGTCAATTTTCTGACAATGCTCTCTAACAATTAGTCGTAATCTAAGTTACATATAAATACCATATATGTGTAAAATTGCAACAAGGGTGTCATTCGTTGTGAACGTGTAAGCGGTACATAATGTCTAGACGGCAAAAAACGACGCTGAAACACGACAAATCTTTCCATTCCATCCGTTAATCGCGCAGCGTTTGAGTTGTGCATTATTTTCTCTCTCCGTTTAATCGTAATGTCCGTGAAGAATCGATATAGAAAATATATAGTGCGAATCTTCCATCCACCGGATAATTTTATGCTCGCACGTCCTCAATCGTTGTTGCGAGCATTTTTTTTAAAAAAAGGAAAATACGAACGAGCTAGTTTGTCTCTCGACTCGTGTAACTTGTAAATTCAATTATTTTCTTTTTTTCTGTATTTTTTTCCCCTGATCACTTAGACCGAGAGAAAAGTGGATTCGCTTCACACGTTTCCGCATATCTTTCATTAATATGCTGATGTTATTGAAACGCCACGAAGAAACTGGAATAATGATCGACGAGGTCATCTCTTTGCTATTATTTAGATACAATTATATATACCAGTTTATTCAAAATGGAGTAACGCCAGCCGTATCATAACTTTGAATACCCTTTTTCGACACTTGAGACAATGTCCTTACGAATGTATTGCCTGTACAGTCCCAGCCAAAAATATATTTGATTGAAATTTCCGTATTTCGTGATACAATGAAAATCTGAAAAAATTCATCAACATTTGGCTTGCCATCCACAAAAATTATCAATAATAATATTGCTCAAAAGTTATTAACAAATTGTTTAAACAAATAATTATTTAACAATTTTTCGGTAAGTTCTTTTTTTTCTTAAACAAATGGAATGCATTAATTTTTCTGAACGCATATGATTTTTTTCAGAATTTTCCCTCTATTTTAAAATTCCCGTTTTTAAATTTTTAGAATGGCCGTATTTAAGTATGTATTTTTTGGCCTAGTGTCTTTGAAACTTTTTAATGCTAACGATAAACCTGTATGCCAAAAAACATATACAAAATTGGTAATTTTTTGTTTGTATTTCAGAATGTTTGTTATAATATATCAAAGAAAGAGAAAATTTTGAAAAAATTCATATGCGTTCAGAAAAATTAACGCATTCGGTTTGTTAAAAAAAAGAACTTATGGCCAAATTGTTGAATAATTATTTGTTTAAACAATTTATTAATAACTTTTGGGCAATATTATTATTGATAATTGTTGTTTATGGCATGCCAAATGTTGCTGAATTTGTTCAGATTTTTATTGTACCACGAAGTACGGAAGTTTCAATCAGATACAATTTTTGACTGTGACTGTATAGACAATACATCCTTAAGGCACTGGTGTTTCTTTATCTTCCAAACTCTCATTCTTATCTGGTGTGCGAATTTTCGTCTTATATTTGGGAATCAAATACAAAAATATCACGGTTTTTTATGAACAACATTTCTTCCTTTGTTCGATAGATCAAAACCGTTCGATAGATCAAATTGAAACTTTACAGGGATTTTGTGGGTATATTAAGCTGTAAAAGTCACGCTCAACATTAGTCGTTTTCCCAATATTTTTAATTTGGCCGTTGATTTTCTAAAAAACCATAAATAGCCCTTTTTCTCCTGTTCTTTCAAATTCATGGCAAGGATGGAAAAAAAATTTTTTTTTCAAAAAACCATCGACAATCCTTGTAGAGCATTGATTCCAGTTTGTGAAACGCCTCTTCTGATTTCTATGCGATCATTGGTTGCTGAGATATCAATGGTCAAACAGAAAAGTGTCTTTTTTCGTAAAAGCTCGATATCTCAGCGAAAAATGGTCGCAGCGAGGTCTCAAAAAAAGTAAATTGAAGCTAAATAAACAAGCTATCCTGTCCTAGTAATGGTTTAACTGGAAAAATTTTTTCTCAAAAATTACAGCCAAAACAAAAGCGATACAAATCTGCCAATTTTTTTTTCTTGGTATTTCTCATAATTGCGTGAAACCTGTAGCTTTGAAATTTTTTTTGCTAAAAGATCTGAAAACTAGACACTTCAAGCTTCAAAATGCTTTTTTTAGACCTCGATACGAACATTTTTCACTGAGGTACAGCATTGTTAAAAACCACTAAAAATTTGGGAAAATTTTGTGATCCTTTAATTTTTTCCATTAGTGTAGGATGTTTCAATTTTTTGTTTGTTTTACAACTAACAAAATCAAATCTGTACACCATTTTTGTACACTATTTTTTAGGAGTTCGACTCTTTTTTCTGGTAAAACGTGATTTATCCTTAACCTTCATTCGGATATCCGGTTCATTGGCATCGAATTATTTTGCTGTTAATGTTGATATTCAAAAAATGAAGAAACAACAAACAACAACGGCCCATTTTTTACCAAGCGATATATAGGTCTGGGTCTGGAAGTTGACAACGCGTTTTGCGGGATAATAGGCGGCATGAATCACTCGCACATACGATCCGTCATCATTGTCCGTCAGCAAGGAACAAGAACATTTGCACTCGATCGCATTATTTATCGCAAAAACTGACTCATTCGTCGTCACATTCGTACCAACTCTCTCAATCTCTCTCTCTCTCTCTCTCTCTCTCTCTTTCACCCTTTCTCCCTCTCTCTCTCTCTATTTAACTTTTATATTCGAGAATCAAAATGCTTTGTGCTGACCGAGTGTTCATGCATAACGATTGGAATGCTGTCAGTCTCGGCAATGCTCGAGATTGATCTGTATTCATTGAATTAACGCTCGGATAAAACAACTCAAGCCCAAAAACAGAATTAATTGGAAATATATATCAAACGGGCGAGAACGGAATTGCCCACAAGTGGCAGATTGAAGGACAGAATTTCCGTTTCCACATCGTATACAGAAAGGATAATGAGCTATTTTCGAGTTGGTCATACCTTCGTTAGCGAATAGTTCGTCGCTAACAAGTGACACGCTTGTTAAGGACATCTGTGCCTGACTCGATCCTCAATCGCTTTGGTGGAGAATTCGATCATCACGAAATTAAGGTAGTTCCTCCATGAGGTCGTTTAATTAAGAAATGGTTGAAATTTGGCATACAGGTTATTTAATATGTTATCCAAGCTTCTGTGCAGTTTAAATACGTTTGATCGTCCCAAACCTGAGATATTCTCACTCAAAGTTGGCTTAATTTACACGTAAAGCATTGCACACGCATGGTGCATAAGATAAGTGTCCCGAATACTGGGGACCTAAACTTCGCTCGCCAGTAACAGAGCAAAATCTTTAGTTAAAATTGTCTCAGGGTAAAAAGTATTGGTATTGTTGGAAAGGGTGGAATCTCAGCCAACGAATGCCCACCTCATTTTTGTTATTATTTATATTATTTAATTGTAATTTTGAAAATGCGTACATGTGCAAATGTCCCGAATACTGTTCTACACTTTTGACAGATGTACCTATTACTGGGGTATGCATGGCCCGAATACTGTTATACACTTTAACATACGTTTGACATTCGTTTGTCATTCGTAAAACAAACGGCCCTATTACTGGCGTATGCATGTCCCGAATATTGTTGTATTCGTTTGACGTCCAAAGGGAGGTTATACATGGGCCACAGTATTCGGTGCACACGATTCTCACTATGTACTGAATTATGGGGTATGTATTTTCGGCCAAATATTTAACTTGCTCGTCTATTTCCGCACTCTGCTACTTCAATGACTCGTTTATAATACATTGAAACTTATTTCGACTGGTTCGATGCTTTTTTAATTATGAACTATGCTTTTTCGCAAGCCCACTTCCTTAACCAAATCGATAAGGAAACGACCCTTTTTTTTACTTCGCTCGGTAGCTTGTCATGAATTACGGGAAATATGAATTGAATACAATTCACTCATACTCGATATTTATTTCGAGTGACAATACGTTAAATGAAGATTATTGAAAAAAAAAACATTCCATTTATTGAACGTAAACTGAATTTATTCTAATAAGAAATCGACTGTATGAACAGTATTCGGTACTAGCCCAATATTCGGTACACTTACCTTAGGTACCTTATTAATTCTACCGTCAAAATAAAAATTACGAAGTTGATAAAAAATGGAGGGAAGCTCGATCGGGATGACACGGATTACGTGAAAAAAAATCAGGATGATTTACCGTCTAGTTTCCAAAAAATAACCATTAGAACCCGACGTTTTTGGTATTATACCATAAATTCTACAACCAGAGGAGCGCGTGGATGGGAAACGGAACGGCGATTGGAACCAATCGGAAAGTTGCCAAGAGCGTCGTGCACACACATACAGAAGAATGCGTCGTCTGTATACGTAGCTTTTTTATGGATTGGGGCAGAGCCAGGACAGTTCCGGCAAAAAGTTGACTCGCAGAGTTAAGCAGTTGTAGGTTAAGAACACTTAATAGAATAAAATTTACGATAGTAAAATATATCTATCGTAGTATCTATTGGCACTGAATTAATATTGTGTGCTTCTTAAGGTGATGTGAAACGTTCCCCCACTCTTCTACCCCTACTCCGTCATACCGCAGTCGGTACATCATCAGTAAATTCAATTTTTTTCATGGATGCATTGTCTTTTCGAAAAAACGCAAAATCTTAGGAAGTGGGAATCTCAATTACGCATCTACTAAGATGTGTTTGCCGAAAAAACCAAAACACTCTAGTAAAAACAGGTACCCGCCGTTTTGTAAATACGGGTTTCACGCACAAGCAACATTCAAAAATTCGTATTCCCCAACAAAAAAAAATCGAAATATCACGATGAATTCATCAACTAGAGTGTATTTTGAGGTAAAGCTATGAAGGAAATAATTTGCATTCAACAGGAAATGGGTCTCGATCTGAGAGGGTTAAATGTATTTACTACATATCGAAATAATCATCAACCCTGTAAATATGCACATGCTGTGTAACTTTTCGTTGAGGTTGTCGCGGAGGAACTACCTTAAGGAGGAATATAGATTAATGGAATCCGAAGACTCTTCAGAGAGAACTGAAAAATCAAATAAGTCATAAAACTGTTGCAGCTAAAATTTCAATCTATAGCCTCTAAAATCATTGGAATCAGTGGTAATTTCGATGGGGAAAAAGCCGAAGGCTATTTTGCACTCTCATCAACCTTTCTCCTCTATTTCTTGTATTTCGCTGAAACATTGGCATTATGATTATCACGGTAATATTAATGTATAAATTTTATGCTCTTAACACACACGATGCCCCTCGCCGCTGCATAAATATTTTCGGTTACTATGCAGAAGCACGCATGCCTCGTGTTAAGGGTCGAGGTGAAAACGAGGTGACTGGTATTCCCCTAATGCACCGGTTGACCGTGAATCTCCGAATGTTATTATCCACATTTATATCTCATCGACCAAGACGAGTCTTGGAGAACGTAAAATCATCCGATTAATTCAATTCGTCGATTTTTTGATTTATCAGAGCGTCTCTCATGGAACTTCGGTACTATTGGAGAGTGATAGAACTTTGGGAATCGTTCATGTTCGAAATTGTAAACACGTTTCATTGGACATATTCATCGTAATGGCCTAAAACTCTGGTTAAGCCACTTCCTTGTCAGGATGGCAAGCAAGTCCAGTATTTTGTGAATTCCGTGGTTCCTAAATGCACCAGTAAGCTTACAAAAAGATTGGTGACATACAAGTATCCTTCATTCTGTGTTTAGAAAATTTAAATCTAGGGTCAGCCGCGATTCTAGAACCTCATTATTCATCCGCAACGGTATTCAATATACCGTTGAACATTCAGGGTCTGGCTCTCTCCCACCTCTGGGTATCCAAATTTCTAAAATCCCCAACAAAATTCTTTCGCATAAATATCAATGCTTAATAAAAATGGTCGGTCCCCTCCAGACATATTTTTCTGGAGTATACTTTCACTCTTAAATCTGTTAATTATACGTTCATGTTTTATTTATCAAAGTCTAAACATAGTATTTATGGCTTTGAATAGAAATCGAGTAATTGATCGGACAAAGTTAATATGCAAATTAAACTAAGAATTGATGTAACAAAATCATCAATATGCCCTTTTGTGCAGTTAGGAATTTAGGCGAGATTTTACATAATCGGAGCAATAGCGGCATCGAGAAAAAATTTTGGACCGTGGTGTTCAACGATCTGCAATCGTTTTTATTCAACGATAGAAATCTCTCTTGTCGATCGATCGCGATAATTGTTCGGAATTAAATTGGCCATTGTGTTTCTGCTCCCCTCCTTGATCCGTCTGTCTGGCTCACAACGCCCTTAAATGCGTGATAATTATTCACGCAGCCGTATCATTATTATGTACATGAAAGATGTGGTATTCCAACATGGAATCGCTATCGCACGCCAAGACCACGATGACGCTTGTTATATTTCGCGATAATAATAACGGTGAACCGCGTAAAAGGTAGCCCGATTGGATTCGATTAGATTGGACACCCACGCACGGTGCGCAATGCGAAGTCTTATAATTTTTCATGAGATTTCAAACTTTTAGACAACGAATATAAATTAAATTACTTTCTTAAGGGAGAAAGCCACTGTAGAGGGAGAAAAAAAGACCATGTTTGAGAATTTTTTTTCACAGACATATCTGATTATCGAAGGACCAGGCTTTTGTTGGTTTATTAAGTGTATATTCAACTGAGTTCATAGCAATTTTTATTGAACATTTTTAAAGATCAACAGGGATATGGATATTATCTTAACGACAAAAAAAATTTCCTCTCCACTGTCCCATTGGTATCTTGGTAGAGGGTTATCTGAAAAAATATATATATGTGAATATTCATACGAATGTAGTTATCGCTATGCGAGCCGTTTTTTCTCTGATTATTTACAAAATGAAAGACAAATTTAAAAAAAAATATTTCTGAAGCCTTTTTTCTATTCAAGTAGGTTTTAAAAACGATAATTTTTATATATACTTTTCTTATAAATTAAAATATTGGAAATTGGTAAATATTAAGACAAAAATTTCAACATCAGTTCATAGTTTTTGAGTATTCGTGCAACAAAGTCCTTTTGAGGAAAGTGCGTTTGAGGTCTTCGTCATGTCTTTCTCGATATAAAGTTATATATTTCCTGAAACATTGATACTTACATTGAACTATCCAGATACCGAGCCATATGATGGCACTTCATTGGTATCTCCAGTGTCGTCCTTGTCTTTTTTGGTTTTTCTATGGATCATATTACCAAAAAATTGATCTAATACGAAAGATGCAACACCTGTTGCAAGAGAATGAGCGTCCTAACCGATCGCGCCATCGCTCTCACTAAAGTGACTGTAAATCAGTCGATTTTCAGAATTTTAACGTAAAATTTTACCTATGTGTTTTTGAAAACATAAACTTCACAGAAATGCAAGGAGAAAATTCTTTTTTCAATTTTTACAGTGGCTTTCTTCCCTAAAACTCAACGCTCCCGCACAAAAGCAGTTGTTCTACTCTTCTAAAAAAAAAAGCAGTACAACCATCACTCCGATGTTTCGCGTCATTGTCTTCTTGCCGTAACCAATATATGTTTTTTCTTGTGAATCACTTTTGGGCAGATGGTAATAAAGCCGTTTGATATATTTTGCCCATTTTGGCAGCGTTTAAATTATGTGTGAATACGTGCACGGTTCCAAATCCTTGTTTAGAAAAACAACCCCAAACGCGCACCTTTACGGATGTTTGACGGTCCGCTGGATGAATTTCTTAATGTAGGAACACCAGGTATGAGTGACAGAAGAACGTGCCCAAAAAGAAGCTTTGCCCGAAAAAGTTACGTTGTCCCAATCACGGTCCAAATTTTCCTCCACCCAAGTGAGTCTCTTTTTAACGTGGTTTTCGAACAGTATTGTGCTATGAAATTTCTAATTATGGGCCAGTAAACGTCTTCTTATAGTATCACATGACACATTAAGACCCTTTTAAAGCAAAACCGCTTGCCCCACCATGTAATGATAGATTGATAGGCGAGAATTCTTCTCGAATGCCCGTAAAATCACCCTGTCCTCTTTTTTCGTCGTTTTTTGCGTAGAGCCACGATTCGGCAGATCATCGACATTTTTTCCTTCAGAATAGCGTTTCACCCACTTACTAACAAATGTATTTGACTTCTTCGTGTATTTTGCAGCCACTCCGTATGACTTTTACGGTCCTTTTGGATGTAAACACAAAAACACGGTTTCGTAACTAGAAGCATACGTGGCACTCATGGCGAAATGCGTCCTTCTCCGACAAAGATTGAACGAGAACTAAGACTCTATATACAAAGCACTCAAGGACAAGGGCTAGAGCTACCTGCTCATTTCTCAACCATCCTTCTAGCTTCTAAGGACAAGTTTTGCCATACACGCTCTTGTCAAATAGACTGTATATTCGATAGTGATATTTTTAAAGAGTTATTAATTGATAAAGAACAGTATGATTAGATTTTGGCATGGACTTGAAGTTTCGGACGTTCAGTTGAACAAAAAGTCGACAAATAAATTTGTTCAACGAAAAATTAGAAGAACTTGGCAAATACTAGGTGAATAATAATTTCAAAAACTGAAAGAGGTTTCAAGAATCATTTCCAAACTGTTGACAGGCCTCAAAACTGTTCTCCAAAGGGTTTATCCGTTCATCTGAACGTTAGAAACTTCAAGTCCAAATTTTGTCAGTTTTTCGGCGGTGGAGTTATCACCGGTAGTAATATGTAAGTTCATCAATGGCTATACTACTCTGACTCAAGTAACTTTTTTAATGAATTTCCATGCAAAGCTTAACAAATTTTTCAAAATGGCAATTGCTTACATCGATATATAATTTTTTGACCTATCAACAGGTATATAAATTTTTCATTTGCTCAGAAATTTCTATAACTATACTCATGAAAATTCAGAGATACTGAATGAGGATCCCGCGCAAATATTAATTTAAGAAACTGCAATGTCATTGAGTTAACAAGCATTTTTGTCTTCCAGTTTATCCGTAGTTTTGTCCACATATGCACGCATTCCAAAGAAATATCGTTTACTTGCGGCTCCGCGACAGAAAGTGTCGCGATGATAACATAACCCCACTCTTTTTGTACATATACACTATCTCTCTCTCTCGCTAATGCTTCTCATTTGATGTCATCGTTCACGCCTCTCTCTACACAGACACACCGCGATCGCTCTTGGCCCCGCGCAGAAAGTGCGTGCGTTTACAGCTGTTTCCCAGTCGTCACTGAGCTCTCGAATCAGCCTCTGGTCGTCAAGTCTGTAGATCTCCAACGATCCTAAATACCGGTGTACAGGACATTTGTTTCAAAATACATTAATAAAAAAAACACCGAAGGCTATAAACACTCAACAACACATTAATAAACTTAAAGAAAAAGTAAATAACGTTCTACATTTCTTCGTATAATCATCTTCGGGCAACTTTCGAACATCCGCAACGTCGAATATCTTCGTGGTGTTTTTTCCTTCAATTTTTTCCTCTCTCCATTCGTACGACACTAGCTTCAATGTAGTGAAAGAATATATATACTCATCTGTGTCCTCTGTGCGTGAGTTTGTGTAAGCAGTATCGTCGGGAGTACACACGAGGAGCTCGCCACACACGAGGAAACGACGAGCGAGAAGTCCAATCAAAGCGGACATACGTGTTTATATCTATATACTCGCACATCAGTGTGTAATGGCGTCGCGGCGCATGCACGTACGCGCACTACGCTCATCAGCGGACAACTTTTGTACCAACACAAATCGTCGGGAGACCACACTTAGCGACGGTTTATATGCTCACTCAGTCGTTCGTTGATACTTGCTAACGAAACTTCGACGTATCCCCTATCTCCTCGCTATAAAGTCACAACATAAGAGTGCCTATTTCTATTCACTATGTTATACGTTTATATGACATACACATGCAATATAAGAGAGATGGGCCGGGATAATCGTGGCTTCGTCACGCGATCCCCAACCAAGACAAGATTACTTCGCACAAGGTGAGATCAACAACGAACGAAATATATATATATATATGTTTTTAAAAAAGAGGAAAAACCATCGACTACCTTCGCTTGTATTCTGGTATCCGATAATTTCGAAAATTTCGAATTGCGAGCGGGAATCAAGAACAAAAGTGAGCGAAGGAAAGAATAAATACCTTCAATCAAAGTCGTACGTGGTCGCAAGTGTCCCCGAACTAAAAGTTATTTTAGTTCTTTTTGCATAACACACTCGACGAAGACATCGCGAGATTTGTACTCGAGGATCGTGTCTTTCATTTAGCGATGTGTTTCATTCGACAAACTATCATTGAGTTACACACACATGGACCAAACGTGTCTTCATGACTTGCTATTTTCTTATCTGTGCATCCACGTGTACGAATCATCTCCAGTTGTTTTTTTTTTTCGTTACGTCGAGTGCGACATCAAAAATCTGCGCAAAGATTCGAGATAATTGAATCCGTTTGCAAGCCTCTGTATTCTTTTGTTTCGTGGTGAAAGCACGAAAATATTTATGGGCATCGTCGACAGGGAATAACAACGATAGCATTGACGAGGGGCATCCAGGCAGTTGACATGTAAAGAGGATGAAATTACAGTAGAGTTACATGCGGCAACTGCACGATGGTAAACCCGGTTAACGACCATTTCAATTTATTAATTTTTTCAATTGTGTTCGCGTGAACGTGTAACGCGTGTTCCCGATCCATAATTTTCTTCTTCTTTGCCTCTGTATTATCGACTAAACGGGGACAAAGTCGGAAAGTTTTACGTACTTTTCACACGAGTGCACGACATTTACATGTTGAAGAAAAAAGATATAAGTATTCATATCGAAAGCGCGCAAGAACGTTCGTCTCGTTGTCGATGTTTTTACAAGTGACGTGCGCGATAGATCGTGTCGCTCCGATCGATTCGATCGAATCCGAAGAGACGCTCGAGTCGTCTTTGTTCGAAGATATATCGACGCTCATGACGATTTTTTGCTGTTACAATACATCCAAAAAGTTCCGACAACGAGTATCAACGGATATTGGATTTGGAAGCTCGTGGATTCGATATTAACGATGGGACTAGCAGGTATGTGCTTTATAGCGCCTGAAATAGATTATTTTAGGCAAGAAAGTCATGGACTTCTCGATGAGAACGAATGAATGCGATTGTCCAGCATGAACACGAGTGAGGTTCGATCCTACATATTTTCTATCTTACACAAGGGTCGTCCTACACAAAAAATCCTGCACAAAATGTCCTACACGAAATAATGTCCAGTACTTTTCGTCCTACACATATCATCTACCATCCCCAATTCTACACCATGTTATTTGATCGTCCTACATGAACTTATGGCCCAATATATTCGTCCTATACAATTATTTGAACGACCCACACATATTTTCCTACACAATTATATTTTATAATACAGGCTATTGTCAACAACAACAAATGTGTAGGACATTGTTCTTCAAACAATAGACTGTGTTGAAACTATTGTGTAGAATATTTTGTGTAGGATATTGAGTGTAGGACAATAGCCTGTATTATAAAATATAATTGTGCAGGTAAATATGTGTAGGACGAATATGTTGGGCTATAGATTCGTATAGGACGTCCAAATAATTGTGTAGGACGAATATGTTGGGCTATAAGTTCATGTAGGACGTTCAAATAATTGTTCAGGACGTAAGACGGTGGATAATAATATGTGTAGGACGAAAAGTACTGGACATTATTACGTGTAGGACGACCCTTGTGTAGGACAGAAATGTAGGATCAAGCCTCACTCCATGAACACTTTTGACTCAGGTAAACACGGAGCCGTGGGGATCTTCATAATTCGTTTTTGGCACCGTTTCATCGCAATATGAAAATGATAAGGACGCGCAATCGGTCGGTGATGGATATATCTGAAATGAGAAACAAGACGCTGCGCGTGTTTGCCGATAATGAAGAAAAAGAATTCATTACTTACATTTTCACAAATGTGTCACAATCTTGAGGAAAATATCTGATACAATGTAATCGTCACGAGGAAAATATAAGACTGGATGTAAACGGATAAAAAGTTGGTATGCTTGAAGCGGGAACAATGCGCTCGAGTACATTCCAATCAACGCGATTACTTATATGGCCAGGAGAGATAAGCAGATAAGAGAGTCAAGTAGATATACGCTGAAGGGGATTTTGAAGAGCTTATTCTCGACATGTTATATCAAATTCTCAATTTTTGTTTCTTTTTTTCTCTTAAATTAATGTAATCTCTGGTATATCTATATACCTTGTCAGGCACGTGTTTCTCAAAGTCGCATCAATGATATCTCGTTCATGCACATTCGCGTATTACAAATCCGCCGTAAATTGCCTGTGTAGACACATTGCACGACATCATTGTGTTCAGGGAAAACTCACATCGACGATATAACATTAAGAGCAAATATCGGAATGGTTGCTTGAACGAGTTACCGCATATTATCATATGTATCCGTATCGAGAGGGCCGCACACTTTGAAGATCATGAAAATCCGGGATCTAACGTATTATTTTTATCAAAAAGTTTATATGTAAATGAAGTCTGATTTTAATATTGATAGTGATTACGTCCATAGCGGTCTTCAAATTCCATGATTTTCATATCGCTTTCACTCACCATATCGTAACACATGTCAGAGGTTCGTGTTTGTCACCGCATGTCGGCCCCGTTCCCATATATACATATTCATATCCATATATTTATCTGGACAACGTGAACGCCTACATGAAGTCTTCAAGCTCGCCCGTTCGACTTTGAGCAAATATATTTTAGGCTAACACCGGTGTGCAAGGGAAACTTGTGACCCATTAAGCGCATCAGAAACCATGCATAAGTTTAACCTTTAGTTTCCGTCGTTCAATGAATACTCAACGTATGATTGGTTCTATTTGATTTGGGTAGGGTGGTGACATTAGATCCGTTACTGTCATATTTATGATAATTGATTCACCCACATACATGTAATGTAAGACCAACGATGCCTGATCCATTCTCTAGGATATCTCTTAATACACTCAATCAAAATATTAAAGGAACAGCAAAATTTTCGAGATTTTTCAGCGATTTTCCAAAGGCTGTAACTTTGTTAATTTTGGTCGTAAAAAATTGAAAAAAAATTTGTTTGAAGCTTGAATCTTCTAGTTTTGGAATCTTGAGCCAAACAAATCGTGTGGGCATCATCCTCGAAGCATTCGAAAGAAATATCACGGTAAAAATTTTCTCGGAATTTTTGCTTTTTTCAAAACAGTCGATGGGCTTCAAAAGAATGTTTCGAGCTCAACCAATCTATGGATGGTTTAGCTATATTCTTTGGCTTCAATTTGCTTTTTTTTTATTTTCGTTCTACGACCATTTTTCGCTGAGGTATCCGCGATTGAACAAAAATGCGTCTTCTTTTTTTAATCCTCGTTATCTCTGGGACTAATGATCGTACAGCGAGTAAACGGCGAGTTTCGAAAACTTAAATCTACCTTCTATAAGTGCCTGTTACTGTCATAAACGAAAAAAAAAATCGATGCTTAATTTTGACTTGAAAAAGTCCAAAAAAATAGCTTTTATATCACTCAGTACAATAATGGACGCTTTTACGTCCGCAAGCGGACGTGAAAACGTCCATATTGCACCTCGTGATATAAAATATCGTACATCACTCGGCGTAAAAACATTTTCTGACGAGTGTGATTGCAGGCCTCGCCTTCGACTCGTCCTGCAAACTCACACTCGTCAAAAAATGTTTTTACGTCCTCGTGATATAATGTACTATTTTTCTTGTTTTAGAAAATCTACCACAACTCTGCAGATATTGCGAAAAACACCAATGTTCTTAGGTTTTTTTTAGCTTAATCACCGTTTACTGGCTGTACGATCATTAGTTCCAGAGATATCGAAGATTTAAAAAAAAAAGACGATTTTTTTTCAATCGTCGATATCTCAGCGAAAAATGGTCGTAGGCCAAAAATAGAAGAAAAGCAAATTGAAGCCAAAGAATCTAGCTAAACGATCCATGGATTGGTTAAACTCGACAAAATTTTATGAAGCCATCAACTGTTTTGAAGAGAGCAAAAATTTCGAGTAAATTTTTATCGTTATATTTCTTTCGACTACGTCAAGGGTGATGCCCACACAATGTTTTTGACTTAAGATTCCAAAACTAGAAGATTCAAGCTTGAAAATGCTTTTTTTTAAATTTTTACGACCAAAATTAACAAAGTTACAGCCTTTGGAAAATCGCCGAAAAATCTCGAAACTTTTGCTGTTCCTTTAATTTTTTGACTGAGTGTAGAATGACCGCAACAAAAGGCTTTTCGGCTAAAATAACAGCTCACAGAATGTCTGCAATGAGGGCGGCTAACAAATAGCATGTTCATAACTCAAATGTGTTGAACTAAAGTATTGTGGTGGCGATGACATAGTGGAACCGGATCTTCAGAGTGGGGGAATCAACCCGGATTTAAGTCGGGACCAAAGAATCTTTTTATGTTTGTTTTTTTCCGTAAACTTGGTGGTTTCGAACCGCTATGAAAAAGTAGGATGAAAATTTCTTCAACGTGGTGTCCAGAATTAATTTCTACGGGAGTGGCACAGGTACCCAGTTCATTACCTAAGTTTCGCTGATGTAAACTTTTCAGTGCAGAGATTATTAGTTCTCTTAATATTTACATTTGGCGATGGACGACTGATTCCTGATCTCTGAAAAACAAATCAGAGATGACGCGTAGGGGCCGGAATAAAGAGGATAGAGAGGAGCCTATGACCCTGTGAGAATGGCCGTAAATGCGTTGTCTGCAATAAGAATGGCATGTAAATACGGCATCTGTAACGATAAAGCATCCGCAACTACTATATTTACTAATGTCTAACTAGCAACGGGAATGACTAAAGCTAGATATCTTCAAAATAAAATATTTGCGACCACAGTTTAAGCTACTAGAATGTCAACTACTAGAGGTGCCTGTAATTAGAATACTGTGAATCGGATGTCACTACACTCAGTCAAAAAATTAAAGGAACAGAAAAATTTGCAAGATTTGTTAGCGATTTTCCGAAGGCTGTAACTTTGTTCATTTTGGTCGAACAAAATTTTTTAAAAAAAGCATTTTGAATCTTGAATCTTTTGGTTTCGGAATTTTTAGTCGAAAATTTTTTTTGGGCATCACCCTCGACGCAGTCGAAATAAATATCACGGCGAAAATTTCCTCGAAATTTTTGCTTTTTTCAAAACAGTCGTCAGCTCCAAAAATAACCTACGACGCTAGATTCTTTGGCGTCAATTCGCTTTTTTTATGTTTGTTCCACGACCATTTTTCGCTGACATATCGGCGATTGAACAAAAATTCATCTTTTTTATTATATTTTCGATATCTCTGTTTCGGTTTCGGAAACTTAAATGCACTCTCTATAAGTGCCTGTGACTGTCATAAACAAAGGTTTTCAGGTTTTTTTTAGCTCAATACATATCTGAAAACCATGCCAATTTTTAAAACAATCGGTGGAGCCGTTTTTTGTGACCGAATCATCAAACTTTTAGAAAAATTGAAGGAACACGTTTATTGATCCTTAAAAACTAATCAATGGTGTTAAAAATGAAAAAAGTTTTTCTTTTTTTTTCTTCTAAAATTTGCATTTAATGAGCGTGAAAAAAAAAATTCAAATTTTGAAAAAAAAAATTTTTTGAGCCCAATGACTGTTTTGAAAAAAGCAAAGATTTCGAGACACTTTTTGCCGTGATATTTATTTCGACTGCGTCGAGGGTCATGCCCAAAAAAATTCTTTGACTCAAGATTCCGAAACTAAATATTCAAACTTCAAAATGATTCTTTTTTTTAAAACTTTTTCGACCAAAATTAACAAAATTACAGCCTTTGGAAAATCGCTGAAAAATCTCGCAAATTTTTCTGTTCCTTTAATTTTTTGACTGAGTGTATTACATCTTACTTGCATTGATGCATCCTGGATATAACAGTTTGCCTGAAACCCCTCTATCTCGTTACACGAGGACAACATAAGAGTTATTTTCATAGACATCTACTCTTGACGATACACACTTGTTACATATTTGAAGATCATTTTAGCTTAATTTAGCACGTTCCTTCCTCTGTTAAAAATCCAGGAAATAGCGTAGTTAAGACGTAATCATGCGCGTGTATTTTGACGTTTGTATCACGAAACCTTTTGGTTCCGTGACGAAAGAAGATCCAAGAGAAAATTCGAAGTTTCCGTTAACATACGTGCGTGGACGATAAGTTCAAGCAAGGCATATATCTATATGCATTGAAGACGCAATATATACTAGAGAGAGTATACCAACGATGTATCGGCTTTGGGCTTATTTTCCAATCTTTAAAGCCTATTCAGTTAGGTATTATTTTACAGGCTCTCCACTTTTTTCCTCATTCTCCCCACTCTCGTTTCCGTCTTTTATTTCTTCCTTCATTGCGCCTCACACCGAATGAAACTATTTGATTATGATAATAATGTGCTAATAGCGATGGTAAATACAAGCGTGGATGCTAGTTCGAGGGAACATTTTTATACAACTGTCCGTACAAAAGGCTAGCCAATGAAGAACCGATAGAATTTTAAAAGCTGCCCAGTCAAAGTAAGAAAAAAAGAAGTATAAATAATACATAGCCGGAGAGTTAATACGTAACTTCACAAATAGTATTAGCGAGCGATGGAACGTTGTGTGCGAACCGATCTACACGCATAGCGAGTCATTATCAAGAGTGGGGGATTCTCTTTCAACCCGTGACTCAGCAGTTTCAGAAAATGAAAATATGATTGGTTTGAATCGAGTCTTCGCATATCGTGTAATCTGTACGTAATTCGCGATGTGCTCTGGATCTGATTTATTTTGACTCAATGTTTTTAGGCACTCGAATCGTTGATGTTCGTCGTATCACCAACTTTTTGTTGTAGCAAAAGAGACTTGGATATTCGTTTTCAACTATTTCTAGATCATACTGGCAGCTTTAGCGCACCATAGAGTCCTTTAATTATCCTGATATCAGTTGGGCTTTTTTCCACCAGTACTATTATAATGCTAGGAGTACATTTTTTTAAATTGTAAGGTGCCTTGAACTGAAGCGTGAAAACCAAGCTGTATCTTAATTCTCGAAAAGTATTAAGGCACGTGCGCCTTTCCGATTACGAATACAACACGGTATGCAGAAATAGTGCAGTGAAATCTCGGTCTTCTCGAGCCTATAGACGACTGTTGTAATTTTCAGGAACGTAGTAAAATGATTCGACCCACATTGATCAGCATACCTCACCATATCCATACATGTCGGGAAGAATGAGAACATTTCTTGTTTTCCAACTTAGAAAGATTTAGGCTATACTAGTAGGATAATCATTGAGTTTGTAGTCATAATTTTTGGGCTCTTACTGCAGGAAGTTCGGGCCATCAACCCTCAATTTGAATATAAAGAAACCCAAATACCAATAATATTAACGCCGAAGGCGGGTCTGCCTGACGCGTCAGTGATGCCTGGTGGCGATCGAAGCATATGAAAATATCTGCCGAGTCACAGGCGATCGAGTTGTTGATTTTTGCTGTGCCTACTGATGACGATCACTTCGACCGACCATTATCTACATTGAACAAGTTGGCGCTAAAAGAGCATAATTAGGGACCATGAGCATTGATTTGATGCCCTTCTGGCATTAAGCGAATTTTTATAATTCACGCATCCACGATCAGTTACAGGCACGAATATGGGATCGCGAAATAGTGTTTGACGACATTTATATCAAGACATACGTAGACTCGTGATGCCATATACATACATACGACGTCTCATTATTGAACGAGGTCTGGAACAAGCATTGAGGACAGATTAGCTACTAACGAGCTCTCTGGCACTGTCGCCTGGTATCCAACAACTGCAACTGATTTTATGGAGCGACTTGGCACGTGTTGTCCTCTCAATTGCGACACGAGAACCTATGGCATCGAATAGGTGTTGGACATTTCATGCTCAATCGATCCTGTTATGTTTGTCATCATATTTTCTTCATGTCTTATCATTCGGAAGTCCATTGGTGGTGTACATGAAACTTGTATAAAGTTTTTGATACTTTGCCAGTGTGTTGGGTAGCGAGAAAACAGCATAATGAGGGATAAAATTGCAGATAAAATTGAATAAAAAATCTTGAGTCAGGTCAATTTCGAATAGATTACCTCACATGTTTTATGTCTCTAGGTGTTTTCGCGATAATTTTAGTATATGGCGCTAGAGTAAACAGGGCTCGTATCACTGATCTAGGAATTGATCAGATGTATAGTCATTGACATACTTCCATCTCTCTCTCTCTCTCTCTCTCTCTCTCTCTCTCTCTCTCTCTCTCTCTCTCTCTCTCTCACACACACACACACACACACACACGCAGTCGAAGATATATTATGCGGTATTTACGACACTCTGTGCCAATGACTGTTTTTTTTCTCGAAGTCAATATGACACTAACACTCATAGCTCGATGTGGTTCAACGTTAGACGCTAATTATGAAAATGAACGCGTGCCCGCCGGCGTTAGTCGGCGGAAAAGTTTATGGTTTTTTTTTTGTTTGCGCTTCGTTGAACGAGACGACGCATTCACGCTATTCGCATATAACCGTGACGCCCTTACAAACACGCATGCCCGATGCAATTAAATCCACCGGGCAAAAAATCAAAGTGTCTTGACTCTTGACCGCTACCTCGAGAATTACCATTTCCCACAGGCCTGACACGACCATCAGACACAGGGGCGAAGAACTTCTTCGCTCGAATGTTTCATGTCCTCTTTCGTCAGAGGATCACGGCGCTTTTTTTCTACCGAAGATCGCTGACTTCGATGGCGTAAAGAATCTGGAGAAGCAAGAGGAAAGTTTTGTTTAAATTTTATCTCGGTGTTGCCGTGCTAACTTTTTAATGGCATCATAAAAAAAAAAACATATGGGCATTTCATCGTCGCTGGTTGAGAAGCTAGTAAGTCTGTCGAGTTTTAAAATGAGGAAAAACCATATGAAGAAATTCGGGTCACAAAGGCATAAATTTTCGTAGCATACCGAATTTTGAAGGCCCAAATGAATCTTCAATAACTAGGCAGCAATTGATATTTGTTTTAGGATGTCACGATAATACTAATATTGTCCTGATGACCCAATAGTAATTATTGTGTTTATGTTTGAACGTGAAGTTGTAAAAATCCCCTTTGGAAATTTGGGAATAACTCGAACTTGTAGCCTATCTATTTTTTGTATTTGTTCGCATTTTTTAACTGTATAATCTACATTCTTTAGTGAGAATTAGAACACGTAGCTGATATAGAGAAATTAACAAGATTTCAAAGCTAACAACTCATCATCGAGAATTAATGTGACGCATCGCTGTCATTATTAGACTACTGATGAGTGGCGCGGGGAGCGGGTGCTAATATTCCGATAAAATATGCAAAATCATAATTGATATGTATATATATACATTATACATATATGTATCTGGTGTAAGTTTAAAGATAGAAACATCTGTCCATATCGACGTTTCGATCGGAACAGAACATAACTTTGGTCACAGCAAGGAGCTTTCTCTTCTTTGATTCCTCGTCTATGGAGATGTGATTATCCTTGAGTGAAAAAATTCTCGTATGTGTCGGCAGATATGTGGCCAAACCAAGCCTCGTAGCATTTCCTTGACTCGATGGTAATTATATATTCAACGCTGTAAATATACACGCGGTCACGAGTATAAAACTTGATTGATGATATGTAATGCATCTACTGCAAATTTATATTGCATATAATATAAATAACGCTATTTTGTAAAATTTATCGACACTTCTATAAGAATCAAAAACGTTTCATTGTAATACCAAACCATGTCGTTTTTTCGCGGTATTATACTGGGTATTTTTAGTTGAAAACTGAAGTTAGAAACCCTTTGTAACAAATATAATTTTTCTTCAGTTTAATGCATGTACGTTCCTTAAAAGAAACGTCACCCAGGTAACAGTTTTTGAACAGTTACCTACGGTCGGTCTAACAATTATCGTCAACCGGTGGGCTATCCAAAGTTTTTTTTTGAGACGGTTTTTAATGTAAGAGCCACTTTAAGGTCGACATTGAGACATCTTTTAGGCCACGAATTTTACAAATGGCCACCTGGGTTCATTGCTGAATAGGATTCGTCTTTACGATCGGACCCGGTGATCAAATGCCAAGACTAGACGAGACATAAGAACGCGCTATTCATAGCTTGCATCTCGTTGCTCGTCGACATAGTATATTGAAAATTGAGTAATGGTGCCCATTGACGAACATATCGTCCCGCGACTATTCCCATTCTTGAAACGATTTTTTTTGCCATCTTAAACGCTGGCAAGATTTTGCAATGTATTTTCACTTTATGCTTCAAAGAGGCATAAGAAGCACTCTCGCACTTTTTGTTTTCAATGACACAAGTATGAATTTGGTTTTAACTCTAGCTTTTAGTGATGTTAATAACGTCAATTAACTTTCTTCCTCATTGCGAAGAAATCAAAGGGATAACGCAACTTTTCCGAGCCACGGAAATATTAAACGTGAAATAAAACTGACGGAAATGGACGATCAGAATTATGTCATTCTACGGAGTGTCGTGTGTGCGTGTGCGCTGCAAGATTTTCTTCGATATCTTTGACATTCGCGCGTACGGCGAAACAAGGAAATAGTGTTGCTTGTAAGATAGGTACGAGCGAAAATCAATATGTAGCCAGTATGATAATGACGATACCGCTTGATTTCTCTTTCATAGACGATAATCAAAGGTTTTCTATGTTTGAATCTGACGGGAAATCTCCGATGACCAAATAGCATGGAAAATAATGTGTCTTGACCGATTTCGTGTGACGATCTTGCATTATTACAAAACCAAGTGCCACGCATCAAATGCGTTCCGCCATTTTAGTTCCTCGCCATGAATTTGATAAATGCATCTAGGGTTACCAAATGGCGGAACTTTCCTGACATGTCCGGAATTTTAGCCTGTCAGGAAAACAGGACAAATTTGAAATTGTCAGAAATTAAATAGAAAAATGTATGAAGTAAAAATAAAAATATCTATTATGCAGTTTGTTGACAAAAAATAATACTAAAAGAATCAAATCTCAACAATTAAATAAGTTTCATTCAATCTAATCTGTCTCTGGCGCGTACTTTTTATTGCTGGATATTGCTTTCAGCAACTGCTGGTCTTTCATAACAATTTTATAGAACTCTTCATATGATGTGTTCTTCAGATTGAACTGTGTCAACAGTAGAGCCTTAACAGCAGATATGGACAGTCAATTTCTCTCTTTTTTCCGCTGCGCACCCATCAATGAGAACATCCGCTCTACGTTCGCATTTTGTGTTTGAATTACAAATACAAAACAGCAAATTTTGTTCAGTTCTGCCAGTCTCTCACATCTTACGGATTTAAAAATCATTTCTCATTGAATAACGGGCACCATTTTAACACGGCATTCAAAATTAGATATTTTTACTGCCTTTGGGTGGGTACATACGATAAATATAACATTGACACAAACTTTCAGGAAATTTATTGAAGAGTTATCGAATATCAATCAACTTTATCCACTAGCAAATTATTTGCTACCCCCTTAGAGAACAAATTAATTATCGAGTGATACGTGACAATGCACATGATAATCAGAGGACACATATATACGTGCCGCAAATAAGTTGTACGAAATCTGAATACTTGTTGAGGGCGGGGCAAGGTTAATTCGGCCGAAAAAAAGCATATTTTAACGATTTTTTTAGACGATACAGGTAATGCTGGTTTATTTAATTAATTTCTATGTAATAACACAACATCTGAAATACATTTTCATAAATTTTCGTTGCAAAATATTAATAAATAAGCCGTCGGCAGTGAATCTCCGGAGGCGCCTCGAAAAAAAATTGTTGTACGGTGAACATGATAACTCGTCACTGGATTATCTAAAACCAAAAAATCGATGCATCGCCATTTTTTTCGATTTCTTCATCTTTGGTAGCACTTGAAAGTAAAACCCGAATGTCGCTTAAAAAATCGGCAAATTTGTTATCGTAAAATCAAAAATAATTATTTTTAAAAAACGAAATTATTGGCGATACCTGGTGATTCATGTGTAAAAATAGTGTATCAATTTTCAAAAGAATCGGTGTATTAGAGTTTAAGTTACGACGTTCACCGACTTCGAAAGTGACAAATTTCAGAAACAGCGAACATGAACGAAAATTGAAACGAAATTTGAACGTCACATGCAACTGCTCAGCACGGCGTACAACTCTAAACTGATCTGTATATTATGTATATGGTCATTTTACGTACCTGTGAAGACCCTTCTATGAAGAAATGAATTTAGGAATGATAATAGAGCACAAAAGTGCTTCAGAAATGTGGAAAACCGGTCTGCAGTAACGGACGCTCGAATGGTCATAACTCCGTTAATGTTGCTCCGATCGACTTGAAATTTTGACACAATATTCTTGAGATGATATACATTCATTTTAAAAGATTAGAAAAAAATGCAAAAAAAAATGTAAATACCTTACCCCGCCCTTAATCTCGGAATACAAATGATTTTTTCACAAGTGGTTTTGAGTTCACAATTGTAGTGAGACATATTATGTATATATTGTAGCAAGCTTGCGATGATCTTTGCGAATCCTCATTTGCCGCAGGACATATCACGAGGTTCATTTAGAATACTTTATCTGTCTTCTTGGGCTTGCGATGACACGCACAAAATGGCGCAATGACGCAACGAACAAAAACGAAAAAAAATCATGTCCACTCTCTTGATACAAAATGAGTGGTACGAATATATAGCGCGATAATCTTCAGTTGGGACACAATTTGTATCACGATTCCAGGAATCCTCGATCATCTTATCGTAATCAAAAAGCAGACACTTTATGGAGATGAGAGAAGGGGCAATCTGAGGTAAATAGTTGCAGGTATAATAAAACGCAAATATTGCATGCCAAAACCAATCTCTGGATCATATGTACACACGATATATCCTGTACATTTGATTGCGTAATATTTGATTGATGCTCATTGTAAACATCTCGAAGGCAACCGAAGTCTTCTTCCTTGAACGCACGTGAACTTCCATTTTTTGTTCATTCCCACTTATACCGGGCTTGTCTCGACTGTATTCTCGTCCCGTTTGTATTCAGTGAGTAAAAATCTCTCGTTTCAATCGACGGTAATCCACGATGACAAATGAAAGAACATATATTTGACAACTTGATTATATGATTAATCCAAAGAAATCGGGAAAATATACACGTCCATACGACATGCGATAGTAATGTGATTGATTCTCAGAGGACTAACTTTTTACACTGAACTCCCGATATGAGTAACAGGCCGAGGGTTACTTTTTGCGAGAGTTATATGTATAGATATAGTGCTTTGAACTCGACACGCTTACAACAATGCCGTATGTAAAATTTTGCCGGGCCAAAAATGATACAATGTAAACACCACACATACTATGTAAACAATACGCGTAAACACTTAACGGGCTATACCAGTGTAACCCATGAAAACTTAGGCGATTTTCGGGAATTTTTTTAAAAGAAAGTAGTCGATAGAATGTTTTGAAGTTTTTGGACATAATAAGGTATATTTTCAGCTATATTTCAAGATTTTTTTTTACAAAAATATTGAAAAATAACAGAGTTATGTGCTGTCTTCGGAGATGCCAAAAATAAAAGTTCCCCAACTGCTGACATGATTCCGGCCGAATGAGTAGCTAAAACAAAAAAATTCAAAAAAGTTATTAAAGTTGAAGGTATTTCCTATACAATGACCTACGATTTTTGAAAAATATCAAAAATTAACAAAATGGCGTAGTTCTGAAAAAAGTGTCATTTTTTGGAGTAAAAAAAATGGTCGTTTTTTAATGCCAAATTGACAATTTTCAACCAATCAAAAAGATCGTCGGTCATTGTATAGTAAATATATTCAAGAATACTCAGTTTTAATTTGAAGTCGATCGGTCAATTTCTCGTTGAGTTATGATGTCAGCAATTTTGAAAAATGTCGTTTCGAGAAAAACGCGTTTAAGTTTCAACTATCGATTTTTGCTAGATAAAATTATATTTACCATAAAAATTGCTAATCTGCTATGCCTGGCCCATACAATACACCTTCTTCCTCGAAAAATGCCTGCTGAGAGGCTAATGCTTGTCACACTGGTTTAGCCCCTTAAGTTTTGCTCGGAACGGAGCGCGTCAAGCCCTGGCCGCGAGATTTGTTCGTTATACCAAGGCCCGTTATACCGGGAGTCCAATGTATATAAATCTCCATTGGGGTCAGGGACGGAGCCGTTGACACAGAGTACAGAAATGTAATCAATCAAAAATGAGTACATAAATAGAATCCCGCCATTTTTGGAGGTTATGTACGGCACGTGGAGGTGCCATAGTCAAGCATTCTTTAAATTTTTCAAAAAATTACACTTATGCAAACTTATGCTTATGCAAACGTCACAACACAAGATACCATCATTGAAAAACCTTATCATTGATATTGCGGGGTTTTCAGGAAGGCGTTTCGCATCTTGAAATAAATATTAATCCACCTCTCGTCACGGCAAGCCACGCCATTTTCACCCGCAAAAAAATGGCTGTCCTACAAAACACTCCAAAATGGCGACCCCACTATATTCAAGCTGATATAAAGCTCTCTCCTCGAAATATCAACTTTCAATCATAAAATTTACTTGCCAAGAGATTACGCATTTATTGCTTCATCAAAAGAGCTCGGTGATAAGTTCATTAGGAAGAATCATTACAAGTATTTTTAATAAACATAACCTCACGTTTTTGTTCGATAAACGCTACTAGACGAAAGTAAAAATAACAAAACAGTAGACAGACAAAACACGTATACACGCGCATGAGCGTAAAAAAAGATTAATGTGTGACTGCAGTGACGGGGGCGTCGAAAGAGCAAAAAAGCGTCAGAAATGAGCGCGCTGATGAGCATTAGACTTTGAGTTACATTGCGGTAGGTTCGGCGTGCCAGAAGATTTACTCAAGTAAGCGATACGTTCCTTGGGATATGCGCGTTTAATAGCTGTGTTCAACTGTACGGAACGTTGTCCCGGTAGCGGTTTAAAGTCCAAACACGATTCGTCACCCACGTTAACGGCTCCAGTCGATCGGTAGACGCCGGAACGATAGAAATATACACACAAGCGCTCATTTATTTCCTTCCTTACACACACCGCCCCCTCTCATCGCCCTTTTTCATGCATCCACCAAGGTCAATATCCACGGATATATTACACATATAAACAGTTGAACGTTATACTCAAGTTATGACCGCATGGATTACATATCGAGCTTGCAGATTGATTATTGATACATAAGCTGCGCATTTGAAGTTATGTCATCAGACACATTTGCAACTCTACCAGTCATTTTTCTACTAGACATACATCCCCTAGGAATGAAGCTCTAACGTAACATCTTCATCAATCAACAACTGTACCGCAAAATACTTCTACCAAATAAAGGGATAGAAGGAATAAAGGGATAGGGATGTCTCTGCCAAATAACAAATCTACCACAATTAAACTGTACCAAATGATAGTTCAATCAGATCACATCCCCAGAGGAATAACACTCAAACATAAAATCTTCACTAAAAAACGACTGTACCATAAAATACTTCTACCAAATGAGACTTTTTTCAGATCCGTAGCATATAATAAGGTTTTTCGGTAGAGAAATAATTCGTAGAGTTGTTAATGTACCATGTCATTATCTTCTTTGACTATTAGGCCCATTAAGGGAGACCGAGCAGGGTTGTGACAGAGGAGAGTTGTGACAAAGTCAATTTCTAAAAACCTGCAACCGTTAAAAATGGGCAACTTCGCTAATTTATTGATTTGTCAACCCGCCATTAAATGTAATTCACGCCGTTAGTCCATGGGAAGCGGAATCAAGCACGATTTTTTGCACGTAGGAGAGTTCTGACAGGTTGTCACAACCCTCTTAGGGGCAAAAAGTCAAGATAGAAGAGTTGTGACAAGCTGTCGCAACTCTCCTATCTTCATTTTTGCTAGCAATACTGTTTTGCAGTATGACTTTGCATGCTGATATGTTATTTATTTAAGATATTTGTTATTTATAATAAATAAAAAGTTATTCTTGGTTATAATTATATACCAAAGGTTGATTAGTGCAATAAAATTTGAGTAATATGTATTACTAATATAAAAGTAATTTTTAGTCACCAATAGTAGCATTTAAATTGAATTTCTTTCTTTATAACCGTCAAATACATAGCTGTCACGACTTACCTCAATACCAGGACAGTTGTGATATGGGGAGTTATTTCATTTTTCATCAATTATCGCATGGACCCTCATCACTTTTATTCATTGTTACATTTGTTTCATATAGTAGTTAGAAAAGCTTATATGAAGTTGCCAGTGAATAGATGTAGAACTTTTCTTGACTGAGATATGCTGGTTAAAGTGGAAATTGTCACAACCCTCCTCGGTCTCCCCTATACAACGAAAAAAATTGAATAAGAGAAATAAGACATAAGTGTTGGTTTGGATATGCGGCCGTGTAGAGAATTAGTGAAGGGAGGAATCAGCTGCGATTCGGCCAGTGGTTCCAAATAAAATTGGGCAATTTTTGTATAACGTTTCAATCCTTTGTGATGCATTGTACATAGGACAAACAAAAAGATATCTAAAAACCAGAATCAACGAACAAAAAAATAGTCTAAAACACACTGACACACAGAATACAGCGTTAGCTAAACACGGAATCGAATTAAATCACAATTTTAAATTTGACGATGTCAAAATTTTAAATAATGAGAAATGGCTAAAAAAGTGATTAATTCTTGAAATGATACAGATTAAAGCGCATTCCAAAGCGACTAATTTTAGAACCGACATTGACAAACTAAGCAGCATATATAATTCAATAATTTAACAAAACTTTAAATAAAAACTGAAAAACCTTAAACTGCCAACCATCTGTTAAAAACTCATTACCAAATCTAACAGTTATAAATTCAAAACCGGTTTAAGACTCGTTACCACAATTCGTCCGGCATGTAAAAATAATTAACGGCAACTTCCTCAACCGTAACAAATACCTCCCACTCTTTAATACTCGATTCCACTGCCCCAACCTCCTAACTCGTCTCTAAAACTCAGTCGCTACTAAGCTCTCGAAACATTTTGACCGTTTAACAACATCATGTAATAAAAATTGTTAATTTTGATCAAAAATGAATCTTGGAAAATATCAAACAAGAAAATCATAGGTAAATAACATATACACACCTTCTCACAAAGAACATTAACTAAGCACTAAAATATCAAACCCCTCTCTCTCGCAGACATCAAAGATCGCAAAAAAACGACCTGTCTTGATACAATAAATTCATAATGAATATCATCCAAGATTCATCAAATGATCAAAAATTACCCATACAAATTCAGGTCATGTCATGACATACAACACATAAACTTATAATGTAAACCATATCAAAACATATCAAAATATATTATACAAAATAAAACCAAGATGAATGTCCAAAAAATTGTCCAATTTTATTTGGAACCACTGGCCGAATCGCAGCTGATTCCTGCGTTCACTAATGAAATAAGACATAAACCGAAAGAAAAAATGGTAGCATCTAACGAATAATAAAAATGCCGTTCAATGGCCACTAAAAAAGCAAAAAATATGGAATGAAAAACGAGAACCGGATTTCCAACACGTTAGAATTTTGTTCCTCGTTTCTCATTGCTCGCCAATCGTATCAAGTGGCGTTAAAAACTAAAAAATGCGGAAGAGAGAGTTAAAGAGAAGAATCGTTATATCCGGCAAAAAATGATGGATTAGTTTTTTCTATATTTAAAATTTTTTATTTTGTAGATCTAATAAAATATAAGTTCTCTTTGAGAGTTCCACAAAATTGTTCGTCAATCATTCTGAGTGATCCTGAAATGTTTTTCTTGAGTAATTTAAAATACGCTCTTGCGCACAAAACGCGCACGTGGGATAGTTTTTATAAATTTCTTATTCCCAAGTTCTTACATAATCATAAAATATTGTAAGCAACTCCTTTAATGATCGAACATTTCCTTCAGGTGTTCCCGGGGTTATACAAGAAATAATAATTAATCACAGCAAAAATACGACCTCGTGATTCGTTAATCACATCAAATTGTCTTTTTATCGTAAATTGATTGGCATTTCTTTTCGTCGCTACCAAAATACACATTTATCGCGGATATAATCGCCGTTGCCTCGTGTATAAAACTATAGTTTTTTTTCATCAAAAAATGATGATGGTAGCAGAATCAAGCATAAAAACTATCATTATCTTCATTGCGTAACGGCAGTTATCGCTCATTAAAAAGCGCCGTTTTTTTTATTTACGGCAACAAAACTTATTAGCATTTATTGTTTAGGTTCATTTGAAAAACAATCTAACAAAAAAGTTAACGAATATCGCCAGTATTTCCTTTATTATAATAAAGGAAAACAACATCATAAAAACTGGTAAAACGCTTTAATTGTTTTCTCATTAAACCGAGATCTCATGTTAAAAAATAAATTGATAATATTCAAAAACAAATTTTTTAATCAATTATTGCCAATGTGTTTTTTAAATCTCGAACATTGCTGAAAGTCGATCGCTAGTGTTATATTTTTTGGAATTTCCGCAAGATTTATTGACATGCGATTACTTGTATGCACATTCGTCTATAAAGAACATAACACATATGTGTCTACTATACGCATTTTTCATTGCGAGGGTGTTGGTGTTGGTTCACGCGAGATAAGGGATATCTCGACCTCCCGACATTCGCCGCAGAACCAACATGAAAATATATATATTTTTTTAAATCTTTCCTCACCGAGTAATCGAAGCAAGGGGATGGGAGTGTAAGGGGAGGAACAGACGAATGACCCATCACGTATATCTCGAAAAATATCAGTATTTATACGTGTCGGCGTTGAGATGATAAACCAGAGAGCGTCAACGACCAAGACCGGCTCCAATGACACATTCCCAGATGTAAAAACGAGATTTTCGATAGGGAACCAATTTTAACGAAAAGTCTCGATACACAGATAAGCGCAATCGTAATCCGATTATCTGACATTCGTTCGCTGGTTGAGTTCAATTTTTTTTCTTTCCGTACATCGACAATTTCTCGAAATATATTACGCCGAATTCAAATTAAGAAGTCCGAAAAATCGTGCAGTTCAAAATTATAACTCAAATGTAATTAATGCATACAGCACCTCCTCTCTATAAGAGAACTCTAGGGCAGGGCCGGATTAGGCTCTGTGGCGCCCCTAGGCAGGCTCCGTGGCGCCCCTAGGCGGCATAGCAAGCTACAAATATCGAAACATTCAATGAATAATAGAACACGGGTGCAAATAATTTATTTGTAAAATTTTTTAACCACCCACGCAAACTGTGCTATAAGTTGGTCAAACTGGATATTTGACGGCATTTCTGATTCAATGCACAGGGTGGCAAGAGCATTGAGACGCTTTGGTGACCAGGTCGATCCTAGTGCAGTTTCATCACTAGGCCGTCCGATGGCGCTGAGTGTCAAATGTCAAATAAAATTCGAATGTATGTAAAAAAAAATATAAGTACAGTCAACTTTCATCTATTTTACCGCCAGCTATTTTACATCGCCGGCTATTTTACGAAATCACGACGAGCTATTTTACCGAGGTATCCTTCCCCTATCCCCCACTCTATTCTCCTCTTTGTCAACTGTCGTAATGTCGCGCCTTGCCGTGAGATGTCGCCACCATTTCTATCAGTGGTGGGAAACCCCTCACGCCGTAAAAAAGTGGCAAACGTCAGTCCCGACCATGTAAAATAGGTAAGAGTTCACTGTACATTCATCATAAGATGGAAGAAAAAGAATTTGGCAATAATAATTTTCACTTTTAGTCAAATTAAAAAAGAAAAAGTCCAGGTGTTCCGGAGAAAAGAAGACATCGAAAAAAAATCAGAGACCGTGGCGCCCCCCAAATTGTGCCGCCCTAGGCGATGGCCTAGGTTCGCCTAGGCGGTAATACGCCACTGCTCTAGGGCGGTTAGGGGAAGTGAATTCTGAGAAATACAGTAACTCCTCTCTATAAGGGCGCTCGAGGGTAGTTAGGCGAAGTGAATTCCGAGAAATACAGTAATTTCCTCTCTATAAGCGCGCTCCAGGGCGGCTAAGGAAAGTGAATCCCGAAAAATTCGCGGAGCGTTTCCCCACTACTACCTGCTGAGTTCGAGAATCGCATTATCACTAAAACTCGATATAAGAGCTCACACGGCGCACATAGTTAAAGTGGGGGAAGCAATAAAACTCGTTCAAGCGGAACGGAGGAGGGGGCGCTCTTATATCGAGAACTCTTATAGAGAGGAGGTACTGTATTATAGTATACTCCTATCGGTCCATTGAGGCTGTCGTCAAGCTTGGAATAGAGAATGATTTTTTTTCAATTATTCCGAATGCAGTCACGTGCCTTCAAGGTGGTATTGCATTACTAGACTCGCTCTATATCCCAATGAACCTTAATCATTCCGTTACATTGCGCCAGAAAGTAGCATAAATCATGGATGAAGAACCTGTTCGCTAAACACTGCAACGAGATAACGAGATTTGCGGATTCTGGGGGCGAATGTCGTAGGATTATTTTTCACTTCACCAATGTCAGCTTTTTCTTTCTTTTGAATCAATCTTTATTAGATTTAGTTTTATTTTATTAAATATTCATAGGGTTGTAGATAATTATCTCTTTTCGTTAATTTCAAAATGACGTTGTTAAACCACAGTGCAGAGAGTGCCATTAAATTGTTTGGCTATCCTAATTAACTTTTACAAATATAACAGTATCATAATCTTCAAAACCAGAAGTCTTCTTTTTCATACACTGAAATAAATATACTCGATGAAAGTCTTACGAAAATTATTATATTTAAAAATGGTTATATCCTGACTTTTACTTGAATATTCGTTAACTGTTGAAAAATATTAATTTAATTTATTAACTGTTAAAAAATAATTGATTTCGCCATATTCAACTTTACATTTGTTAACAGTTAACAAATCCTGGTACATTGTTTGCTCAGTGTAAGAGTTGAAAGCCACCGGGGTGAATCAGGCCATATGTACATTTTTTTTACCTGAAAATAGAATTGTTCAGTCGGGGATTAATTTTATCGTCATCGTGGAATGTTACAGATGCGGACTTGAGCATGGGAACCGGAGGAGCGGGTGGTTCCGTCCTCGGTATACCCGGTTCTGGGGGTGTTGGGGTTCTGTCTCAGCACTGTGCGATTTGCGGTGATCGTGCAACAGGAAAACATTACGGTGCAGCATCCTGCGACGGTTGCAAGGGATTCTTCCGTAGATCAGTCAGAAAGAATCATCTGTACACTTGCAGGTGAGAATTTTCAATTATTGTATGGGTTGACAGATGTCAACCCATACAATATTGGCCCAATCGAGATTGGAAACTGATATTTTCATCGAATCGCCGGGAATCATTGGCGGTCTGACTATTTACGATGGCACATCAGTTATTCGTTTGATTCTAAGTCCATGAAGACCAATACCAGACAAGAAATTATAAATGGGAAAGGCTCACAAATTTGTATCCATTTTGATGGCCGGTCCATTGATTCCGATTGATCGGTTTTTATCAAATTTGCAAAGAATCTCATCTAATGTGTCCAGTGAGATATATGGGCACAATCCTTATCAATGACTCTTCCCCTTTTCTATTACCTGTTGTGAAATACTTTCAACCCCTTCCAACGATGCCTCTTAAACTTCCCTCCTCCCGATCCTGTAATTAACGTTTAGCATAAGCACGATCTTTCAAAATACTTGTCACACATCGAGTTAGCGGAATATTAAAATTCAATCTAAATCCATATCGAAATCAGGTCTCGATAACTCCAAGAAAAATGCACGTTAAGAAAATAATTGTGCAGGATTGCAGTTAATTAATGCGTTCATAGTTGACTCTTTGCATTATAAATGAGATATCCTTGTCACACTAATAATAGAACGTCGAAGTGTCTCGATACTTAATGTGAGACGTGTGCGTGGTTATTTTTTTAACTTACTTTTTTGCGTAACAAACCTAGAATGATTATTAAATTCCTTTGGCAGATTCAGCAGAAATTGCGTTGTGGACAAGGACAAACGTAACCAATGCAGATACTGTAGGCTTCGTAAGTGCTTCAAAGCGGGCATGAAGAAGGAAGGTGAGCGATAAAATTATTCGATAAATCATTATCACGATGACAAACTATCAGGTTAGGAAATTATGCGTGAGCTTCCACATTAACGGGCTATACCAGTGTAACCCATGAAAAATTAGGCGATTTTCGGGAATTTTTACAAAAGAAAGTTACTCGATAGAATGTTTTGAAGTTTTTTGGACATAATAAGGTATATTTTCAGCTATATTTTAAGATTTTTTTTTACAAAAATATTGAAAAATAACGGAGTTATGTGCTGTCTTCGGAGGTGCCAAAAAAAGTTCCCCAACTGCTGACATGATTCCGGCCGAATGAGTAGCTGAAACAAAAAAATTCAAAAAGGTTATTAAAGTTGAAGGTATTTCCTATACAATGACCTACGATTTTTGAAAAATATCAAAAATTAACAAAATGGCGTAGTTCTGAAAAAAGTGTCGTTTTTTGGGATAAAAAAATGATCGTTTTTTAATGTCAAATTGACAATTTTCAACCAATCAAAAAGATCGTAGGTCATTGTATAGTAAATATATTCAAGAATACTCAGTTTCAATTTGAAGTCGATCGGTCAATTTCTCCTTGAGTTATGTCAGCAATTTTGAAAAATGTCGTTTCGAGAAAAACGCGTTTAAGTTTCAACTATCGATTTTTGCTAGATAAAATTATATTTACCATAAAAATTGCTAATCTGCTATGCCTGACCCATACAATACACCTTCTTCTTCCTCGAAAAATGCCTGCTGAGAGGCTAATGCTTGTCACACTGGTATAGCCCCTTAAGTGGAACAATTGTGGGCAGAAGGAATTATTTTTCACAGCCATGGAAATTGTGCTTCGATAAATAAATGGAATTAACAATCGACCGCCACCGTCCACTTGCAGGATGCGTTAGTAATCAATTGGTTATCTTCAAAACAATTTTTCAGCCGTGCAAAATGAGCGAGATCGGATAAGTTGCAGGAGGCCAAGTTACGAAGAACAAACTAGCAACAGCGGGGGACTATCCGTCGTTTCTCTGCTTCAAGCTGAAATGCTTAGCAGACAAGTTGGAGCAGCGCTGGAGGTCAGTTTTATTTAGCCTTACTGAGGAAATTTCGTTGAATATTCACGGTTCTCTTCGTGTGCCGTAAAGATGCTAATGCCATTATAAGGCCATTGATATTAAACGTTTCGTCGCCGACAACGTGAATGATCCTCCTGCAATAAAACTCGATCGTTCTTCTCACACTTTTCCAAACAATCGTTTATAACCATACCATAGTATATAGAAAATTCCTGGACTTTGGCAAATGATACGTTTAAAAATCATATGCCTTCCGGAGAAGTTCACGCGGTTTCCCGCTGTTAATTTTAATGGAGGATAATGGAAATTATCTTTTATGATTAGGCGTGGAAGATCGACCCATTTTTAGGGTCTTGTTCACCTTGGAGCAATTAAAATCTATATCATAATGAATTTTTAAGGCTTCCAAAAGTCCCATTGTTCTTTCAAAACGCTAAAATATCAAACAATATGTCATATGGCATCTGCCGTACCTACTGCAAAAAATATGCAGCATCTCAAAGTTCGATTTCTGGCAAATACTAGTGTAAAAAATTTCAAGTGCTTTCACTGCAATCCAGGGATGGACGATGTTATTCGATTATTTAAACATTGATGTTTTTTCCCCGATAAGCAATTATTTTCTTCGGCGTTCCTGTATACTGATTAATCGATTATCAATGTTTTTATGTTCAATGTTTTATCGATGTTTAAAGAACATGCAGAATTGTTATAGTGGAGGTTAAATGATTACGTTATGACTACAATTTCGATTCAAATCTTCTCGGACACCGATTAATAGAAATAAATGAAATTTGGATAAAGACACAGAAACGGCCCCACTAAGGTTTTGCTGAGACGGATTCGGAATAATAATTTATAATGAAAAATTAGAAATAATGTTTGTTGATAAGAATCCCTGATCCTGATCCTGGCTTACTGACAAGCGTTTTGTTCCGTTTTCATATGATTACGCATTACCCCGAGAAAAATCTTAATAGGGCTACCTCCGTACCACAATTCTGCATTGATTTTTAAAATGTCATCAAATTCTGCGGTGTCCAAGAAAGTTTGGACAAAATTTTTTGATGCAATAATCACGGTATTTAATTTCCCCTCAAGAGCGTGTGAATTACACTTTTCGGGTGAAATGGATTTCTTCAAATTGCTATAACCTCGGGAATAATAGGAATTTTGATATGGGGAAATGCTTGAATATCTCTTGAAAATGAAGTTAATGAATCTAGGACTAAAAACGATTTTTTGAAAATCTTAGGTAGCTTCTGGAAAAACATCGATCTAGTGAAATCGATATTTTTTTAAATTGATCAAGGTAAGTGTACCGAATACTGAGGACCTAAACTTCGCTGGCCATTAGCAGAAGAAAATCTTCATTTGAAATTGTCTTAGGGTTAAAAGTATTGATATTATTGGAAAGCGTGGAATTTCGGCTAACGGAAACCCACCTTATTTTTATTATTCTTTAGATTATTTGATTATAATTGCAAAAAACCGTACCCATGTAAATAACCCGAATACTGTTGTACTCGTTTTACGCCCAAAGTCAGATTATACATAAGCAACAGTATCCCGTGCCCACGATTCTCACTATGTACCAAATTATGGGGTATGTATTTTCGGCCAAATATTTAACTTGCTCGTCTATTTCCGCAATCAACTGCTTCAATGAGTCCTTTGTAATATATTGAAACTTATATCAACTAATTCGATGCGTTTTAAATTATAAACTATGCCTTTTTGCCACACCATTTCCTTAACCTAATCGATAAGGAAACGGCCGTTTTTTACCTCGCTCGGTCATGAATTACGGGAAAATATTCACTCACACTCGATATTTATTTCAAGTGAAAATATGTTAAATAAAGATTATTTTTGAAAAACATTACATTTATTGAACGTAAATTGAATTTGTTCTAATAAGAAGTAGACTGGATGAACAGTATCCGGTACACTAACAGTATCCGGTACACGTACCTTAAGGGGACTGAGTCGGTTAAGAAATTGCAGCTGCGAAACTGCAAGATCTTTTCGCCAACTCTGTGTAGGAATATAACCGACAGGTTATATTCTTCTACGCTCTCCAAGCTTTCTTTCAGCTAAAAAAAAAAACCCTTAAGGGCCACCATCACCCTGATGCGCAGCATTTTGAGCTTTTTCAATCTGCGCGTGATTTAGAAAAGACCGGTCAACGAATCGAGGTCTAACTAGTCTCATTTTGTTCGCAACGAATTGCCATCGGGGATGAGCGCGGCACATTTTTTTAAAGGCTTTCATTTCAAAGGGACAAAGCAGTTTCATAGTTATTCAATCAATTTTGCTCCTCTGATCAGAGTACTCATTATATTTTACACTTCAATTGACCTAAAACAAAAATATCCTGCGTTCATCCCCGATGGGAATTCGTTGCGAACAAAATGAGACTAGTTAAACCTTGATCCGTTGACCGGTCTTTTCTGAATCACGCGCAGACTGAAAAAACTCAAAATGCTGCGCATCAGGGTGATGGTGGCCCTTAAGGGTTTTTCGTTGAGCTGAAAGAAAGCTTGGAGAGCGTAGAAGAATATAACCTGTCGGTTATATTTCTACGCAGAGTTGGCGACAAGATCTTGCAGTTTGGCAGCTGCAATTTCTCAACCGACTCAGTCCCCTTAATCATAAAAATTAGTAACTTGGTTTTGGATTCGGGTTCGTGTATTATACAAAAGTTACATGTACTTTACTTCGGGAAACAGGTACAGCAATTGGGTAGTCCGAGCAACGAGACTGATCTCAGCAACAAACAGATCGCAAACATAAATGACGTTTGCGACAGTATGAAGCAACAATTGTTGATACTCGTCGAGTGGGCCAAGTACATACCGGCTTTCAGTGAATTGACACTCGACGATCAGGTGGCACTTTTGCGAGCGCATGCTGGTGAGCATCTTCTTCTGGGTGTCGCGAGGCGCAGTATGCATCTCACCGATGTTCTTCTGCTCGGGAACAATTGTGTTATCACGAAAAGCTGTCCTGGTACGTAGAATTTACGGTAAAATGCGGCAACGGGCGGAGCTTTTTTCGATATGTTGCTCGAAAGTGTCACTAATGAATATTGCAGAGGGAAAGATATTACGTTTGTGTATGTGTGTAACGACTAAAATCATGTGTCTAAAGTTTTCAACGTTATCAGCTGAATTAAAAATCTACAAATATTTATATTACCTTAAAGCAGTGGTGCCAACTGGTCGAAATTATTTTCCCCCAAGCCTATTTCAAAATCCCCCAAATTCAAACTAAAATACTCTAACTTCAAACGTGATCAAATTTGTAATCAAATTATAAAGTTTCATTTTGTAATATTTTATTGCTTAGCATAATTGATTAATTAAATGAAAAATACAATAAAATATTTCCAATTTTTTTGAAATTTATTTAATTAACTTACCCGCATACATTTTTTTAAATAAAAAAGTTTTGAATAAGAAGGTTCTATTAAAAGTAGTACATAAAATTTATAAAAAAGATCATAAAAGAATTCTTTAAATCTCAGTACGTGAACTTGACGAATAAATAAATTAAATAAATACATGTATAACTATAAATATTTAGTGAATGTTGATTCCCAACTCGTTAATAATTTCAAAGAACTTGTTAGCTTCTTGATCTTCATTCGTATCAGTATTTTTAAAGTCGTACATTTTCACGTTAAACATTTTTAACATACTACAAAATATCATTTTTATCGATATTGTATTGTAACTATATTTTTGTTTTAATTGCAAATGTTTTTTAAACGACTAGGAGCCGTTCGGTAATCATAAAAAATAAAGTTCATTTTAGAAAAAGATTTTGAAACATCGATGTTCCATGAAATTGCTCGAAAAAAAAACATGTTTATTATTATTTTGATATTATGAACATGATACTATTAAGTTCAGCAATCGAATCATAAAGGGCCACATGCTACTTTTTGTCAAATTTATTTTTCTTGTGACATTACTGTCCAGTTCGTTAAGTTAGAGACTATATGGAGAATAGAAACCTCCATAAAAGTCTCGATTTTATATGAGTAACTGAAAAAATTCTGAATCAAAAAATGATTTATTTTTTCCCTAAAAAATATCCTAAGCATAATTTTCCCTTATAAAATCCTCTTTTTAAAAAAATTTCCGCTAAATTTTGGGGGAAAACCCCCAAGTCGACATCACTGCTTTAAAGAATTAAAAAATGACGACAGCATTTAAGTGAATATTTTCAATTTTTCGTTGAAAGAATAAATTTGTCGTTTTTTCGTTCAACTGAATGTTCGAATCAATCGAGTATCACTAAACTCATGTTAATTGAGGGTTTGGAAAAGCGGTAATCGAGTCATCGCTAAACCAAAAAACCAAAATTCAACGATGATAAAATGACCGTTAAATTTGCATGCTCTCTCATAAGAAATAATCATTCCTACACCTTGCACATTTGACAGAATTTTTTTTTTTCCAAACGCAACAAAATATGCTGCGCAAAAGGATTCATCCAATGGAAATTGGTATCATTCAACTTTGTTACTATAAAATTAGACTTTATGTGAAAGCAAAGAGTCACGTGTATACTAGATATAAAAACCTCATCGGGATTTAATGGTGTATCGACTGGTGACTCGAGACGATATCATCACGCGAATTGTCCAGTTTCGTTCATTTATTTGCAATCCGTTGCAATAGCAAACAAGTTGACTATCGTTTCAATGAGCTCCGAAGTATCTGTATCGTATAATCTATATAATGTACCGTCGCAAATAGAACGGCGATAAAAGTCGAGAGAAAAAACCAGTCATTGTGAAAGTGGAAAATGATAAACAGCATAAAACTTGCTGCGAGACTTGATTTATAAAATTAGATGAAAAAGAAACGATTGAGTATTCTCGAACGAAAACTGGATGAATCGAAAAATTGCACGAATCCATGGGGTGTAGCTAGTTGACTGAGTCCGGCATTCGTGTTTTGTGTCAATGCGTTGGGTGTTTTTTTTCTTCATCATTGCATGCAAAGAACTGTTCATGTTGCCACAACAAAATGAATCTGGTGATACATATAAATGTGGAACGGAACAAAAACCGGACTCAGTCTTGATCGTCAATTTGAACGGTATAACCGTGGTTGTTAGTAATATCTTTTTCCACAGAGGGACGCAATCAAGATTTGGATATAAGCAGAGTAGGAATAAGGGTGATGGATGAACTGGTCAAGCCGTTGAACGAGATACAGATCGACGATACGGAATTTGCGTGTCTCAAGGCCATCGTATTCTTTGATCCGAGTAAGTTAAAAGTCACCAAAGGTAGTTCTGAAGGTGATTTATAATTGTTCTTGCCCGGTGGTGCACAAATTCTCATGATGCTTGTCCCAGTGGCAAAACCCATTTGGAAACCAAATGGGTTTATAAAAACTTACGTTCGTAGAGAACAATATTTTGTTCCGGTATCTACTCTCAAAATCCGTCTGGATTATTAATATCACCAGTAAGGGTATTTTAGCTTGAATGTCTTCATGATAATAATTCCTAAATATTTGCCCTGTCTGCCTATCGCGGCTTCCACACTTCCATCCACGGGAGTTTCTTTGCAATTAGCGACTGTTATTATAGTTCTCAAGGTACAGTCTGCTATATTACAAGTGCCTGATTGGCAGAACCCTTTTTCGGCTATGACCGTCCAATGTCCCGAAAGATAAAATCCTATAGCTCCAGAAGGGCCGCAACAAGCCCAGATGGTCGCTCTTTCTCACTAATCATTCTTAGCAACATTTATGTTACGTTTTTTTTAAATCAAAGACAAAAGGTCTCCGGATCATCCATTCTAGTCCTCCTCTTCCACTTGCACCCCTCCGTAACTAAAGTAGAGGTTGCTTCTGTGAGAGGTAAGCCTGTCACAAAAGACCGGTGGATCTATAGAAACTGACTGAATCTGGTAGATTCAGGGACAAATGCACATTAAATTCCAGTAAAGATCTTTCAGAATTTATGAATTGTTAATTCTTGTATTTCATCGATCGATCTCCCTATCTCCAAAATACTATCTATCCCACCATACCCTACCCTGATACCCTCACCAAGTGTATCCCATCTATTTCGCTACTTCTTCAATAGGAAAGGTAACGTAAGTAATTAAAAAGAATATGTACTCGGGGACAACTTGGTATCCCCTAGAAGCACTATTACGGCCCTCAACGCGGGTCCTTATATAATGACCTTTTAAAATTTGCCCTGAGCCATTTGATCTTGGATATTTCGACTTGGTACAATTGACCCCCAGATACATTTAACCTGGAAAAAATAATCTTCGAATAAATTGGACCCAACAACAAACCAACCAACAATTATTCTAATGGTTCTGTAACAGAATATCCGTGGACACAATATCCGCGGCAGAATATCCGTGGTTAAAAATATCAACAACGATAACAACAACAATCCACTTTATCCATAAACATGTCATAATATATCATTGTGTGAAAATGTATCATATAATAATAATCAGAAGTCAAATTCCGAGGTTCAATTTTCCAAGGTCATTTTTCCCAAGTTCATTAGGGATGTCACCTCTTAACACGACAACTAACGCTCTGCACGAAAAAAACAAGTTGGTTTTGGCAACCAACTGGTTTGTAAGATATGCTTCTAGTAACTAATTGGTTGGGGCAACCATTTTCGTGGCTATCGCAACTATATTATTGGTTTGCTAAACACCCAACCAATAAAAAGTTGGTTGCGGGAACCACGAAAATGTTTGCCCAACCAACTAGTTACTCGAAACATATCTTACAAACCAGCTGATTGCCACAACCAGCTCGTTTTTTCCGTGTGGCTATGGACTGCTATTGCAAAACATCTAGTGCTGCCGATTGTATTGGCGATCCTTCAGATTTGCAATACAACTCTTGGGTTTTCCGAATGTATCTCCTTTATCTCCGAAATACCATCTAGCCCACCATACGCTACCCCGATGTCCTTATCAATATGGCTACATGTCTACATAACACAGCGTCAAAATAACACGTCAAAATAACGGACGTAGAAATCACCGACGCCAAAATAACATAACGTCAAAATAACACACGTCAAAACAATATAACGTCAAAATCACACACAATGTATAGAAACTCTGCATGTAAGGTTTCAAATAGCAGCAAAACCACAAAAACCCTGCAACGGGGATATCCATTCTAGTAGCAAATTTGCAGCAAAGTTCAAATGGTTACATGTCTATACATAACAGTATTACACAACATATTTTCGAGTCTTATTTACACGTGGACCCATTCAAATAACATGTGCTCTCTATACAATATTCACAAACAAACCTAAACATAGCCCTAACAATCGCTGTTATTTTGACTAAATATTAGGTCTACCGAAAAATTCGGTCCGTTTTTAGAATAAAACGAAATATCTATATTATGACCACCACCCCTGAGAGGGTGGGATTTATAGAAAAAGCCTCCCTGAACAGGGTTGCCAGATGTTTGAAACCTGAATGCGCCAATAGAGGGAACTCAAACCGCCAAAAAGCGCCAACTTCGGGAATATCTGAATCGCCAAAAACCGCCAAAAGATGGACACTCAGAAACGCATATTCGCAGTCTTTTCAAAATAAAAACCACGAATTTTAAATTTTTTCTATTAACGTGTTTTAATGGGTTGAAATTTCTTAAAAATGATTATAAGCAAAAATGTCTCACTGGATACAATAGTAAATCTATGTAGATCTATGGATGCCTGCCTATATTTCCTAAACCCGAAATAAAATCTCTATAATTCGAAAGTGGTGCAGTCGTTTTGATAACGTTTTCATAGCTCATTCAAAATTTATAAAAATTGAAATATTGAAAACATGTCCACGAAGACATTTTTTCAACTGTAAAAGTCAACAGTAGTATAAAATGTAAATAAAGTAATGATATAAAAAATATATCAAAATAAACTTCACTAATTTGTTTCACTGTAAACTTCATTACTAAACTGTGTTTAGCTTTTAAATTTTGTGAAAATCCGGCAAAAGGGTCCAATAACATGGCAGTTTTTATGTTTGAATGAAATATAAAATTTCGCCAAAAAAACGCGAATTCGAAATTCGAAAATCGTCAAATATCGCCATGGCGCCAACGACAATTTTGTGGCGCCAAACAGTTTCAAAAATCGCCAATTTGCCGCAAAACCGCCAAATCTGGCAACCCTGTCGCTGAATTATATGGAAAGATTCATATCTTCCGTTCCATTCCATTACAAGAAACTCTGCAAGTCAGATTTCAAACATCATCAAAACCGCAGAAATTCTGCAACTGGGATATCTATTCCAGTAGCAAATTTCGACTTCAAACCCCATAACTTTTTGGGGGGGATCAACCGCCACAATTTCTTTTCGGCAATGTATTTAGGGAGCTTTTTCTAGAAATACCCTGCTTGATGCTGTGTTATTTCAGCAAAAATTATTTTGACGCTATGTTGTTTTTGCATCTGTCATTTTGACGCTATGTTGTTTTTGCATCTGTCATTTTGACACTATGTTATTTTTGCATGTGTCATTTTTGTGTGTTATTTTTGTAAATAATAACATTTACGAGTATTATCTAGACGTGTCACCATCAAAATATACCCTATCGCTAAATCGTCGGTACCAATATGCTTGTTTGATACAAATCATTGAACTGTCTCACTTAACTATTCATCCTTGTCGTGTTCCAGATGCGAAAGGTTTGAGCGAACCAGCGAGAATCAAGCATCTCCGTTATCAAATTCAAATAAATCTCGAGGACTATATAAGTGATCGACAGTACGACAGTCGAGGTCGTTTTGGCGAGATACTCCTGACATTACCGGCCCTACAATCTATATCATGGCAGATGATCGAGCAGATACAATTCGTGCGATTATTCGGCGTTGCGCACATCGACAGTTTACTTCAGGAAATGTTACTGGGGGGTGCTACTGCGGAATTGAATGACTCAACGACGCCAATGCAAATATCAAACGCTCCGGGAAGCTACGTTAGCAGTAATGAGAGCCCAAGCAGCCCATTGACACCGGCTAATACCGGTCCGTTGAGTCCTCAGGATCACATGCTCGGCGCCGGTAGCCCGGTCATGATTCTGAGGGACTTGACCCCCATCAACAACGACGACGATAACACTACCGTCGCTGGTTTTCGACTGTTCAAACAGGAGCCCAGTCTCGAGACCGAAACGACATTCTGACTAGGCAACGATCAGTTCAACAATATTTCGGAACTGATCTACTGAAAATGTGTTTCAAATTGACGCAATTCTGATTACACCTACACAAAAAATCTAGAATCAAGTTTCGGGATTCTCTTGAGATTTAGCCTTATTTTCAAAGTTCCAGTATGTCCTTAATAGTTTCACATTGCTTGGACAACATTGCGAAATTGAAAGTATAATAATTGACAGAAAAAAAAAGTGTTCGACCTCTTTACGCCAGACATGAATTAACTCAAAGGGGAAATCAGCTGGGTATGTAGTTTTTAGTATTCTTTTTGATGTTGTTGTTGTTACAGTTCGTTAGAATTTATAATAGACGCGCAACCAGCGTTCTAAAGAGTTATCTTCGATAACGCTCAATCGCAGAAAATATAAGACGAGGTCGCGGTCTTGCTGCAAGACCAAAGGCTATCTTGAATAATTTTTGAAAAAAAATAAAAATTTTGTAATCTTCCGCCCGTCGGGCGGAATAGCTCAATACGATACCATTTTTATTGTTTTTTTTTGTTTTCTTAATCAAACTTATGTATTATATATCGGTCATACAGGACTCTGCGTTGTACATATACGTGCTATACATACTTTGCAAACACATATTATAATGATTCTAATACGATCGGAATTGTCTCTGGTGCTCAAAAAATATTGCTCAATCTTATCGTTAAGTCACTTTTTTTGCGTTGATCGTTTTTCTTAGTCATAGCAACATTACAACCCGCGATCTTGTTGAATAATATTTGAAAGAAACTAGGAGAAACATAAACTCTCGCCAATTTCTTCGTGTCTGACTTTCTGAGAAAGTCATGGACGAGTCATGGCGATTCCTCTGAAAAACGACGTGTCATCAATGTGATTATTGATCGTTTCATTTAAACAAGTATAATATGTGATAACGAGTAAGATCATGCCCTTCCCTACTCCCTTTTTCATGATAGATCGTAGCGATGATCCTTCATATGGAGAAAAAAAACATTAATAATGAATGCAATTCCAGCATTAATTAAGGATCCCGTAACGTCCCATGCTAAAAATTTTATCTGATTGAAATTTCCGTACTTCGTGATACAATAAAAATCTGAAAAAATTCAACAATATTTGGCATGCCATAAACAATAATTATCAATAATAATATTGCGCAAAAGTTATTCATAAATTATTTAAACAAATAGTTATTCAACAATTTTTCGTGAAATTTTTTTTCTCAAACAAATCGAATGCGTTAATTTTTCTGAACGCACATGATTTTTTAAAGATTTTTTTCTTTATTTTGAAATACCATAAAAAACATTTTGAAATACAAACAAAAAACTGCCAATTTTGTATATGTTTTTGCATACAGGATTATCATCGGCTTTGAAAAGTTTCAAAAACAATAGGCCAAAAAAAACGTAATCCAGCCATTTAAAAAATTTCAAAACGGGAATTTCAAAATAGAGAGAAAATTCTGAAAAAATCCATGGACGTTCAAAAAGATAATGCATTTTATTTGTTCGGGAAAAAAAAAGAACTTATGGAAAAATTGTTGTATAGTTTGAATTGTTGAAATTATTGAATTGAAAATTGTTGTTTGAACAATTTATTAATAACTTTTGGGCAATATTATTATTGATAATTGTTCATGGCATGCCAAATGTTGTCAAATTTTTTAAGATTTTTATTGTATCACAAAGTACGGAAATTTCAAACAGATAAAATTTTGGGCTGGGATTGTACTGGCAAAGCATCCTTAAGGATGTGAGCAGCATAATCGAACACTTCTTTCCCGAAACGTTTTTTGCATCTTCCCGCAACTAATCGACCCTTAACGTGCACACTTTTTTAATTTTCGGGCCGAAAAAATAACAAAATAACGTAAAAACGTCCTTCCATATGAAGTACATCATTTTTTATACTCAGAAATTAATTTGATATACAAGACAAAAATCATCAAACCCAAAAACGTGAAACTTTTTTCACTAAAAAAAATCGGGTGTAAATATTTTTGGATTCCCAGTTAAATATTTAGCCGGGTATTCTCGAGATGTTAAAATTTTTTAGAACAAAATTCGTACAATGGTATCCAAAAAGATATTTATTTTGAAAATTGAAATGTGGAGTCGTAGGTAAAAGGAGACAAACGCTATTTTTGATAAAGCAATTTAAATGAATATATGTCGATTAATATTTATTTTGGGAAAGAAAAAAGTAGTTTTTATCGAAACTAGATGGAGCGAAATATTGAATTTTCATATTTTGAGTGTAAGTTCAAGTTACACTGCGACCTCGATAATCGGAATCCGTCGGGACCGGCTCTTGCAAGAAGTGGGGTTGCGCACATTGCACAGAACCGTCTCTGCGCCGCTGGTGCCTGACGGCGGCCTGACGCGATTGGCTTGGCGCTTCTCCCACTACGCTGCAATTGCAACGATCGAGGTACCGATTATCGAGGTCGCAGTGTACATTTGTTCGGCTTCACTCAGAAATCACGGTGCACGTTAAGGGCTGATATCTCGAATTTTTCAACATCTTGGATTATCAGTTTTTTTTTAACTTTCACAAAAGAGCCTATTCAAAATATATGATAGTCTTCAAATTTTTCCGAATACTCTAAAAACGTCATAATGAACTGTTCACTCTGGATTCTTTATCAGCGAAAGCTATTTTCGAAGCATTTTTTTTTTTTACGTCCACTATTAATACGAATAACACATTCCAGCTAATAAATGATGATACTTGTAAATAATTCTTAAATAGAACAATTAGAAAAAAAAGACAACACGTGCCTCCGGGACACGAGGTGATCTTTTTCTTGAAAAATGTGTAAGCCATTGCAATGCAATTTACTCCAGTAAAAGCCACGATAAATGTGAACGTATAATGGGTATTCCATTATGAATAATATCGCTTGTACGAAACATCGGACAATGCGATGAATATAGTGTTTTAAGTGAAGTGACATAAGGCCGGACGATTAAGCAATAAATAATAGAATAATCGGAAAACATTTTGGTCAAATACATCACTTTGATCTAATTGTAAGAATTTAGCTAGTAATAACGTTTATCTTCTAAGTGAAAGATTCAACGGCCAAACAATCAAATTCGTAATTATCATCGCATTGACAAAAATCATTTAGCGCAGAGTTGCGGCTAATGGAAAAAAAAAACATTAAATTAATTTGGTAATTTTACCCAAGAAATAATGACAAAAATATCGTTTTAAAATATCACGATAATGAAAAATGGGGTCTCTGAACCTTTATATACGTATTTTATATGTAAGTACGTTTATGAACGTATTTTCCACGATTCAATTCTCTTTTTGCCGATTTTATTTAGAATTTTCAATTGACCTCCAGTTTAAAGTGAAACTGATGAAAAATCTTTGACTGCGGATACTATTGGCGATTCGGTATCCTATTTTCTCCTCGATTTATAATTTTTTTAATATTACTAAAATTAACTCTCTTTCCGCTGGTCGTGAAAGCTTAAGGTGTGAACATTTGTCAAAAAATGTTTCAAAAAAATGTTGTCTCCAAAATTGTCAATATTTTTTTTTTCCTCGAAAATGCATCCAAAAAATTTAAAGCGTTCATCGAAATTTGTAATGAAATTGAGTCGAGTTTATAACAAAAAAGCATGAAATACGGAAAAAATTGTGGAGACGCTCATTGCGAAATCGTACGATACCGTCGAGTACGAAATATAGTAGAATCGTAAGATTAATTGAAGCTTAAGTAAAGTCAATGCGTCAATCACTAATTGAAACAAAAGGAGGTTTCGTGACACACTTAATACATCGTTTCATCCAATCAATGGGTGATAAATTATGTATAATTAAGGAATTCTGACATAATAATAGTCGTGGGTTGTGAAATAGATGTTATCCTTATTCGTTGCCTCATATATATATATATATATATATATATATATATATATATATATATATATATATATATTAATATATATATGGGGCGTTCCATCCCAAATCGGAGATTGAAAAACTTTTTTTTTTATTTCCTCAATTTTTTAATATTTTTTAGTACCCATCAAAAGACCCTTCAAGAGCCATCAAAAGATCCTGTTAAATTTAAAATTTTTTTTTTGCCCGTTCAAAAGATATTAAATTAACAAAAAACAGCTCTTTTTTTTGTTTTTTGGTCATAACTTCTTTAATAATGGTCCAAATTGAAAGTTTTTTTTTCAAAATTTTTGTTTTTTATGGCCTTTTCAGAAAAAAATACAACAAAAATATTCGACGAGTTTTGGAATGAGTTTTTTGAGTTTTGAACTTTAAATCGCGTTTTTAAAAGTGAGTGTCATTTTTTATTTTTCTTTAAATTCTTTGCTTTAAACATCTATCTATTCAACAATTTTTAAGACTAGTCCGATCGTGGGATCTCAATAACTACTATTTTTTTGGATTTTTGAAAATTGAAATTTTTTTTTTTAATAAATTATTATGAATACCAATTTTTGTTACTGTATAGTATTTTTTTCAATATTTAGAATTTCTTTTGACACTTTTTCATTGTTAACAGGTTCTTAAAATTAATAATTAATCGTTAAGTCTGTTTATGAACAATGATAACAACAGTTTTTATTTATTCACGTATTTTTTTGAAAACCTTACATATACGATTATTTCCTGAATTTGAATATTTTTTTGCCAATACGTTAGCGTTGCTCATTGGAATAATTGAATGAAATTTTTGTATCCCCCTGTGATTTACTTCGCAGTATTGTATCGCAAATAAAATCTTTCTTTGCATCTAAATAATGTTTCTCAGGTTAAAATTTGACAGCAATATTCGGTAGACTATTTAGGTTCAATGCCCACTCATACAATTCTTGAACTGTTGTTATTTGCTCATCGATTAATTATTAATTTTAAAAATCTGTTAACAATGAAAAAGTGTCAAAATTAATTCAAAATGATTAAAAAATGCTATGCAGTAACAAAAATTGATATTCATAATAATTAATTTTGAAAAATTTAATTTTCAAAAATCGAAAAAAAATAGTAGTTATTGAGATCCCACTATCGGACTAGTCTTAAAAATTGTTAAATAGATAAATGTTTAAAACAAAAAATTAAAAAAAAAAATCAAATGGCACTCACTTTTAAAAACGAGATTTAAAGTTTAAAACTCAAAAAACTCATTAAAAAACACGTTGAATATTTGTGTTATATTTTTTTCTGAAAAAAACCATTAAAAAAACAAAAATTTTGAAAAAAAAACTTTTAATTTGGACCATTATTAAAGAAGTTATGACCAAAATACCAAAAAAAGAGCGGTTTTTTAATTAATTTAATATCTTCTGAACGGGTAATAAAAAAAATCTCAAAATTAAACAGGAAGGATCTTTTGAAGGATACTAAAAAATTTGAAAAAATTGAGGAAATAAAAAAAAAAGTTTTTCAAACTGTCCGATTTGGGATGGAACGCCCCATATGTATACATATTTCCTTATTCTTTCTCCCAAACTTTGTTCACAGTTTTATTGCGACTGAACTCGTACAAGAAATGTATATAAAATTTATATTTGTTATTTAATTATCACGTGCGATATTTGTAAATTTTCAATAAAGGGATATGTGATTGAAATTCGTTTTTAAGGCTCAAAATTATATTATCATATTACGGAAAGGTAATGGAAGAAGGAACAATTTGAAGGTAACCGAAAATAATCTTTTTCATTTATTATCGATAGAAAAATAGGATTATGTACAGCCAAGATTAAAAATTCTGAATCAAACTACATATTGCGAAGCAATTCATGGTACAAAAAATTTTTCATCGGACATTGCATTAAGAAAAAAATGTATCGTCATCAGAAATCCATCCTCTTACGTTTTTTCATTAAACTCGCAACGACTTCGGAAGTTTCAATGATTCCGCCACCTTTTTTGAGCCACTCGATCAGCAAAGATCGAGATTTTCTACCAGCTAAAAATAATCTCCTTTCCAATGTCGGCAGTTGAGAACCCAATGTCGGATCGGAAACAGGATTCTGGGCCCAATCCATCACCAGTCTGAATCTTGTTTTGAAAGTCTGAAATTGACAAGGACTGAAGCAAAAAAATTGCAAAGATTTTCTTTCGTAAATTCGTCTCGGGAGGGCAAGATGCACGATTCAATATTCGGTTGAATTCAATTCGAATTTGCAACCACAGGCATTTTTTTAATTTTTCACTTACGGCAATGGACAAATTTTCATTAAGCTTATTATCCGTCTATTTAGTAATGAAAAAAAAAAATTAAGAATCAGGCTAATAAAATGTTACTACATTTATCAGCATGTGAATAAAGTTGTAAGTTTTTCTGATCTTCGAGGGATTCATTAATTCAACTACCATTCTCACCGAATCTATTGATTTACCCAAAATTTCAACTGATTTCATTTCGTACTTTGGAAATGCTATGTGGCAAGAATTCAAGAATATTGCTGGTAAAACGGGTTTTGTAAACTTTTTTTAAATCTGATAATTAACGAAGAATCTGTAAACCTACCTGCAGCAAACTTTCCGTAATTTTTTCGCACTCTCGTTCGTTGAATTGCCTCAAACACATTCCTAACTCATAATAATGAGGATTCCATTTACTGAGCGTAACTGCACAAGCGTCTGCCTCTAGTATTTCACTGTTAATTAAATATTACATTGTGAAATAAATTCAAATTATACTGGACTTAATAATAACATCATTGAAATTATCAGAGTCCTACGGTCAAGGTATGAATCTTGTGAAAAAATTGAAAAATGCTATTTTCAATTGTTAATCTTGGAATGTGTGCTGAGAAATTTTTTGAAATAAGTAAAGCAGCATTATCGTTCCTTTTATGGTTTGATATAAACTACAAAAAAGGTCTGTACTATTTTTTTATGCCATTTCGCCGGAAGTCAATGTAGACCAATTGAACCATCGGCATTTTAAAGGAGAAGAATTCAGCTTTATTTCCTGATTTTTTAATTATTTTTACAATTTGTTTTTAGATTTGGACTCTATTTTAAAAACAGCTGTTTCACCTTTTTCCCCCTCTCTTCAGGTGCATCCATCTTCTAGAGTAATTTTTTTAAATACATTTTTACTATTGGATTCATAAAGAGGAAAGTTTGAGCTTCAATTTCCTTTTTTAAAAACTTTGAGCGATTTTTTTTTCAAAGCTATTCTGTTTTTTTGTGAAAAAAGAGGAAATTTGCGAAAATCCCGTATAACATGAAAGCAAAGAGTATTCATGAATAACTTCAAGAAAGCAAGAAGTTGCGTTTATTTTTGTTGAGTGGAGAGGAATTTTTTCAGATTTTTTTCCCAACATTTTTTTTCTTATTTTCTGAGTCGGAGCTTGGATCATTCAATTACCATGACTCGATTATTGATCAAATTTAAAGACGGGAAAATTATTCTACCACTTTCAACACATTGGAATTTTTTTCAAATTTTTTTCCCTAATTTTTTTCCACCCTCAACATAAGGAAACAAAATTTTTAAAAATAAATCTGAAAAAATTCCTCTGAACTCAACAAGAACAGACGCAACGTTTAGCTATCTTGAAGTTTTTCATGAATCCTCTTTGTTTTCGTGTTATACGGGATTTTTTAAATTTCCTCTTTTATCACAAAAAAACCGAATAACTTTGAAAAAAAAATCGCTCAAAGTTAAAAAAAAAAAAGGAAATTGAAGCTCAAACTTTCTCCTTTAAGAATCCAATCGTAATAATGTATACAAAAAATTTCCTCTAGAAGATGGGTGCACCTGAAGAGAGAGGAAAAAAGGTGAAAAAAAGCTAAAAACATCTGTTTTCAAAAGAGTCCAAATCTAAAAACAATTTGCAAAAATAATTTAATCATCAGGAAATGAAGCCACATTCTTCCGTTTAAAATTAAAATGCTGCTTGTTAATTTAGTCTACGTTGACTTCCGGCAAAGTTATATAAAAAACAGTCGAGGCAATTTATGAAGTTGTGTGCGGAAACTTTTCACCGGTAGTGTACATTGCCAATTATATTACATATTCCGAAAATTATAGTAGTGAAAATCATTGCCCATAAGTTGAAAAAAAAAATTAAAAATGAACTTTTTTACTTACCGATAGCCGTCCTTGTAGAACTTTGGTATCTCAACGCTAACTATGGGTCGTCGTCGGGCGTTGAGAGGATAAGCCAGCCAAAACGGCAGTTCTAGCTTTGTTCCGGCTTTTAGATCACGAGCATCGGAGGATGCATCCAAAAAGCCTAGAAACCAAAATAGCGTTAGGAAAACGTCGACGAATACGAATTTGACAATGGATTAACCTATATGTGTAACCTCAAAATTACCTAATTGCGGTAGAACAACCTCGACACGACAAGTTATACGTTCTTCGGTAGCTAAAATGTCGCTTATCGAAAAATAATCCGGATAATAACTGTAAGACAGGGTTGACATGATTGTCAACGAATAACCTCTATACTTTTAGCCACACATCTTCGCCGAACAGTCGAAAACTCACTCACACAGTCACACGACGAACTACGGGAAAAAAAAACACTTTTTCCCGCGCGAAACACGGTATTTCTCGTAGACAACGAAGATTGAGTTCCATAGAAGCGTACTTCTTACGGGCCACTTGAAGCAAAGCTTTCCACGACTCGTGCAGCCGTGGGATGGCTCTGCGATCGACCTACTATGCCGACTGTCGGTAAAGTCGTCGATACTCCGCCCATGAACCTCGTGTTCTCGGCAACTTGCATGTGGCGGGAGTCGCATTGCTTCGTCTCCTTCCCCTATTTCTTTACCGCCCCTATTCGCGCATATAAATAATGACTCAAATTAAGGGAGTGAACTATAGTTGTAATACTAGAAATTATTATTCATGAAAAAAAAATTTTTGAACGCCTGAAAAAAGTTCTGAAGCCATTATAAAAAAAAAAAAATCCTCAACGAGCTGGTCTCGATCGTAGGCACACGATGCAGACATCACACGAGTCCCCACTTAGCGTCCTCTATCGATCTGGTGCGAGAGAGAGCGCTATATCCTCTCAAACGGGAGCGAGAGAGAAAGCACGAATACCCCGACTCGTAGGGCGGAGCCTACAAGTTGGGGTAATCACGGACACGGACGCATACATGCGAGTAGTGTACATGAGCGCACACAAGCACAGGCGCCGGTGGTGCCATCTAGAAAGTTGGGGTAATCTACCCCAACTTTCTTTGCTTCAAACGGGCTGCAGGCTGTACGCTTCTATGGAACTCAATCTTCGTTGTCGTAGATCACGAGACGAGTAACCATGGCAACGAGATAGCAGCGACATCTATCGACAGCTTTTAAAAACGTTCAACGCTTTTCTAGAATCCTACAATTCTCTGTCGGAACTGCAGGCACAACAAATAAAACGCATTTTTTTTCGTTTTCGGAGTTTTTCGTTAAACACTGAAATAAATAAATACCAGATCCTTGAAAAATCGACTGAGAAGTGAGAATTTTGACTGGTCGATTTTATAAATCAGAAGTGATCACAACAACGATAAACGAGGATGAATCCACTGACGAACGTGAGGAACATAACCAAACTCGGTGAACAAGAGTTGCGAGGAAATAAAAAAACTTCTTGGCACGACGAGTACAAGGATAGTGCTTGGATATTTATCGGCGGCTACCCCTACGATCTGACCGAGGGTGACATAATCACAATTTTTTCACAATTCGGCGAAGTCGTCAATCTGAATCTCGTAAGAGACAAAGACACAGGAAAATCAAAAGGTTACGGTTTTCTATGCTACGAGGATCAAAGAAGCACCATACTCGCAGTTGATAATCTCAACGGTGTCAAAATCCTTGGCAGAACAATTCGAGTCGATCACGTTTCCAATTACAAGGCTCCCAAGGATTCCAAAAATCTTGATGACGTCACAAAGAAACTCAGGATGGAGGGATGTGGCCCTGAGAGGAAATAAATCATTTTAGTCTATATTTTTATACATGTACATTCGTATCTTCATGGAGAATTAATATTTTCGTATTTGAGAACTGTTATCGCTGCAAATAAAAAAATTAAACTCCTTATTGTAAATCGGTATCGTAAAATCCTCGTTGATACGAAAACGTTGGTCTAAGTAAAAAAAAAAACTAAACTCCTTTCCCATCAAAATAAAATGTAAATGTAAAATGTAAATAAATAAAATGTAAATGTAAATTCATTGTTTTTTAATTTTACATTTTTACAGTTGTGTGTAAAATTGAACTTTCTCACGAAGTTATGCAAGCTTCATTGTAAAAATGGATTACTCAATAGATTTTCATACAAAAGAATTAGTGTGCGTAATTCAATTTTTATTCATGTTTACCGTACACTCGAGGGAATTCGGTTTTTCGTAAATTTCAAATCTTCCCGCCATTAATGACTGCCATCTTGCGGTGGTTTACGCACTGTATATAGGCTGCATTCGCTGGACGCTTACGCGCTTTCAGCACGTATGTACAGATATACATCGACATATAAAATAATACAGAATGTAGCGCTCAAAGTGTCCGAAACGAATGCAGCCATAATAATAGCCATCAGCTGATAGACGTCAATTTCATTTGATGCCTCAAATTTTTTCAATAAATTATTGAAAACTGACAACGATTGACAGAATAGCAAAGCAAAAATAAAAACAAATCAGTGTCAAAAACTTGAAGAAACTACAAGATCGTTGTCAAATACATTTTGAGAGCTGCGATCTCCTTTGCACTGGTAAATATACATTTTTTTCATTTGTTATCGAGACTTGTCAAGATTGATGATTGCATGTAAACGCTTAAATCGATCATATCATTTCGATTCCTCTTATACATTTTTTGGTTTATTTGTCACTAGCGAAAAAAACTAAAAATCGTGTAAGTTTTGATATGACAAACGTCGTGAAAAAAATAAGAACTTTGTCGGAGGATGAGAAAAACATTATCAAGAAAGCCTTTGAATATTTGGACACCGACAAAGATGGTTACTTAGATTATCATGAAACAAAGGCTGCCATGAGAGCTCTTGGTTTTGAAGTTAAAAAATCACAATTATCGGCTATAATGAGAGCTTGCGACAAGGACGAAGGAAACACAATCAATTACAAAGATTTTTATTACATCAGTACGCAATTCAAGTAAATTTGTGTTTCGATAAGATACGGCTTTTTAAAAATGCGTATTTGTTGATTTTAGTGGCTGATAAGATCGCGAAGAGAGATCCGATAGATGAAATTAAGAATGCGTACAAATTATTCGTCGCCGAATCTTTATGTGGAAAAATAACTTTCGTAGATTTGCAAAGGATCAATAAGAGTCTAGAATGTTGCTTGAGCGATGAAGAAATGCGTGCCATGATTGATGAATTTGACGCTGACCAGGATGGATGCAGTTATGTTTTACTGATTTTATATTTATTCCATAGTATTTATTTGAGAGTATTTGTATCGGTTCAATTGTAATTGATAAAATCAAAGCATAATTCATAATTTTCATTACAAATGCAGAATTTATAGCAATTCAAGACAACACATAATTTAAGAACTTTAAACCAGAGCTAGGCAAAGTACCGAAAAGTATTTCAAGTACAAAGTACCGTAAGTACTCGAAGTATCAAGTACCGGCAGTACTTCAAATACTATGTACTTATTACTTGAAATACTTAAGATTTAAAGTACTTCAAAAATCAAATACCAAGTATCAAGTATGCTTCAAGTTTTCAGATATATCACATAAGTTCTAGTACTCACATTTGATTTCTTATCCTCATTTGATTTTTATTCGAGTACTTTTTGTATCAAAACATATTTTTACCTTGTGCAATACACTGAGATTAGGCTGAGGCGGAATTAGAACAAAAGTATTTAAACAAAGAATTAAAAATAATTCAACAAAAGCATTGACGATTGTAATTACGATTTATTTTGATAAAAGTTTGAAAAAGAAGAAATAAAGAAATACTACGTACGTATTACTTGCAATACTTAAGATTTAAGGTACTTGAAAAATCAAGTACCAAGTATCAAGTACTTTTCAAATTTTCAGGTATATCTCGTAAGATCTAGTACTTGAATTTGATTTTTATTCAAGTACTTTTTGTATCAAAACATATTTTCACCTTGTGCAATACACTGAAATTAGTTTGAGACAGATTGGAACAGAAGTATTTAAACAAAGAATTGAAAATAATTTAAAAAAAGCATTGATGATTGTAATTACGATTTATTTTGATACAGGTTTGAAAAAGAAGAAATAACGAAATACTAGGTACTTATTACTTGAAATACTTGAGATTTAAAGTACTTGAAGTACAAGTACTTGAAAAACCAAGTACTTTTCAAGTTTTTAGGTATATCTCGTAAGTTCCAGTACTTACATTTGATTTCTTATCCTCATTTGATTTTTTTCAAGTACTTTTTGTATCTAAACAAATTTTCACCTTGGGCAATACACTCAGGATAGGCTGAGGCAAATTGGAACAGTAGTATTTAAACAAAGAATTAAAAATAATTCAACAAAAGCATTAACGATCGTAATTACGAATTATTTTCAAACCTGTATCGAAATAAATCGTAATTACAATCGTCAATGCTTTTTCTGAATTATTTTTAATTCTTTGCTCAAATACATGGATTGTTAAAACTACTCCAACTTCGTGTTCGTCTTCAAAAAACTGTCCAAACGTCACGAAATATTATATTCAATTACATATTCAAAGGCTTTGTACATGCAACTATCAACACCACACATTCAAAAGTATTTGATACTTGTACTTGAAAAAGTACTAGAAGTACAGAAACGTATTTTAAATTTTAAGTGCCATACTTGAAGTACAGGCCAAGTACTTGAAAATTCAAGTACATTACTTGGAGTACTTTTTAAGTACTTGAAAATTTGAGTAGAATACTTCAAGTACTTTTTAAGTACTGCATAATTCGTGTATTTGAAGCATCGATACAATATTCAATTCTACTGCAAAGTTTAACTTTCATTATCTTCTTCCCATTCAGCTGACGAATTTTATACGAGCAGAAAAAAGTAAACTCAACTCTCGAACCTTGACCAAATTATTTTTTATTACTCATGCGGGAAAAGCGGTATCTTTACGCCCGCTGTTACGGTTGAAAAGTAGCTTTTTGCCCATTTTATAATTTGAGTGCGCAAAGTAAGAAAAATAATAATAACTTGCGTGCGCAAAGTTTACTTTCCGCACGCAAGTTATTATTATTTTTCTTTGCGCACGCAAATTCAGTGCCGAAATTAAATGAAAGAATAACGTTGGTGAAATTCAACGGAAACAAAAACGCAACCGAAATATTAAAGCTGAATTGAGGTTGACGTGACATATCGTATACTATTTTATTGCACTCCGTGCGCAAAGTGCCACTTTACGCACGCTGCGCGTGCTCAAACTGGCACTTTGCGCACTCGTACAATAAAATTTCGTACGATACTAGTGCGAGAAACTTTTTCTCAACTCGTGTGATTGCAACATTCGCCTTCGGCTCATGCTGCAAACTCACACTCGTCAGAAAAAGTTTCATCGCACTAGTATCGTAATATACTATTATTACTCATGCGGTTCTTGTTCTTGTTCAACATAAATTATTTTCATTGTTCCTTAACTAAGTTTCCTGTATATTTCTTAACTTTTTAGTTATTATTTTTAGTCTGTGGGGAGACTCCGCCCCCCCAACCCCCGCCGGGGCTTCGCCCCTCGACCCCACCGGGGCTTCGCCCCTGGACCCCACCGCGGCTCCGCCACCGCCCCCCCCCCCCCCGGGGCAATTTTATATTGGGATTTATTCCGCATTCGCAATAAAAAATAGTATGTGCAACTCGTGCGGCGTTGTCGCACTAGTTGCACAATATACTATTTCCAGTCTAGAAGTGTCGAAACTCTCATACAAATGGCAGAATGAATATTTGATTTGGAATGAAAATATAAAATCGCCCAACAAGTAAAATACAACATTTCCTTACCTCTCATTGTATTTTTTGTTCGTTGCAGTAAATGAAGCCGAATTCATAGAAATTATGAATGATTCGATGATCTAGACGTTCACATACATTCGGATGACCTTGGATTGCTAGAATTTCGGCTTGCAAAAGAAGAGATATATCATAACGTTAAAATGAATTTTGGAGTAAATTGGGACGAGGAAAATCGTCGAACACTGTTGGCGGAACGAGAGGCTCTTGAACGATCAAGTCAGTCGGTAGTGAGATCGCAAAGAGTAGCAGCGGAAACCGAAGAAATTGGTCGTGAGGTAATAACCGAACTTGGAGGACAGAGAGAGACATTATTGCGCGCAAAAACGAGATTATCAGAGACCGATCAGGAGCTCAATACATCTAGAAAAATTATGCGAATGATAAACAAGCGAGTTCTGACAAACAAAATTGTTCTCATATTGATAATCGTATTGGAAATGGCGATACTCGGCCTTACTGTTTATCTCAAGTTTTTCAATCATAAATCATAATCTTTCGTATAGAATTAAAAGCCATTTGTTTTAAGACGAAAAATGTAATTTGTCAATCAAGCGATATTTGTAAATATATATTGTAAACTACTCGATGAAAAATCAGAGATATTTTATTCATTCCATAAAGTCTCAGAAAATGTGAGCCCAAAAAGAGACCGAAATCGATAATGATGCCTCGATTATAAGTTATTTTTTAATAAAACCTCAATTTTAGGATTTCTAGTATTTAAATAATTGTTTAATAATAATTTATATTATGTTCCTGGATATATCATGAAAATTAAAAATTTACGATTGAAAACGAAAAATTGATACAGATACATAAAAACCGTTCTTTAAACGAAATAATAAAATAAAAACCTATTTTATTGCACTCCGTGCGCAAAGTGCTACTTTGCGTACGCGCAGCGTGCTCAAACTGGCACTTTGCGCGTTCGTACAATAAAATTTCGTACGATACTAGTGCGAGAAATTTTTTCTCAACTCGTGTGATTGCAACATTTGCCTTCGGCTCATGCTACAAACTCACACTCATCAGAAAAAGTTTCATCGCACTAGTATCGTAATATACTATTTATTCATTATAACAATAAATTGTTTTGCAGTTGAAGATTTTGTAGTTTTCGTGAAAAATTTCCCTCTAGATGATCAAACGTAGAGCCTTATATCGATTTTATCGTTTTTGTGACCGAGTATTTGTATATAATGTGTAGAAAATATTCTATAAAATAAATGACTAGCTGCCGTAGGTTGTTTGATCATTAGATATTTTGATCATCGGGTCTGAGAAGCCTTGGTTACAAAATCCCGTGGGTTTTCATTTCATTTATTCTCGTTGCCATTATTTATAATAAACAGAAAGATGTTAAACATTTCTGTAGAAGGCTAATACCTTATTGAAGACCTCTGGATTATATCCCACGAGACTCGGTCTACCGTCGATATATCCAGCTTCATGATAGAGTTCTACTCTGGGAATGGACCACCAAACGTTTCTCTTGCCCTTGTCACTGGCCAGATCGAGAGTATTTAGTTGAAATACGGAAAAGTGAAACCATTTGCTGTTCGATTGAATACATTGAACGGTTATCGGTTCCGGCAAATCTACGACATCGTCGCCGAATTTTTGTTTTGCGCAACAAGCCGCTGCGGCAAATGATTTGAGCAGCGAACGAGCGAAAATCTGCGGCTCATTCACCGGCAATTCGGTTATATTCTTCACTTTTTCCGAATCGTAATTCACGAATATCGTGTGTACATTCATCCATTTTGAATCCGACACCACGGCTAAAAAAGAAAATATTTTTACAAGCTTTTTTTAAAAAATAAGTTTCACCTGTTCCGGTTAAAGTTAAATTTGACCCGCTTCCCGGTTTCCGATTGAGTTAAAATTTTCCATGCATATGTAAATCGGATGACAATGCAATATTATCACAAAAAAATTCCAAATTTTTTGCAAAAAAATTGTTCGGCAATATTTTTTCCAAAAAATTGTCTTGAAAATATTTTTGCAACAAAAAATGTTTCGCATAATTTTTTGCAAAACTAGATATAAATTACTAAGCTAGTTATTTAACATCATAAATACTAAAAAGTAAAAAATAAATGAACAAAAAAACATTATTTGACTAAAAAAGAAAATTTTTGAAAGATGCAACGCAACTCAAAGACTATAAAGTTTAAGAGAAAATGTCAAGTATGAAAAAAGTAGCGTAGGTTTACAAAATCACTTGGAATTATTTCAAAATTTTCCTATGGAATTTTTGTTTTTTTTATATTTTCGCTCGAAACTCTGATGACGTTTTAGCGAAAAATTGAAAAATCTAAAAAAGTTCAGCAACATTTGGCATGCTATAAACGACAATGGTCAAAAATAATTATTGATCACTGTTCATCATTGCTTAATAAATTATCTAAACAATTTGTTAATGACTTTTGGGCAATATTATTATTTATAATTGCTTTAAAGAAGCTTTTATTAGTTGTTCATAAAAAATGCCTAAAAAGTTAAAAATAATTTTATTCCGATTGGAAATATCATAATTATATATTTTTAAATCTTTCATACCATATATTAAATCTTTGTGTACTTATCACAGTATCAAGTTTTCGAATCGTATTAAATTTTATGATTCTTTCTCTCATCGATGGATGATTTGGTGTGTAAAATATAATTTGTGCAGTCCATCGGACACGCAAAACTATAAATTTATAATTAGAATAAGAAAATACTATTCATATTAAAGTTTATAATTCTTTTTTTATCGTTGGATGATTTGGTGTCTAAAATATAATTTGTGCAGTCCATCGGACAAGCAAAATTACAAATTTATAATTAGTATAAGAAAATTCTATACATATAAGAGTTTATGATTCTTTCTCTCATCGATGGATGATTTGGTGTCTAAAATATAATTTGTACAGTCCATTGGACAAGCAAAATTATATTTTAGACACTATATCATCCATCAATGAGAGAATCATAAACTTTAATATGAATAGAATTTCCTTCATTGTGCAGTGGACATAATGCTACTAATATTAAGGTTGGCAACTTTTTTTCTTCAGCTACTAACATCACGAATTAGATATACTGGATGTAAAATCTTCCATCAATGCTTAAAAAAAATTAGAAACCTCATTAAGGATAGAATTTTGACCATTGCTGAATTACATAAAATTATAAATAATATTGAATTATATAATTAAGTGAAATAATGGATTAATTATGTAAAATTAAAAACCCAATGGAAACACATTGCAAAAAGTAGACAAATCATCCCCAAAGACACCAGAAATGGTGTACAAAAATTGAAGACAAGTACATTTACGAAAGTATCTCCAGTTTAGTCTTCATACAAAAAGTTGTGAAATAAATAGAGATGAAACTCACAGCACGCATTGCCGAGCACATGTAGTTTCCCAATGTAACCTTAACTTTGCAATCAAGATTTTTGGGGTGGAGTTGGAATAAAAAAATTCGAAAAAATCTTGACAGTAAAAATTTAAAAAATAGTGAAATCAAGTGAAAACTGCCAACGAAGAGAAATTATCAATAAAAAAAAAAGAATCAAAAAAATAAAAAGTACTTGGCCAGTTTATTTACTGAGCATACACTGACATTCTGGTGTTCACCTTTTGACTGAAAACCCGTTTTGACTTATCGTCCATTAAAAACAAACTCGCCAAGTACTTTTTATTTTTTTATTTTTTTTTTATTTATAATTTCTCTTTGTTGACAATTTTCAATAATTTCACTATTTTTTAAATTTTTACCGTTAAGATTTTTTCGAATTTTTTAATTCCAACTCCACCCCAAAAATCTTGATTGCAAAGTTAAGGTTACATTGGGAAACTACATGTGCTTGGCAATGCGTGCTGTGAGTTTCATCTCTATTTATTTCACAACTTTTTGTGAGAAGACTAAACTAGAGATACTTTCGTAAATGTACTTGTCTCCAATTTTTGTACACCATTTTGGGTGTTTTATTAAATCTTTGTGTACTTATCACAGTATCAAGTTTTCGAATAAAAGCGTGTTACATTTTAATAGCAAGAGAAACAAAAGAGGGGGTAACACGCTTTTATTTGGAAACTTGATACTGTGATAAGTAAAAGATTCAATATATGTTATAAAGTTTCAAGATTTGAAAATATATAATTATATTTCCAATCGGAATAAAATTATTTTTAACTTTCTAGTTATTTTTTATTACCTAATAAAAGCTTGTTTAAAATTTTTTTTTCATTTATTTCATTCTCATTCAACGATTACTCGGGTGTAAAATCAGCGATATATTAATACGTACGGTAGTGATCTTGAAGATCATAAATATGATCTGGCTGTAAACTAATCGTTGCGCTCAGAGGATAAATATCCGGAAGCGGCGAGGTAAATTCTTTATCCGCACTGATCATGGGCGTCAGGAGCTTATTCGCAGTTATCATTGTATCGAATTTCGACTCGAAGTACAACAAATCACGGTCTCTTTCTGTAAAATCGTTCAAAGGACATAATTAAAATAGAAAGATGATCAAAAAATGGGAAAAAGATTGATTAATTTTTTTGTTACTTAGAGAATTGAAAGATGGATGCATTCAAAACCTGAACTAACTTTCGTACAAATATCGTAAAATATTTTTAACAAATATACTACCTATATAAGTCCGTACGTGTCCATCGTGGACAATTTTGCGTTGGTGTCCGATCATCGGATCGCTTATCAATTCACATATTTGGAGGAACTTCTGTGTCAAGTTGTTCCTGAAATATAATACTCGTTGAATCCTATTATATTTATCCACCGTTACACGGACAACGAATGTAATGCAGTAAATTTTTTTACGCTTTTCGAACATCGGTCAATCCATATATTCTTGGAAAATTGAACGCTGGTCGAAGAGGATCCTTCTTTTTTGGTAACTTTTCCTGATGCGCATCGAATATATGCGCCGTATAAATGAATCTATAAATATATTCATTATAAGTCAAGTGAATCGCTGTAAAATCAAATTTTAAAAAGAATATTTACACTGAGAGAAAAAAATACTAGAACCAATGAAATAAAGTTTTGAAAGCAAAAAAACATTTTTTTCATTATTTGCCAAAACATATTAGATTGGTTCCCTTATATATTTACTGGGTTAATTTTTTTCAGTCAATTTCATAAATTTCTGTTTCAATAAACGAATTTACTTGAATCTAACAATATGTTATCAATTATAGGTAATATGTTGTTTGAATCAAGAACACATTTTATCATTCAAAACATACATGTCTTTTGATACAGGAAGCACCGAGAAAATTTTTTTTGTTGAATCAACAAATTAATTAGACCAATCAATAGGAAAAATGATTGATTTAATCAAATGCGTGTTTATTGATTGTTGCTAAACATTTTATAAAAAATATATAGCCCTTGCCAAATAATTTGATATGCATAGTTTAGTGACCCCAAAAGGAGATAAATAGAAAAAAAAGACAAATCTGCGCCAATTCTCCGATCTAATTTCTCTGTCCGACCGAGATTCGAACCCTCGACCCTAACTACATCATACCTATCCTACCTAACTACCTAATACGCTACCTATTACGCTATCGACTACTACTATGCACTTAAAAAAAGTTAGGAGTTATGAAGCTTCGAATATAAGAAAACATTTAAAAAACCAGTTTATTAATTTTCAACAACTTATGTATACTATTAAAGTATACTATAGAAATGACAGTTCTTTGCTTGAAGCAAATAAAAATATCATCATTCCAAACAAATATTCTATTAGAATGTGTTATTTATTTTACTACAGCTTTTTCCAAATAATCACAATCAATTTTATATCCAATAAATATTGAAAATACTAAATAAATATTTTTAGAAGTAAAATAATGATGAATTTATTGCAAAGAAATAATTTTGTTCGAAAAAAATAATTTTTTATTGAATTCGTTTTTTAGATTCAAATCATCTAATGTTTATGATGCGATAAATGTAATTAATCCAATGAATACAAATTTAATCAAATCTATCATGCATTTAATTGTTACTATTAAATAAGAGTTTAATATAATGGAATAATAGATTCGTGAAAATATTTTTTTAAATGAAGAGTGATTTTCTTGGTTCAACAAATAAATAATCGAATTAATACTTTTATTTAATAAATAAATTCATGTTTTCAAATTCAGTAATTTTTCCTCTCAGTGTACCCTCTACAATTTTGTTTTTCAATTATTAACTATTCACAAAGGTGGGCAAAGATAATACAAAAGTTCACTTCGTTAATCGTTAATTCGCTGCTCAAAAAGTTAATTTTGATAATTGTTAAATTATTAACTTTTTGTAAATTTAACCCAAGTTAAAGTTATCCGTTAAAAGTTAACCACTCAGAAGTTGTATTGATGTTTCAGTATTATATATTAAAGATAATACATAGGTAAATAAACAATTCGGTAAAGTGTTAGATGTTTTTAGAAAGAAAATACAGAATCATACACTACTGGAAACAATTAAGGGATCAGACAAATTTCCTAAATTTTTAGTGGTTTAAAAAAAATTTGTATCCGAGTGAAAAATGGTCGTATCGAGGTGTAAAAGAGGAGATTGGTGCTGAATTAACAAGCTATCCGGTCCATGCAATGGTTTAACTGAATTTTTTCTTTCTTCTTTTTTCTTCCAGCCGAAAAGAAAGTAAAAAAAATGTGCAACATTTTTTCGCTGAAAGATCTCAAAACTAGCAACTTGAAGCTTCAAAATACTTTTTTAGACCTCGATACGAACTTTTTTCACTGAGATACAGCATTTTTAAAAACCACTAAGAATTCAGGTTATTTTTTTGATCCCTCAATTGTTTCTAGGAGTGTATGTAGGTTACATTAACAATAGCAATCAATTATTCCTAGATTCCTACTCATTTTGTATTATATGCATGTTTCCCTTCATAAGCATTAGGATATTAAAATTATCCAAGAATTATGATCTTTTAGCCCGTAAAATATCTTTTCCTGTAGAAAAAAGACATTCTACTGCAGCACTAGACAGAATGCCAGTTTTAATAAATCTATTCAATAGATTTATTAAAACTGGTTCATCTAGAAAGGCAGCATCTGAAAGAGCGTCTTTTGACTTTAATTCCAGGCAAATCCTTACCAAATTCTAAGCTTACCAAAAAATAATCTTCTTTATTACTGCAACTTTCGCTAATGCTGTTCGTTTGCGCGCAATTCAAACAAACAGAATCACGTCAATAAATAATGTAACGGACTGCAGTTAACGGAAATTCAATGTAACGGAAGTTAAGAAGACCGTTAATAATTTTTTAATTTAACTTAAAAGTTAAATCGTTAAGCAATATGTTAACTTCGTTAATTAACGATTAACGGATTCACTTTTTTCTTCCCAACTTTGACTATTCAATACCGTTTAATTAACTGATGAACATTCGTATCTGCTTCTTGCATAAGATCTTCCAATGCATCCGGTAGTGCATTATTTATGCATTCGGTATTCGTTAGTACTTGAGCCTGTGCGACACCGTACAAGATGACGCTGTCTGTATTGTATTTCAAGCGTGGCCTTTCATTCCAATCAGGATGCGTGTTATCCAAGGGTAAAGGCTTTGGACGGAGATGCGAAAGATCCACACTGAAAAATGATGATGTTTCATATTAACGATATTCTTTCGTACTGAAATTCCATCCGGAAAATTTTAAGTGTTCGTTGTACCGTGGTGAAAGTGTCTTTGGGATTTCTGCTACTTCCTTGGCGTCCAAAATTTTAAATCCTTTCGATGTCAATATTTTCTCTGCAGGTCCATCGAGAATGAGTCTTTTTGATGCAAACCACCAATTCCTCTTGGTCATTCTGCCCAAGTGCTGACGCCATAATGCCTGCGTGATCTTCATGGTTCAAAATCTATAACTGAATCTGAAAATAAAGAATATATTCGTGATTCAGGCAAATGTTACAGGGTAGCCGCTAAATGAAACGAAAAAAATTCCCTGACATTTCCTTGAGATTTCCCTGACATTTTCAAAAATTTCCGTGGCGGATTTGTGAAAAAAAGTGCAAAGGTAGGAACATTGCATTTTCAATGGGAAAAAAACACAGAAAAAAATGTTCAACCATCATTTTTTTCAGTGCTGCGCAGAAAAAAAATGTTCACCCATACACTTTTTTTTTCTCAATTCGATATTTCGTATTTTCCCTGACTAATATTTAATTTCGCTGACATTTCCCTGATTTCCGTGACACTCAAAAAATTCCATGACATTTCCAGATTTTCCCTGACAGTGGCCACGCTGCATTACCATTGTTATTACTATAGTGTAATTGCCTGTTGGAGGTTCTTGTATGCATAACAGAAAAATAACACTTTGCTATCTCACATTTTGATTGTAAAATGCAGGTCACAGGGGGTGAATTTAAGGGGGTCACAATGACCCCAGCCATCTTTAAACGATTATCACATCAACTGTATCGTTCAGAATATCTTAAAAAAATTCAGGATAATAGTTTCGACCATGTAGAATGTGAAATGGGTGTCTCAAGATTTTTTTAAAAATGTTAAGATGGCAGAAAAAAATTATGGAGCGCTCAATGCCATTGTTTACAAAAAAAAAAAGATTTTTACCTTTTCTTCTTTTTTTCATAAAATTTTCAGGTGATACTCTTGATTCATGATCCTTTAAGGAAAAAAATAGCTCCATAGTGGGCGTTTCAAAAAAGCTATTTTTTGACATCTATTATTATTATTATTATTATTATTATTATTATTATTATTATATTATCTATTATTTTGACATTTATGGCCAGTGCTTTTGGTCGCAAAGAACGGATAGAAATTTTGACTTAATGTTCTGCTTGAAGTAATTTTGACCCCGGATAACTGCGAAGAGGTAATGACTCTTTAAAAACTATGAATAAGATGATTTTCTGTTTAAATTAAAAAATCATAATGAGACCATGTGTACTCCTTAACAGAGTTGCCGAAATTAGGATGTAAAAATAATGCATTATTTATTTTAGAAATAATGAAAATTCTTGATAGAAACATTAAGCATTATTTTTGTAATGAAAAATGTGAAACCCAACGATTATGCATTAAATTAATAATGAATAATGCAAAAAACGTAACATTATTCATTACACCAGTAATAGATAATGCTAAACACTGCCATTGTCCATTATTACAGTAATGGGTAATTCAAAGTAGAAAAAAATGTCATTACTATAGTAATGAATGGTACAAAACCAAAAAATAATGCATTACTTTGAGTAATGCATTACATTGAGCAATGCATTACTTTTAGTAATGCATTGCGCAATTCATTACTTTGAGTAACATTACATCGAGCAGTGCATTACTCCAAATAACGCATTACATGTATAAATAATGTATTACTTTGAGTAATGGTTTAAAGGAATAAAAATAATTTCTGTATGTAGAGAGCAATGTCAATGAAATCTTCCTTTTCGTATGATGTTTTATAGTCATAATGTGTTAGAATGATACGTCTCAGACTGTATGTGTCATTCCCTCCAATTTTTTACGGGAAATTCGTTTGTTTGGATTCCTAATTTTTTACTTCCAAAATATAATTTGGTACTTTGTTTTTTCTATTTGTTAGATTAGATTTGAACCTACAGCATGAACCGGTTTCATCAATCTATATTTTCCACTTTCGTAAATAAAAGGGTTTTTATTGCATTATCCTATTAGACTATGAATGCATAAAATATTTTTATTCCGAATAATGCATTATTCAAAACATTTAGTATTATAGTAATGAAAAATGAACGCTACTTTACAATATCTATTACTTTAATAATGGATAATGGAACATTTTTTCATTTTTTCAATCTATATTTTCCACTTTCGTAAATAAAAGGGTTTTTATTGCATTATCCTATTAGACTATGAATGCATAAAATATTTTTATTCCGAATAATGCATTATTCAAAACATTTAGTATTATAGTAATGAAAAATGAACGCTACTTTACAATATCTATTACTTTAATAATGGATAATGGAACATTTTTGCGTTATTAATTATTTCAGTAATGAGTAATGTAACTCTTCTCACATTATCCATTACTTCAGCAACGGATAATGTAATGCTTTTCCAAGTACTGCATTCCAACGTAATGCATAATGTTTTGTTTTTATCATTTTCCAGTACTAATGTAATGCTTAATGGTCTGACATTTGCATTATTAACTAAAAAAATAATGCATTTGTTTGCAACTCTGCTCCTTAATTGCGTAGGCGGTTTCGTTTTTTGTTATTTGTTTCCTCAAACTATCTCAGAGAAAAATGGTGTAAAAATGTTTTGAGGTTAGGCGCTCAAGTTAACGAGTTCGTGTTAAACGCATGATTTGAATAAAAAAAATTTCTTTTATTGTTCATACAAAAGAACTTACGGTATTTGTATGTTTTTCAGTGATACTGTTATTGAATGTAACTGATGTAACTATAACCGATTGTATTAAAAACATTAAAAACAAAACATATATCTATCTTTTTTTTCATATATTTGCAGTCGTCTCATAAAGGAAAGGTGTCCCTCACAACGATATCCCGATGACCGGAACGAGCTGAAAGCGCGTAAGCGTTCAAAACGAATGCGGCTATAGATGCCGAAATGCAGTGGACGCTGGTGGACGCTCCCATAATTTAATTCATCGGGACCCTCAACGCATGCGCACTTTCTGTTTGCGCGGGAAATTCAAACTGTGGATCGTTCTTACACATTACAGACATACATTTGAACATCCGACAGCGATATTATTGCAAAACTTCGTAGATTTACCAGAAATTTATTGTTTATAAGTCATGATGACAAGAATCAAATATAAAATCAATCTATTCGTCTGTTAAAATACGATACCACATTTAACTAAACAACGTAATGCAAACTTACATCGGTATAGCACATTTTGAAGAAGTATCATATCTTCTGAAGTATAGAAATTTCTTTTCCGTTCAGAAATATACCTCAATTGATGATAATATTTAATTAATCGTGTTTAATTGCATGGAAAATTTAACAATTGAGGTTATGTTGCCCTGTGATTAAATTGTGATTATATTGTGGGAACATCCACTGTAATGCTCCGGTGTGAAAACAGCCTAAAAATGACCCTCTCTCTCTTTTCGAGCCGTGTAAACGTTTACTTTACACGCTTTACACAGGCTTTAGGAACGAGCCCACGAAAAATTTTCCCAGCAGTCGGTCAGTCATGTGTTGTCTTCCACTGCAAAGTAAACACAAAACAGTGTCAGAAAATCATGACGTTTCCAAAATGGGTTAAATAAAGTGTACGCACCTATACATATATGCATCGCCGAGTTCAAAGAAATTAATTGAACATTGAGTCATGGAGAGCAAAAGCTGCAACAATTTTATAAGTTATGTGGGTTTCGAGGAACACGAGATGCAGGTAAAACTTTCGAGATCCAGATTGCAGGAGAAATTTTATGGGAAAAATATTGGTCCTCCCTCATCTGTGTTTCTATGTTCCCAGCCTTTGGGTTCCAGCAGAAGAAACTCTCTGAGCGAAAATAGCATTAAACTGTTGCCCGGTGAATTACTTATCGCCGAGGCTCAGAGTGTTTTAATGTTTTCGCCGGTCGGCGATTTGAAACAAGGCACCTCGGGTATTCTGTCCGTGACGAATTTCAAGCTCACCTTCATCACATCGGACGATTCAAATGGCGAGGTAATCAGACCACAGAAAAGAAACAAAAAATCATGCAAATTTGAAATTTGCGCATAGCTTCCTCATTTTTTTCCATCGTTCGTTGAGTCTCTTTTACGAGGACCTCCTTGACCATATTTATGATATGTTTGTTTATTATCATGGCTTCCTCATAAAGGAAGTTTCACGAATGACGGAAGTAAATGAAGAAGCTATGTGCAAGTTTCCAATTTGCATGATTTTTTAGCAATTTCGTTCAATTACATTGTTAATTGTCTTTGTCATCTGGTGCATTGGTGCTAAAGAAGAGAACTCGATAGCTGCTAAATTAGGAAACTTAGTCTTATCAATTAGTTTTCGAAAATTTCAAAAAATTTTGAGAACAAACCTCTCGAGCGTTTTCAACCAAATTCAACCCTAACCATTCTTGGAATCGAGTGTATTTTTGCAAAAAAAATTAGCTCCATATTTTTATAAATGCGAACGTTGGAGCGTTGAACATTTTTTGAAAATTTCAAAAAAAAAATTCAATCGAACCTCTCAAGCGATTTTTCTGAAATTCAGTATTATTTTTCATTGTCATTGAATGTATCGTCACATATCAATTCAGCTCGATAGATGCAAAATTACAAAAGTTAGAGAACTTACAAATTTTTTGCGAAAAATTAAAAAAAAAATTTCATCTGAACCTCTTGAGCGATTTTTTTCAAATTCAAACCCAACCGTCCTTATTATAAAGTGTACCTGCGCATAAAATTTTAGGATGATAACTGCAAAATTACGAAATTTAAACGACTCACAAACATGTTACATAAAATTGAGAGTCCAGCCAAATTGACAATTACTTGGCAATTTCAAAAGAATTTCCACCAAGTACCAAAGCACAAAGCGTACACACACATACACATACAGATACACACATACACACGTCTGGACATTTTTTATAAATGCATTTTTTAGGCGTTTCGAACTGACACGAAAATCTCGAAAACAAAAATTTCTCGAAAACAAAGTTTCTTTTATGAGGAAGCAAAACATTGTATTCGTTAAAAATATTGCAGCCAAGAGTCTGAGAGAATTGTAATTTTTTTGCAGGATGTTGTTCACCAGCAGAATCATCTTTACGGCTACACCGACACTTGTTTGTCCAATATTGATGAGATTTACTTGATACTAGGCGATAAAAAGAGGCGACTACTAGCTGGAAGTACAGTGCCCGAAAAAGTCAAGGGAATATTCATAATATGCAAGGTCAAATATCAAATATAATTCGGAGATTCGCACATTGCCTTTTTAATTCGCCAATTTTTTCAATGAAGCTTTTTTCAGAATATGAGAACTTGGTCCTTCTCTTTCAAATTTTCGCCAATTGGACATGGAAAAAATTTGCTGACCACGTTGCTGCATCATGCTTTTCCAAGCAGGCATCATCTATTATTCGCCTATGATTACAAGTTTGTATTTATCAAGAAGGAGAATTATTGTTCTTTTCGCTACAAAATCAAAAAAATATATACTCCAAGCTCCAAATGCTCAGTCCACAAAAGTATTACTTTAATGGAAAATTAAAAAGTTCTGGAAGTATTCGGTAAATAAATCTTTTGAATAATCAAAGAAGTTAGCAGAATAATTTTCCGAGTATTTGCGAGAATCTCGAAATTTTCGTTACAAGAATACGTTGGTTTTCGTTGAACTGAACAAACGAATCCTCGAAAACAAGAAAAATAAAAATTCAATTGGCATCAATTTTTGCAGAGAAGCGTATTACAGTAGCATCGACAAGGGTGTGCGTTTGTTTCGCGATATATCCGACTGGCAGAATGAGCTTGATCGTACATCCGGCCGAGACAGCAAAATTCGGAATAATTGGCGTTTATCCTCGGCAAACGTGCAATTTCAGCTATCCGCGAGGTGAGAAAAACACGAAAAAGATCTCCAAAATTTTTTTATTTTGAATTAACCAAAAGTTTTATAGAACCCGAATTCTCATATCGATTCTTGTCAAAGAGAAACATATCCAAACATTATTTAAACATATTTACACCATGGTCTATTTGTATTAAAAAAATTTAGGCTGATATTCAAAAAATCATCAAATTAAAAGCATTTGCTAGTATTTTTTTGAAATTTCCCAATTGAGAAAAATGTTAACCTTGTGCGAGATTTATTTTTTCATAAATGATTGCTCCATTTATGAAAAAGGAAAATGAAGATTTTTCACTGTTAAAATCTGAAAATTTGACGTTCAAATCTACTATATTCTGAAATATGATTTCTCAATATTTTGATTTATTTTGACCATTACTGGTATAAAACCCTGCCAATTGGACATTTGCACATTGCTTCCCTATCTTTATCCATAATTCACACAGTTTTCTTTATCGCAAAGTATGGCGATCAAAAATGGCCTCATAAAATTCCTTAAAAATTGCACAAGTTAGTGTTTACGCTATTTTTCAAGAAATTAAAAATTTCATAAAATTTTAATCCCTCAATAGATTTTCGCCACATTCAATAGCGAAAAACCTTGATAGCTATACTAGTTCTGTACAAAGGTTCAGTGCAATATTTTGAAAATTGTGCAAGTTTGAGTGCTTACGCTATTTTTCAAAAAATGCAAAATTTCATAAAAATTTAATCTTTCGATCGACTTTTGCCAAATTCAATACCAAACAACCTTAATAGCTATACTAAATCTGTACAAAGTTTGAGTGCAACATCTTGAAAATTTCCGGTTAGAGCGTTTACGCCATTTTTGCAAAAACGAAAAATTTCGATAAAATCTAAATAACCGTTAGAATTAAAACCAAATTTTTTCATAATAAAGAGCATTTTGTGCTCGACAAGAGTGCAAAATTTCAGCTCGATATCTCGAAGCGTTCTCGAGTTATTAATTATTTACAGCTGAAACTCAGAATACATATGGGTCATTCCATGTCATTTCAATGAAGTTTTGTCGGTGACCCCCTTCGATTTTTTTTATTTTTTAATATGTAATTATACATGCAAAAAGAAGTGTCCATGTAAATTTTTAGCTCTTTACACACACATCCATCAGTACATTTTTTCTAAATATGATTTCTCGATGATTTGAGACATTTTGAACACATTGGCGTAAAAATCTCGAAAAACAAAGCTTTTCACGAAAACAAAGCTTCCTTTATGAGGAAGCAAAAATATACATTTTATTGTTGTAACAAAAAAGTATCATGTGAAAAGAAAATTAAAAAATTGAAAACTTATTTGCAGTTTGCCGCAGTACATAATCGTACCAGCTTCTGTAACGGACAGTCAATTATCGGGCGCGGCGACACATTTTCAAGGTAATCGTCCGCCCGTATGGTCATGGTCGAACGAGCGAGGTGCGGCACTCGTTAAAATGTCGGAATTATCAACGGCGATAACTGAACGCACACAGGAGAATATTATGCTCGAGAATATTCGTAAAAGTCATCCGCAAAGATTGCCAATGATCGTCGTCGATTTGAACAAGGATATTACCGTTAAATCCGTGGCCTCGGGCTTCGCCAAATTCGTAGCGTTATGCGCACCTGGTGAGTCTCTCTGGGAAAGACCTTTTCTCACGAGAACCTTCACGCTGATTTCCTACCTTCTCCCGGCCGGAGTTAAGAAAATAGTTATGTAAACGTAATGCATTACCCATTACTTTAAACAATGCGTATTGGATAAGTTTTCCATTACAAATAATAAAAGTAATGTGTAATGGATGCATGTGCCATTACAAATTAAAAAGATAAAGTGTAATGAGTGCTCCATTACAAATTACGATTGAAAAAATGTAATTTGTAGTGGAGAATAGTCCATTAACAATTTTATATTAACAATTTAAAAGTAATGCATTATCCATTACTTTAAACAATGTGTGATGGATAAGTTTTCCATTACAAAATACAAAAGTAACGTGTAATGAATGATTGTTCCATTACGAATGAAAATAGTAATGTGTAATGGATGCGTATTCCATTACAAATAAAAAAAGTAATGTGTAATGGATGCATGTGCCATTACAAATTAAAAAGATAAAGTGTAATGAGTGCTCCATTGCAAATTACAATTGAAAAAAAAGTCATTTGTAGTGGAGAATATTGCATTTACAATTTTATATTAACAATGTAAAAGTAATGCATTACCCATTACTTTAAACAATGTGTATTGGATAAGTTTTCCATTACAAATAATAAAAGTAATGTGTAATGGGGGCATGTGCCATTACAAATTAAAAAGATAAAGTGTAATGAATGCTCCATTACAAATTAAAATTGAAAAAATGTAATTTGTAGTGGAGAATAGTCAATTAACAATTTTATATTAACAATTTAAAAGTAATGCATTATCCATTACTTTAAACAATGTGTAATGGATAAGTTTTCCATTACAAATTATAAAAGTAATATGTAATGAATGATTGTTCCATTACAAATGAAAATAGTAATGTGTAATGGATGCGTGTTCCATTACAAATAAAAAAGTAATGTGTAATGTATGCACGTTCCATTACAAATAATAAAAGTAATGTGTAATGGATGCATGTGCCATTACAAATTAAAAAGATAAAGTGTAATGAGTGCTCCATTACAAATTACAATTGAAAAAATGTAATTTGTAGTGGAGAATAGTCAATTAACAATTTTATATTAACAATTTAAAAGTAATGCATTATCCATTACTTTAAACAATGTGTAATGGATAAGTTTTCCATTACAAATTATAAAAGTAATGTGTAATGAATGATTTTTCCATTACAAATGAAAATAGTAATGTTTAATGGATGCGTGTTTCATTACAAATAAAAAAAAGTAATGTGTAATGTATGCACGTTCCATTACAAATAATAAAAGTAATGTGTAATGGATGCATGTGCCATTACAAATTAAAAAGATAAAGTGTAATGAGTGCTCCATTACAAATTACAATTGAAAAAAATGTAATTTGTAGTGGAGAATAGTCCATTAACAATTTTATATTAACAATTTAAAAGTAATGCATTATCCATTACTTTAAACAATGTGTAATGGATAAGTTTTCCATTACAAATTATAAAAGTAATGTGTAATGAATGATTTTTCCATTACAAATGAAAATAGTAATGTTTAATGGATGCGTGTTTCATTACAAATAAAAAAAAGTAATGTGTAATGTATGCACGTTCCATTACAAATAATAAAAGTAATGTGTAATGGATGCATGTGCCATTACAAATTAAAAAGATAAAGTGTAATGAGTGCTCCATTACAAATTACAATTGAAAAAAATGTAATTTGTAGTGGAGAATAGTCCATTAACAATTTTATATTAACAATTTAAAAGTAATGCATTATCCATTACTTTAAACAATGTGTAATGGATAAGTTTTCCATTACAAATTATAAAAGTAATGTGTAATGAATGATTGTTCCATTACAAATTAAAAAGATAAAGTGTAATGAGTGCTCCATTACAAATTACAATTGAAAAAATGTAATTTGTAGTGGAGAATAGTCCATTAACAATTTTATATTAACAATTTAAAAGTAATGCATTATCCATTACTTTAAACAATGTGTAATGGATAAGTTTTCCATTACAAATTATAAAAGTAATGTGTAATGAATGATTGTTCCATTACAAATGAAAATCGTACTATGTAATGGATGCGTGTTCCATTACAAATAAAAAAGTAATGTTTAATGGATGCATGTGTCATTACAAATAAAAAAAATAACGCGTAACGAATAAGTGCTCTATTACAAATTACAATTGAAAAAAAAGTAATTTGTAGTGGAGAATATTCCATTACAAATTAGTGTGTTTCGACAATTTGGAACCGGTACTATTTTGCTCAAAGATAAGTCTATTAATTTTTCAATGAAAATAATCTGTGTGTATCATGTCTTTGTTAACTTTACTATCGTAGTGGTAAATGTATGAACAGTGATTTTTTGGAGTAACTTTTACTCCATTGTTGTAAAAATTACATTTCAAGAAAAACTTATAAGTCTCAGTATATATTAACTTAATATACACTGATCATAAATTTACCATTACGATAGTAAAGTTAACGAAAACTTGATACACACAAATTATTTTCATTGAAAAATTCGAGCGAAACAAAATAATGAAACAGCAATGTGCAAGTTTCTAATGCGAGCACAACAATTTTTCTATTTGTAATTGAATATTACTACAAATTACTTTTTTTCAATTGTAACTTGTAATGGAACACTCATTCATTAAACGTTATTTTTTTAAATTTGTAATGGCACATACTGCCATTACACGTTACTTTTTTTATTTGTAATGGAACACGCATTAATTACACATTACTTTTGTATTTTGTAATGGTACACTTATCCACTTTACATTATGCAATGTAATGAGTGATGAATACAGTAATGTATTATTAAAATAATATAATAAAATTGATAAAATCCTCTTTATTCATTTCAGAAAATATTAGACAATTTTGGATACAGGACAATAATTTTTATTCGTTACTCGAAAATACAAAATGGCTCAAATTCGTCTCTTACTGTTTGCAAAAGTCTGTCGAAGCGAGCGAGCACCTCGATCGAGGGATGTCAGTTATTTTACAAGGTAAGTTTGACTGAACTTCTTGGACTTTTCATTATTTTGATTATTTCTATTATTTGAACGACGAAAAATACTCTTTTTAGAAGGTGCCGGCAGGGACATGTGTTGCGTTATCTCGAGTTTAGTTCAATTGCTTCTCGATCCGTATTTTCGCACGATCACGGGTTTTCAAAGTTTGCTGCAAAAGGAATGGATCGCAGCGGGACATCCTTTCTGCGATCGTCTTGGTCACATAATCAAGGCCGATTCCGAAAAAGTTTGTAAATTAACCACACCGTCCATTCTCCAAAAACGTCTGTAATTTCTCTCTTCGAACTTCACAGATATTTTTCATTCGAAAATTCATGAAAACGATAAAATCGCTGATTCCATAACAGGTTTTCTAAAGATCAGAAAAGTCATTGAAATTAACAAATATCAGATTTTATATTATCTCGAAAACGGCATAAAATGTAATTAGCCCTAAAACGGTTTTTTAACATCAAGACGTATCTTTGTAATTCATAAAATTACACCGTTAATTCCTTTTTGCCTCCGTAAATAAATAATTGACCAATGATTAAGGGCACTTTTGCAATAATGACATTAAAGCTACAATTTCTCAATCATCCCTATAGATAGTCGTTGTTTTTTTTTCAAGAATTTATGATATTGATAAAATCATGTTTAGATATAATTTTGTTTAAAATATACCTCAATTCTTTGCAATGAAAATTTATTTTCAGTCGAAATAAAATCATTCTGCAGAACAAAAATTGCATACAAAAATAGAGAATAGCCAATACAGATCTTTGCTCCAAAATAGTTGCAATACGTATCTCAATATGATTTGTTTTTATTACTTTTTTTAAAAAATTATTTCAATATTGCAGTCGCCTCTGTTTCTTCTGTATCTCGATTGCGTGTGGCAACTGTATCAACAATTTCCCGCACACTTTGAATTCACGGAAACATATTTGACGACGTTATGGGACACGGCTCACGTTTCGATATTCGACACCTTCATTTTCAATTGCGAACGTGACAGAGCCGTGGCAGCTATGGTAAACTTTTCCACTTTCAATATAAATTACATAAAATTTTAGTAATTATGCAGAAAGTAGGCTGCACCTGGAAAATAGTTATCCTTGGAATATATTGTTACATGATTTACATTTTTTTGTGTGTGATAAGATGAAAGAATGGAATAATTTCTTATGCGATAGAATAGAATAGAATAGAATAGAAGAGGCTGATATCACATGATATGTTAATATATTCATTAATAAAAATAAATAAAATTGAATAATGAATGAAAAAAGGAGCTATTTGATCATCTTCTAAAGCTAAAAAACATGAAGTGGTTTGCGCAACTTATTATATTAAGGGGGTCGAGTCAGCGTCAAAACGGCGATTTTTAATAATAAATTATAATTTTTGTAGACTACTTACAAATATGATGTTATGTCCACCACATGAACAATTTTTTGGGACTAGTTAGAACCCTTAAGGTGCACCGGTGTCCTAAAAAGCCTAGTTTTGAGTTTTTACACTCTGCGCATTATTCGGAATGAATCGCTGGACGGATTTTGTTCTACGGCGTCTCATTTCTTTCGCAGAGCTGTTTCCCACGGAATGAACGCGGCACATTTCGTGTTTTGCCTTTTATTTCGGAGTTGCAGGCCAGTTTTGAAATTGGTAGCCTATTTTGAACTTTCCAGGCATTGTCCTGGTCACAATTTTGACTTGAATCAAAATGTGCCGCGTTCATCCCATGGGAAGAAGCGTTACGAAGGAAATGAGATGTCGTGGAACAAAATCCGTCTAGCAGTTCTTTCTGAATCATGCGCAGAGCGTAAAAACTCAAGACTAGGTTTTTCAGGACACCGGTGACCTCAAGGGTTTTTACTAGTCCCAAAAAATTGTTCATTTGGTCCCTCAAATGGGGGACGATACATCATATTTGTAGGCATTCTACAAAAATTATAAATTATTATTAAAAATCGCCGTTTTGAGGCGGACTCGACCCCCTTAAGAAAATTTGGTGTGAATCATGTAGACAAGAATATATTACAAGGTCAAAATTATCCAAAGTGCAGCCCACTTTACATCATGCAGAAGCCATGATAAATTTACCGATAGTTGAACTCGACCCTTTTCAATTTTGATGAAAGTTGGTCAGAAGTTTTCTTTTATTATAAAACGGAGTTCTACCAAAGGAAAAAAATTTTAAAAAATTTGTTCGATAGTTACGCAAAATTCAAAATTTCACAATTTTTTTCAATTTTTCAACTTTATTTTTTAAATATCTACAAAAATATTATAGTTACAAAAAAATCGTTCTCGGTTTGTTTAAAGAGTATACTTGGGGCTACGAAAAAAAAATATTCCGAAAAAAATCTTTAAAAATGATGAATTTGGAGAATTTTGAATTTTTAAAAATCGTGAAAATCCACGATCAACATTAAATTTTTCGTTCATTTTTTGTTATATAATACCTTGTACTGATCTTAAAAGATTCTGACATTTTCAGAAAGGTGTTTTTTTTTAAATCACGAATTTTTGAACATTGGCAAAAAGAAATTATTCTTTTTACATCTAAGTTAAGTAAAGTTAAGCAATCATGTAATTTTGTAATTTTGAGCAGTAAAAATTACAAGATTGCTCAACTTTACTTAACGTAGAGGTAAAAAAAATTTTTTTTTACAAAAATTCAAAAATTCATATTGAAAAAAAACACTTTTCTAAAAATTTCAGGATCTTTTAAGGCCCTTTAGGATCAGTAAAAGGTATTATATTTAAAAAATTGAACAAAAAATTTAATGTTGAGCGTGGATTTTCACGATTTTAAAAAATTCAAAATTCACCAAATTCATCATTTCTAAGATTTTTTTTCGGAATATTTTTCTTTTCGTAGCCCCAAGTATACTCTTGAAGACGAACCCATAACGATTTTTTCGTAACTATAATAGTTTCCGAGATATTTAAAAAAATAAACTTAGAAAATTGAAAAAATTGTGAAATTTTGAATTTTCGAAAAAAAGTTTTTGATTTTCTTCTTTTGGTAGAACTCCGTTTTATGATAAAAGAAAACTTCTGACCAAATTTCATTGAAATTGAAAAGGGTCGATTCCAACTATTGGTCGATTTGACATGGAATGACGCATTTTCATATCGAATAATGAAATAAAAGTTTTTGACGAAAACTGAATTATTCGTTATTTCAGGATCCGAATAATCCTCTGATACTGCGAAGCGTTTGGGACTGGCGAGAACAATTTAACGATCAGGATATACTGTTGTTTTACAATCCTCTCTTCGATCATCGCAATATCGTCGAGAAAAGATTAACGTTGAAGCCCGTTTACAAAATTCCGTGTTTGGAATTGTGGTCGCAGTGTTATTTCCGTTGGATACCACCGCTCGAGATTCGCAACGGTGGAAAAAATCACGTCGAGCTTTACGCGAGATTGTTGCAAAATTCCATTGGACAATTGAGAATGTACGTTAACGGAAATTGCGGCTCACCGATCGAAAAGATAAACACTTATCTTCTGCAAATGAACATCGACAGTTTTTATCCGTTTGGGAATAAGAAAAATGGCAATACGATAAGCACACCGATCATGAACAGTTCTATATTAATGACGGAGAGTCTGATGGATGCTCAGTCACTTTTAACCGCGCCGGATTGATAATCGATCATTCGTGTGCTCGAAGATCCGAACGTTCGTTAGGAAAGATCGATAAATCCATTTTCTCAAGGATAAATTCAAAAATCCCGCCGATATTTGGCAGATTAATCTTTGAACTATTATTTACCAAATGCTGTCGGGATTTTTCAATTTTCCATCAAAATAATACTTTTCTTAATTTTTCGTTCAGTTGAACGTTCGGAACTTCGAGTACACGATCATTCGAGGAATAATCGGAATCCTCGAAAAAAAAAGCGACGAAAATTTGTAGATTTTTCACGGGAAATTCGTTACTCCGCGCGAGAGAAAGCACCGCAGAAGAAAAAAAAACAATAAGGAAAAAACGTACGAGGTGCCAGTGATATAATTTTTTTAGGTAATTAAACGATGCTGCAGCTATTTATCCGATAAGGACACTTTTTTTTTGTACATTCATCGTGAAAGTACGAATTTCTCGTTACTGTATTTCCAATCATCGAATGATTTACTTATCGCGGGGATATATATATATATATATATTGCATATGGGGTATCTCATGTCAACTAAATTAAAATATTTTTTTCGTTTGACAGTTGGTCTCTGGAGTTTGATTCGTGATTATTTTTCTACGATTTTACTGCAACCAGTAAATCACCCTGAATTTTTTTCAGATTTTTTATTATCAATTTTGTTTTTATTTGCTGTTAGAGAATTTTTTCTCAATGATTTAGTTTTTTAATTGCACGAGTTGTAGATTTTTTTTCGATTAAGAACGATTGAGAAAAAATCGGAAAAAATTGAGAGTGCTTGTGAAAGTTGGTAGAATCGTAAGAAAAATTATGAACCAAAGTCTCACGTCGGTTGTAGTACAGCCAATAGAGAAGCCCGTTACTCTTGTCCATAATGCACTAAATTACAGGAGCTATTTAAAAAAAATAGATTCAGTATCGAGTACTGAACGTAAATACACAAAATCCTTAGAAATTTGGAGGGCGGAAGTGCCGCCATTTTGAGAAAAACCGTTTCGGCCTATAACTCCGTAACCGTGCACTTGAGGCCAAAAATAGTAATAACCTTTATTGTAGATAATTAAATTTCCTATCTTTTTTGTCGAATAATTTTTTTTTTATCACTTACCGTTTACGACTTATACGACTATTACGATTTGTTTATCGACTTTCGGACCCATATCTCTTCTAATAATTGTTTAAACAATAAAATGCTAATGACCTAAGTTTTAAATCTACAAATTTTCTACAACTTTTACTTCAAACTTTTTTTTTCAAAATTTAATATTTTTGAAGTTATAACGCGTTCAATGTTGCACTACCAGGTGAAAGGTTAATAAAAACGAGGTATGCATAGTGTACTGATGAAAATTCAATAAATATGTAAAAACTTAGGTCATTAGCATTTTATTGTTTAAACAATTATTAGAAGAGATATGGGTCCGAAAGTCAATAAACAAATCGTAATAGTCGTACAAGTCGTAAACGGTGAGTGATACAAAAAAAAATTATTTCACAGAAAAGATAGGAAATTTAATTATCTACAATAAAGGTTATTACCATTTTCGGCCTCAAGTGCACGGTGACGGAGGTATAGGTCGAAACGGTTTTTCTCAAAATGGCGGCACTTCCGCCCTCCAAATTTCTAAGGATTTTGTGCATTTACGTTCAGTACGTGATACTGAACCTATTAAAAAAAAAATAACTCCTGTAATTTAGTGCAAGAAAAAATGCTCTATTACCTGTACTATTGGGTTGATAATGAATACACCATATATTAATTACATAAATCAATACGACTGATTCGCCGGAATAAACGAGGTTGAAATTCATTAAGGTATACCGTAAAATCAGTCACAGGCACGTAATATATATCCATTTGAAGAGCTTATCGTAGAATACTAAGGGAAGAAGTAGAAGAAGGAAGCTCCGTTATGAAATTAATCATGTTGTGTAAAATATTTTTTTAATGATCAATAGAGGTTTTTTTTCAAAGTTACCATGTTCCTCATGACCTGCATAGATTTAGTCCCAGATCGCAGGGCAAATTCGATTTTTGTGAATAATCGAACATCGAATCAACACAAAAGGATCCCATAATAAGATTTCGTTGACTTTTTTTTAGCACCAGGCTTGAAAGTTTTCCTCTTTCTATGTGGAAGCCCAAAGATTTTTTTTCATACCTTATGGCAGCTCTTTTTCATAATTTTTTTTTAAAACTAGAAACATACAAATCTCGCCAGTGGCAACTTTTAGTTTCTCAGTGCAACTCATTAAAATATACACTAGCGAGGAGTAAAAAAACAAAAATAATCTCAAAAATCAATACGGCGTAATTTGTGCATCTGCGGACATCATATGTGGAATATTCAATTAGCTGTTTTTCTCATTGATCTTGACGATTACACTCTTTACCTCGGTGTAAGCACTGAGACCGTATTCACCGAGTTCACGTCCGTGTCCCGACATTTTGTAACCACCGAATGGCACTTGACTTGCCAATACGTTGTACGTATTTACCCTGAAATAGGAAGAAAATTATACAGCGAGCGAATAGATCAGGTCACAATTGATATATTTTTTCTTCCTCGTAAAGAAAGCTTTGTTTTCGTGAAAACATTTTTTTTCACGATTTTTATGCCAATATGTTCAAAATGTCCTAAAACATCGAGAAATCATATTTAGAAAAAATGTCCGGGTGTGTGTGTGTGTGTGTGTGTGTGTGTGTGTGTGTGTGTGTGTGTGTGTCCTGAGTTTCAGATGTAAATAATTAATAACTCGAAAACGCTTCGAGATATCAAGCTAAAATTTGGCACACTTGTCGAGCACAAATTGCTCTTCATTATGAAAAAAATTTGGTTTAATTATAACGGGTGTTGCGATTTTATCGACTTTTTTCGTTTTTGCAAGAATGGCGTAAACGCTCTAACCTCTGCAATTTTCAAGATATTGCACTCAAACTTTTTACAGAATTAGTATAGCTATTAAGGTTGTTTGGTATTGAATTTGGCGAAAATCCATCGAGGGATTAAAATTTTATGGAATTTTGAATTTTTTGAAAAATAGCCTAAACGCTCTAACTTGTGCAATTTTTAAGATATTGTACTGAAACTTTGCAGAGCTAATATAGCTATCGAGGTTGTTCGCTATTAAATTTAGCAAAAATCCATCGAGGGGTTAAAATTTTATGAAATTTTTAATTTTTTGAAAAATAGCGTAAACGCTCTGACTTGTGCAATTTTTGAGATATTGCACTGAAACTTTACACAGTGCTAATATAGCTATCGAGGATATTCTTTATTAAATTTGGCGAAAATCGATCGAATGCTTAAATTTTTATCAAATGTTTAACTTTTATAAAATAAGCGTAAACGCCATAACTTTTGAAATTTTTTAGATATTGCAATGAAATTTTGTGAAGAGCTAGTATAGCTATCAATGTTATTCGCTATCAAATTTGGCGACGATCGATCGAATTTGCACATTGATTACTAATATTTTTCAATAATTAACAAAGCTTCCTTTATGAGGAAGCCAAATTTGATCGCCATACTGTGTGTTAAAGGAAGCTATGTGAACTATGGATAAAGATGAGAAGCAATGTGCAAATTTCAATTTGCAGGGTTTTTTTCTGAGTTTCAGTGAGAAAATAAGTGAGATTTTTGTGAAATACGAACCATACTGTGCCAGCACGAAGTCCCTGAATGAGATGATTTGCCTTGTCGATGTCTTTTGTAAATATCGCAGCTGCTAGACCGTAATCGGTATCATTGGCGCGTTTTATGACCTCATCGATTTGGCTGAACTTGAGAATTTGTTGCACTGGCCCAAAAATCTATCGAGACAATGATGATTGTTCAAGAAAACAAAAACCTCATTCCTTTCAAACGGGCTATTCGCTATCTATGGGAACCACTCATGTTCAAAGGTGAGCAAAGTTAATCCAAAAGTTAACTTCGTTAATCGTTAATTCGCTACTCAAAAAATTAACTTCGATAATCTTTAAATCGTTAACTTTTTGTAAATTTAACGCATTACAGTTATTCATTAAAAGATAACTACTCAGAAGTTGTATTGATGTTTCAGTATTATATATATTAAAGAGAATACCCAGGTAAATTAGCAATTTGGTAGAAGTGTTAAATGTTTTTAGAAAGAAAATAAAGAATCATACAGTACTGGAAACAATCAAGAGATCAAAAAAATCTCCTAAACTTTCAGTGCTTTTTAACAATGCTTTATCTCAGTGAAAAATGGTCGTATCGAAGACTAAAGGAAAGCAAATTGTAGCTGAATAAACAAGCTATCCGGTCCATACAATGGTTTATCTGGAAATTTTTTTTCCAAGTCAGTGCAGCAAAAAAAAAGTAACAAAAATTTGCAACATTTTTTCAACACTATTTCTTAGGATTGCGTGGAACCAATAATTTATTCGCTCAAAGATCTCAAAACTAGAAACTTGAAGCTTCAAAAGGCTTTTTTAGACCTCGATACGATCTTTTTTCATTGAGATACAGTATTTTCAAAAACCACTAATAATTCAGGAAATGTTTTTGATCCCTTAAGAGGAGGCGAAATACCGACATTTTTCGTGCGAGTGCAAGAGAGAAAGGATGGTCGTGTGAGAGCGAGGAAGAGGTCCGAATGTCGCCTTTAGCCTCCTCTTAAGAGGAGGCTAAATACCGACACTATAACACCTCGAAATAGCCATCCAAACTTGCTCTTATACAAATGGATGGAATTGAATAAAATTTTAACAACATCATCAGAACAATGGCAGGAATGGAGCCCCACTAAAAAAATTTCGAAAAACAAAAAAAATTTACAGATTCATTTACCACCAAGAAACTGTAATTGAAAAACTTAAATTATTAAACTTTTACTGCATTTCGGGTAAAACCAAGAGCGAGGGTCCATGAAGAACGCCACGATACAAATATCGAGACGTTTTCGACATTATTTTATCAAAATGACACGCCGTAAGTTTGGATGGCGCATCAAGAGATAAATATCGATAAATTGTAGTTTTATTGAAAAACGAAATGGCGAAATGTAGTTCACAGACGTGCGAGTGAGGGCAGCACCATGGATTCTGACGAGTAACCTATAATATTTAGGGGACTCGAATGAGTTCGTTGGCATTAGCTGTAACGCATTTTAGCCTCTCAATTGACAATTAATTGTTAATTAATTTATCCCCCTCTTGATTGTCAAAATGTAATTAATTTTCATCCACGGTTGTCGGAGAAAGACTGGACGACGATGATACGTCGATAATGTAGGGATTGAATAAAAATGGTATTTAGCCTCCTCTTAATTGTTTCCAGGAGTGTATGTAGGTTACGTTAACAATAGCAATTTTAACAAATCTATTGAATAAATTTGTTAAAATTGGTTCACCTAGAAAGGCAGCATCTTAAAGAGAGTCTCTTGACTTTAAGTCCAGCCAACTTCTTACCAAATTCTAAGCTTACCAAAAAATAATCTCCTTCATTACTGCAACTTCCACTCATGCGGACTATCCTGTTCGTTTGCGCGCAATTCAAACAAATAAAATTACGTCAATAACTAATGTAACGGACTACAGTTAACGGAAGTTCAATGTAACGGAAGTTAAGAAGACCGTTAATAGTTTTTAATCTAACTTCAAAGTTAGATCGTTAAGCCATATCTTAACTTTGTTCATTAACGCTTAACGAATTAACTGTTTTGTGCCCAGCTTTACTCATGTTTAATATTTATTACCTCCTCACGGGCAATTGTCATGTCGTCCTTCACGTCGGCAAATACCGTTGGTGCAACGTAGAAACCTTTGTCGCCAATTCTACTACCGCCGGTCATCAATTTTGCACCCTCCTTCTTTCCGCTCTCGATCATGCACAGAATTTTGTTTAATTGATCCTCGTCCACTTGCGGACCGTGCTCGATCTTGGGATCAAAAGGATTTCCAACGGTTCTTGATTTTGCACGAATCGCACTTTTCTCGACGAACTCGTCGTATATATCGTCCTCAACGAAGGTTCGCGATCCGGCGCAGCAACATTGACCCTGGAACATATTGGACCCAAGGCTTTATTTATTTTTTCCAAAAATGATCACTTTATTCCTTGTTCGTAGAAGAACTTTGCACTCATGACTATTTTGATTATCATTGAATCAATCTCATGTGAAGTTCACATCATTTTAGAATATCCCGGCGATAAGTAATAACAATGTAAAGAAAAAATGCCCTGTCAAAAATGTCAAGCTGCACAGCAATGAGAAAAAAAACGGGCAACAGCGAATTGACCAATATTACAAAATACCTATTTTTATTTTTTATATTTTTCTTAGCAATGATTATGACACTGTCAAAGAAATGGCAGTTTTTCAGTAATCTATGATCCATTATCTATTAAACCCATACAAATCTAAATTTTAGGTTCCTATGAGATCAGCAGGGACAGACATTTCTAGCAAATGTTAGACTACATCATTAAAACCATTGGACCAAAAATCATAAAAAAATATATTTCAAGAATCTTTAGAGGTATAGCTCTTTCAAATGATACCTCACGATACAATAATTTAAAAAATTAGTTTCATCGGACAAAATCGGCAAAAATCGACGGAGGGATTGAAATTTGGAATTTTTTGAAAAATAGCGTAAACGCTCTAATTTTTGCAATTTTCAGTTAGTTCTAATAATTCAATTAGTTGCTATTGAATTTGAAAAAAATCGATTAAAGGATAAAATTTTACAAAATTTTGAATTTTTTGAAAAATACCGCAAGCGTTCTTACTTGTGCAATTTTTGAGATATTGCACCGAAACTTTGTACATAACTAGTATAGCTGTCACGGTTGTTTGCTATTGAATTTGGCAAAAATCTATCGAAGGATTAAAATTTTATGCATTTTTTTTTTTTTTAATAGCGTAAACATTCTACTTTGTGCAATTTTTAAGATATTGCACTGAAACTTTGTACAGAGCTCGTGTAGCTATCGATGTTATTCTCTATTGAATTAGGCAAAATTCGATCAAAGGATTCAAAATATATGAAATTTTGAATTTTTTGAAAAATAGCGCAAGCGCCCTAACTTGCACAATTTTCAAGATATTGCACTGAAACTTTGTACAGAACTAGTGTAGCTATCAAGGTTGTTCGTTACTAAATTTTGCAAAAATCTATGAAGGGACTAAAATTTTATGAAATTTTTTTTTTTTTAAATAGCGTAAACGTTCTATGTTGTGCAATTTTTAAGATATTGCACTGAGACTTTGTACAGAGCTAATATAGCTATCGAGGTTGTTCGTTATTAGTTTGGCCAAAATCGATCGGATGATCAAAATTTTATGAATTTTTTAATTTTTTTGAAAAATAGCGTAAGCCCTCTAACTCTTGCAATTTTTAAGATATTGCACTGAAACTTTGTGCATAGATCGTGTAGCTATCCATGTTATTCGCTATTGAATTTGGCAAAAATCGATTAAACGATTAAAATTTGATGATTTGAATTTTTTGAAAAATAGCGCAAACGCTCTAACTTGCACAATTTTCAAGACATATTGCACTGAAGCTTTGTACAGAACTAGTACAGCTATCAAGGTTGTTCGCTATTGAATTTGGCGAAAATCTATCGAGGGATTAAAATTTTATGAAATTTTGAATTTGTTTAAAAATGGCGTAAACGTTCTAACTTGTGCAATTTTCAAGATATTGCACTGAAACTTTATACAGAGCTGATATAGCTCTTAAAGTTATTCGTTATCAAATTTGGCGAAAATCAATCGAATGATTAAAATTTCATCAAAATTTTTTTTTTAATAGCATAAATACTGTAACTTCGGCTATTCGCGAGATATTGTACTGAAATTTGGCACACATTCAAAATAGTGATCAAGATTGTTCGCTATTGAATTTGGCAAGAATCAAAATTTGCAAAAAGCAAATTTGAAAGAATTTGGCAAATTTGCACATTGATTACTCACGTTTTTCGATACTTAACAAAGTTTCCTTTATGAGGAAGCCAAATTTGTTCGGCATACTTAGTGATAAAGGAAGCTATGTGAACTATGGATAAAGGTGAGGAAGCAACGTGCAAATGTCCAATTTGCAGGGTTTCTGTTACTATAATACCAATCCGCTTCCTTTACCATATTGAAAAATAGACCGAAATGTGCGGTCTCGACCGCATGGGCCATGTCCGCGTCCTTGAATATGATGTTTGGCGATTTTCCGCCCAATTCGAGACTCGTGCGTTTGAGATTGCTCATCGCTGCGCCCTGTTGTACCAGTTTACCGACCTCGGTGGAACCGGTAAAAGCAATTTTGTCAACGTCGTTGTGAGCCACGAGAGCAGCACCTGCCGCTCCAAAACCAGGCACAACGTTTACAACGCCTTTTGGAAAACCCGCTTCCTTCGCCAATTGCGCTATGTAAAGCGCGGTCAATGGTGTTTGCTCGGCTGGTTTTAGAATGACGCAATTACCAGTGGCCAATGCTGGTCCCAATTTCCACGCCATCATGAGAATCGGAAAATTCCACGGTATTATTTGTCCGCATACACCCACGGGCTCGTGTCTTGTATATGCAAAAAATCTTCCATCCATCGGTATGACTTTGCCATGATTTTTGTCCGCCCATCCTGCGCAATACCTCAGTGTTCCAATACTCGCCGGTACGTCGAATCCGTAAGCGACCGAATAGGGTTTTCCATTGTCCAGAGTCTCCAAGGACTGCAAAATTTCGTGACTAATTAAAAAAGTTGACAAAATCATAATGGCGATATAAGAAAAGCAATTGTCATTTTCAGATTGAGAATGAGTATTAATTTTGTTCGCTATAAATTTGTTCGAAAGGTAAAATCTTGATTGCTCGAAGGGGAAATTTTGGATTTTAGGCTTTTTTGAAAACGATCGTGATCAGGCTTTCTTACTTAAATAGCTGAAAGAATGAATATTGTCATATTAAATTTCGCGAGATCTTGAGGGATATTCGTACCTTAGAAAATTTAGCTAGGAGTTTTACACAATAGTTTAAAGAACCAAGATTTTTCTTACTATGTTTCAGGGGAATGGCTCAAAGAGAATTTTAGAAAATTTTGAATTGTTTAAAAAAAAACCTCGTTGGTCTAGATTCTAAAATTTACACGACATCAGACTAGAATTTTTAGCACAGATTGAAGGATCATCATTAGGGTGGGCCGAAAATCCGTTTTTTTCGAATTTTTTAAGCAATACTGAAAATATTGTTCATTATGCGATACAAAAAAATTTGTGCGGAAGGAAAAAATTTGAAGGTAATATCTTAGGTTCGAAAAAGTTCGTCAAAGTTCGAAGTGCTGAAAAAAAAATGTCTGGGCTTAGTTTTATCGGAAATTCAATTCTCCACAAAAAAGGTCCTTATATCAAATCATGTAGGATTGATAGTTTCTGAGATAATTGAAATTTTTGTAAAAAATATCATCATTTTCCTCTAGCACAAAAATTATTATTTTTTAAAAAGAAAAATTCCAAAATAAAATTTAATGTTACGAAAAAATGTATATACATTTGTACGTTAATGAATTAAAATGTCTTTCCACAAAAAAGTCTTGAAAAATCGCCTTATTTCGGCCTCCTGACTACGTATAACCCCTTAATATATATTTCTAATATACTTTTCATATATTGAAAAAAATATTCTCGCATATACTTTATTTCCATGGGGGGCCATGTTCAAAAAAAGCATGTGGTAAATTAAAAAAATATATATTCTTAAATTTTTATAAAAAAAAAAAAATCATAGCTTCGTTATGATCCTCGAAAAAATCGCGAATCATATTTAAAAGTTAGTCGACTCAGAATTCCCCGTACATTCATATGTATGTCGCGAATATTTTAATCCTTATATAATAAGACTCGAAGATTGTTTTTATTGAGAATCTAATAAAAGAAATGAAATTTCTTTTCGTAACAGGAAAAATATTTATAGAAAAAAAATTACTATTTTTAAATGAATTTGCAATCATGTTAGAAGCTATTAATGCTACATGATTTCATGTGAGGAGATTTTTGTAGAGAATTAAATTTTCTATGAAATAAGGAGTTTATCCATTATTTTTTACTCACAAAAAATATAAATATGGAGGAAAATGACAATTTTTGTACTAAAATTGCAATTATCTTCAAAACTCTCGATCCTACATAATTTAATATAAGGACCTTTTATGTAGAGAATTAAATTTTACATAAAATAAGAAGGTTATCAATTACCTTTTACCCATAAAAAGTATAAATATAGGAGAAAATGACAATCACAATGACAAATCCACTAAAACAGCAATTATCTTAGAAACTATCGATCCTACATGATTTGATATAAGAACCTTTTTTGTAGAGAATTAAATTTTCTATGAAATAGCGAGTTTATCCATTATTTTTTACTCACAAAAAATATAAATATGGAGGAAAATGACAATTTTTGTACTAAAATAGCAATTATCTTCAAAACTTTCGATCCTACATAATTTCACATAAGGACTTTTTATGTAGAGAATTAAATTTTCCATAAAATGAGAAGGTTATCAATTATTTGTTACCCATAAAAAGTATAAATATAGAGGAAAATGACCATTTTTTCTATTAAAACAGCAATTATCTTGGAAATTATCAATCCTACATGATTTGATGTAAGAACCTTCTTTGTAGAGAATGGAATTTCCAATAAAAATAAGCCAGGAAATTTTTTTTTCCTACACTTTGAACTTTGAAGAACTTTGACGAGCGACTTTGTTTGTAGCATAATGAACAAAATTTTCGGTATCGCTAAAAGAATTTCGAAAAAAGCAGATTTTCGGCCCACCCTAATCAACATGTTTGCTATTCAATTTTGCAAGATTCGCGAGAACTATAAAACAGCGCAATTTTAAACCCAATTTGTGGAAAAATTTTCAAAAAGCATTGGCACACACTGCCAAATAAGTACGGTCTCTCTCCATGAGGTCAGCCAAGCGATTGAGAAGTATGCCTCTCTGCGAGGCGTCCATCGTTCTCCACGGTTTTCCCAATTCGAAGGCGTTTCTGGCGGCTTTCACGGCGATGTCTACGTCCGCGGCATCTCCTTCTTGCACCTCGGAGATGACGTCGCCCGTAGCAGGATTAATCGTGTCAAAAGTTTTGCCCGACTGCGATTTGTGCCACTCATTGTTTATGAATATCTGCGGAATAAAAAAAAATTGTTATCTTCGCAATTGAATTCTTCGTCGAATAGTCTCAGAATCGAGCTCAAATTTATACTAACTCCGCTGTAAAGAACCGACGGATTGATCTCTGGTTCTGGTAGACAAGCCGATGAGAATCTTCTCGATAGTCTCAACGTTTTATTCACCAAGCGAAGCATCTTCGATTGTTTCTATTGGGAATTCTAAGAAGAAAAGAAGTAAACAAAGTTTCAATATTTTTTTCGTAACTTACAAGATTTCGCAGTTTTGGAGGTTTTACTAACAAGGTTTGGAGCAAAAAGTAAATAAAACTGCAGTATATAATGATATGTAATTAGCACTCGGTGTGTGTTTAATAAACTAGCTTTTTTTTACGTGCTGTTTGACGCGTCCTCTGATGAGAAATTGTGCCACTTGTCTCCAATAAACCCGGCGGCCGGCTTTTTCAATCGAATTATTACGACATTACAAATTTAATCGAGTATGCAATGCGCATGCGCGCACAGAGTGGAACATTTTTTTTGCTCTCCTTTGGATTATCTCATTATCGTATCCTCTATGAAAACACTGCAAATTAAAAAAAACCCTGCAAATTAGAAAAAATTAAAATTGAAAAAAATGAAAAGAAATAAAAAAATTAAAGTTTAATTAAAATCCCTCGATAGATTTTTGCCAAATTCAGTAGCGAACAATCTTGATAGCTGTACTAATTCTGTACAAAGTTTGAGTGCAATATCTTGAAAATTGCAGAAGTTAGAGCGTTTACGCCATTTCAGCGAAAAAGAAAAAAGTCGATAAAAACTGAACACCCGTTAGAATTAAAACAAAAAAATTTCAAAATGAAGAGCAATTCGTGCTCGACAAGTGTGCCAAATTTCAGCTCGATATCTCGAAGCGTTCTCAAGTTATTAATTATTTACTTCTGAAACTCAGGATACATAATATATGGGTCATTCCATGTCAATTCAACGACGTTTTGTCGGTGACCCCCTTTGATTTTTTTGATTTTTTAATATGTTATCATACATTCAAAAAAACGTTTTAATGTAAATTTTTAGCTCTCTATTTTAAACCATACCGAAGTTATTGATTTTTGAAAAAATATTCTTAAAATAATCATAACTTCTACAATAACCAAGATATTCTAACTTGTTAGGAGGTCATTTTTTTATTTTTTAATGTACTTTTTGAACAAAATATCGAATTTAAGAAATAATTTTCTTAACGTCCGTTCAGCTGTTTTAAGCAAAAAAATTAGATTTTCTTTCAATGGGACCCCTTAGATTTTTTTCAAACAAAATTATAAAATTCTCTACATAAAAAAACAAAATTTATGAGATTTCATCGAAAATGGGATTCAAATAACTTCTTATTAAAAAAAAAAATTGTTTCGTAATTTTGATCTTTTTTCCTTATATGACTACAATAGTTGATTTCAATAATGTTAAAATAAACAATTTAACGTCTTTCACATATTTTCTTTGTAAATTATAATAATTAACATTATGAATTACAATTTTTATGTTAAAAAATTGAATATAGTGCAAAACGTACTTGAATTGTAATTCTTAATGTTAATTATTATAATTTACAAACGAAATATGTAAGAGAAGTTAAATGATTTATTTTAACAATATTGAAATCAACTATTTGTACTTTTAGAAGGAAAAAATATCAAAATTACGAAAAAAAATCGAAAAATGATTTTTTTCTTTTTTTTCGATATTTTGCTATGATATTTTGGGACATTTTGAACACATAAAGATCTCAAAAAAAAAAACTTTTCAAGAAAACAATGAAAGCTTACTTTATAAGGAAGCAAAAAAGCATCGAAAACTCAAAATCTAGTCTTTTAATTGGCCCAGTTATTCAAATTCAACCTAATTCAATTTTCAATTCTCTCAAGACTCAATCATTCAAGTTCAATTATCAAATTATTTAATAGCTTCAATAACGTTGAACACATTGGTATAAAAAATTGCGAAACATACTTTCAATTAATTAGTTTTAATTATTATAACGTCGGGAGAAAAAAAAATGAAATTATTCCTTCCTAACTGAACAACGTATAATGTAAATGAAGAGAATACACATCATCATCATCACCTTTTATTAACTCTATTTTAAATCCGCAAAGAAGCCCGTCAAATGATATCGTTACAGATAAGATAGTGACTATCGAAAATAACAAATAAATCGTTAAATGCGAAAATACCCGAATCCACAGTTTTGTATATATGTATAAAACAGAGATTAAACAAACACACACACATAAATACATATCTACATGTGTGTGAATGCGATTATCGAAAAAAAACTTGCAAGAATGGCATTATATGATAAGTATATTCAATGCAAGCGATTAAAAAAATTATCACGATTATAAGTACAAAAAAAAGCTGTACAATTGACGCGATACATTTCCCAAATGACCCGTCGCTAACATCCGATCACCTTTTCATTTTTACAAAATTATTTTCAATTTTTTTTTTCTACCCATTTTTGACAACAAAAAATGATCTCGAACATTCTCACTCTAATTGATATTTGAAAAACGATTGCGAGATTTTTTTAATTCATTGAATCTAACCAGGGTTGCAAGTAATGCATTACTTTTTGTAATGCATTTGCATTTTCATTAACCATTAACATTTAATGGTCAATGGAAATTATTTCCATTAACCATTAAATTTTAATGATTAATGGTTAATGTAAATATTTTCCATTAACCATTAAAATTTTAATTAGCCATTAAAAAAGTAATGGTTAATGCATTACTTTTTCATTAAAAATTTTGCAACCCTGAATCTAACTATGAGAAAAAAATTGATTATTGCGATTATTTTTGTATTTTTCTCAATTTTGGTTTTCTTATATTTTTTCAAACGCACAATCGACAATCGATCAGGCGTACTTTCTCTCAATATTCGAACGTCCGAGTTTCTTGTATCTCGTGCGATTCATGTGAGACATCATTGTGTACATGCCAGGTATCGATAGTAGAAGCAAATACAATCTCATAAATGTTGGAAAGTGAAAAGCAAAGTTCCACGTGTTTGGCAACGAAACGGTGAATCTTTCCGTCTCCTCGAAATACGGTATATTGCGAAGTACGATTATGCCCTCGCACAAGAAACCGAGCGGATAAAGAGGCATCCAAATTGTGTATCTGAGCCAGGTTAAAACGTGTATCTCGAAATTTAACAATTGCGATATGTAATAAGGATAACGAAATACTTCGACGAGACTCCATAGGAGAAATACGTAGAAAACAACGGGTTTCGTTTGCATTCTTGACTCAGCCTCGATCATGCAAAATAATACGAAACCGCGACCGCCGACTTGAAGAAAAGCCACGAAGGGATTTCCTTTTGTATAGCCAAACATTGGATGCATGACCTCCATGAATTGCAAAAGTTGAATGAATTTCATGGCGTTTCCCACGTTGTTGTATGTCTCATTTATGGAATCTGGAAAAAAAATTTACGGTCATTCACTTTTTTTCCTTCTTCCAGCGAACAATGCGGAAGAATGAAAATGCTTACCTGGACCTTCTCGAGAATATCTGATGGCCATTATTGCAAGGATGTAAAGGAATCCGACGAATTGGCACAGATTGTAGATTATTAGGTAGACTTTCTTGAAATCTTCTGTCGAGATGAAATCAGAGTTGTAAGTAATGCATTATTTTGATAATGCATTACGGTATTTATAACCCATTACACTGCGTAATGTAAAATGGACAAGTGTACCATTACAAAATACAAAAGTAATGTGTAACGAAAGCGTGTTCCATTACAAATAAAAAAAAGTAATGTGTAATGAATGCATGTGCCATTACAAATAAAAAAAGTAAAGCGTAATGGATGTATGTGCCATTACAAATAAAAAAAAGTAATGTGTAATGGATGTATGTGCCATTACAAAGAAAAAAGTAATATGTAATGGATGAATGCTTCATTAGAAATTACAATTGAAAAAAAAAGTAATTTGTATTTTAGAATATTCCATTACAAATTAGTGTGTTTCTACGACAATTTTGAGCGGGTACTATTTTGCTCAAAGGTAAGTCTATTAATTTTTCAATGAAGATAATTTGTGCGTTTCAATTTTTTGTTAACTTTACTATCGTAGTGGTAAATGTATGAACATTGTTTTTTCTGTAATTAATTTTAAGTAATTTTTACTCCATTCATGAATTGTAATTTTGAAAAGAATGGAATAAAAAATTACTCCAAAAAATCACTGTTTGTACATTTACCATTACGATAGTAAAGTTGACAAAAACTTGATACACCCAAATTATTTTCATTGGGAAATTAATAGACTTACCTTTGAGCAAAATAGTACTTGCTCCAAATTCTGATAGAAATACACTATTTTGTAATGGAATATTCTCCACTACGAATTACTTTTTTTCAATTGTAATTTGTAATGGAGCACTCATTCATTATCCGTTATTTTTTTTATTGGTAATGACACATGTATCCATTACACATTACTTTTATTATTTGTGATGGAATATGCATACATTGCACATTACTTTTTTTTATTTGTATTGGAACACGCATCCATTACATATTACTATTTTCATTTTTAATGGAACATTCATTCATTAGAAATTACTTTTATAATGTGTAATGGAAAACTTATCCATTACACATTGTTAATGGGTAATGCATAACTTTTACATTGTTAATATAAATTTTGTAATGGAATATTCTCCACTACAAATTACTTTTTTTTCAATTGTAATTTGTAATGGAATTCATTCATTACACTTAATCTTTTTAATTTGTAATGGCACATGCATCCATTACACGTTATTTTTATTATTTGTAATGGAAAATTGCACGATTCTGTACAATTATTGTGGGGGGTATCTTCAAAAATGATTTTTTTGTAGAATATTAAATTTTTTTGCTTCTAGGTTGAAAATAATTTCTCTTTTTAATTCCAAGACTCTGAAATATACCTTTTTTGTAGCCAAATTCCTCTTTGTAAAGTTTTTCGTACAAATCCGGATAATCTTGCCTAATGTCGCGTTTCTCTTCCTCATCATCCATATCCTCGCTTTTCCATTTGTCAAAATCAATTTTGAGCCAAGCAGGCTTTGACGGTGGCGCCGTCAAACGTGGCCACCAGCCGCTCACCTGTTTCCTTAGGATAAAATCTACTTGACGATCGATTATTTTGTAGCTGCTCTCCTGAAGATAGGTAAAAATTTTCATCGTCATAATTGACATAATAATTTACAATTTGGACACTAATCGCAAAAGCTTACCTTGACATTGACGGAGGTAAAGAAATTCAGAGAAAATCCGTACAAATTCAGTCCTCTCGCACCTTGACCATGAGCCATAAATTTCAATTGAGTCGGTTCCAAATTTACTTCCGGATCCTAAAAAAAATAATTTTTATTCTCAAAAATTGAATCTTTACAATTCTTTTAATTAGGTTATTCAGCTGATTAATTTTCATACTTTCACATCCGTCAAATCGACCCTCAGCGTAACGTCGTATTCCGTTTGTGCCCAATAAACAAACGGCGACAATGTGTCCGGCATAGTTTAATGAATTTTTTCTTGCAAAAAACGATAAAATAATGTCGAGTACGAAAATACGAGAAAAAAAAAATTTTAAGAAAAAAAGATTTGTTATTTGTTATGAAAATAGGACAGAATCATGTTTCAACCATTTCAAGATTGAGCCGGATCTTATCGAATCACTTTATGTCGGTTATCACAGATCAAACATAATTTTTTTATTAAGAATCGAACTTCAGATTTTAAATCATCATCGCTAATAAAATTTTAACAATCGAAAAAGAGAATTGGATATTTCTCGAAGGGATATTTTTCGTATAAAGGGAATAAAATATCTCCCCACCGTGCGTTCCTTTCCGACCTCCAAATCCCCCTTTGAGGGAGGCCAGGGGGGTGACACTGGTAGATAAAAGTGGCACGCGAAATGTGCTTGCCGCACTGTGGCGCTGGCTGTTCTGTCAGAACGGTAAGAACAAGAACTTCTCATATATATATGTTGCACCGGCGTCTCGAATATTTCATGTACATAACTTTATGAAAACCATTATTCGCGCGCATAATGAATTTGAATTATAATTTGAATTGTTCAGTTTATAATTAGCATTGTCAATTTTAAACATTCTAAGTCCTGAAATAAATGAGAATATTCTAAGTTGACTTAGGAAATAGGTACTGGGCATGTAATAAGGTACTCTCATAGAGCAAAAAAAACATCCGTATATAAAAATGAAAATGTTCATTTATTTTCGCATGAATATAATGCATAATGAATATAAGTTTTGTACAATAATGAATATAATGAATATGATAATGAATACAATACAAAATGTACATAGTATATGTTACACGTGTGTGTTCTTATGTTTTGCAGAATTTAGCTTTCTTTTTCTGCAATTGACTGTTTTTTTTTTGCTCTGCGTTCATGCGTGTGCAGTACTGCAGCATCCTTTTAGATACGTACAATTGGGTTAACTGATACATTATTTCATGTGCATGGTCTTTGCACGGAAATGACAAGCCATCGTGATTGCAAACGTCAGTCAAAATGTCCTCAAAAACGTAAGGAGATTGGCAATGAATTTGAAATTTTTCTTCCAAATATTTAATGAAGCGGTATAATTGGCCGTTTGGATGTGCCAACCCATCTCTTCGTTGCCAATTATTCAATAGAGCTTTCGCACTTGACGCTTGTGGGAACTCGTTCAACAACGTCAGCAGTCAAACAGTAAGTAACGCAACTGGCTACCTCTGGCATGCTGTAATCGTGCTCAGTGATTTCTGTGAAATCCCAGTCTTCGTGCTTAATAATTTTTTGCAACTGTTGTTTAACAGAATTTGCAAGTTCAATAGAAGTGTCGGGATTGGCGTATATTGTTCTAAGATCCCCGAGTGTCACCAAAGGCTCTGCCAGGGTATTGTCACCGCTGATGGTACAATTCCCGGTTTTTGGGGGTTTTAGAACATTGTACACCGAAAGTATTTTGAAAATGTTCAAAAATGTCGGCGTCGAAGGATGATCGTCACAGCCACCTGCCTGTCGTACGGTTCCAAAAAATTGCTGTCGTGGGTAAAATAAAAACACATACATGCACAGTACAAAAAAGCAAAAAATGAAAATGGACGATCCTGGATGAATGGGTGAAAATGGGATATTCTGGAAATTGGTGGCTCGAATTACAGCAAAAAAAAAATAGATTAATGAACAGATTAATAGATATCGTTAATAACACATTTCAGTTACCGCATTGCCGTCCAACCACATGCAACCTATAGATTATAAATGTCATCTTTAGAAAATACACCGTTGAATAGGCTTTGCAGACAAACCTCCAGAGGATCCTGGTTCACTCGACCCGTTAACACATACTCGAAACCGCAGTGTTGTGTCAAGTATTCGACGAGATGGAGCATTGACTGCAACGTGACGCGCAGACCGTCCGCCGTTTGTTTTGTTAGAAACAGGTCCGGCGACAACAGTTTTTTTTCAACTTTATCTTCCCACTCATCCAGCTTTTGCAAGGATTCTTGAATTACCTGTAACAAAATAACAATTTAGTCTGATAATTTTGTTTCCATATTTCATTATATAGTCACATTTTTTTATTCATGTACTATAAAGAAATATGCATCGTATAAATAGCAAATTTTTTAGGCATACCTTGAAATCCCTGTTGCCAACTTGAACCCCGTCAATTGCATGCTTGCGGTTTAGAGCGTCGAACATGTCGTTCATCCATTTGCAAAACGATGCCGTGGCCTCACACCCATCCAATTCGGGGACATACTTTTGGAAAAACTGAAGTCCGCCTGCGACTGAATTGCTGAAGACCTACATAGATATGATATTCGTCAATTTCCTAACATTAGATCCCCATGAGTATAATTGGGTGCGGGTAATTAAGTATTTTATTAAAGAAAGAAATCGCTTTTTTTTAAATAACGAATAAACTTACTTGAGTAGCTAATCGGACTCGCATTTTCAGTGAATTGTTGAGATTCACGTGATTGGACGATAATTTGGGACAAATTAAGGCTTGGCCAGGCCCTGCATGCTCGCGATCCTTCTCGTAAAGCAGTCGTATGTACTCCCACTTCATCACCGATTCCGAAGGGTCCATCTGAAAAAGTATTATATAATTATGAAGTGAATAAGTTTGTGTAACAATGAATACAATAGAATACAATACAATACTAAAATCCATATAAACCTGTAACACTCCATTATTGTACAGACGATTGCAAATTGTTTTCATGAGGTGGGGTGTGTCAGAAAAGACGAAAATTTTCCGGTCTTCGACAATAGGGTGCTCAAAATAGTTTTTAAGCGACTTCTTCTCTCCGCTCACGCCAACTTCGGACCAAAATTTCCGATTGGGGCTCGCTCCATCGCTCACAACGGCATGAATTTTTGCTCCAACCCCTTCTAATAAAATAATCGCCTTGACGATGAGCTTGGCGAGGACGTCGCCCGTTACAGGCCCTCTCGAGGCGAAAGCTGCAATTGTTTGTGCTTGGCCAGCTTTCAACGGTTGAAACATGAGAACTAACGCGTGATTAGCTTTCTCAGTAAAATTTGACGATTTTGGGCCTTTATTTCCGAAATCAATCAACCCCTTGTACGTTAGATCCTTTGTATTTACGCTGACACTCTCCCGAGTCGAAATTTCATCTAGCAGAAGAATTCCATGTCGCTGCGATTCTTCTACGTTTGCCAGAGAAATTTTGAGAACTTCAAAAAATTCTGAATCGAAACCGCAACCAGATTTTATTTTCGATAAGTATCTGTAAATAGTTAAAAATAAGAAATCATGAATCGAATTAAAATACTCAAAAAATCATTAATATGGCAATTATAAATAATATGTACTGCAAAAAATCGTACATGTACATATTACAAAAATGTTTGTCTTATAAAATAATATCGTCAATAATAATAACATACCTTCGAACCGTTCTCACACACGGAAGAGGTAAAATTTTATTGTCCAGTAGCAATCTGTACCCAGTTCCAGATCTCATATGCAACAGCATACATAGCAGCATCCATTCATCAGAATATACACGTCCTTTCGAATTTTCATGGTTCGCTGCTTCGATTATGTGGTTTAGGACGTGGATTTGATTTTGGGGGATTTTTCCGCTCTTAATGTGTGACTCGAAATCTTTGCTCGTGCACTTTGCCGTATTCAGACGCATTTCCAAAACTTCTTGCTTCAAAGTTTTAATTTTATGCCTCGCAAGTCGTTTGGTTCTCTTTGCTGAGCGACACATCGCCTGCATCTTCAGCAACGGTTTTTTCTGTTTCTTTAAATCCACTTTATTTTTTCTTCGTGCTTGTACCTTTCCCTGGATGTACCGGCGGAGATTTGTGTCGATAGCGTGTTTAGCCTTGCTGCAATGTACGCAAACCTTCTTCTCGGAAAGTAGCAGAGGGCATTCAAGGTGTCGCCAAGTGGAGGACAAATCTTTTTTTAGCTTTCCGCAACTGAGCTGCTCAATTTCGGGCTTTACCGGTGGTTCCCAACAACCACGACACACATTCAGCCGATGAATTGCAAATAGCAAATTCTGCAGTTCGTGTACATCCGTGATGGGGCAAGATATATTGAATTGACGAAGGTCGAGTGGTTCGCCAAGAACGTTAACTTGAATCGATAAATCTTCCGCAATAATTACTTCTTTGAATATGCCACTTTTAAAAATCCGCTCAGTTTCCACGGTTTTGAGGATGTAAAATCCTGTAAGCTGCTTTTTGACACAGCTAATAATTTGTTTTATCCATCCATGTGGCAGGTCCAGATCTGCTGTCGCGATATCTTGGAAATTCAGCACACGAGATTGTTGTTCCATTTGAATAACCGAAGTAGATTCAATGGATGGCAAATCCGGTTCTTGAAGAACGATTGAATCGGGAACAGAGATTCTACTGTCATTATTGTCGACAGCAGTATCAGATGCATTATCCTTTTCATCTATAACTTGAGGTCCTATCTCCGGTTGAGCAGGTTCCACTGAATTCGTCCAATCGTCCCAAGGAAACTTCGAAGGCACTGTTCCTTTTCGCAGTCTGGGGACTTTGTACTGCGACTGTAATTCATCAATTAAACATTTTTATTGCTATCGTGAAACTAAAAAAATGAAACGAATAGTTCTTACTTCCTGCAAAACATGAAGGATTGAATTCCCAAGTGAACTTACCACTCCAAGCACTTTACCATCAGGACCGAGCAACTCTCGCTGCCAAAGAATTTCATTTTTGACGAAATGTTTTTCACAAACTGCTAGTCTGGTTGTAGTACACGCGTCTGTGCGTTTCATAGCAATTCTCCATTTTTCAGCAATTTCGAGGTTTTTGGGAATTGTGAAAAAATGTACTTTTTCCGGGTTTAAAGGATACCCGGACGTACAGCCCGGGACTGAGCACGTTGACATCTCTCCAATAAAACCTCTCTTCGTGAATAAAACGGTTTTATATATTTCGAAATGTTCATTCAATTTAAACAACGAATTTCACACGTCACAATAATAACAGCACGATGAGCACAACGAGCACAACATCTGGAGCGGTCGGAGTATTAATAACCTTAAAAATTCTCGCGCTCACGCGAGTGGATACTGGATAGGCGCGGGAGGAGAGGGGGGTTAAATCGAAGATTCTGACGATTCTGACAGAACAGCCAGCGCTGCTGGTGGTGATTTCAAGAACTTCAAATTCTGGCGACAAAACGCGTTTGGATTTAATGTATAGGGAGCATAGGCAGTGTCACCCCCCTGGAGGGAGGCTAAATGCTAAATCCTAAATGTGAGTGCAAGAGAGATAGAGCTAAAACTCTAAACACATTTTTCTCAGAAATGGCTCAATGGAATTAAAAAAAATAGTAGTGCCATTTATAAATATTAATTACGCAAGTACTTTTCTTTTTTTATTCCATCAAGTCATCTCCAAGAAAAATGAGTTAAAATTTTTTTGAGGTTATGTTGGTTAATTAAATAAAAGGATTTTAAATCCGTTCCGTCGGTAACAAAGAGGCAAATTCAATATATTTCCCAACTGATCGATCATTTGTTTCAAATAATAACTAATGATTCGGATGAAAGTGATCAAGATTTATTAGATATAATTGAAGAAAGTGATGATAAAATGGAATGGGAATATTGCTCGGCATATTTTAGCATTTCAGTTAATTATTATATGTAATATAACATACTATATATATTACTATACATATATTATAATATAATATTGTTAATTTATACCACAAAAATTAAGTAATAGAAATATCTGATAAACTGTAATGCGCAAATGACAAATATAATCCAAATTAATTTGTGTGTGTATAGTATTATCAAATTGTTATAATATCAATAATTCTTATAATATTATTATAACAATTATTTGAATTGATTATAGGATAATCGAATCAGCTGATTTTATTCTGGATACAACTAAATTGTCATTAATAACACAAACAATGGGATGCAAAATGTTATTACCAGAAAAACAACTACTCATTTATAATGTATGGAAAATGGCAAGTCCAAATTCATATGAGTATATAAAGAATGTGAAATTGAATTATTTTAACGTGCTCTGTAAATATGAATAATTGCTTATTACGTTCTTATCGATCAATTTCCCAAAAATCCAATGTTAGTTTTGCAGCAGCAATATTACAAATAATATTTGTTTTTGTAAAATATAATTGTAATATACTTGTAATAATTATTATAAATTAATATAATAATGATAATAATGATCCACAAGCTCATTGGTTAAGATATCCTTCAATTGCGGTAATTTTTTTTTTTTAATTCATTCTTAAAAAATACTAAATGTCAGTTACGTTAAGATCGAATTCCGAGTAGTTTTATACACGATGAAAAATGGTGAATTCTCATTACTGATCTGGATATTCATATAAGGATCAATAAAAGATTCTTTGTACTATTCAAAAATAACACTATTCATTTATTAAATTTCTTACATCTAGCAACTTTTATATTGCGTTGTGCTCTTTAAAAGATAACTCAATTTATTTATTAAATCTCTTATGTCTCGTAACTTTTAAATTTAGTACCTGAGTTGAGTAACATAAAAGTTACAAAGTCGAAATCTTATGTTAAATATATTTAATTAACTTGAAAATATCAGTAGTGTGTATGAAATTGGCATTAAAATAATGAATCAGTCGAGTGAAAAATGCACTTATTGTGATAAGCTCGATTACAGTTTATTCTCTGAATTCAATATTTTTTCTAACAGGTCCAGAGCTCTAGTTTTTAGTTCCAAGTCTTCCCTTGCTTTCTGTTCTTTGAAGGCCAACAGTTGATTGAATCTGCGTTCCTTATTTTCGTCATTCTTCTTTGCACGTTTTTCTAGGACTTCCAACATTTTGTCCACGGGTGCGAGCTTCGTTTTCTCTGGAAAAATGATAAAATCCTGCTTATGCCATCTTCCTTTGATATATATATATTTTTAATAAATCGAGATTTACTTACTGGTTGGTACATCTTGTTCGGTACATGAACTGTCGCTGCTATACTCCGAATTCGATTTCACGCGTTTCCGAGTAGACGCATAAGTTACGACAGGTGCAACAAACGGTTGGTCGCCCAAAAGGTCATCGATCAACTGAAACAATGGAAATGTCGCTAGCTTAGCGCTTCTTTTGCAAAATATTTCTGCGGCTTCTCGGCAGAACGAGTTAAGTCCGTTTTTTCGAAAAATGAGTTCACAACGGAAATCAGTCAATTGTTAGGTCTACTTTTATCTCAGATACTTGTTATCCAGATTTATTTGATTTGATAAGAGATACAGCCATATTTCATAACCAGTTAAGTCCAAATATCCCGGCATAACGAGTTAAGTCCAAAGATCCCGGTTAAACAAGTTAACTCCGCATATGGAGTATATGATAATTAGTGATACATTTGAACAATGGTTATAGTTTCACTAATGTTTTGTACAGTTTTATTAATTTTATTTTTGATCAGCGAATTTACTGTTTTTAACACAAGTATTGATTTCAAATTAACTCGAAGGGATCGAAAAACGGATTAAAATAACCCTAAATGAAAAATATCAAACAAGGACAGCAAGAAACAATTTTTACAGAGAAAAATGCTAAAATTAGTTGAGAAAAGATTTTAGGAACGTGAAAAATTAAAAAAAAAAAACGAAAAAAGACCGAAAAGTTGAAATTATAAATAATAATTTCAACTTTATGTTTTTTTTTGTTCCCAAACTATTTCATTAACTAATTTTAACATTTTTCTTTTTAAAAATGGTTTATTTGTTTGAACAATTTGTTATGGATGAAAACTGCAAATGGATTATAAAATAGTAATCAGCGAATTTTCTGTTTTCGAAACAAGTATTGATTTCCAATTGACTTAAAGGGATCAAAAAACGTATTAAAACGATCCTAAATCAAAAATATTAAACAAGAGCATCAATCAGCAATTTTTAAAGAACACAATCTTCAAATTAGTTGATAACAAATTTTAGGAACGTGAAAAATAAACAATATTTTTTTATAAACAATATTTGTAAACAATTATATTTATAAATAATTTTTAAAGACTAAAATGTTAAAATTAGTTGATGAAAAAGTTTAAGAACGTGAAAAATAAAATAAAGACGAAAAGTTAAAATTATAATTCCAACTTTTCGTTTTTTTTTTCATTTTTCGTAAACAATTTTTTATTGACATCCTTTTTTGATATTTTTTATTTAGGATCATTTTAATACGTTTTTCGATCCCTTTAACGATAAGACAATTTGAAATCAATACTTGTGTTGAAAACAGCAAATTCGTTGATTACTATTTTATGATCTATTTGCAGTTTTAATCAATAACAAATTACTAAAACTGTACATACAAAAAATTAGTAAAACTATAAACATTGTTCAAATGTATCACTATAATTATCATTCTCCATATGTGGAGTTAACTTGTTATACCGGGATCTTTGGACTTGACTCGTTATGCCGGCATATTCGGACTTAACATGAAGTTTCAATTGTTATGAACAATTAGAATTATTAGAATTTGTAATTTTATGGTAAGATATTTTGGAATCCTCAAGATTTCTTCTGTATTGGCGTGTTACTGATAATCGAATGTGTCAAAATAGAAACAGCGATTTCTCGGAATTCTTGATTTTGGACTTAAGGGGGTCGTCTAGTGTGGAACCTGTTTTTTTAATGTTCTTTTTCGGGAATTTTTTTTTACAAACCATTAAAATATAATAATTTATGAATTGTGTATCATTTTTATTAACATTGGAACAAACTTTGTGAATTTTTTGAAGTGAATGTATTAAATATAATCGGAGATACACCGCCCAACAGGAACACATATAAAAAAAAATCAAATCAAAAAACCAAACGCCATTTTAATTGTCAGACTTGAGGCTCTACAGTGAACCAAGATAAAGTCAGAATTCCAAGAAAATAATTTTTTTTTACGCTTTAGAAAAAATATTCGACGCGAAAAATCGTTTTTTTTTCTAAAGCGTAAAAAAAATGATTTTCTTAGAATTCTGACTTTATTTTGGTTCACGGTAGAGCCTCAAGTCTTACAATTGAAATGGCGTTTGGTTTTTTTATGTCAGATAAGCAGAACGGCCGGAATCATGGCAGCAGTGGAGCACCTTTTTTTTTTTATATGTGTTCCTGTTGGGCGGTGTATCTCCGATTATATTTAATACATTCACTTCAAAAAAATCACAAAGTTTGTTCAAATGTTAATAAAAATGATACACAATTCATAAATTATTTTGTTTTAATGGTTTGTCAAAAAAAAATTCCCGAAAAAAACATTAAAAAACAGTTTTCACACTAGACGACCCCCTTAACACTGATTTGACGACAGAGTTGGGCAAAGTACTAGAAAGTACTTCAAGTATCAAGTACAAAGTATCGTAGGTACTTGAAGTACGAAGTACTTGTTACTTGAAGTACTCGTCAGGACGAGTACTTGAAGTACAAGTACTTGAAAAAATCAAGTAACAAGTATCAAATACTTTACAAGTTTTCGGGTACGTCTCGTAAATTCTGGTACTTGGAGCATTTCATGTCAAATCGACCAAGTGTTGGAATCGACCACTTTCAATTTCGATGAAATTTGTCAGAAGTTTTCATTATTAACAAATTTTGAAATTTATTAAAGGTTTTGTAAAAAAAAATTTTTCTTTACCAACATTCGAAAATGTATATTTTTAAAACAAAAAAAACACCATCTTGGAAATTTCAGGATTTTTTAATTTTTGAAACAAAACACCATCCTGAAACTTTCAGGATCTTATGAGATCAATCCAAGGTATTAGATAAACAAAATTTAACCAAAAATTTAATGTTGATCGGAGATTTACACGAATTTTAAAAATTCAAAAATTCATATTTTTGAACAAACAAAAACTACCTCTCTTAAAATTTTAGGATCTTTTAAAATTAGTACAAAATATTATATAAAAAAAGAATGAATCAAAATTTTAATGGGCAACTTGGATTTTTACGATTTTTGAAAATTCAAAATTCGCAAAATTCATCATTTTTCAAATTTTTTTTTCGGAATATTTTTTTTTCGTAGTCCTAATTACTCTTTAAGACGAACCCAGAACGATTTTTTCGTAACTATAATAGTTTTCAAAATATTTAAAAAATAAACTTGAAAAAATGGTGAAATATCGAATTTCCGAAAAAAAATTTTAATTTTTTTCCCTTGTTAGAACTTCGTTTTATGATAAAAAAAAACTTCTGACCAAATTTCATCGAAATTGAAAAGGGTCGATTCCGAATATTGGTCGATTTGACATGGAATGACCCATATTCAAAGGCTTAGCACATGCAACCATCAGCAACACCCATTCAAAAGTACTTGATACTTGTACTTGAAAAAAGTACTTCAAGTACAGAAAAGTACTTGAAATTTTCAAGTACAGTGCTTCAAGTACAGGAAATACTTGAAAAATGTAAGTGCAATGCTCGAAGTACTTTTTAAGTACTTTGTACTTGCAAGTTTGTACTTTTGAAAGTACTTTGTACTTTCAAGTACTGCCCAGCTCTGTTTGACAAAACTTACCAGAAAATAGGGCCAAGTTTTTGCGGAATTGCCAAATTTATTATTATGGTCTCTGATGTTCCTGTACGTCCTTTTCATCCCAGCAAATTTTGATTGGCACTGTGAACCTGAAACACCATGACCGTGCGCCTGAAGTTGAGCACTGATTCTCTCCCACAATTTCTTCTGAGATATTTTTCCATCAGAGAAATTTGGCTGATGCTTTCTGTACTCTTCAATGAGCAGAAGGATAGCGTCGTTTGGCCACTTGAACGCTGTAAATATAAATCGAAAATGACAATTTAATCAACACTGAATCTTTTCATTTTACTAATAATTATGGCTCTTAATGAAGTACCTGGATCTCCAGTAAGACTGTCATTTAATCCATCCGTAGATTCATTGAAATTGATTTCAGGATCGAGAGCTTCGACTGCTTCGGCATCTTCTTCTGTTAATCATAAAAATTTGGGCTTAAAATTATGAGTCACTCGAGTAAAAAATGCACTTATTGTGGTAAACTTGATTACAATTTATTCACTGAATTCAATATTTTTTCCAATAGGTCCAGAGCTCTAGTTTTTAATTGCAAGTCCTCCCTTGCTTTCTGTTCTATAAACGCTAACAATTGATTGAATCGACGTTCCTTACTTTCTTCATTTGTCTTCGCGCGTATTTCCAAGGCTTCCAATATTTTGTTCCTGGGTGCGAGCTTATTTTTCTCTGAAAAAATGATACAATCACGTTTATGCCGTCATCTCTTATTAGATTCTGTTTAAAATAAATAGGGCGTCATGTCAAATCGACCAAGAGTTGGAATCGACCCCTTTCAATTTCGATGAAATTTGGTCAGAAGTTTTCGCTTTTAATAAAACGAAGTTTCACCAAAGGAAAAATATTTGAAATTTATTTCGAAAGTTATGCGAGATTCAAAATTCCAAATTTTTTTTAAATCTTTCGAGATTATTTTTTAAATATCTCGAAAACTATTATAGTTACGAACAAGTCGCTCTAGTATCGTCTTGAAGAGTATACTTGGGGCTATGAAAAAAAAAATATCCCGAAAAATTTGTTTGAAAAATGATGAATTTAAAGATTTTTGAATTTTTAAAAATCCTGAAAATCCACTTTCAACATTAAATTTTTTGTTCAATTTTGGTTACCTTGTACCTTGTACTGATCTTAAAAGATCCTGAAATTTTCACAATGGTGTCTTTTGTTTTTTTAAAAATATGAATTTTTGAATTGAAATCGTCTAAATTCACGATCAACATTACGTTTTTAGTTAAATTTTTTAAATATAATGCCTTATTCTCATTTTAAAAGAACCTGAAATTTTCAGGATGGTGTTTTTTTGTTTAAAAAATATACATTTTTGAATTTTGTTAAAAAAAAATATTTTTTTTACCAAAATACTGTCACTTTTAGTTTTTTTGACTGCTCAAAATTACAAAACTACATGATTGCTCAACTTTATTTAACTGAGACGGTAAAAAAAAATTTTAAAACAAAAAAACACCATCCTGAAAATTTAATGTTGATCGTGGATTTACACGATTTTAAAAAATTCAAAAATACATATTTTTGCAAAAACCAAAAACACCTTTCTGAAAATTTCAGGATCTTTTAATATCAGTACAAGGTATTATATTAAAAAAATTGAACCAAACATTTAATGTTGCAAGTGGATTTTCACGGTTTTTGTAAATTCAAAATTCTCCAAATTCATAATTTTTCAAAAAAAATTTCGGATTTTTTTTTTTTCGTAGCCACAAGTATACTCTTCAAGACGAAGCTAGAACGATTTTTTCTTAACTATAATATTTTTCGAGATATTTCGAAAATAAACTTGAAAGATTTAAAAAATTGTGAAATTTTCAACCTTGCATAACTTAATAAAAAAAAAATTTAATTTTTTTTCCTTTGGTAGAACTTTGTTTTATTAAAAACGAAAACTTCTGACCAAATTTCATCGAAATTAAACAGGGTGGCCACTAAATCGGACGAAAAACATTCCCCGACATTTCCATGACTTTTCCCTGACATTTTCGAAAATTTCCCTGACAAACCATTCAGATTTGTGAAAAGAAAGTAACACGGTAGGAACATTGCATATGTTTATTGTTATTCATTCTTTGGTATTGTTTATTGCATTATATATTTGGAAGGAACAAATCATAATAAATAAATGAATAATCATAATAATAAATGATAATAATAAATGATGAATAGAATAGAGATGACGAGATATAGAAGCAGAAGTTGAAAAGATCCTGCTGAAGAAGCTGAAGTTGAAAATGTCCACCCATAACTTTTTTTCAGTGATACGGAGAACAAAAAATATTACCCCATACACTTTTTTCCTCAATTTGATAATTTTCCCTGACTAACTATTTAATTCCCTGACATTTCCCTGATTTCCCTGACCCCGAAAAAATTCTCTGACATTTCCAGGTTTTCCCTGACAGTGGCCACCCCGTTGAAAGGGGTCGATTCCAACTCTTGGTCGGTTTGACATGGAATGACCCATAGCGATATACTTACTGGGTCGTACATATTGTTCAGGACATGAACTGTCACTGCTGCATTCAGAAGTCGTTCTCACCCGTTTCCCTGTTGACGAGCAAGTTACGACAGGTACGACAAAAGGTTTATCACCCAAAAGGTCATCAATCAACTGAAACAATGGAAATGTCACTCCGCTAGCTCGACGATTTTTTCGCAAAACATTTAATAAACCTTACTGTAAAATAAGGCCAAGTTTTCGCAGAATTGCCAGATTTATTATTGTGGTATTTTATGTTCCTGTACGTCCTTTTCATCCCAGCAAATTTTGATTGGCACTGTGGACCTGTCACACTGTAATTGTGCGCCTGAAGTTGGGCACTAATTTTTTGCCACAACTTCTTCTGAGATATTTTGCCATTATAGAAATACGGCTGATGCTTTCTGTATTCTTCAATGAGCAGAAGGATGGCATCGTGTGGCCACTTGAACGCTGTAAATATATATTGAAAACGACAATTCAATCAGCGATATATCTTTTTATGTTATCAATAATTACACTACTGGAAAAAAAGGGAACAAAAAAATTTCCTGAATTTGTAGTGTTTTTTAACAATGCTGTATCTCAGTGAAAAATGGTCGTATCAAGGTCTAAAAAAAAGCATTTTGAAGCTTCAAGCTTCTAGTTTTAAGATTTCTCAGCAAAAAAAAATCGAAGCTACGGGTTTCGCGAAATTCTAAGATATAGTGAGATAAGAAAATTTGGCAAATTTTTATTACTTTTTTTTTGCTGCAGTTACGTGGAATTTTTTTTTCCAGCTAAACCATTGCATGGACCGAATAGCTTGTTTATTTAGCTTCAATTTGCTTTTTTCAGACCTCGATGCGACCATTTTTTGCTGGGATCCTATTTATAATTTTTTAGAAAATCAATGGCTAAATTTAAAATATTGACAAAACGATTAATATTGAGCGTGACTTTTACATCTCAATAAACCCACAAAAACCCAAAAAACCCAATAAACCCACAATAAAATTTTTGCAATAAATTAAAAGGATCATGTTTTGCCCCTTCCTTATAATCATTGTTAAAGTGAAAAAAAAAGATTGTTGAGCTTTTTCCAGATTTTTATCGCTAGCAGCGTTTAAATGTATGGAAAAAAAAAATTTCGAAGAATTTTCGAAAAAAATGGTGAAATTAAAAAGAAAAAATTCGATTAATTAAAACGCTGTTTGCGATAATAATGTGGAAAAAGCTGAAAAAAAAAATTTTTCACTTCAATAATAATTAAGACGTTTAACATGATTCTTTAATTTTTTTCAAAAATTTGATTGCTTGAAACAAAAAATCCATTAGATAGATCGAATTGAAACTTTCCAGAGTTTTTCTAGGTAGATTGAGCTATAAAAGTCACACTCAACATTAATCGTTTTGTCAATATTTTTAATTTAGCCGTTAATTTTCTAAAAAACCATAAATAGCTCTTTTTTTCTGTTTTTTCAAATTCCTGGTAAGGATGGAAAAAAATATTGTTTCAAAAAACCCTCGTCAATCCTTGTAGAGCATTAATTCAAGTCTTTGAATCCCCCCTTTTATTTTCTACGCGATCATTGGTTGCTGAAATATCAATGATCGAACACAAAAGGATCCATTTTCATTAAAAGTTCGATATCTCAGCGAAAAATGGTTGCATTGAGGTCTCAAAAAAAGCGAACTGAAGCTAAATAAACAAGCTATCCGGCCCATTCAATGGTCTAGCTAAAAAAAAAAAATTCCATGTAACTGCAGCTAAAAAAACAGTAAAACAAATTTGCCAAATTTTTTTTTCTCAGTATTTCTTAGGATTGCGTGCATCCTGTAGCTTCAATTTTTTTTTGCTGAAAGATCTTAAAACTAGAAACTCAAAGCTTCAAAATGCTTTTTTTTAGACCTTGATACGACCATTTTTCACTGAGATACAGCATTGTTAAAGACCACTAAAAATGTAGGACATTTTTTTGTTCCCTTAATTTTTTTTCCAGTAGTGTATAATTTTGCAGTCGTACCTGAATCTCCAGTAGCACTGTCATTCAATCCATCCGCAGATTCATTGAAATTTATTTCAGGATCAAGGACTTCGACTGTTTCGGCATCTTCTTCTAGAAATCATAACAATATTGAAATTATTTTACATGTAAATATACAGTATAACAATTTCACCCGTAAAAAACATTGCATGCCATTTCAATGATAAAAATAAAACCCAAACCTACCACTTATAAGTTTTGCATACTCCAAATTTTTTGCCTCCTCCAATTTTAGATTAGCAAAATAATTGTCTGAAATAGAGTAATTAAAGAAAAAAATTGAATTCTTTTATATTAGTATAAAGAGAAATACAGTCAGTCTCACAAGCGAGCATTAGAATCATATCGGGTAAAATACATCTACAGAAGAAAAGCATGTACAAATTAAAACTTTATTTAATATACAACAACGCAATTACAATTATTTTTTCTATATTTCTTTTATTTGGTAACATAATTTCTTTATACAATTATTATCGATTTAATCAATATTTTTGATACAATAATAATAAAATGAATATTATCTATAATTCAAATACTTAATATTTCAATGAAAAAAATACTAGTAGAGACGCCAAAAACAAAAGAAAAACGGCCAATTGGTTTTTGAACGAAAATGAAAATTTTAATATACGAAAAAAATTAGTCCATTTATCTATTTTTGACTGATTTGAAAATCGCTGGGATTTATTGGACCTTTTTACTACAATGGGCGGACAGGAAGCTCTATCGTCTAGGACGCTTACGCGCCTGTAAGCGCCACAACATGTACATTTTATAGCCGCATTCGCGGAAGCTTACGCTTTCAACACGTCTGTATACTTTGCATTCATTTTGGAAGCTTACGCGCTTGTGAGTGCCACATCCTGTAGCATTTTACCATCATTATACATGTCGATGTATATCTATACATATGTGCTGAAAGCGTGTAAACGTCCAGAACGAATGCGGCGTAGTTTACTCCCTCCCCCTCCAGAATATTTTTGAGATCGACCATTATTTTCCAACACTTTTGTTGGACCTATTGTAGCATTCCCTCATTTTCCGTAAACAATATTTTCATTAATATATCACAAAAAAACCCAAGTTCCCCCTCCCCCCCAAGTTCAATTGAACAAAATGAGAAGTAACTACAAAATAATACGATCAAACTTTTTGTTCGTGTGTAACACGGTCTGTGGCCGTGATGTACAATATACGCACCAGTTTCCAAACGTTTTGCTTCATCAGCAGAGACGGAAATGGTATAGCTCTTTTTCGATAGAGGATCTTCCACATTAACCAAAAACAATTTCGCTGATCTGTTTGCCATTTCGAATTAATGAAATGTTTTAGGATTTAGGTTATTATACACTTCCACATGCTTCCGCAGCGTTCGTTTTGGAAAATCGTACAGTAGGCGCTCAGATAACTTATAGCAGCTATAGTTCTGCATAATTTATAACCGCTCGCATAACTCAACTCGTTTTACCATGAACGAGCGCAAGCGCAGCCGCCATGTTAAAAGAGCGGTAATACAAAAATTTCGTACTGTTTTGTTCAATAATGACTGAGAAAGAAATATAACAAATTGTTGATGGTGCTTCACTTATTCACAATCAATGGAAGCGCATAATTGTGAACATTTAAAAAGATGACTAATTTTTTTACGGTTATGTTCACTCACTCCATAACAACACCGTTTCGTTATTCCTTTTCGTACAGGCAGCATAATAACAATCGGTTGGAAATTTTTTGTTCTCAATTAGGACACTTATTATTTTATTTATTTCTTACTTTCTTTTAAATACATGTACTTTATTTAATATTTGTTCATTTTTATTATTCGTACTCGGATATTTTAACATGCTTGTTTTAAAAAAAGCGTACGAAAAAATGGCTGAAACTGACGCACGCGCATAAAAAAAATGTGTGATGAAAAAGGTGAAAAAGAAATGCGGTGATCTCGAAAATGTTGTCAGTCAAAAAATTCGACGCATGTACGTGAAGGCTTGAATTAAATGGAAAAAAAGTGAAGTAAATGAAGCAACTCAGTGATATTTCCAGTAATCGGCGATGAATCGTAACCGTGCTCCATAAAAAACTGATTTATTGCGGATTGATTGGAGCACTGAATTACGTTGGGTTCAGCAACAGTACTAACCTCAATTGTGGAAGGTTTTCAAAATTTATTATACACCAGTGATGCAATATTTCTAAGTTTCACCGAAAACTTTTGTGTTTCAAAAAGATGAATGGAATATTTTTAACACTAATTAGTTGGTGATTGCGTCCCGGATTTTTCAATCTTCCATCTAATGTTGGACAATAGCCGTCAACTGACAACAAACTATACAAGGAAGTATAAAATAGACTTAAAACTTTAAAATGCCATGCTGGTATTATGAGAAAAAAGAACTACGGATTACTCCGTCGATACAAGATGGTATCGACTATGATACGGAGTGTCGGTATAGAAAAGAAGGAGCACGCTTCATCATTGACACAGGCATTAAAATGGATCTTGGATATAACACAATGGCGACAGGAGTCGTATACTTTCACCGATTCTACATGTTTCACTCCTTCCAAAATTTCCCACATTATGTAAGCGAGCTCTTTCTGTCCCAAGCTTTGCTGTCTCCCAATCGCGAGTTACAGTCTCTGCTAAATAACGCACAATTTGTCACAGGTGACGGCATGTGGCTGTTTGTTTCTAGCCGGTAAAGTAGAAGAGACTCCAAAGAAATGTAAAGACATCATTAAAACGGCAAAGACTTTACTCACGGAACAAAAGTTTTCGACTTTCGGTAAAAATCCTGAGGTAAGAAAAAATTACCTAGGATTTGGAACTAACAATTGTCAAGGCGTGCTGAAATCTGTGGAATTTTTAAAATTATTTTCAGGAAGAAGTCATGACGCTGGAAAGAATACTTTTGCAAACAATCAAGTTTGACCTTCAAGTTGAGCATCCTTATAGTTATCTATTAAAGTATGCTAAATGCTTGAAAGGTTTGTTGGAAAAATTTAATTTTCTTCAACTTCTCTTGCATTCATTGGTAATTAATTCCCAGTGCATTTTTTTCAGGCGACAAGAGTAAGCTACAGAAAATGGTACAAATGGCATGGACCTTTGTAAACGACAGGTAAGCAATAAATAAATTAATAATACGGAATTGATAAAAGAACATGCTTATGTGATGTAGAATGCTCTAATATGAAGCGGTCTCTTAGATTGATCGCAGAAAAATAATAACACAATAGTCTCCCGATCTCAACCCATCTAATGCTTACACTAATTTGGATGATGTGGCAGACGGATCTGGCGTGAATTAGCGACGCAGTGGTCATTTATTTTACTTTTTTAATGTTTTTTATAAATTCAAAAATAGATTAAAAATTCAAGTTATGAGAATCACAAGCTGCCAATTTTTTAGTACTCGTGGAAATGTTTCTTAAAAAGTAGTGAATTTTTTTTTTTAATTAAAAGCGTCTAAGTTGAAAAAAATAAATTTCGTGTTTAAAACTTCAAAAAACATATGAAAATGAATGTCGATATTTTTTTTGTTATTTTTTTATAAAATTACAACTCAAGACGGAAAATAATAATCGTCGGTTTTATTTTGATATCTCCGTTTTTTAAAAAGTTATGAGCATTTGAAAAAAAATTGTGCCAAATTTTGAAAAATTTATTGTGGTTAGTTGGGTTGAGACAAAAATCTAAAAAAATTCTGAGAGATTGCTTTCAGTACGTACAAAAAAAATAGAAAATTTTCAACGAAATAAAAAATGGTCGGGTCCACAGATTGGTCGGCTTGGTATGGAATACCTCATACATATTCGCACTCACGTCATGAACTATAATATACAGGGTGTCCCATTTTAATCTTACAGCTGATTTATCTCGAATAATACTGTTCCGATCAAAAATTGAGTACAATGAAACTTTTAGGGTTCTAAGGGGGAAGTTAAAAAAAAAAGTTTTTCGGTTCAAAATTCAAAATGGCGACGTTAAGATGACCAACATGTTTTTTTTAAATGGCTATATGACTATATGAGTGGCTAAAACATTTTTCAGGTCGAAACTAACAGCTTCTATAGGAACATTTTTTTGATAAAGTCCATAATTAATCTCGATCAAAAATTGAGTGCAATGAAACTTTTAGGGTTCAAAGGGGGAAGTTAAAATAAAAGTTTTTCGGTTCTAAATTCAAAATGGCGACGTTAAGATGGCCAATATGTTTTTTTGTAATGGCAACATGAGTGATTAAAACATTTTTCAGGTAAAAACTAACAACTTCTATAGGAACATTTTTTTGATAAAGTCCATAATTAAATCACCACTTTTGACTATTTTAGCGTTATATCCAGGATAAGGACGAGTCGTTTGAAGTCGAAAAATACTGCGGAAGTGTCGAACCGTATAGATGTCTAATCCTCGTGAGTACTTCACACGCATGCACGCCCACTTACACTTGGGATGTTAAAGACTTTACCTCCTCGTTATCCTGAATAATGCTAAAATAGTCAAAAATGGTGATCTATTATGGACTGTATAAAAAAAATGTTCCTATAAAAGTTGTTAGTTTTGACCTTAAAAATTTTGTAGTAAAAAAAAAATCATGTTGCCATTTAAAAAAACATGGCGGCCATCTTAATGCCGTTATTTTGAATTTCGGACCGAAAAACATTTTTTTTAACGTCCCCTTTGAATTTTGAACCCCAAAAGTATCAATTCTACTCAATTTTTGAACGGAGAAGTATTTTTGGAGATGAACTAGCTGTAAGATTAAAATGGGACACTCTGTACAGATATTATGAGACATGCATTATGCTCATGCACCTCGTTGCCGTCATATTGCCGGCTGTGTCGTCAGCACTTGGGTTCCAATACTTACCGCCTATGTATTTTAAAATGTGAATTCATAACAAAAACTGATTTACCCACTTACGAAATCTCGGGGTCCCATGTTTAGTGAATATGGCAAAATGCGCTCCGACATATCCAAAATCAGTCTCTTCATTTGACCAATTAGTCTCTCCCCTGAATCTGGCTAATTTTGTTCGATATGTAACTATTTTTGGTCTGAGATATGGTGTATTACGCTGAATTATGCAGTTTCTACCTTCCGTGATTTAATTCCTGATTGCAATACTGTCGCAATTTTACTGACCTGTCCAGTATCAAGTATTATTGACATGACAGGATTTTTGACCACCTCAAGTTCGAAATATCTTGATGCCTACAGGCTTCAAATGCATATTTGAAAAATGGTACTCATATACCAGTACTGTCGATACTAAATTTCTTCTGTACACCCGTTGAGTCGGTCACACACCTGAAAATTTTCACTGAGAGTACAGAACATTTTCGAGACAGAACTCGTAAAATAACCTTTGTGTTTTCTCCGAAACAGTGAAGAGCATCTGAAACATTACAAATTAGCCACTTTGTGGTACAACTTTTTATCCAAATCTATTGTCTCTCATCAATTACCCCAGTTCAAAGAAATTGCAATTTGTTATTGATGAGGTGGCTGGATCGTGTGCGTCGATGACTTGATTACAATCTCTTTTCAGCTTGTGTACAACTTTGTCTCTTCAATGGGAACCTGAGATAATTGCTGTTGCTCTGATGTACTTAGCAGGAAAATTGGGCAAATTCAAAATCTTAGATTGGAACGGTAGACAACCAAAGCATTTGCGTTGGTGGGATATGTTCGTTGAAGACGTTACAATGGATCTGTTGGAAGGTGATCGATGAAAAAATTATATTTTCAATTTTTTTTTAATCGTTACGAGTAGTATTTTTGAATTCTATCAATCTCGTTCAGACATTTGTCATCAGGTACTCGATCACTACACACCGGCGAATAATGTTAAGCGACCAGATTTACCGCCGCTAATGCCGTCGAGCGAAGTGAACAAACAAAGAATCATCGTGACGCCTACCATTGATTCAACCCCTGGTACGCCAAATGGTTGGTGGTGATTTAAAAACATCTGACTTGTATTGTCATTGGGCTTTTTGTTACGAACAATAAATTACATCTCTTTCAGCGGCAACACCGAGCAAGGTACCAAAGATCGAAGCAAGCATTACAGGAACAGCACACGGGTGTCCTCCCATCAAGGCAGGTGATACGGTCAAACCCCTTGAGATTCCAACGCATTTTCGACCTTATCCACCAAATTATACACCGAGCCCGACAAATTATCCCGCGGTTTTTCCACCGACGAATATATCCGTGCCGCCGCCACCGGTGCAAACAATCAATCACATTGTCTCCGCGATGCGACACCTAGGATCATCGGACTCGATGCGTTCGAATCCGCCAACGCCTACATCTGGACAACCATTTCAGCCGTACGGCTATCAAGCAAATTCTCCGTATTTTCCTGCAGCCAATACAGCACCACCCGCGACTGCACAACGACCTTACTACCCTACGCATCCCTGAAGCATCTATATAAACTATTTGAACTATTAATGGAGTCCTGATTTTTTTATTCGGTACCACATCGTCCTCTTCTTTGAGCTCAAGATCTCACAGCTACTAGCGATACGCTCATTCTAAAAGTTCGGCAATTGAGTGTTTGTTATGTTTTCCCGCCAAAATTCAGGTAGCTAGTCTAATAGCGCTTTCTGTTGGTTGCACCGGGCTGCACTGAGTGCGCACTCAGTGTGTACTCTTCCTTTATTTTTCTGCACGAGCAACAAAGACAGAGATGCACTCAGTGCACACCCAGTGCAGCGAACAGAAAGCGCTAGAAATGGTGCGGTCGAAGGATCAAGCCTGGTTTATGCAGCGGCCGTAACTTAACTTAGCCGTAACTTAAGAAAGTTGAAAGTATATATTGCCCTTGTAGCGTTTATGCACGGTTACGGTTACGGCTAATGCTAAGGAATTGCTGCATAAACGCCACAAGGGCAATATATACTTTTAACTTCTTAAGTTACGGCTAAGTTAAGTTATGGCCGCTGCATAAACCAGGCTTCAGTTCGGATTTTGGTAGGGATCTTACCAGATGACGGCATTGCGACAGCAAACTACTTTTTACCACCGTCGATCAAGTAGGGAGCTGCGGAAGCTGATTTTCACACAATTTCACGTTGCTTTCATTTAAAAAGTTTAAAACGTTTAGAAGCAATGCGCATTGCTTTGGTGGTATTTGGACCGTTGCAACTTGGGAAGGCTGTGCGCGCGAGGAAAGCTATCGATCGAGGCCATGAGCGCGCTTTGTTGGCGCTCACAGCGTCAAGTCGAACGCCAAAATTACTGCTTGAGAGCGTTGTAAGCGGTCCAAACGAATGCAGCCTCACACTTACATACGCTCACATACAAGCTCGGATTCATAAATTAAAATTGTTGCTATTGAATGCTAATAATATAAGGATAATTTATAAATATGCAAAACTAATTGTATAATGTTATGAATTGAAAGTAAGATCGTTATCAAACGTTCAACTGGGCTATCGATTATCATCAGAAATATCACGTGTCACATCGAATAAACAGGGATAGTGCAATTTTTCGTAATTTGCAAAAAGTTAAATGACAATTAAGTCGTTGAAGGATGAGCATGGACAACGAGGTCACAGAGGAGAATTATCGATTAGACATATGGAAAGGGGATTGGGGATTGCCATCGATTGATACCGATTGCCTACAGGTTTTGGTACGTATCAAAGAGGTTAGGTTAGTTTCTCCTCGAATTTCGGCGATGAGGATAAAAAATTGGACATTGCACATTGCTTCTTCATCTTTATCCATGTTTCACGTAGCTTCCTTTATCACAAAATATGGCGATCAAATTTGGCTTCCCCATTAAGAAAGCTTTGTTAACTATCGAAAAACATGAGTAATCCATGTGCAAATTTGCCAAATTCCTTCAAATTTGCTTAATCTTGCCAAATTTTCCTTCAAATTTGCTTCTTGCCAAATTGCTTCAAATTTGCTTCTTGCCAAATTGCTTCAAATTTGCTTTTTGCCAAATTCCTTCAAATTTGCTTCTTGCCAAATTCCTTCAAATTTGCTTCTTGCCAAATTCCTTCAAATTTGCTTCTTACCGAATTCAATAGCGAACGACCTTAATCACTACTTTGAATGTGTACCAAAGTTCAGTACAATATCTTGCAAATAGATAGAGTATTTACGCTATTTAAAAAAAAAATCAAAATTCGATGAAATTATCATTCGATCGATTTTTGCCAAATTTAATAATAAACAACCTCGATAGCTATATTAGCTCTGTACAATATCTTAAAAATTGCACAAGTTAGAGTGTTTACGCTATTTTTCAAAAAATTAACATTTTATAAAATTTTGATCCCTTGATAGATTTTTGCCAAATTTAGTAGCGAATAACCTTGATAGCTATACTAGTGTTGTACAAAGTTTCAGGGCAATATTTGCAAAATTGTGCAAGTAAGAGCACTTGTGCATTTTTCAAAAAATTCAAAATTTCATGAAATTTTAATCTCTTAATCGATTTTTGCCAAATTCAATAGTGAATAACATTAATAGTTGTACCAGCTCTGCAAAAAATTTCAGTGCAATATCTCAAAAATTGCAAAAGTTAGAGCATTTACACTATTTTTCAAAAAATGCAATATGTCATAAAATTTTAATCCTTTGATCGATTTTTACCAAATTCAATACCGAACAACCTTAATGTCTATGCTAATTCTATACAAAGTTTAAGTGAAATATCTTGAAAATTGCAGAAGTTAGAGCATTTACGACATTTTTGAAAATCGAAAAAAATCGATAAAATCTGAACACCCATTGGAATAAATAAAAAAATTTTCATAATGAAGGGCAGAAGTGCTCGACGAGTGTGCCAAATTTCAACTTGAAATCTTGAAGCGTTCTGGAGTTATTAATTATTTACATCTAAAACTGAGGATGCATACAAACATAAAAATCTCGAAAAAAAATTTCTTGAAGAATCCAAATCTTCCTTTACGAGAAAGCAAAATCGTGCGAATTAAACATTTGCAGACATTTGCTTCCTCATTTTTGTTTAATATTTCTAAAATACTTTTTTATGTGCAAGCACTATAATTCAATATTATTTCTATAATATATAATTTTCTATAATTCAAGTTGAAAATTAAATAACGGCTTCCTGATTGAGGAGGCTCTACAAACGATGGAACGAAATCAACAAGCTATTTGCCAATTTCCGATTAGTACGATTTTTCAAAATACGATTTCACGAAGTTTCCAAACATCCTGAACTAAACGGCAACAGAATCTCAGTCATAAAATTGGACAGAAAATGAAATTTTTCACATTTTTTTTTTTTCAGGCTTATGCAAAATTCTGTGGCATTACACTGGAGATCAATCCAACCAACGATCCATACAAAACTCCAAATGGTCATTTGCCTGTACTTCGTAGCTCCAAGGCGAATCTCGATTCTGTAGGAAAGATCGTGGAGCTGTTTCGTGAAAAAAATGAAAATCTCGAGTATCTCCTGACCCCGGGACACTGCTCAGAGGTCATGGCTTATGAACACATGCTCAAGGAAAAATTATATCCAGCACTAAAATTCATATGGTGCTCCTTTCTATCTACTTTTTTCAAAAAATTTCATCCTGGTTTGCTTCTGGACAAAATACATTTTGTTTTTATCCCTTATAACGATCGTTAGGTGGATTGATCACAGAAATTTCAATCAGCTAGTCAGACCCTGGTATGCCAAAGCAGTGCCATTTCCTTTGAACTTTTGGTACCCAGCGAGATGTGAAAAAGGAGCCCAGGATTTGATGGAATCGCTGTTTCCCAAAGAGGATAGCAATAACACCATAGAGAATAAGGTCGGTACTAAAAATCGAAATACACTACCAGTAAAAAGTTTCCGGACAAAACTTCAAAAAAGGTCTGGACCATTTTTTTATGGCATTTCGCCGGAAGTCAACGTAAACTAATTTAACAAACGGCATTTTAAAGGTAAAGAATTCTTCATTTCCTGTTTTTTAAATTATTTTTACAATTTGTTTTTACATTTGGACTCTATTTTGAAAACAACAGTTTTTCGTATTTTTTCCCCTCTCTTCAGATGCACCCATCTTCTGGAGGAATTTTTCGAAATACATTTTTACGATTGGATTCGTAAAGGAGAAAGTTGATTTTTTTTTGTATAAAAAAAAGAAATTTGAAAAACTTCAGGATAGCAAAAATTTCTCGTTGAGTTCAAAGGAATTTTTTCAAATTTTTTTTTTTCCCATTTTCTGCGTCTGAGCTCAGATCATTCAATTGCCATAACTCGAGAACTATGGGATTATTGATAAAATTTCAAGTGGGGAAAATACTTTATTTTACCATTTTTAACACATTTGAATTTTTTTTCACTTTTTTCCCAAATTTTTTCTCCTCTTTTCGGTCCGAAATCAAAATTTTGGGGAAAAAATCTGAAAAAATTCCACTGAACTCAACGAAAACAGACGCAACTTTTTGCTATCTTCAAGTTTATCATGAATCCTCTTTGTTTTCGTGTGATTCGGGATTTTTCAAATTTCCTCTTTTTTCTCAGAAAACAGAATAAGTTTGGGAAAAAAAATCGCTCAAAGTTTTAAAAGAAACGAAATTGAAGCTCAAACTTTCCCTTTTATGAATCCAATCGTGAAGATGTATTAAAAAAATATTCCTCTAGAAGATGGGTGCACTTGAAGAGAGGGAAAAAAGGCGAAAAACTGTAGTTTTCAAAATAGAGTCCAAATCTAAAAACAAATTGTTGAAATAATTTAAAAAATAGAAAATGAAGCCGAATTCTTCCCCTTTAAAATGCCTTTTTTTAAAAATTGGTTTACGTTGATTTCCGGCGAAATGGCATAAAAAAACGTTCCAGACCTTTTTTTCAATGTTCGTATTTGAAACTTAAAAAAAAAAAAAAATAATATTACAGGTTTATTCCGAAGCTCAAAAATGCTTAACCTTGTTGTCAACGAGATTGGGAGACGGCGAATATTTCTTCGGCCATATTCCGGGATCGTTGGACGCGATGGTATACTCTTATCTGGCTCCTCTGTTGAAAGCCCCATTGCCAAATCCAGCGCTGCAAAATCATCTGAAAGCTTGCACAAATCTCGTGAAATTCGTATCAAGAATATCGCAAAGATTCTTCGAGAAGGATTATCAGGCATACGAGAGAGTCAAAGCGGCGGAGAATGAGAAAAAAACTCAGGAAGACAGAGACGTTGAATTTCCCAATAAGCGAAGAAATCAATTTTTCGCTGCAGCTTTTGCTATTCTAGCGATGGCAGGATACGCCGTGTCCAACGGAATTATCAAGGTGACTGAATAAAAGACGAGTTAATGCTGAAAGAAAGAATAAAACAAAAACAGATAAAAAACAGTAAAGACATTTTGAATAGTTCCTCCTTTCGTAGATAATTTGATCGAAAAAAAGCTCAAAGTAAGGACACTATTCACAAAGACGCTGGCGCCAAAAAGTTGCTAAAATCTTTGACGGTCCATTGGAAATTAATATCCATATGTGATAACATCAAAATCTCGAGAGAGGAACTCCTCAAATGCAAGATTAAAATATTGTTTAAGTAAAAAAAAAAAGACGAAAGAAAACGAATTGAAACAAAATAGTTTGTTTATAGGTGCTAGTGTATTTGTTAAAACGCAGAAAGTTTATTAGAATCTCTCAGGGAAAACTAAGGGGTGAGTATAAAAGAGATATTCGATAGCTGGAAAAACATCGAATAATTTTTAACCCAAAGTACATTTTTTTGTTTTTCGTACAAATTTTTTATGCATCGCAAATCATCCCGTTAATCCTGAAGCTCGGAATCGATCGCCTTACGATAAAAGATGTTTAACCCGCTGAGGGCCACCCGGGTCTTCAGCGACCCAGTGGCATCTTTAAAGTCCTAAAGTAAGAGGAAAATACTTGGCGTCGAGACGCTGCCGCGTCTCTTGATAAGCGAAGACCCGCGCTTTTGCTCGGTAAACCAGGCAAAAAATATGATCTATCGAGCAGGCGCAGCATCTATCTCAGTCGACCTCTGGTCTTCGTACGAAACACTTAGCGCTTTTTGGGTCGCCAAAGACCCAGAGTGAAAATATATTTTTCCAAGAACTCATGAAAACGACCTTCACCATCTTGTAGCTGGGAGTCTCTAGTTTGCAAATCACTATAATTAAATCCATTTAGCGTGACAAAGGATTAATCGTTAAAAACGTCCGACAAGTCCTACAAGCCAATTTTCGGACTTGTATTTGTTCACAGTTTTTAAAAAAATGAAAATATCGATCGCGGCCTTCCATATTCTCATTCCTGAGGTTATAACGATTAGATTTTACTACTTAGGAGTTGGAAAATTTTGTTTTCAACCTGTTTTATAAGCAAAAGAAGTTGTGGGTCGCTGAAGACCCAGGGTGGACCGGTCCAGGACGCCAGAAAATGGTGAGCCTCAGCGGGTTAAAAAAAAATGGATCGTCCAACCGAACGATTTGACAAAGAAGTAAAATAATAATTGACCCGTGATATCTCGTAAATATATTGGTGATCCATTTTAGATACCAAATCGAATTAAAGCGTTCAGGTGCGTTAACAATATATCCGCACTTCCCCAGCACGATTTTCGAACTTTTTCGTTCTACGATGGTTTATCATCGAATGAAAAAAATTGGCATTTCGATGGATAAGCGATCGTGTGTATTAACAAAATAGAAATTCTCAAGCTTATCAAATAAACAAAGCATTATATTTAAATTTCTCGTTAAAAAAAAAACAATATTCGTATCATTTGTTGAAGGTACACATAAGGGATGATGATGTTGTGTCGGACGAGTCAGAGGATTATACGATCATCGAACCGGATATGGATGATTAGTCACCTAATGTATCGACTAAAAAAAAATCATATTGTTGAAAAAGTTCCGAAGAGAGTAAAGACAACAAACTCAAACAAAAACAAGAAGTTACGTTTTTCATTTAATCTGTGATACCGCGGTATTTATTCACATTGGAAATAAAAGAGAAAAAGAAACGTCGCGCATCTGGCGTTGCCATATTAATTTGTCATCGTACAGCAGCATCCAATAAATATCTATCTATATATATATATGTGTGTATAATACATCGGTAGAAATATAACGAACAAGATGTCGCCAATAAATATTTTCTTTAAGAGGACGATGAATGATCGTCGCTCGTTTTTTTACCGTTCAATTGTTTTGTCGATGCTTGTATCGCGATACAATGCCGTTTATGCCGGTCAGTACTTCATCGGCAAAACTTGAAAAATTATGAATCGTTGTGCCACCGAGAATCACCTTAATGCCTGGATGCACTTTGTTCATATTATAAACGGCCAGACTCTCCTCGTAAGTCGTACCACCGACCATAAACACAATGACATCCTGAGGCCTGTAATTATTTTTAAAAAAACATGAAACATAGATTCAACAAAAAAAAACGATGCAAATTGGAAATTCGCACATTGCTTTTGTATCTTTCTCCACAAATCACGAATCCTTATGAGGAAGTGAAGAGATTAATTCTGGGGCTTGTCGGCATAAGGAGTTAAGTCCACAAACAAGAATTTTGAGAAATCGCTGTTTCTACTTTGCCAGATTCGATTTTCAACAACACGTCAATACAGGAGAAATACTTCAGGATTCAAAAATATCTGACCATAAAATTACAAATTCCAATAATTCTAATTGTTTATAATAATTTAATATTCATGTTAGGTCCAAATATTCCGACATAGCGAGTTAAGATCTCGGTATAACAAGTCAACTCCGCATATGAAGAATGATAATTAGTGATACATTTGAAAAATGGATAACCATTTTTCACTAATTTTCACTAATTTTTTGTACAGTTTTATTAATTTGTTATTGATTAAAACTGCAAATAGATCGTAAAATAGTGATCAACGATTTTGATGGTTTCATCAACACAAGTATTGTATTAAAAAACAAAAACTTATTAAAACGATCCTAAATGAAAAATATCAAACAAGGACATCAATAAATAATTTTTAAAGAGAAAATTGTTAAAATTAGTTGATGAAAAAGTTTAAGAACGTGAAAAATAAAAAATAAACGAAAAGTAGAAAATATAATTTCAATTTTTCGTTTTTATTTTTATTCTTCACGTTACTAAACTTTTTCATCAACTAATTTTAACAATTTTCTCTTTAAGAATTATTTATAAATATCATTATTTATAAATATTGTTTTTTAAAAAAATTGTTTATTTTCCACGTTTCGAAATTTTTTCATCAACTAATGTTAAGATTTTGTTCTTTAAAAATTGTTTATTCATGTCCTTGTTTGATATTTTTCATTTATGATCATTTTAATACGTTTTTCGATCCTTTTAAGTCAATTTAAAATCAATACTTGTGTTGAAAACAGCAAATTTACTTGTTACTATTTAATGATTTATTTGCAGTTTTAATCAATAACAAATTGTTTAAACAAATGAACAATTTTTAAAGACAAAAATGTTAAAATTAGTTTATGAAAAAGTTTAGAAACGTGAAAAAAAGAAAAACGAAAAGTTGAAATAATTACAACGTTGCTTTTTTTTAAATTAGTTGACGAAAAAGTTTAGGAACACGAAAAATAAAAATAAAACTCAAAAATGAAATTGTAATTTCAACTTTTTGGTTTTTTAAAATTTAGTTTTATTTTTCATGTTCCTAAACTTTTTCATCAACTAATTTTAGCATTTTTCTCTGTCAGAATTGTTTATTGCTATCCTTTCTTAATATTTTTCTTTTAGGGTCGTTTTAATATGTTTTTCGATCCCTCCAAGTCAATTTGAGATCAATACTTGTGTTAAAAACAGCAAATTCGCTGATTACTATTATATGATCTATTTGGAGTTTTAATCAATAACAAATTAATAAAACTGTACAAAAAATTAGTAACATCGTTCAAATGTATCACTAATTAACATACTCCATATGCGGAGGTAAATTATTATACCGTGATCTTTGGACTTAACTTGTTATGCATATGGCTGTATCTCTTATCAAATCAAATAAACCGGGGCAACAAATGTCTCCGATAAAAGTAGATCTAATAATTGACTGATTTCCGTTGTTGACTCGTTTTTCGAAAAAATGGCCTCAACTCGTTCTGCCGGGAAGCCACAGAATTAATTGTGGCTTCCTCATAAAAAAAGCTTCATTAGCTATAAATAAAGATGAAAAACCAATGTCTAAATTTCCAATTTGGCAAGTTTTAAACTTCCATTAATGTAATTTTAAGCAGACCAAGGTGACAGTATAATATCTTAAATATTCATATAGTTATAGCACATTCCGCATTATTCAAAGATCAAAAAATTTAATTCAATTTCTGCGCTTATATTGATTTTCTCGAAATTCTGTAGTGCACAAAGTTGGGCACTACTTTAACTACACAATTTCAGTCCAAGGTTTTGTAAATTTCCCAAGTTAGAGCGCTCGCGCAATTTTTTACAAGAACAAAAAAAATCAATATAATCTGAAGACCCGTTAGAATTTGAACATTTTTTATAATAAAGTGCAACTGGTGAATAGTCCGCAATTCTATTCAAGGACTTTTTGTCAATTCGCCAGGACAATTTTATCTGTAGTTATCAATTGAAAGTTACAAAGTCTTGTTCGTGCAACATAATGTCAAAAGGTTGTCATTTTTGAACAATCATTGTAAATGGCAAACTAAATGGTCTGCTGCCATTACAAATATCAAAATGAGCGCAGAATCACCGAAGTTGAATAAAAATGTCCACTTTTCGAATATCAAATATTCGTTTTTTCTTTCTTCAACTGACCTTTTCGCCATTGTCATATTGCCAAGATAGGGGAATGTCTGAGTGTTTAATTTTCCTTTTAAAAGATCTTCGATCGTTTCGCTTAGCAGAGGCGTATGCTGAGTATAAACATTGTCAACGCCGCTGAGTCCTTTGAACAATTTTTTCGTTATCTTCGCAACGGCTTCGCGATCGAACAAATTTGTCTGTCGATTGTTCACACCGCTGTATTCAAGTACTCCGTACACGAGCTAAGGAGTAAAAAAAAATGTTTTAAAGAAAAACAAAGATTTTGTTGGCATTTTCATTATAAATAAAAAAATACGCATACCCCGCTACAGCACATAACATTGCTGCAATGTTGCAGCAATGTTGTCATATTGCACGTGCAATGATATATTGCAGATATACTGTGGCAACATTGCTACGCAACATTGCACTAAAACTTCTCAGCAATGTTTCGGGAATGTTCCTAAGCAACATACCTGCAATATATTGTTGAAACGTTGCGAGTAAATTGCAGCAATATTGGTGAGATCGAACTTCAAATTTTACAACTACACGAGCGTAATAAATATGAAAAAGATCATTTGAAACAGATCTATTCATTTATTCCTCATAAAATATCAATAACGAGAGATTTCGAGTCATTTTCTTTTTCTTTTTTCATTTTAATTTTCAAAATTTTGTCGTGCTTTTGACATTAATAAGACATGGAATATTAATAATATTAAGACATTGTGATATTCGTATTGAAAAAAATGTTTAATATAAAAAAAGCTATAAAACCAAAATATATTTTGTTTCTGAATGATTCTTATTCGTAAAATATGACTATATACTGTAACGGGACGACCTGGGGCCTGCCACGATCTCGGCACTTCGCCTGAGATCCGTTAGGTGGCGGCGGTCGGTGGGCGCTCTCGCGCTGGCGAGAGAGCCACCGAGCACCTATAAAGGTCCAGTGTATTATCAGCATCGGGGTCCTCAATTAACAATCAATTGTTGGAATATTTACCCGCGTTCTGTGGTCGCGCAGTCATATGGACTTGAAACTACATATTTTTATTTTATGCAATAATTCAAATGATAAAGTTTCCATTGTAGGTAATATTTCTGAAATATTGAATATGTAACCCGAGTTATATTGCTGGAATATTGCATATTGATTGGATGCAATATTTCTGGAATATTGCGGAACATTGCAGCAATATTACAATGTTGTCGTGCAACATTTCAGCAACATTGCAGGAATATTGTGTGCTGTAGGGGTATTTATGAAAAAAATTACCCTTGTATATTTTTCCGGAACTTCGCGCCTCTTGAGCATATCCAGAAGACCGGTTATGTCGTTGTTGGAATGTTTCTCGTAATGAAGAGCGTACAGCATGACCAAACGCGTTGCATCGACGTCACGAACTTTGGGATCGTTCAAGAGTTTCTTTATCTTCAACAATTGATTGGAATGATCATTCTGACAACTGAGTTCCTGCTCGGTCTCCGAAACTTCGAGCAAATTGTGCTTTCCAACGAGATTCGATAATTCACCGACTACCGTAACGTGTTTCGAGACCGTTCCAGACATCTTTTTGAATCGAGGATACGTCTCGACGAAATTCTTCATATCCGCTATACTTTCGACTTTTTGATGCTTCTTTGCCTTCTTCTGGAAATCCTCCATCAGATCCTTTATCGTTTGTCCGATTTCGCCGAAATTGAGGTAAAGATTCTGCGAATCAACGATCGTATTTGATGAAGAAAGATCAAATTCAATGGATAAGGATTTCTCATTGGAAATTTGAATTAAATCTGGGGAAAATCGATGAAAAAGTTGAAATTTTAGAATATTTTTAATTTAAAAAAAATGCGGAATGCACTGTAACTTTACAAATATCAAAGAAATTGCAATGATTTTTTTTTACACGCTTAACACAGTAATCGAAATTTTTTGCTATTTAATTTTTGGCGAAAATTAATTGAATCGTAAAATTTCCAAAAAAATTCGAATAAGGAAGCCAAAATTACTCATTGTATTTTCTTATAAAAGAAATTTTGTGAATTATGAAAAACGATAAGCTAGTAATTTGCAAATTCCCGCGCGCGTGTGAGTGCGTGTGCGTGCGCGCGCGTGTGTGTGTGTATCCTGAGTTTCTGATGTAAATAATTAATAACTCAAGAACGCTTCGAGATATGGAGCTGAAATTTGGCATACTTGTCCAGCATGAATTGCCCTTCATCATGAAATTTTTTTGTTTTAATTCTAACGGGTGTTCAGATTTTATCGACTTTTTTCGTTTTTGCAACAATGGCGTAAACGCTCTAATTTCTGCAATTTTCAATGTATTGCACTCAAACTTTGTACAGAATTAGTATAGCCATTAAGGTTGGTGGTCTTTAATTTGAAAAAAATAGATCGAAAGATTTATTTGTATTAAATTTTGAATTTTTCGAAAAATAGCGTAAACGCTCTAACTTGCACAATTTTCAAGATCTTGCAGTGGAACTTTGTAAGGAACTAGTATAGCTATCAAGGTTGTTCGCTATTGAATTGGGCGAAAATCCATGGAGGGATTAAAATTTGATGAAATTTTTAATTTTTTGAAAAATAGCATAAACGCTCTCATTTTTGCAATTTTTAAAGTATTGCCCTGAAACTTTGCACTGATTAATGATTAAATGATTAAAATTTTATCAAATTTTGGTTTTTTTTTTTAAATAGCGTACTCTAACTTCGGCTATTTGCGAGATATTGTACTGAAATTTTGTACACATTCAAAATACTGATCAAGATTGTTCGCTATTGTATTTGGCAAGTAAATTTGAAAGAATTTGGAAAATTTGCACATTGATACTCATGTTTTTCAATAGTTAACGAAGCTTCCTTTATGAGGAAGTCAAATTTGATCATCATACTTTGTGATAAAGGAAGCTGTGTGAACTATGGATAAAGATGAGGGAGAATGTGCAAATGTCCAATTTGCAGGATTTTTTAAAGGTTTTATATGGCATAAAACGATTAACTCACACTTGCGTAAAATTCATCGTGCTCAGCACTCAGCACGACTTCACGAAGTTCTTTGGAAATACCCTTAACGTTAGACAGATCGACGCGATTGTTGTTTATCGTTAGAAGTTCGTGAACCATTGCCTGATAAGTCCACTGATTAAGCAACGGCGTTACCGGATCGTCTCTTCGGTCGAAAATAATTAAAACTGGATCCGTTTCTTGGCGAAATTTGAATGAATTCGACTCTCTCGTCAGTACTTCTCGTATACTTTCCGCCAATCTTTTTGCCATTTTCGAACTGTTCTGGTATCTTATGTAAGGACATTTTTTCAACGACAGTAAAACCGATATTATTCCCTGACACGTTCTGTGCAAGTGTGTCGGATTCCATGACAAACCTTTTAGAAAATTTGAAAATAATTAGAATATTGAAAATAAAAACTCCTTCCTAGAAACTTGAAAAAAAAGGTCGGAATTGGTGATTTTTTTCATTCCAGACTAAACATTGTTTTTCATTTTTGCATATTTCATGATGTTTTTCTTTGCACCTCTGAATGAATATATTTCAGTAGCAAAAAAATCAGCTTTCAATCTTTTCCGAGAGAAAAATTCAAAATTTGACCTTATTCCGCATCTCCAGGTAAATGCAATGAAATGTTGGATAAAAAGTTACATGCAACAAAATTTCGAGTATAATTTGTAACAAGAGTTTAGTTCCAAAACTGCGAATCAAAATTCAAGTTGCAAGTTTGGTCATCTTGTATATACGGTTCTTACCTTGTGCACAGCAATTTATGCCAAGGGAAAACAGATGTGGATTTATAGCTAAATAGTCAGCGTAATATTCGTGAACTTCTCTGACAACTTCCTGCTCGTCGCTGTCCGCGAGTAATTTTATATCAGCCTTTGCTATTATGTTACTAAAATCTGAAATGCCAACAATGAAAAATTAATATTCTCTTCCATATGATATTGAAGTTTGCATCCTTGACGTACAATGAAGAATATTTTCTCTCTCATTTCCTGTAAAGTTCTCAATGGAAAAAATTTTTGAAACATTTTTTTGGCTTGCCTGAGAAGGCAAGGCAAGACCTTCAGGAAAAGGCGTGAATGATACTAAAAATACAATAAGAACAAATTTTGGTTATGCTTCAATTATGCAAACTTCAACATTATAACCAATCAGTGTTTTATAGTGCTGAACAGTAATGCCTGCAAATCTTTGAAATAATCTTGAAAAGAATTTTTAATTCTTTCCAATATTCTAAAATTATTTTTAAGATTCTTTCTGAGATTCCAGATTCAAGATTCTTTCTGAGAACCCAAACCCAAATCTTTGAAAGAATCTTAGAAGCTCAGAAAGAATCTTGAAAAGAATCTTTCTGAGATTCTAAGATTCTTTTCAAGATTGTTTCTGAGATTCCAAGATTCTTTTCAAGATTGTTTCTGAGATTGTAAGATTCTTTTCAAGATTGTTTCTGAGATTCTAAGATTCTTTTCAAGATTGTTTCTGAGTTTCTAAGGTTCTTTTCAAGATTCTTTTTGAGATTCTAATATTCTTTTCAAGATTTTTTCCAAGATTCTGAGATTCTTTCCAAGATTCTGAGATTCTTTTCAAGATTCTGAGATTCTTTCGAAGATTCTGAGATTCTTTCCAAGATTCTGAGATTCTTTCCAAGATTCTGCGATTCTTTCCAAGATTCTGAGATTCTTTCCCAGATTCTAAGATTCTTTTCAAGATTCTTTACAAGATTTTGAGATTCTTTCCAAGATTCTAAGATTCTTTTCAATATTCTTTCGAAGATTCTTCGGAACATTCTTGAAAAGAATCTTAAAATCTTGGGAAGAATCTTTGGAAGAACTTTGCTCCGGATCCTTTCTGTGATTCTTTTAAACATTCTTTCCAAAATTCTAAGACTCTTTTCAAGATTGTTTCGAAGATGAGGCGACTCTTCTCAAGATTCTTTCAAAGATTTGCAGGCATTCATGGTCAGCACTGTACAAGTGGAAAAACTAAGATTTTCTTACATATGTAATATGTTCCATATTTTGGCGATCTAAGCTCATTGCAGAGTAGAGCAACGTTCTCCTTGGTAGGCCTTATAAATACTATGCATTTTAGAAACTTGCATTCTTCGCCCCGAACTGCGGCATCTATTTTCTCAAAAAGATACACCTCCTTCATGAGAATTTCCGATTGACTGTAAACTATGCTAATTATACCGGTCTGCGAAAGAAAAAAGACATAGTTAATTTGAATAATAAAGAAGAAATGAGAATTGAGACCATGATAGAAATTTTTTTTTTTTTAATGTTCCAACCGTTTGTTTATCCATCAGCAGTACTTTCATTCCCGGACCACTTTCCTCGGTCATTCGGGTAATGTAAAACTTAAGGGCAGCTACGACATTCATTTTATTAATATTTCTCGTACAATTTTTCCTATCGTAACATTTTTTGTTCGTCCGCAAAAATTATCTGTCCTTGTGTGACGTTACGCCGTCCGAGATAAACGCGAAACTCGAAACTTCACAATAAAGACATTTATCTGACTCGGTATTTATCAGCTAATACATTCAGATGCGTCAGAGTCATATGCGTGTATGGAAGATTTTCTTATTCTGTGTGAGTGTGTATGTGTGTGTTGTTTTTTGGACTCTCAACGACGAACCAGCTGATGGTGTTAAAGTTTTCTAACTTTTCGGCTGTAGAAATACATACATTTTTGGTACATCATGAGCAATTAATAACGAAATGTTAATTATAATTCGATGAAATAGGGAAATAGAAATAATAGGTTACTTGAATTTCCCTCGAAAATTCCGTTCGAATAAGCATTTGAGAAATTTGGCCAAATTTGTTTGCTCATTTTGGAGCACGTTCAAGTGTCAGTTGAAGTCGATTTGATTGTGAGAGTACATATGGGTAATTCCATGTTAAATCGACCACTTTTGAACTCGACCCCTTTCGATTTGGCTGAATATTTTTTTTCTATTTCTACCCCATTAAAAACATTATTCGAGAAATTTTCAAATTTTGTAACTCAATCAAAAATTTTTTTTTTTTTTCAAATAGCTATAACTTCTTCAAAAATTGACTAATTTGGGACGATTGTTTTTTCAAAATTTTCATCTTTAAATGTACTTTCCGAAAAGAAAATACAAAAAATGTAAGATATTAAAATCAATGACATTTTTCACTTTTTCGAGAGAAATCATCTTTTTCTCGAATTTTTTCACTTTTTTGAAAAAAAAATCAAAATTTTTTCAGGGTATACCAATTTCAATTTTTTTTTCTTCTCAATTTTTCAAACTCTGAGGTCCTTTATGAATCCTCAAAAATTTCCAGAATAGTATTTTGTGAAATAAGCCCAGCTGGGAAATTTTTTTTTTTCAATAGATACAAAAAATAAAAGGGAATATCAGCCCACTCCACGTTGGGCGGCATTTTTACGGAATTGATCAAAGTATTTCTTTAGTGAACAAAAAAGTTAAAAATACTGAACTTCGAGAAAAAAGATGATTTTTCTCGAAAAAGTAAAAAATGTCATAGATTTTAATATCTTAAAATTTTTTGTATTTTGTTTCGGAAAGTACACTTAAAGACGCGAGAATTTTGAAAAAATAACGTCTCAATCAGTCAATTTTTGAAGAAGTTATAGCTATTTGAAACAAATTTTTCTTTTTGGTTGAGTAAAAAAATTTGAAAATTTCCTGAAAAATGTTTTTAATGGGGTAGAGAAGAAAAACAAAATTTCAGCCAAATCGAAAGAGGTTGGGTTTAAAAGTGGTTGATTTGACGTGGAATGCCCCATATATATACCGTAGAATTTTTGTCGAGGACGAGAATAAACATTCAATTACGAAAATAATGTAGGCTTTTATCGAACAAAACGTGTTGAATATGACAATTCTCTATTTACAGTAACTCATTTATTTTACCGCCAGCTATTTTATCTGTTCTAACTACTATGGCAGTAATGAACATATTTGCATCGTCATTAAGTGGAATAAGGTTCATAAAATGTTTGGTATAATTAACAATCCTTGGAATGCACATATAATTGGGAGTTCGTAATTGCAAAGTGTTTTACGATGGTCTTTATAATAAATGCACGGAATCTTATTGTCAATGAAATTCTTGTATTATTCGAACTTATTGACTTGTAAAATCTCCTTTCATAAATATCCATAGGCTAGTTTCAATTGTATCACAAATGAGTTTTTATAAATCTTTTATATATTTTAATTAAATTGAATTGAATTAAAATCGGTTTTGAAAATCTGATCACAGCACATCAAATAAAGCTTACATGCATTTTCATTATACCACGTAAGAACTTTTATTTGGTTTCTCTGTTAAACATTCCTCATTTAGAATTTATCTCTGAGTTTATATATCAGTGCAACATCCAATGCATCATTTCGCATTTTGCGTAGACTCCTAAAGTCTTCCAGCTGGGCCTTGCACCTGCTTTCATACCATCTAGCGACTATATCCATTGCTGCTAGAACTTCCCGTGGTTTTGGTAAATCTGGGGCAGCATCCTCATCGTCGTTGCTTTCATCTTCATCCGATTCCTCGATTTTTGGTTCTACAAATAGCGTGTTGCAAGCTGCCGCAAGGATTTTCTCTTCTGACGCTTCTTCCCATGATCCGCACGAATCATCGATCCGAAGCCATTCTTCGGTTTCATCAGCAGAGTATTGACTTTCAGTCGTTTTCAGTCGATTCAACAAAAAGGTCAGATCACCTGCTATTTCCAAACTGGGAGTTGTGAAAGATTTATCCAGCAATAATTTCCATCCATCACGGAGTGTGTTTTCTTCCAAAATATCCCATGCTTCGGCGATCGTTCTACAACAATCCAACAGTGTCCACCGCTTCAGAAAGTCGCTGATGTGTGAGTCATCGGTGCAATCTTCCAGGAGGAGGTTTCGCAGGAAAGCTTTCCGGTAGTTTTTTTTCATGGCTTCAATTATTCCTTGATCCATGGGTTGAATCAAAGCAGTGACATCTGGCGGCAAGTACATCACTGTGCATCTGCTGTCAATTGCATTCAAAAGATGCGCAGGAGGATGCGAAGGTGCATTATCCAATAAGAGCAGAAATTTCTCGTTTGCTCCGCTCTTTCGTGATGTCACCGATGGAAGAAACTCTGTTCTATACCAGTGTTCGAACAGTGATCGATCGATCCATGCATTTTTCTGGCTCTTATAATTTACTGGTAAATTCACAGTACTTTCGAAACAGCGAGGGTTTCTCGATTTTCCGATCACCAGTAGATTTATTCTGTGACTGCCAGTTGCATTTGCACACGTCATAACAGTAACTCGATCCTTGGGTACTTTTCGGCCGGCTGCTGTAGTCTCATTATTTCCTGCAAATGTACGTCGTGGCAATGATTTCCAGGCTAGACCAGTTTCATCAGCATTATATACATTATCCAAGTCGTATCCTTCGTCAAGTAAAACTTTTTTGAGACGCTCCTTGAAATATGCACTATCTTCGATGTCCGATGACAATTTTTCTCCTTGTCCCGAGAGTTCGCGAATTCCGTGTCTGTGCTTAAACCTCGTGATCCATCCTGAACTAGCGACAAAACTTTTTGGGCCTTGCAGCATTTCATTGAATGTGAGAGCTTTTTCTTGGAGAAGAGTCCCGGAAACTGGTTCTCCAAGGCTCCTTTTTTGACGGAACCACTGAAAAGTTGCTTTTTCCAACAATGAATTTTCAACAGCGTCTATTCTCGTTTTCTTCGGGTTCCCTTGTTGGTTATCCAGCAATTTTGAACGTCCTTTCAGATTTTCTTTTTGTTTGGTGATGTAACTAATGGCAGCGTGCGAAACACCATATTCTGCAGCAAGAGTTTTGTTTGCTTCACCAGCCTCCAAACGTTGTACTATTTTCAATTTATCGGCAATGGAAATCTGTTTATATTTCCTTTTCTTCCTTGATTCATCCATCTACAATTGTCGAGAAATCAAATAAATATCCAACAGTTTACTTAACCTCATTATTGGCAAATTTTCATTGTTTTATTTCTTAATATTATCGTGTTAATATTATCGTGTACGAATTTATAAATTATGCATTCTAGCTGGAGAACGAACCTTCTTTTGATAGCTTCTGTCACAATGTGCAGTACTGATTATTTATAATTAACTTTTTGGTTTTGTTTTGTATGTGAACGATGTAAACTCTGATCGTCGGTTTCTCGTGCTGCGCCAGCTGACGCGACGGAGTGACATGCGCATTGCGCTTTGCGCACCTGCGCATTCAGGAGGTCAAATAAAAGCGATTTTTCAAGAATTTTTTCTGGAAAGAAATTTTAATTCATTAACGTAAAAATTGATATACATATTTTTGTAACTTTTAACTTTATTTTGAAATTTTTCTTTTTAAAAAATAATTATTCCCAAAGCCGCTGTAGCCGATCTCCGGGAGGTCGAAAGATCCTCTACAGAAAGGCGTCTTGCGGTGAGGGAGATATCTGTGGATTGCATCATCCCAAATAGAAAAATAAAAAAGATTTCTTCAATATAAAGGAGAAAAAAATGTTGTCCCTCGAGGGCCAGGATTGCGGCCGCGAATTTTATCCGAAACAAAAATTTTAAAAAGATTATTAATCTGCAGGGAAGCCGCTATCACCCTATGGAGAATTTTTTTTTTTTCAAAGTGAAATTTTTAAAAATTGCGGCGGTTTGAACAAAAAAGTGTCAAATTTAGCCTTTTGCAACAGTTTTTCGTCAAAAAAATAGGAAGATTTGTTTTTTTTTTTAAAGCTTTAAAAAAAAAGCTTCCATAGCATCTTGAGGAATGATGTAAGGAATGTCCTGTACAAATTTCAAACGGACCGCTTGAAGACTCTTCCTTTGAGAGTGGCCCTCGTTTTGAAAAACACCATTGCGAGAAAAACGCGTTTAAAATTTCCCCACTAGGTCTCACGTTCCAATAAAAAATTTCCAAGAAAGGCTGTGGCGACCGAAATCATTCGAATTTGGATTTAAAAATTGCACAGAACGTTTATAACCGTGTATACAATCGAATAATGCAAAGAAAATCGATTTTTTGAAAATTTTATACTGGGACGATCCCTTAAATTGTTTTTAAGATGGAACATATTTATTGGTGTAAAAAACCTTCGATCAATTACTAAAAAATATGTTTATAAAGCTTGTGTAAAATTTTGGGACTGATCGGTTATGCCGTTTCCGAGAAATTTTGCTCTATTCTACACATTATTATTCTACACATGACACTTTTTACACAAAAGTTTCTATACACATCATTCTACACAAGAAGAGGTGGCAGGAAATAATATTCTATTCTGCATATTATTATTCTACACATTATTATCCTACACATTATTTTCCTACACATTACAGGCTTTAGCAAAATTTACTACGGCGGGAACGGATGATCACGTTGCAGAGATTCTGTCGTTTTTTGGGTTGAATAAAAAACGTCGCATGCAGAGTTTTGCTGCAGGCTGTAATGTGTAGAAAAATAATGTGTAGGATAATAATGTGTAGAAAAATATTGCGTAGGAAAATAATGTGTATAATACTATTCCTTGTCACCTTCTCTTGTGTAGAATGATATGTGTAGAAACTTTTGTGTGCAAAATGTGTGTAGAAGAGAGGCCTCTTCCTTGCTCACCGACTGCGACTTTAAAAACACAATTTTGAGAAAAACGCGTTCAAAGTTTTAAAAGCACTTTAATAGTAATTACGGTTTATCCTACATGCCTATAACTTCGAAAATATTTGTCGGATTGTTATGCAATTTTCCGTGTATATAAATAAATATATGTTCATTACGGAAATGAAATTAAAAAAAAAAGTCGATTTTTTGAAAAACCTCACTGTATATCTCAATAACCTCAATAACCCCTTAAATGCAGTTGACTGGCCGTCGGTGCGTACGTTACGCACGGATTGTCAACACTGACGACCAGAAAAGCACTAATTTTTTTTTAACACTTTAGATAAAATATTCAATGTGAAAAAATGAATTTTTTTCTAAAGCGTAAAAAAAATGATTTTTTTTTGAATTCTGACTTTATCTTGAGTCACGGTAGAGCCTCAAGTCTTACAATTGAAATGGCGTTTGGTTTTTTTATTTCAGATAAGCAGAATGGCCGGAATCATGGCAGCAGTGGAGCACCTTTTTTTTTATATATATATGTGTTCCCGTTGGACGGTGTATCTCCGATTATATTAAATACATTTACTTCAAAAAATTCACAAAGTTTGTTCAAATGTTAATAAAAATGATACACAATTCATAAATTATTTTATTTTAATGGTTTGTCAAAATAAAATGCCCGAAAAAAAACATAAAAAAAACAAGTTTCACATTAGACGACCCCCTTAATGTTCGATTTAATCTCTCATTCTGGTTGAAGTTCATCAAAACTTGCGATGGTTATACTAAAATAATCGAAGAATTTGATTCCTGACTTTGAGAAACAATTTATCGAATTCTCCTTCTAGCAATCTATCCGCAATATTCAAAGGATAATATCTACTTCGTTTTTTCTCTTTTTGGAATCGTTGCTGGTGATGAAAAACGATGAGAAAATTATTTAACGTGTAGAACACTTCAGTGGAACACTAAATGCAATTAGCCATTAGGAGAGTATTGAATTCAGTTGTATATGGGGCGTTCCATCCCAAATCAGATAGTTTGAAAAACTTTTTTTTTATTTCTTAACAATTTTTTATACTTTTTATATTTTTTAGTACCCATCAAAAGTGTCAGAATAAATTCTAAATTATAAAAAAGACTATACACTGTATACAGTAACAGAAATTGATATTCATAATGATTTATAGAATTTTTTTTTTTAATTTTCAAAAATCGAAAAAAATAGTAATTATTGAGGGTCCACGATCGGGCTGATCTTAAAAGTTATTGAATAAATAGAAGTTTCAAGTGAAAGATTAAAAAAAAATATATATGCACTCACTTTTGAAAACACGATTCAAAGTTTAAAACTTAAAAAACTTATTTAAAAACATGTCGAATATTTGTTTGTATTTTTTTATCAAAAGGCTATAAAAAAAAAAAAATGGTTGAAAAAAAAAACACTTAATTTGGATCGTTATTAAGTTAGAACCAAAAAATCGAAAAAGGGTGGTTTTTTTTAATTTAATATTTTGTGAATGGATAATCAAAGAAATCTCACAAATTAACAGGAAGAGTCTTTTGATGGGCACTAAAAAATATAAAAAATTTGAGGAAATAAAAAGATAGCTTTTTAAACTGTCCGATTTGGGATTAAACGCATACAACTGAGGAAAAAAAACAACCATTTTTTTTTAATTCCCCTAATAATTGATTTCGGGAGGTGAAAAAAGATGCCTGTTAAAAGCAGAGCTCTTAATATTAATATTTAGCGGTCTCTCATCGCATATTTCTATTTCCCATTTAAATAACACAGGAAAACAAAATTTTAAACTTTGAAATATTATACCTTGGCTTCAAGTCAATCTATCGAGATGAGCGGTACATATTCTTGTAGGGAATTAAACGCTGTAATTATTTAAATTTAATTTCTTTTCAATTTTTTTCAATTTAATTTCAACTTTTTTTTCAAGAAAGATTTTCCGATATTTAATAAGTTTTAACATTTTGCCGGAACTAAAGAAAAGAGTGAAATTTACTCTAAATTCATTAATTCAACTTTAACCTTGAATAACTTTTGAAGGAGTGAGTTTATCAAAAAGATCATAAGAGACCTTTTTTGTAGAGCGTTCAATTCCCTACAACAATCTGTATCATTCATTTCATCAACATTGACATTGACTCAAAGCCAAGGTATAAAATTTCAATGTTTGAAAGTTTATTTTCCTGTGTTATTTAAATGGGAAATAGAAATATGCTATGAGAAATCGCTAAATATTAATATTAAGAGGAGGCTAAATACCGACCCTAACACCTCGAAATTGCCATCCAAACTTGCTCTTATACAAATGGATGGAATTGAATAAAATTTTAACAACATCATCAGAACAATGGCAGGAATGGAGCCTCACTAAATTTTTTTCGAAAAACAAAAAAAAATTTAGATTCATTTACCACCAAGAAACTGTAATTGAAAAACTAAAATTATTAAACTGTTACTGCATTTCGGATAAAACCAAGAGTGAGGCTCCATGAAGAACGCCACGATAAAAATATCGAGCCGTTTTCGACATTATTTTATCAAAATGACACGGCCGTGAGTTTGGATGGCGCATCAAGAGATAAATATCGATAAATTGTAGTTATATTGAAAAACGAAATGGCGAAATGTAGTTTACAGACGTGCGAGTGAGGGCAGCACCATGGATTCTGACGAGTAACCTATAATATTTAGGGGGCTCGAATGAGTTCGTTGGCATTTGCTGTAACGCATTTCAGCCTCTAAATTGAAAATTAATTGTTAATTAATTTATCCCCTTCTTAATTGTCAAAATGTAATTAATTTTCATCCACGGTTGTCGGAGAAAGACTGGACGACGATGATACGTCGATAATGTAGGGATTGAATAAAAATGGTATTTAGCCTCCTCTTAAGAGGAGGCTAAATACCGACATTTTTCATGCGAGTGCGAGAGAGAAAGAATGATAGGGGTCGTGTGAGAGCGAGAGAGAGGGTCTTTAGCCTGCCCTTAAGAGCTCTGCTTTTAACAGGCATCTTTTTCACCTCCCGAAAGTATTTAATAGGGGATTTCGAAAAAAAATAGTAACTTTTTTGAATCAGTCTAATATATAATCAACGTTGACGACGCTTTGAATGAATGACTTGTTCTCAATTCTTACCAGAAAGGAAAATGAAAAAATGCCGAGATAGAGCTAGAATAGCTATCGGCTCAGTCTCAAAAATAGAGCGTGTCTGCATTCCCGGGGTCCCGGTGGCATATACTTGTCGTAAAAATCTTGAATGAATTCCTCGATTTTGAAGCCAAATTTTTGATAGAGTATCAGTGCTGGATTCGTCGCTGCAACGTGAAGCGTCACGTCTTTTCCCATGCACGTTTGAATCAGATGATAGAGCATGAAAGTGCCGATACCGGATTTTCGCCATTCGGGACGCGTCACGAAGAACGATATGTACGCCTCGTTGAAGCCGACGTCGGGAACGAGAATTGCAAAGCCGACAAGCAATTTTTTGTACAGTACGACGCAACTGAAGTCCGGATATTGCAAGCATTCGGTGACTGAAATAGCAAAAAAAAAAAATATATTAGATACACAAAATAATAAAATAAAGGGGTTAAATCTGCTTATGGGTAAAAAAAAACTAGAATTCATTCTATTTCAGAGTTATCAGAAAAAGGGCTGATTAAAAAAAGGTGTTTTGGGGCAACGACGGTATTTCCTCAAAGTGTCAAGATTTTCTTATGAAAAAATATATGGGGCGTTCCATCCCATATCGGACAGTTGGAAAAACTTTTTTTATTTCCACAATTTTTTTATATTTTTTAGTACCCATCGGAAGATTCTTCCTGTTAAATACAAAAAAAAATATTCGACGTGTATTTGAATAAATGTTTGAGTTTTAAACTTTAAATCGCGCTTTTAAAAGTGAGTGCATATTTTGATTTTTTTGAATTTTTTTTTATTTCAAACTCCTATCTATTCAACAACTTTTGAGAGCAGTCCGGTCGTGGGCCTTCCATAATTACTATTTTTTTTTCGATTTTTGAAAATTAAAAAAAAAAATATATTCTATAAATCATTATGAATATCAATTTTTATCACTGTATACAGTGTATAGTCTTTTGTTCATTATTTAGAATTTATTTTGACACTTTTTTATTGTTAACAGGTTCTTAAACTTAATAATTAATCGTTAAGTCTGTTTATGAACAATAATAACAACAGTTTTTATTTATTCCCGTATTTTTTTGAAAATTTGTTCTTTGGTTGCTTATTGGAATAATTAAATGAAATTTTTTTGTCCCTCTGATTGACTTAGCAGTATTTTGCATCTAAATAGTGTTTTTCAGGTGAAAATTTGACAACAATATTCGGTAGCCTATATTTGGGTTCGATGCCTAGCCACACAATTCTTGAACTGTTGTTATTTGCTCATCCATTAATTATTAATTACAAAAAATCTGTTAACAATAAAAAAGTGTCAAAATTAATTCAAAATGATTTAAAAAATACTATACAGTAACAAAAATTGGTATTCATAATAATTTATAGAATTTTTATTTTTTTATTTTTACAAATCGAAAAAAAAAATAATTATGGATGGTCCACGACCGGACTGGTCTTAAAAGTTGTTGAATAGATAGAAGTTCAATATAAAAAAATTTCAAAAAATCTAAATATGCACTCACTTTTGAAAAGACGATTCAAAGCTTAAAACTCAAAAAACTTATTCAAAAGCACGTCGCATATTTTTTTTATATTCTTTTCTGAAAAGACCATATAAAATAAAATTTTTGAAAAAAACCACTTCATTTGGACCATTATTAAAGAAGTTATGACAAAAAATCGAAAAAAGAGGGGTTTAAAAAAAAAATGTAATATCTTGTGAACGGGTAATTAAAAAAATGTCAACATTTAACAGGAAGGGTCTTTTGATAGGTACTAAAAAATATAAAAAATTTTAGGAAATAAAAAAAAAGTTTTTCAAACTATCCGATTTGGCATGAAACGTCCAATATACAAGTACCTCGAAACACGTACTAATCGATACTCTTTAGTGTATTTCAATGACAAATTTTAAGGGGCCATACCAGTGTAAAATTTTCAAAAAATCAATTTTTTTGCCTTATTGGACAGTTTATAGTTTCAAGAATATTCTGTGAAAATTTCAAGGTCGTATCTCTAATACTCTCCGAATGGCAGCCTTCTAAAGAGCGACCGCTCGCAGGTATGAACTCGATAGTTAAATCTTTAAACGCGTTTTTCTCGAAATGACATTTTTCAAATTTGCTGATATTGTAACTCAAAGAGCAATTATCCGATTGAGTTGAAATTTCAACTGAGTACTCTTGAATATATTTACCGTACGATGAACTAGGATATTTTTTATTGGATGAAAATTGACGATTTGGCATTGAAAATACGACCATTTTTTAAGCAAGAAAATAGACTCGTTTTTTCATAACTACGCCATTTTGTTAGTTTTTGATATTTTTCGAAAATCCTAGTTCAGCGTACAGGAAATACCTTCTAGTTCAACATTTTTTTTATTTTTCACTTTCAGCTACTCAATTTCCCGGAATCATGGCCGCAGTGGAGTTTTTTTTTGCGCCTCCGAAGACGCGTCGAATATGGCCAAATATATTCTCCATTTTCCAAAAGATTTCATCGAGTACTTTTCTTGCAAAAAATTTCCGAAAATCACCGAAATTTAAAGCGTTCACAATGGCCCCTTAAGAGGAGGCTAAATACCGACACTAACACCTCGAAATTGCCATCCAAACTAGCTCTTATACAAATGGATGGAATTGAATAAAATTTTAACAACATCATCAGAACAATGGCAGGAATGGAGCCTCACTAAAAAATTTTCGAAAAACAAAAAAAAAATTTACAGATTCATTTACCACCAAGAAACTGTAATTGAAAAACTTAAATTATTAAACTTTCACTTCATTTCGGGTAAAACCAAGAGCGAGGGTCCATGAAGAACGCCACGATACAAATATCGAGACGTTTTCGACATTATTTTATCAAAATGACACGCCGTAAGTTTGGATGGCGCATCAAGAGATAAATATCGATAAATTGTGGTTTTATTGAAAAACGAAATGGCGAAATGTAGTTCACAGACGTGCGAGTGAGGGCAGCACCATGGATTCTGACGAGTAACCTATAATATTTAGGGGGCTCGAATGAGTTCGTTGGCATTAGCTGTAACGCATTTTAGCCTCTCAATTGACAATTCATTGTTAATTAATTTATCCCCCTCTTAATTATCAAAATGTAATTAGTTTTCATCCACGGTTGTCCGAGAAAGACTGGAAGACGATGATACCCCGATAATGTAGGGATTGAATAAAAATGGTATTTAGCCTCTTCTTAACATGACTAAAAAGAAAAAACCAAAATCGTTTAATTTTCCCGCTTGAAAGTAGAAAAGGGAAAAAATAAATAAAACTCGAGACTCACGATCAATACCCGGCCAAAAAAATTGACTGCACAAACTGTTCATAGCGGGAATATGATGTGGCCTGACGTAACAATAATCTATCGTTCCGAATTTCTTTGGTTTCCATGCTGGATTTTTTCTATTCGCTTTCGCGCAAAGTTCCTCCATTATTCTGAGCCAGAGAGGCCTGCAAGTCTCGTCCCTTCTTATGAAAGGTTTCAGAAGTCTATTCGTGTAAGGACTGTGAACAGACGCGGGCTCGTGATTTCCTTGTAAACGTTGCTCGAAAAATCCAGTAATGCCCTCGCACGAGAAACGATCGAGAACTCGATTGCCAAATTTACTCCGTCCCTCGTTACTCTCGGAATTCATGCTGAAGCCATCGATGTCGAAGACCGGAAGACTGTACTCTCTTTTTAATTTTCTCACAGCGAGTTTTCGATAAATTCTCCTCATAGCTGGCGTGAAAGAATCCAGATCGGATTTATCGATGCTCTGAAGCAAATACCTTTCTTCGTGCTGACTCATTCGTGGCTTTTTGTCAGCTGAGAAAAAAAAACATCAAATTAAAAACCTTCCCAGCGAGACGTAAAATTTGAAGAGACATTTCGAGTGGTTTGAACCTTTCGCAGTGATCGGCAAACAAAAATTTAGTTTTTTAATTAATCGTTATTTACAAAATTATTATTATCATCCATTAGTTTTTGAGGTATTTCGATAATCACTAATTTAAAGACCAAAACTACGAATTATTTGGATATTGAATATGTGTTTGTTTAAATTATTCATTATTAGGAAAATTAGTAATCGTATGCTTTGAAATACTTATCATTAAATTAATTAGTAATTGAATTATTTTATAGACTAATTATTAGAATAATTTATAATTGAATTATGTAAATTATTGATTATTTGAGAAATTAGTAATGTATATATCTAAATTACTAATTATTCAAGTAGTTAGTAATTGAAATATTTCAATTACTAATTATTTGAATAATTAATAATTTAGATATGAGGAGTTCTTTTTCAACCGGGCCACTTTCTTTTTCACCCTCTCCAATTTTTTTCAAAATCTGCCAGTTTGAAATATTAGTCAAAAGAAATATCTGTGATTTTTTAAAGATTTTTTAAAGATTTTGTTAGGCCTCCGTTCAAGATTTTCAATTTTTCATTACGAACACTGTATCTCAAAAAATATTCATCAAACAAAAAAAACATAAGAATAAAAACTTATTTATTTTCCCCACTTTATCGAAAAAAATTAAAATAATAATTTTTCTGCATTGAGAAATTTGAAGTTTGGCAAAAAAATGAGAATAACATTTTTTTAAACCTTATTAACACACTTTCGATTTCGGTACAAATTTTACAGGATGTCTGTCATTGGTTAAAGAGACTGCGAAAAAAATTGTAGAATGGCACCTGCAATGGTTATGATGAAAAAAAAATAAAAACCCGAAATCTCATAACCGCATATAGATTTCGCAGGGTTTTCATTTTTTTTTCATCATAATCATTGCAGGTGCCATTCTGAATTTTTTTTCGCAGACTCTTTACCCAATCACAGACATCCTGTAAAATTTGTACCGAAATCGGAAGTGTGTTATTAGGTTTAAAAAAATTTTATTCTCATTTTTTTGCCAAATTTCCATTTTCTCAATGCAGAAAAATTATGATTTTAATTTTTTTCGATAAAGTGGAAAAAAATAAAAAAGTTTTTATTCTTATGTTTTTTTTGTTTGATGAATATTTTTTGAGATACAGTGTTCGTAATGAAAAATTGAAAATCCTGAACGGATGCCTAAAAAAATCTTTAAAAAATCACACACGTTCCTTGTGACTAATATTTCAAACTGGCAGATTTTGAAAAAAATTAGAGAGGGTGAAAAAAAAGTGGCCCAGTTGAAAAAGAACTCCTCATATAGAAATTACTAATTATTAGACTAATTAGTAATAGAACTATTTTAATTACTAATTATTTGAGTAATTAGTAATTTCATTATATTAATTATCATTTTTCGGAGTCTTTAATTTCAAGCTTTTTGTATTTGAATCGGAATCTTGAGTTTTTCAGGATTAGCATGTTTTGAGAAATCGTAAGAAAAAAGAAAACTCTACACTTTGGCTTGAATGTGAAAAATTTTCTAGACTCCAGTGAATTTTTTTTGTCAATTCAGCGTAAAGATCATTCAGATTATGTTACTTTCTTCAATTCGAAAGGAGTCGAAGCTCTGTCCAATGATTTATCGCTAAGTTAACATCGATCAAAGAAATTTTGAAAAATTAGTAATTAGAAGAATTAATTATCCAATTATTCGAATAATTAATAATTCGAAAGGACAATTAACTAATTTCTTAAAAAGTTAATAAGTAGAGTACTTGAGTATTTAATTTCTTGGATAATTAATAAGTAGATGGAACAATTACCGAATTTAAAAAAAAATCAGTAATTCATAAGAGCAAAATTTTAATTACTTGGTTATGGAGTAATTATTTGATCTAAATTAGAAGTTATAGGTTTATTGAATGATAATCGAACATGAATTATCGAATTTTCGAATATCAGAAATACCTTACCTTACCTTACTGTCTAATTACTGAGTGCCTTATTAATGAGTAATATTTATTGGAACAATTATAAAATTTTCTAACACAGAGTAATTAGTGGTAATTAAATTGACGAAAATATCGATTTTGCCGATCACTGACCTTTCGTTAGGGGTTTTTTGAAAATTCATATTTTCAAACAAAATATGAAAAGCTATCCGTTCATAGAGAATTTTCAAATGCGTAAAAATGATGAGGAATGGCAAATCTTAAATTGGCATGGATTTTTTAAATTAATTCTAAATATAACAAACCCGTCGGTGGATTTCTCTTCCAAGGCCATTCTCTTCTCGCCCTGAGAGTGAAGAGCGACGCGGGTGTTTCTTTCAACGAAGTTGAACTATCACTGTCTTCGTCATCCTCGTAACGTTCCTCCTCCCCGTGTTCACCGCTATCCGCAGTTTTGTCAGTGGCAAAATTCGACGATCCATCGTAAATGTTGCTCATCCAATCGGGAACGAGATTGCTCAGTGTGTGAGAGAATGTCGAGATTCCTGGATCGATGCTCCTTCGATCACTCCGATCGTTCTGAATATCTCGTATAATCTCGTCTATTGATAGCGATTCCTGACGAGATTCCACTTTGTCATCCGTGTCCAATATTTCTAAATCACCTGGTAGACAAAAGAAAACATTTTTCATTTGTTCGTGGGAAAATCGTGAAAATTAGCAATTTACACATAGCTTTCTCATCTACGTCTATCGTTTGGGTACGAGTCTACTTATAAGGCCAAAAAAAGCAGACTTTTATGATTTTTTTTCAGCTTTATCATATAAGGGTATAAAACTGTTTTTACAATATTGTTTCATCCTTCGAAAAAAAAAAATAATTTTATTTTTTTATTTTTTGAATAATTTCTAGAGGGCGTCAAAGTCGGGTCTTCGAAAATGTCTTGTCCCATGGTCGACAGTTAACCTCAGGATTGGTAAGTCTGAAACAAAAAAATTAAAACGCATTTTAAAGAGGAACGTTTCTTACACAACAATTTACCACAGTTAATGAAAAATCTATTAAAAAAAAAATGGCGGATGTTTTAAATAAATTGTGAAAAATTCTATGTTTCATTTTCATTTCAAACATTCGCCATTTTTTTTCAAATCTATTTTTCATTGACGGTGGTAAATTGTTGTGTAAGAAACCTTCCTCTTCAAAATGCTTTTTTATTTTTTTGTTTCAGAGTTGCTAATCCTGAGATTAACTGTCGGCCATGGGACAAGACATTTTCCGATTGAGTTAAAATTTTTCATAAATCGGATGACAATGCAATATTATCACAACAAATTTGCAAATTTTTTGCAAAAAAAATGTTTCGCAAAATTGTTTGCAAAAAAATTTTGCGCAACAGTCTTTTTGCAAAAAGTGTTCTAAAAACATTTTTTTTGCAAAAAATTATGCGAAACTAGATATACATTACTAAACTAGTTATTCAACATCATAAATACTGAAAAGTAAAAAATAAAGAGACGGAAAAATTTTTTTTTTAAAACAAGCTTTTATTAGTTGTTAATAAAAAATAACTAAAAACTTAAAAATAAAGCTATTCCGATTGGAAATAAGTTTTCAAATAAAAGCGTGTTACATTTTAACAGCAAGATAAAAAAGAGGGTGTATTTGAAAACTTATTTCCAATCGGAATAGCTGTATTTTTAAGTTCTTAGTTATTTTTTATTAACAACTAATAAAAGCTTGTTAGAAAAAAAAAATTCGTTTGTTTCTAACAATGCTATATCTCAGTGAAAAATGGTCGTTTCGAAGTCTAAAAAAAAAGTATTTTCAAGCTTCAAGTTTCTAGTTTTCAGATCTTTCAGCAAAAAAAATCAAAGCTACAGATTTCACGCAATCCTGAGAAATACCAAGAAAAAAACATTTGGCAAATTTTGCAAATGGCAAAAAAACCGTTGAATAGATCTAATTGAAACTTTACAGGGAGTTTATGGGTATATTGTGCTGTAAAAGTCAGGCTCAGTATTACTCGTTTTGTCAATATTTTTAATTTAGCCGTTGATTTTCTAAAAAACCATAAATAGCCCTTTTTCTCCTGTTTTTTCAAATTCATGGCAAGGATGCAAATTTTTTTTCCTTTTCAAAAAACCATTGTCATTCCTTGTAGAGAGTTTGTGAAACGCCTCTTCTGATTTCTGTGCGATCATTGGTTGCTGAGACATCAATGGTCAAACAGAAAAGGGTCTTTTTTAGTAAAAGCTCGATATCTCAGCGAACAGGGGTCGCAGCAAGGTCTCAAAAAAAGCAAATTGAAGCTAAATAAACAAGCTATCCGTTCCATGAAATGGTTCAGCTGGAAAAAAAATTTCCCAGAAATTACAGCAAAAAAAAGTGATGCAAATTTGCCACATTTTTTTTTTTTGTTATTTCTCAGAATTGCGTGAAACCTGTAGCTTCGAAATTTTTTTTGGTGAAAGATCTGAAAACTGGAAACTTCAAGCTTGAAAATGCTTTTTTTTAGACCTCGATACGACCATTTTTCACTGAGATACAGCATTGTTAAAAACCACTAAAAATTTGGGAAATTTTGTTGATCCTTTAATTTTATAGTGTATAACAATTGAATAATTTATTTAAAAATATTTAATCATACGAATTAAATAATTTATTTAAATATATTTGATCATAACAATTCAATAATTAAGAGAATGACCGGATACAATAAATTGACAATTTTATTGATTATACCTGGGATGTCATCGTCAGCGAGTAAAAAATCCGAGAGGATTTCAGTCGGTTGAACATACGCTCGCGAATACATCGATGGTCCAGCAGTTTTTGTGCTTTCGGTAGCACAATTGCTGTCTTCGCCGTACGACGCACTCGACTCCGATGGAGTTGGACTACTGTATTGTTTGACGCACATTTTTGGTTGACACGCAGCTTGTCTCTTGCGCTCCAGAACTATTTTCAGATCTGTTGAAATGAAACGCATCAAAATAATAATTTGCATATCAGGAAAAATGAAATACCAAATAATTACTTTTTTCTATCAATATTTCAGGTGGATCATTCGTGCACAATCTCCACCAGCCGGATTCGCCAAGTTCGGATGTTCCTGATTTGAAGAATATTCCACTAAAGTGCGACAGTGTGCCTGATATAGTTCCTACCCAGTTTTTTTTTCGTTTTCTGCATGAGAAAATTTATAAAAAATGTATTATAACATTGCACGGATGATGATAATTTGTTATCCTCGCATTTCTGCAAAAGTTGAATTTTTAATTCACACTTTGAGAAGTTATCGATGGAATTTTATATTTTACAAGAATTCCAGAGAAAGTTGAGATAGTATTTATGGCGAAATTCTCAGATTCTCGCAGATTCGTTCCAGAGCAAGAAGCTTTTGAATTTTTTTACTTCCTCATAGAGGGAAGCTTTTTAAATGCGTGACAACTATATAAATAGTGGGCATTCCATGTCAAATCAACCACAATCTCGACCCCGTTCGATTTGGCTAAAATTTTGTTTTCCTTTTCTACCCCATAAAACACATTTTTCAGGAAATTTTCAAATTTTTTTCCCCAACCCAAAAGAAAAGACTTTCTTTTCTTGAAATGGCTATAACTTCTTCAAAAAATGAGTAATTGGGACGTTTTTTTCAAATTTTCGTTTTTAAATGTACTTTTCGAAAAAAATACAAAAAATTTTTAAGATATCTATTTTATCTATTTTAAGATAATCTATGAAATTTTTCACTTTTTCGAGACAAATCATTTTTTTATCGAAGTATGGCATTTTTAATTTTTTTTTCACTCAAAAAATACTTTTATCAATTCCGGAAAAAATACCGCCCAACCTGGAGTGGGTCGACATTTCCTTCTATTTTTTTTTATCGATTGAAAAAAAAAAAAATTTCTCAATTAGGCTTATTTCATAAAACACCACTCTGGAAATTTTTAAGGATTTATAAAGGACCTCGGAGTTTGAAAAATTGAGAAGAAAAAAAAATTGAAAGTGGTAATCATAAAAAAAAAATTTACTTTTTTTTTTCAAAAAAGTGAAAAAAAAATAAAAGGAAAAGGTGACCCACTCCAGGTTGGGCGGAATTTTCTCCGGAATTGATCAAAGTATTTTTTGAGTGAAAAAAAAAAATTAAAAGTGGCATACCTCGATAAAAAGATGATTTTTCTGGAAAAAATGAAAAATTTCATAGATTTCAATATCTTAAAATTTTTTTTTTTTTTTTTGGACAGTACATTTAAAAACGAAACTTTTGAAAAAAAAACGTCCCAATTAGTCAACTTTTGAAGAAGTTATAGCCATTTAAAAAAAAAAGTCTTTTCTTTTCGGTTGGGTAAAAAAATTTGAAAATTTCCTGAAAAATGTATTTAATGGGTTAAAAAAGGAAAACAAAATTTCAGCCAAATCAAAAGGGGTCGGGTTCAAAACTGCTCGATTTGACATGGAATGACCCATAGGCATTAATATTTGAATTGTCATTCCAATTTTGTAAAAATTTAAACGTCTAAAATGACTTTTGCATTTTCATGCCCATTACAAGTTTGAATATTGCTTCCTCATTATTTTTATACATCAGCAAAGCTTTCTGCATGAAGTAGCTAAAGTTGATACTTTACGATTTACATATTACAAGGATTCAAATTGTAAATTTTCAAACTGACCAATTTTAAATTCTTCTTTATTTTCAATTCAACAATTTTTTAATCATTCGAGAATAACAATAAATATTATTTCCAATATTTTCTAAAAGAAATGTATAGCAAATAAAATATTTTCCAAAATGAAATAAAATTCTAGTAAAGGCCTAAATTTCACAGAAGTTTCCAGTAAAAAAAAATTCCTGTTATTAAACGCGTTATTAAGAATCTGATTTTATTGTACAATCATTATTATACTTTTTTTTTACGTTTGATCTTGCTTTTCCCATTAAAAACCATGCAATTTTTCAAATTAAGGTATTCCATCTTTATCACACAAAAAAATGAATACACTTACGTTCCTTTCTGAAACAAATATTCCCAGTTACGATCTACGAAAGTGCTAATGTCAGATTTCCAGTGAAAATATCCCCTCTTGCTGATGCCACTGGATTTTTCCCTAAGGTTGTAAAGAGCAAGAGCAAGAACGCCGAACCAGGATAGTTTGTCCCTGGTCAAAACTTCGCCCAATGGGCTGCATTCTTCGCACGTTAGATGAAAAAAAACGTCTCCCGTCATAGGACTGGGTACGCCTCCGCGTTTCAGACATTCGACGTGTATCTTTTTTGAACAAACTCCCAAACATCTTATGCCGGGTCTTTCTTGCGGATCGCAGATTTCAGAACAATATTTGCAACTTTCAACGTCATCGTCATCTACCATCGGCTCGCATTTCACAATTATCTCTTCCGGCTCATTCTTCATACGAGACATTTTCCACGATTATTCAAAACTTTTTCGAGAATCGTTTTGACGCGATTGTTTCAAGTATGTTGATCAAACATCACATTATGTACAAGGTTAAAAATGAGGTTAGGTCAAACTTTAAAGTTCCATTAAAGCGTGATTATTATTGAATATAATTGACACATTTTTGTTTATCGACCGAATTTGCAGTTGCTGACAACGGGATCTTTGTGATTAATGTGTTTCAGTTCTTTCTTGTTTTTTTTGGGCATTTGCTGAAGTACAACAAAAAATTCCACATGTCAAACACATGGAGACGAGTTGCCGGGCCAGTCCCAGCAGCGCCCTGCGTCACTGACGTGAATTCAACAAACTATTTTTCATACACATATTTTTTTTTTTAAACCCGGTATTTTATAGTTACAACGATCGTTTCGCCACCTTGACAATTCGGTTATAAGATTGGTAATAGTTTGAATGTAAGAATAGTTAAACGCTTAAAATATTCTTAAAAGTGTAAGGGTCATTCCATGTTAAATCGACCCCTTTCAATTTCGATGAAATTTGTTCAGAAGTTCTCTTTTATAATAAAACAAAGTTCTACCAATTGGTAGAAATTTTTATTTTATTTTTTTAATTTTTCTTCCTTTAAAGGAAAAAAATAAAATAAAATTTTCTCGTGAGTATGCAAAATTCAAAATTCACAATTTTTTCAATGTTTCAAGTTTATTTTCCAAATATCTCGAAAACTATTATATTTACGAAAAAATCGTTCTGGGTTTGTGCTGAAGAGTAAACTTGGGGCTACGGAAAAAAAATATTCTGAAAAGAAATTTGGAAAAATGATGAATTTCGAAAATTTTTAATTTTTTGAAATCGTGAAAATCCTCGATCGACTGTAATTTTTGCTGCAATTTTTTTTTATATAATACCTTCTACTGATCTTAAAAGATCCTGAAATGTTCAGAAAGGTGTTTTTTTTTTAATATAAATTTTTTAATTTCGGTAAAAGAAATTTCTTTTTTTATCTCTAAGTTAAGTAAAGTTGAGCAATAATGTTATTTTGTAATTTTGAGCAGTAAAAATATTGTTCAACTTTACTTAACTTGAAGGTAAAAAAAAATTTTTTTTTTACCAAAATTCAAAAATTAATATTTTTGAAAAAAAACACCTTTCTGAAAATTTCAGGATCTTTTAAGATCAGTACAATGTATTATATAGCAAAAAAATTAAACCAAAAATAATGTTGATTGAGGATTTGCACGATTTAAAAAAATTCAAAATATTCCAAATTCATCATTTTTCAAAACTTTTTTTCGGAATATTTTGTTTTCCGTAGCTCGACGAACCCAGAACGATTTTTTCGTAACTATAAGTACTAGTTTTCGAGAAAATTGAACAAATTGTGAAATTTTGAATTTCCGAGGTAGAGAACTTCGTTTTATAATTAAAAAAAAATTCTGACCAAATTTGATCGAAATCAAAAAGGTGTCGATTCCAACTATTTTTCGATTTGAGATGGAATGGCTCATAAACAATTAATCCAGAAAAAAATCAATTTCTTGGAAATCCCAAGGTGGTCCCTTAAGCAATATTTTTCATCTTCAAATTTCAAATGGCTTTCACCATAAAATTAGGATTTTGGGATGATTAATTCCGAGTTACTATACACTTTATAAATAGAGAACAAAAAATGTTAAAATCAGTGAATTCAGAAATAAGGATTTTTCAAAAAATATCAAGCATTTCAAGGAATAAGTTACTCGTTGCCTTGGAAACTGTTGTCAAGTATAAAAGGACATAAACTCAATGACGTTTACTTCCTCACGAGTCAATCTGACGTTTAAAGTTATATTACAGCGTTGTTGTACAAATTTTAATTGATATACACAGTAAATATTCTTTGCAGTCAATTAATTAATAATCAATTAATTAACAAATAATTAATAATAAAAAATAATAAAATAATAATAAAATGTAAAAAAATTAATTATTAATCAAATAATTATTAATTAATTAATCTGATATTCAAAAAGACATGACTGTTCCGGTACTTCAATCCCGAGTACTTTACGGTCTAAGGACTGATGTAGCAGGTAATGCTCATTATATCACTGACACGGATATACTATATCCGGTTGGTGGTGCTTTGGCTATTCATAATTTTTCTCAACGTCGTCAGCGATTACTTCGTTTACCGGACAAACGTCAGATCAACATTATCGCTGTTACACCCAATAAGTAAGTTTTTCAAAAAAAAAATCATTCTGCAAATGCCCCCCCTTAAGCCCACGTGAAACTTTTGACCATAACAATTATACTGCGAAACTATGTCAAGAGCACAAATAATTCATTAATTTGAACTTGATTAATAGAAATTGAAAAGATAAACTTTTTATCGCCATGGTTATAAGAGTTGCATTGCAAAATGAAAATTGTAGCATGAAACGGATATACATTTTATTATAAATATTTTTCAAATTTTATTTTGGGTATGATTTGCCTTAATTTTTAGCTATGAGGATCTGGACATTGAGTTACATATTCCTCAATGATTAGAAATGAATTTCATAAATTCGGAATGTCGTGCAATTATATTCAATTATAAAAAGGGGTCGTTGATGTTTAAATTCATTGTGAAGTATACTTTATACATATATATTCGTTTGAAAAAAATTCAAGATTTATGAACAAATGATAAAGTATCGTTTTAAGAAATCGTTAAAATTAGAAAAATATTAAATACACCTCAGAAATTTATTTTACTACTAATTTTCCAGTGTCTAACTAATTCACTAATTCGTTAAAATAATTGATAAACTAGCACATTCAGATTTCACAAAATTGTATTTCACACATATATTGTGGGATAGTTAACTCAATTTCCAGCCAGATCCTTGAATCTAAAAGTCCATAAAGCTCAAACCTGAAAAAAGTGAAAAATTGGAGCAATTGAATTTTTTGATTTTTTAATTATCACCATTGAGGCGATTGAAAATATTGTTGTTGTTGAAAAAAAGTTTAAAGTCAAAATCAAAACCAGGGTTGCAAAATTTTTAATGAAAAAGTAATGCATTAACCATTTTTTTTTAATGGCTAATGAAAATTTAATGGTTAATGAAAATTTAATGGTCAATGGAAATTATTTCCATTAATCATTAAAATTTAATGGTTAATGGTTAATGAAAATGCAAATGCATTACAAAAAGTAATGCATTACTTGCAACCCTGATCAAAACCTATTATACAAAATAAGACTAAGAAATAAGACTTAGCAATAAATCTGAAGAGGATCAGAATAAGGATCGAAAAGTTATACAAAAAATTGTCCAATTCCAACTTTATTTGGAACCTCACTGGTTCACTAATTCTCTACACGGTCGCATATCCAAACCAACACTTACAAAAAGTTTAAGAAAATCTTTTCCTAACAACAGCTCAAACATGAACGATATTATATTATTGATTTTAGATTTAGAAGGCCAAAAAGAGCAAATTTTAAAGATTTTTTTCTCAGCTCCTTTTTCAGATATGGCTATAAAACTGTTTTTACAACATTGTTCCATCCTTCGAAAATACAAAAAAAAAAGGTTTTTTATTTCGATTCTTCGAATAATTTATAAGGTGCCAAAGTCGAAAATGTCTTGTTCCATGGACGACACTTAATCTCAGGATTGGCAAGTCTGAAACAAACAAATAAAAAAGCATTTTAAAGAGGAACGTTTCTTACACAATAATTTAACACCGTTAATGAAAAATCGATTTCTAAAAAATGGCAGATGTTTGAAATGAAAATGAAAAATTGAATTTTTCACAATTTATTTCAAACATCTGCCATTTTTTTAAATCGATTTTTTACTAGTGGTAAATTGTTGTGTATTTTTTTATTTCAGACTTGCTAGTCCTGAGATTAACTGTCGTCCATGGGACAAGACATTTTCGAAGACTCGATTTTGGCACCTTCAATAAATTATTCAAAGAATCAAAATAAAAAAAAAATTTTTTTTTGAAAAACAGTTTCATAACCATATCTGATAAAGGAGCTGAGAAAAAAAATCTTAGAAACTTGCTTTTTTTGGCCTTCTAAAGTAGACTAGTACCTTAATAACAAATTTTACTTCAACTTCGTATTTATTATTAAGGATCGAATCCTGGCAGAGCAAGATCAAAATTAACTGAAGCAAACACTTCAAAACCCAAGAAAATGGTTCTCCATGTTATTTTTTGAAATACCAAACTTCTCCCGAAATTAATAATTACGATTGCTAAGCAAAAAATTGTAAAAATACGCTTTTTCGAGGTTTTCGATGAACCCATTAACAGTGATGGGCAAATAAAAATCTATCAATTTTTATTGTCCAATTTTTTCGAAAAATTCATAATTAGCAAAAAAATATTACAAATTTTTTGTAACATTAGTAATTAGCGGTCACATTTTACTAATTTTTTTTTAAATTAGTAATTAGTGAAAAAATATTTCGAATTTTTCCTAAAAAATTAATGATAAAATATTACTAATTTTTTCCAAGAATTAGTATTTAGCGAGAAAGATATTGCTGAGTAATAAAAAAAATCAATAATTTGTGGAGAAATTGTTGTATTAATTTTGGAAAAAGTAATAAATAAATAAAACTCTACTGCTTTTTTAAATAGGTACTAATTAAATATTCGCATTAATAATAACTTATGTGATATCGTATGATATTCGATACAACAAATACTATTGTGTGAAATATTCAAAAGATTTAGTTATTATAAAAAATAAAAGAACTTTTTTAATAGAGTTGTTGTTGTTTAAGTCGAGTTGAGTTGTTTAAGCTTATAACCATGACTCGATCCGTACACACAAGTACGTAAATATACACAATACTTTTCTACAAATTACTTTTTTTAAAAATTAATTAGTGATATCTTCCTTACCAGTCATTATGTTAAAAAAAAAACTAAGCAATATTTTTTGGCTAATTACTAATTTTTTTGGAAAAATTAGAAATATTTTGTCGCCAAATACTAATTTTTTAGAAAAATTAGAAATATTTTCTGACTAATTACTAATTCTTTAGAAAAATTACTAATATTTTTCCGCTAATTACAAATTTTTATAAGAAATTAGTAATATTTTTTGACTAATCATTAATTTTTTGAGAAAATGATTAATAGAATCAATATCGTTGACGAAAAAATCGATACTGCCGATCACTGCCCATTAATTCACTAGACCGTCGATCTCCGCCAATTTCACGATGTACCTTAAGGTTTGAAGTTAGGTTTAAGGTACACTAGTACCTTGAAGATTTAAACTTCAGAAATATTAAAAAAAAAATGATTTTTTCAAAATTCTAGACCAGAATACTCCCTCAATCGAATAGTATCAATTTTCATAACTCTTCCCGGCAAAAACCACAAAATGACAATAACTTCTTTACTTCCCCAAGGAAATACGTGGCAGTGTGTGAGATCGGTGACAAGCCAACGATAAACATCTACGACCTCAATACACTGAGAAGAAAAAAGTCTCTGGGTATCCCATACGATGCGCCTGGAGTCACGAAATTCAATTGCGTCTCTTTCAGTCACGACAGCCGTTGTTTGGCAGCTGTCACTTCCGAGCCGGATCAAACGATGCTGTTCTACGCTTGGGAAAAGGGAAAGGTGGAATCCAGCATGAAAATCGCTGTCAATCAGTCGAATCCATCATCGAAGGTGAATCAAGTTGCCTGCAATCCTGGTGACACAGGAGTGATGGCGCTGGGTGGTCCTTGCGTATTCAAATTTCTAACGGTTTCCGAGACCGTTTGGCGTCCTTATGGTTTCTCAAAAGCCGACAATATCCTCATCACCTCGATGACTTGGCTCAACACCGACAGATTATTCGCCGGTACGCGAGACGGACGTATGCTGTACCTCGAAAATGGTGATCTGAAGAATATATACAAGATGTCGGAGACGCTGACGATGAATTTGAAAATTCGTGAAGAATACGTCGTTCAAACGAGCGTTACGAGTCTCGCTGTCGACACGAACGAGGATGAATATTGGGAAAACGATGTTCGCAGTCTGGTGGCTTTCCAGCGTGGTTTCGCTTACGGTCAAGGTCACGGTAAAATCGTCGTATTCGAGCGTGAAGGTCAGCACAAATACTCGAGAAGAAACATCTTCGTCGTACCGGAGCGCGTCACGAAGAAGTCCAACGATCACCGTTTGTATCGCATCAACGGCATAACCCCAAATCCGAGCTACGACGGATTGGTCGTCACCACTGGTTGGTCCCAGTTGTACAGCGCCAAACTCTGGGGACCGGAAACCCTCGCCAACGTTGATTCTCAGCCATTGATGATCATGGGTCAGAATTTGCATCACGGTGGTATAAGCGGTCTGTCATTGTGCGCTTGGAAATCCGTATTCATGACCTGCGGCGAGATCGACCGTAGTGTGAGAATGTGGGATTACGAGACGGAAAATTTGATAATGACAAAGCAATATCAGCAGGATATTTGCAGCGTGGCTCTTCATCCCATCGGTCTGTTCTGCCTCGTCGGTTTCAGCGACAAATTGCGCTTCATGAGTATCCTGATGGACGATTTGACGACGATCCAGGAAATCCCGGTGAGAAATTGTCGCACGGTCTCCTTCAGCCGAGGTGGTCACATGTTCGCGGCTGTGAATGGCAATATAATACAGATATACGCGACAATTGGTTTTTCAAATCGACACATGCTCAAAGGTCACACGGGTAAGATCAGGGATCTTGCTTGGTCGCAGAATGACGCTAAAATCGTTAGCATCGGTAGCGATGGGGCAATCTACGAATGGGACACTGCGAATGGCCTCCGAAGTTCGGAAATCATGATAAAGGGTATAAATTTGTACGGCGTTGCTATGAATTCCGATTCAACGGCGATATATTGCATCTCCGGTGACAATAAGTTGAGGGAGATTCGCGACAAATCCATAAGTCGTGAATTCAGCGTCAACGACCTTGAGATGAGAGTAATGACGATGGGAAAGGACGACTTTGGTATATTCGTCGGTTCAACCGGTGGAATGATCTCATTCGTGAAATATCCGCTTCAGGAACCTCTGGAAATCGTGGAATTTCATCTGCACCGCGACGACGTCACCTGCATGACCTTGTCGTTCGACGAGAGAATTCTCGTTTCAACGGCGAACGATGGGACGATGTGTCTTTGGCGAGTGACGAAATTCGAGGGTATAACGATAGGTCGGGATGGCGATGCGATACGAACGAACGAGATACTGATCGGCAAGGGTGACCTTGAGGACAAAGTTCGCAAGATCGAGGAGCTGAGCTTGAGAATGCGAGAATCGGAGACCGAGCAAGCTTACAAAATCCGACAGACCGAGGTTCAGCACAATGACAAGGTACGCGACATCCATCAAGGTTATTGCGAGGCCATCGAGGAACTCAGAGAGAAAATTGAAAAACTCAATGAGGAACGTATCAACGAGATAAACAATATAAACGTTGATATAGCGAGAATGAAAAAGTCACACGAGAAAGAATTGCAATCGATGGAATCTAATTACGATGCAAAATTGATAAACGAGTACGACAAGTATCGCGCTTTCGAGGAACGCAACAACGAGATGAGACAAAGTTACGAGGAGAGAATCGAAGAGATGACGATTGAGAAGACCAAAGAATTTGAATTATTGACGAAAAAGTATGAGGCTCAATTGTACTCGAAGAATTTGCAATTGGAGGAGATCCACGAGGAAATTTCGCATCTGGCGATGGTTCATGAGAAATTGAAGGAACAGATCGAGGACGATGCCGATCGTGAGATCGTTGATTTACGTGCAAATTATGAGAGTTTGCTTAACGATGAGCGTCAAACGATAATAAAGCTCAAAGGTGAGAGCGGAGTGTTGAGAAACAAGTATTTTGCCACTCGAAAAGAAATCGAGGATCTCAAGAGACAAGCTGCGAATTTTCAGGGCGACAATAAGCAATCGCAGAAAAATATTCAAGGACTTGAGAGAGACGTTGTTGATCTGAAGAAAGAGATCACCGAGCGTGACGTCACGATACAGGACAAGGAGAAACGAATATACGAGCTAAAGCGCGATAATCAGGAACTGGAGAAATTTAAATTCGTCCTCAATTACAAAATCCGTGAATTGAAGGGTCAGATCGAGCCTCGCGATCGGGAGATCAAGGATCTGAAGGACAAAATAAGAGACATGGAGGTCGAGCTTATAAATCTTCACAAGACTAACGTGAGTTTGGAACTGCAGCTTCAGGAATTGCGCGAAAAACTTGGAGGTTCGAGAAAATCGAACGATAAGGAAATTTCGCGCAATCGATCGTTGCGACTGTTGTTGCGAAAGATTCGTATCGATATATCGAACGCTGCGGAATCGTTGCAGGATCCTCGAGCGCTTAAAAACGCTGTGATGAAGATTCATCACCGTTACAGCGCCGACGAGGAATTCGCGAGAATAAGGGATGATGATTTTAATGCGCATTGTGAATTTTCAAAACAACGAGATCATCTCGAGAGAACCGTTGATACGCTGAGAAAGCAAGTTTTCAACGAAACGAACGGCGAGGATGAGCGAGAGACTGACAAGATAATGAACGAAAATGTGATTCTCCTCGTTGAGCTCAATTCGCTCAGAGATGAGTTGAAAAAAGCTTGCAAACATATAAACGACATGGAGAGTCTTTTGGGAGTCTCTGGAAATGATAATTTGGGCCCGAGAGAGGCGAGAAAAAAATTATTCGACGCTTGTCACGGCAAAGAAGAATTGGAGAGACATTACAGATCGAAGATGCGAGAATGCGAGAAAATAATAGCGACTTTGCAGGACGATGTCAAAAGATTGCTCGGCGATGAGTCACGTAAGAGCGAATTAACGTGAATTCCGAACCCGCCGATTCGACCTCGACGACGAAAGAGGTCAGAAATTCCAATAATGTCCGAGCGTTGGTTCATTGTCTTCTTTTTCGCATGACAAATTTATGGATATAAATTTGCATCGTTGATTATGACCCCGATTTTGCCTTCGAAACTCGATCGACGATTACGAGGACTTATTCCGCGCGCAAGGAATTCGTATCTAGAAAAAAATGAAAAGACAACATTTATTTCTCGGACAATAGAGTTTTTAATTTAAGTAGCGTTGAAAAAACAATAAGAGCGAGTAAACCCCCGTTTCATACTCTAGGTCACCTCCGTTTGTACAGAAAAAAAAATATATAAAAAAAAAATACGAATCCTTTAAATTGCAAATGGTACGATGGCTTTGCGATTTTTCGGATAGTTTGAAAATTCTTTTTTGTAAGCTCGGTGTTTTCCCAGTGCCCAAATCGTCATCTGATAAGCTCCGGCGAATGCGAAGAGACCAGCTGGAAAAAAAAACCAAAAATCACATTTATTAGGGAGAAAAGTATAAAAACTTGCACGTAGAAAATTTGCTCATTGTTTCCTCCTCTTTACAAGTATCGTTCCCAGAGCTTATTTGCTTCCTCATGAAGGAAACTTTGTTTTCGTGAAGAAAATTTTTTTCGAGATTTTTATCCCAATGTGTTCAAAATGTCTCGAAACATCGAGAAATCATATTTGGAAAAAATGTCCGGATGGATGTGTGTGTGTATGGGGCATTCCATACCAGGTCGACCAACCCTCGACTTCGCTAATTTCGTTTACGATTTTTTATATGATTCTTCCAACTCAAAATAGCATTCGGAATTTTTTTCAGATTTTTAAAGGCAAATTTGCGTACGTTATGATTTTTTGAACATTTTTTTGCGAAAACCTCGAGGGCCGTAATTTAAAAATCTGAAGAAATTCTTAAAAATCCGGTGGCAGAAATGAAATTTTTTGATCCAGTATTCATGACATCCAGGCTTTAGCTTCCACCTCGATTTTAGGTTTTTATGAAGAAAACGTAAAAAAAAATAGGTGCAGAATTTAACCAACGATTTTTGGAAATTATTGGTTAACAATAATCAATTTCTGCATCTATTTTTTTTTACGTTTTCTTCATAAAAAATTTAATCGAGGTCGAAGGGAAATCAGGGACATCATGAATTTTGGCTTAAAAAATTTCATTGTTAACACCGGATTTTTGAGAATTTTTTCTGATTTTTAAATTACGGCCCTCGAGGTTTTCGAACACAATGTTCAAAAAATCATAACGGACTCAAATTTGGTTTTAAAAATCTGAAAAAATTCTGAATGCTATTTTGAGTTGGAAGAATCATATAAAAAATCGTAAACGAAATCAGTGAGGTCGAGGGTCACACTCAGGTCGACTTGGTACGGAATGCCCCGTATGTATCCTGAGTTTCTGATGTAAATAATTAATAACTCAAGAACGTTTTGAGATATTGCGCTGAAATTTGGCACACTTGTTCAGCACGAATTGCCCTTTATTATGAAAAATTGTTGTTTTAATTCTAACGGGTGTTCAGATTTTATCGACTCGTTTCGTTTTTGCAACAATGGCGTAAACGCTCTAACTTCTGCAATTTTCAAGATATTGCACTCAAGCTTTGTACAGAATTAGTATAGTTATTAAGGTTGTTTGGTATTGAATTTGGCAAAAATCGATCGAAAGATGAAATTTTCATCAAACTTTGAATTTTTCGAAAAATGGCGTAAACGCTCTAACTTGCACAATTTTCAAGATATTGCAGTGAAACTTTTTAAGAAACTAGTATAGCTATAAAGGTTGTTATGAAATTTTGCATTTTTTGAAAAATAGCGTATATGCTCTAACTTGTGCAATTTTTAAGATATTGCACTGAAACTTTGCACGGAGTTAATATAGCTATCAAGGATGATTAAATTTGGCGAAAATCGATAGAATGACCAAAATTTTATCAAATTTTGGTTTTTTTGAAAAATAGCGTACTTTAACTTCGGCTATTTGCAAAATGTCGTACTGAAATTTTCTACACATTCAAAATAGTGATCAAGGTTGTTCGCTATTGAATTTAGGAAAAATCAAATTTGGCAAAAAATAAATTTGGAAGAATCCGGCAAATTTGCACATTTATTACTCATATTTTTCGGCGGTTAGCAAAGCTTCCTTTATGAGAAAGTCAAATTTGATCGTTATACTTTGTGATAAAGGAAGCTGTGCAAACTATGAATAAAGATGAGGAAGCAATGTGCAAATGTCCAATTTGCAGGGTTTTTTGAGAATGTAATTATTACTGAGAAAATCTCAAAAGAACATTTTTTGAGAAAACAAAGTTTATGAGGAAGCAAAACCAAAAAATAATGAGTATTCGAGCAATTTATGCATTACCTGGAAGACACTTTGTCATAATCGTGAACCCAATCCAACTGCCAACTTCGTACGTGTAATTCGGACAAGAGACCAGATTGAAGAGGGACGTCAGTGGATTGCCAGTTGGAACTGGAATTTTTCTAACCGTTGTGCCAGCCGGTCGAAGATTTCGAAGTGCGAGATGAATACTCAGATTGCCCAATTCGCAGATTGCGAAGATTGCCAAACCGACGTAAGACAGTACCGGACAAGGAGCTGTGTAAGCCGGATGATTGACATGATACGCTACGTACATTGCGAATAGCCAATAGTAGGAGCAATTTTTAAACAAATTCCTCATCGGCATTGTTGCATGACTGAAACGATGAACGAACAGCGTTTCGAAGAGTCGTTTGGCGTAATGTATCGTCCAGCATACGGCTGCCCAACTATACGTATTTTATAAAAATACAAAAAATGTTTTAATCCGTCCGTTTTAACGAAAAATTAAAAGATCTTGCAAGTATTTGCTGAATAATAATATAAAAAATTCGAAGCTATTTCGAGAATTATGTTGAAAGTATTAACGAAGTTTCAAAATTGTTCTGTGAAAGAATAAATTTGTCGATTAATCTTTGGAACTTCAAGGAGACGAAATTTCGAGCAGATGGTATTTTTTTTGGCAATATAAAAAAAAATTCATAATTCAATATCAAAATCAAGAAATTTGCACATTGCTTTCTCATTGTTGCTTTCCATGTGAGATAGCAACAATTGCGAAAGCCTCTGGCTTCGCAGAGCATTTGCAAATTTGCAGAAACAATGAGAAGTGAATGTGCAAATTTTAAACCTGTGTGATTTTATACACGTCTAATTAGTATGTAAATGTAAGTACGTTTGTGTATTAGAGTATTTTTGCTTCCTCATAAAGGAAGCTTTGTTTTCGTGACATTTTTTTTTTCTAGATTTTTATGCAAATGTGTTCAAAATACATCATTACTTCAACCTCCTTAAGGGTTAAAATGAAAAATGATGAGAAAATTCTGAAAATTGGGTGTGTTTTTGTATGGAGTATTTAAGAGCCCGTGTAAAAATTTCACGACGGTTAGGAAGCTCGTTATTAAAATATTAACATTTTGTTAAGAACAATTTTTTAATCAAATGAAAAAAATATTTATCAATAAACTTCGTTTTGTTTCCGTTGCATTCTATATATTGTAGATACTAAAAAATTGAGAGGTCAAAAAAAAAAATTATCCCAAAGTTATATGCATCAGTTTCCATAAGACTGCATTTAATTTAATTTCATTTGTTAATGTTAATTGTTCGATAACGAGCTTCCTAATCGTCGTGAAATTTTTACACGACCTCTTAAATACTTCATCCAAAAACATACCAAATTTTCAGAATTTTCTCATCATTTGCGATTTGGGACTCAACATCCTTAATTCTAACGGATGGTCAGATTTGATCGACTTTGTTCGTTTTTGCAAAATCGACGTAAGTCCTCTAACTTTTGTAATTTTCAACATATTGCACTTAAACTTTGTATATAATTAGTATAGCTATTTAAGGTCGTTTGGTATTGAATTTAGTGAAAATCCATCAAAGGATTAAAATGTTATGAAATTTTCAATTTTTTGAAAAATAGGGCAATTACTCGTGCAATTTTCAATATACTGCACTGAAACTTTGCACAGAGCTGATATAGCTATCGCGGTTTTTCGTTATTAAATTTAGCGAAAATCGATCGAATGATTAAAACTTTATCAAATTTTGTTTTTTTTTTTAAATAACGTACTCTACCTTCGGCTATTTGCGAGATATTGTATTGAAATTTTGTATACATTGAAAATAGTGATCAAGGTTGTTCCCCATTGAATTTGGCAAAAATCAAATTTAGCGAGAAGTAAATTTGAAAGAATTTGGCAAATTTGTATATTGAGTTAGCATGTTTTTCGATTGTCAACAAAGCTTCCTTTATGAGGAAGCCAAATTTGATGGCCATACTTTTTGATAAAGGAAGTTGAGTGAACTATGGATAAAGATGAGGAAGCAACGTGCAAATGTCCAATTTTGATATAGAGCAACAGAAACTATTAAAAAATTTTTTTTTTTAATTGTTATCTTTATAAATTTAAAGTCAATGAAAAATATTAGTTATTCTAAACTCACTGAACTACAGTTTCCATGGCATCGGTTACAGTACCATAAAAAACCCATGGTCTCTGATAGAGCCACAGATAAACCAACATAGGTCCGGCGTATTCAACGAGAAAAACGGTTTTCCATCCTATTTGAGGACCAAGATCCTTGTAATACAATTTAGAGCCGACTTTGAGTCCTAAATTCTTGACCGTCTCGGAATCCGAAAGTGATTTTCCCTTGGCGTCCGATCTTAAGCTCTGTCGCTGGACATAAGGTGCTCTTTTTCTGTTAAACAATTCTTTTTTTATGTCCCCTATCGTCATGCCGGGATTAACCTGTGAAACAAAAGAATCTTATCCAACGTCCGGTGTTCTTTATATATTAACATTAAATATAACGTTTGAAATAAAAATATTTCTACTCACATTCACGACATCGATGACTTTGTTGTTTTTTCCAATAATTTCGATCTGTGAATAATAAATGAATTATTCGATTAACGTGCAGTGCGAAGAATGACCTTTGAGACTCAACAAGCGAAGGACGAGCTTGTCTATTGAATTGGAAAAAATTTGAATTCTCTAACTATTGCCGCCATAGGTCAATTTTCTTCCGGCATTTTTCTTTCGCACCGCATTTTAATTGAACAATTTTACACGCGCAATTTCAACGTTTTAACTTTGGAAGAAAGTATATTTCGAGAAAATGTCACAAACTTCAAAATTTTCTTTTGGTTCCGATCAGTGAAGAGAAAAGAATGAAAATTTCGATTTCCGGTTTACGCAAACGCTTTATCGGTGAATTAAACGTGCACAGGGTTTGATAATTCATATATTATTTATCTCGTAATAAATTGTTGAACCCAAATACCTCCATAATGATTGAAAATGTGCCGCAGACACGACCTCGTCACACGATAATTCCGAGACGTCTCAATCCGTCCAAATCCGACTGAAGTGGACTGAAGTCCAATTGCTACTGGAAAATGGAAATGGAATGGATTAGCGCAATCAAGCGCAATTGCAATATGGCCGTCACCAGAGGCGCCACCATCGCGAGTCACGTGACCCTCTCTTATACACACACTAACACGCACTTTGCGTCGCGCGTTGCAAAAGGATCGTGTGCAACAATAATTAAAATAATGTTTTTAATTGTGTCGAGACTTTAATTGTGCCAAGACAAGATAAAAAAAAATTATCCATACTCACGGCCGAAGGTATCACGTTTTTGCTCATAACAATTATTCAAATAGAGAAAATAAAATAGAAACATGAAAATTGCATTCTATTTGAATCGTCTTGAATATTCGTTCACGAAGGAAAGCTAAACCTGACCCCCCTGACCCTGAGGTGAGCATAAATTTGAGTCGTAAACTCGTAAAGTTGCAAATGAGTTTTTTTTTGTCTCGCAATAAAAAAAATGAACGCCATCAATTTTTTTTCTGAGGATCGAATTAATGAATATTCAGTACTAATTGTGCAAAATCTCCGGTTTAATTGATACATCACAAAAATATTCGCGGAATCAAGTAAAAATGCTGTGTTCAAAAGTGCGTTATATACGATGTAACGGATCATCGTACTCTCGTTGACGATGACTCTTGTGTCAGCGTATTTTATTCTGAGAAGAAAACACCGATTCATCGCTTGTAAAAATGTAAAATAACATCGAAATGGAGTATTCACGATTGTAATACATTTTTTTATTTCAAATCTCGCGCGACCGTTCGGTGGCGCCATCTCTCGGATATTTGGCGCACTTTCGCGGACGAGAAACAGTAATGGCCGACGCGGCGTCCTTTTCCGTCCGCTGTTTGACATAACGTGATCGTGTAAACAAATATCTCGGAGTGCAGTGTTGTTTTTCGTTAAAAAACGCGTGTGAAATCGTCACCGCAACGATGGGAGTGACCGTGTAAGTATAGTCTAAGATCGTAGATTATAAAGAATCATGAAAATTCACTTGACATGACGTATTGTCAGTTTTCGCGGCCCACGTTTTTTTTTCGTTTTGAGGTTATGCCGAACGTGCAACACGTTCAATGTTACTGCAATGAAAATGTTGGTATCACGCGATATTTCACGCATAATAATAATTCGTACGCTATTGATACGCTCTTACACTGCTATATATGTATATGTATATTAGGTCGATTTTTTTTTTTACTTTTTTTATTTTTTTCACTCCCCACCCGAAATTTTGTTGCTTATGTCTGAAAGAAAATTCCCTGAAAGTTACAGCCCTTAATATTAATATTAAGTACTTTCTCTTCGCGTGATAAGTTTTTCCATCTAAAATACACATAATAGAAAAACTTTTTTCTTAAAAATTTTACCACTCCGCAGTTTTTTATGCTATCGCATTGATTTTAGTCGCAATTTACACAGTATGGAACGATTTTTGAAAGTGTCCTCAACTGCGTAGGTGTAACTTACACTGGTGAGACGGTACAGGTCAGTCAAGTCGACTTTTACACAAAATTCTTATTTTTCTGCTGTTATCTCCTGAATGATTAACTTTAACGAAAAAATCCAAAGAAAAATTTTTCTGGAAATTTAATTTCCTACAAAAAAGGTCCTCTAGACCTAATTGCTAAAATTAATGATTCTTGAGATATTGAGCCATAACTTATTTGTGATATGAAAATTTTTACGAATTATCGAACCAAAAGTTTCAAATTGTTGATATTCCATATTATATCACCACTGGTCATATTACCAGTGGTGATATGATATGGAATAATTTAAAACTTTTGCTTCGATAAACTATACAAATTTTATACCATAAATAAGTTAATGATCAATATCTCAAGAAATATTAATTTTAGCAGTTAGATCGGAAGGACCTTTTTTGTAGGAAATTAAATTTCCAACAAAATTTCCTTTTACTATTTTTCAGTTAAGTTAATCATTTCGCAGGTAACAGCAAAAAATCGAGAATTTTTGGTGAAAATCAACTTTGGGGACCCATACAGTCTCACCAGTGTAAGTTACACTTACGCTGTTCAGGACACTTTTAAAGATCGTTCAATTCTACGTAAATTGCGACCAAAATCCATGTGATAGCATAAAAAATCGGAGAGTGGTAAAATGTTGATGAAAAAAGTTTTTCATACGTGTATTTTAGATGGAAAAATTTATCACGCGAAGGGAAAGTACTTAATATTAATATTAAGGGCTGTAACTTTCAGGGAATTTTCTTTCGACATATTCAACAAAATTTCGGGTGGGGAGTCGCCCTAATATATATGTATTTTTGTGTTTTTACCTGTTCGGCATGGAATCGCAGCTTGCATCAATTTCCCATGACGGAGAATCGCACCGGAACGCAGACCATAGATTTTTTGACGAAGAGAGTTTCTGCCCTTGGCGCTATCCAAACTGGACAGTTCCTCGTTGACTGCGAGACCTACATGTCCGTTCCGCAGCTCGGTGAGTAATTTTTCAAAATAAATAAAATATCATCATTTTTGGTTTTCGTTGAATATGCCTTGTTTATTTGACAATAATATATATATATATATAGATATCGATTTATATATATATTTATGTTTATGTATATATAATCTATACAAACACGCAAACATTTTGGTTCCGCCAAGATTATTCAGCGATTCTGACAAGGACAAAATACTTTGTTCCATTAACTCTTCTATTCGTCGCTTAGAATTACAGTTTAATGTTTTTTCACGCAGCCTCTCGTTTCTTGGGTCACATTAAGTACATTCTAGGAGTGACAGTATTTGAACAATTTTCTAAAATTCGAGTCTCAGCCTTCAAAAGTATTTTTTTTGGGCAAACAATCTTCGGATGGAGGAAAAATATTTTAAGGCCACTTTGCATATTTGAAAATTCACATCTAGCAAGACATACTTTTTTTTTCTATTGTTCTTTGCTCTTCTCGTTTTTCATCAAACCAAATGAGCTTATCGAGACGGATTTAAAATCAAAAACTTGACGTCACAATAAATGGGCAAAAAAATATGGTTTTTTCAGATCTCGCAGCATTTATTTTCCTGTAAATCATTGTTTTTTTCATTATTATCAAACATCTTGGAATTAAAAAAAAAAAAGATTTAATGGAGCCAACAAAGAAGCGAAAAAATTCCATTCTCTTCGGCATTCCAATCGAAGTTCCACTCCTCGAATCTTTCAGAACCCAAAATATTTGTCGTCAGTCTAGATCCTTCGCAGGTTCTTTTTTTTTTATATAAAGAAATATATTCCTCGGCTGCGACTGAAATTCAAAGAATGAATATCCAAATATTCCCACACCTTAGAACACTCGTCCATGTTTTTTTTCTTTTTTCTTTCAAATTACAAATTCCGTCTCTATTTAACTGGCACAAAGGAAAAAAGTCTCTCGCATACTTTCACACCTAGACCGGCGGCACTACTTTTGTGCTACGAACTCGTTTGCACACGTTTTTCCTTTTTCCCTGGAAATACTTTCATCTGGAGTTCAATGTTACTCCGATGACTGAAGAAAAAAAACAAAATCATTCTTACAACGTGTGCAAGCAAGCGAATGAGCATTTTTTTCATATTTATTTTATTCGTAGTAAGGAAAAAGTTTACTTTTTTTTTTGGTGTTACTCTTGAAAGTCGGAGTTGAAAATGCTTTTTCTCAAAAAGTTTGAATGTCGCGCTTTTTTTCTCTTTGTCAGGAGATACATTATAATTATTATTTCTATTATTATTATTGTTAATATTATTCGTTAAGCCGAAGAATCGACGATCTAACGGCGCAGCCGTTCATTGATTTTCTTTTTTTTTTTTTTCACACGCTGAGACGACGCAATGTTTTTCTCGTTTATTTTCTTTTTTTCTTCTTCAATCGTTAATCGTCATGCTCTAAGAAAGGTACAAACACACTCTACGTCTATGCATCATTACAAAAATATTAAAACTAGCAAGCGCGGCTAGGTATATCGGATGTTTTATTTTTTTTTCATAAGAAATTTTTATTCCTTCTCTTCTCTCTTTCATCTTTATTTTTTCTCAATGCCGAACCCTCTGGAAAAAAACAAAAATTATTCGCAGTGTTGTCCAGCACACTTTTGACCCTTTTTTTTCGTTTTTTCGTCTTTGTTTCGAGTAATAATTATTTATTGTCACGAGTTTCATTGTAAGAGAGTAAATCCAACGAAATTCTCTCGAGAGATTTTCTCGGCTCGAAAAATTTGTTATTTCTTTATTTATTTCCGAAACGGATAGTCGGAAGATTATTAGATATAAAGATTGGGGCAGAACATATTAGAAACAAAGAAATTCGATCAGCGCGAATTACAATTACATTAAATATACTTAATATGCAGTAATAATTTTTTTCTTTTTTTTTATCTCTCTTTCCCAGTGGACACGTTATATTGCAATAATATAACATGGCAGTTACATGTAATGTTACAAAGTTATTCCTGTGTAACATAGCTGTTATTTAACGTGCAAGTAATGTGTTATGTAACATTTGTTATATGCAGGTTACACAATTGGTATATAACTTTGTTACATTGCAGTAATGTAAACAAGTTTTGTAGCCGTTACGTAACATGCTTGTAACGAAGTGACATTACAGTGATGTAACATATGTTATATTGCGGCAATATAACATGGAAGTAACATGTAATGTTACAATGTTATTCCTGTGTAACATTGCTGTTATATAACGTGCAAGTAACGTGTTATGTAACATTTTTTATATGCAGGTTACATGATTGGTATCCAACTTTGTTACATTACAGTAATGTAAAAAAGTTTTGTAGCCGTTACGTAACATGCTTGCAGCGAAGTGACATTACAGTAATTTAACATATGTTATATTGCAGCAATATGACATGGAAGTAACATGTAATGTTACAATATTATTCCTGTGTAACATGGCTGTTATACAACGTGCAAGTAACGTGTTATGTAACATTTGTTATATGCAGGTTACATAACTGGTATATAACTTTGTTACATTACAGTAATGTAAAAGTTTTGTAGCGGTTACGTAACATGCTTGTAACGATGTGACATTACAATAATTTAACATATGTCATATTGCAGCAATATAACATGGAAGTAACATGTAATATTACAATGTTATTCCTGTGTAACATTGCTGTTATATAACGTGCAAGTAACGTGTTATGTAACATTTGTTATATGCAGGTTACATAACTGGTATGTAACTTTGTTACATTACAGTAATGTAACAAAGTTTTGTAGCCGTTACGTAACATGCTTGTAACTATGTGACATTACAGTAATTTAACATATGTCATATTGCAGCAATATAACATGGAAATAACATGTAATGTTACAATGTTATTCCTGTGTAACATAGCTATTATATAACGTGCAAGTAATGTGTTATGTAAAATTTGTTATATGCAGGTTACATAACTGCTATATAACTTTGTTACATTACAGTAATGTAACAAAGTTTTGTAGCCGTTCCGTAACATGCTTGTAACGATGTGACATTACAATAATTTAACATATGTCATATTGCAGCAATATAACATGGAAGTAACATGTAATATTACAATGTTATTCCTGTGTAACATTGCTGTTATATAATGTGCAAGTAATGTGTTATGTAACATTTGTTATATGCAGGTTACATAACTGGTATATAACTTTGTTACATTACAGTAATGTAACAAAGTTTTGTAGCCGTTCCGTAACATGCTTGTAACGATGTGACATTACAATAATTTAACATATGTCATATTGCAGCAATATAACATGGAAGTAACATGTAATATTACAATGTTATTCCTGTGTAACATTGCTGTTATATAATGTGCAAGTAATGTGTTATGTAACATTTGTTATATGCAGGTTACATAACTGGTATATAACTTTGTTACATTACAGTAATGTAACAAAGTTTTGTAGCCGTTCCGTAACATGCTTGTAACGATGTGACATTACAATAATTTAACATATGTCATATTGCAGCAATATAACATGGAAGTAACATGTAATATTACAGTGTTATTCCTGTGTAACATTGCTGTTATACAACGCGCAAGTATATAATTTCAATATTTCAGTTGTATAACTGCAATATTAAAGCCATTTCACTGCAATATTGCTATTATATAAATGCAATATAACAGATATATTAATGTAACATTACATTCCAATATTGCAGTTACATAACTGTTATATAATAGTTACAAAAACGTTACATAACCGTTACATAGCAGTTATATGGCTGTTATGACTTGTTACATTACCTTGCAATATAACTGTTATGTACCGGGTATATAACATGTTATATAACAATGTTACATTGCCGAGTACGAAGTTGTAACTTACATGTTACATGTAACTTACATGTAACGTCTATGTTATATAACAATGTTATATCGCTGAGAAGGCAGTTGTAACTTACATGTAACGTCTATGTAATATTACATGTTACAATCGGTAACGTTGCTGTTACATTGCTGCAACATTACCGTGTCCTCTGGGTTCTCTCTTTTTTTTTTGCTATTCACATTATCTTACACGCGCAAAGACTTTTTTTTCGAACGTACACTTTCTCCTGCGTCCTTTATTATGATTCTCGGTCGTCGCTGTTTCACTTATTTTTTTTTGTCCCTTATATCCCTAACGACGAATATACATGTTAACCTTCAATTCACGGAAGTGCACAGTGCAGATTTTTTTCTCATTCAAACGATATACATGTGTATTACGGTTGGATAAATTACGATTTAGTGTCTGGAAACGATTGACGCGTCAAACTAGGTTTCTTTTTTTTTTTATACAGGGGCAAGAATTGAATATTCTTTCGATTTTAATTTTCGTTTTAGAGCCATTGAGCATCGAGAGTGACGAGCGTAGGGCTGAATAGATGTCTTATTTTTCTTTCTGAAATCGTCTCACGCCTTCTCTCGTTTTTCCCTAATTAAGTACACAAAAATTTTACCTCGAGCTATATTTAAAATGTTTTACAATTTTGTTATTTTTTTTTCTTTCCTTCGATTTTTCTTATTCTCTTGTATAATATATATAGTTATATTGGATATGGCAGGGATATGACTCACGGACCTCCTTGATACATATTGATAATTCTCGTTTTTTTTCTTTTTTTTCGTCACACTTCACATTCGTTCTTGATGATTGTCAATTGCGACAATAATTGAAAATCTCACTCACTCTCTTTTTCTCTCTCTCTCTCTCTCGATCACAGATTCCGCATATTTAGTTTGAAAAAAAAAAACACAATTTTTGAATTATTATCGCAGTCGACAATCACCCTCTTCCGCAAACTTTTTTGCCTCGCGTTTTTTTCAATCACTCGCTACAAACTATACAAAAATACAAAAAATAATTTCAATTTTCAAGAACCTCGGATTCGAGGTGGCTAAATGATTCGTCGTGGGATTGGAGTTGGAGTAATTTTTTTATGTTTGTTTGTTCATTAGTGTGCTGCGAAATAATTTATTTTTAAAATTTTTTAATTTATTTTTCAAAAATTTTATTTATTTTGCAGCATCCTAATATATGTTGGGTATTCCAAGTCAATTGAATCAAGGATCAATTTTTACCGTCTTGGAATTGGTGCTTGATTTTTTTTTATTGCTCTGGGGCTAGAAATCATATTTTTTATTAATTTTTTTTTGTGAAAGAAAAACATCGGAAATTGAAAATTCAATTTTCAAATACCGATCATTTTATATTAAAATTTATAAATCACGTATAGTGGGAAAATTATAATATCCATGAGCTAATTTGAGACGTTAACATAAAAAATATTGCAAAAATTGAAAGATAATAACAATATTCTATATTCAAGTGCTAAAATACTCAAATATTTTTGCATCAATTTTCGATATTTAAACGAAGCTTCATTAACATTTTTATAATAAAAAACTCAATTTCGCATTGCTGTTGGAAAATAAAATATTTTTTAAATAATTGCAATGATTCGATGCCACATGATTTTACCATTTTTCACCAATTTTCCAAAGCAATTTCACAAATAAATCATGAAGTCGTAGGAAAGAGAGAAATTTCCACATCTCTAGGCTTAAATATTTTAATACGCAATTGAAGGTTTTTGAGAATTTTGCTTGATTTGCAAAATTATTTTTCTTTTTTTTTTTTAAATACTTTTAATAATCATTTGTTAATGACAGTCGTGGAAAAAAATCATGATTCATATCGAAGATGATGAGAATCAAAATTGTCAAGTTGACTCGGAATACCCTGACATTTTTTTTGTTTGTGTGACAGTGAAAGTCAATTATTGTTAATTACCGAGTCCTTGAGGAAGCTTGGCTCCTTGTTCCTATTTAATTGAACAAAAAAAAAAAAAAAATCGTCGAACAAGGATGTTTTTGTTTTCAAGATTTTTATCAGTGCACACTTTGATTCAGTTCAGCTTTTTCTTTTTTTTTCATTCTTTTCATCCCAAAAACTCATTTTACAACTAAGCTAAAGCTCTTAATCGCAAGTTTGGCAATGATTAGTATTGTCGATATTTTTTTTTCCTTACTCTAATAATCTCTACAATTATATATATATATTTATGTAAATATCGTAATGTTGTTACGATTGTAAACAATTTACATCGTTCATTATTATTATCATTGTTATTATCATTATTTTATCATATGAAATATAATATTAATGTATATATACGTAATTTATTACAGATTTGCTATATATTGTATTATATTCATATAATATATATCTACAGTCGGTATTGTCGTTTCCTATTTTTTATCATCTTGTTTTTTAAGTCATTAGCCCGCATTGGTTTGTGTCGTTAAAACGTTTCCTTCAACGGTATTTCCACTCTCTCACTTTCTCTCTCCCCCACGAATCCATGGCCATGGTTTTTCACATTTCCCGATAGAAATGGTTTCGTCCTATGGTTCCAATTTCGGTTTTTCGTTATTTCTTCTGCACGAACAAAAGGAGCTTGATCGTGGAAGCATTTTACAACAATTAGCTCGAGATTTCCCGCAGGATTTCCTCTCGTTTGGCAGGTTAAATTGAAAACTGGAGGCACCCCCCTTAAGGATTTACTGCCTGGACAGTCCCTGCCAAAAATTGTATTTGATTGAAATTTCCGTACTTTGTGATACAACAAAAATCTGAAGAAATTAGGCAATATTTGACTTGCCACGAACAACAATTATCAATTATAATATTGCTCAAAAGTTATTAATAAATTGTTTAAACAAATAATTATTCGACAATTTTTCGGTAAGTTCTTTTTTTTTCTTGAACAAATTGAATGAGTTAATTTTTCTCGGTGCATATGAATTATTTCAGAATTTTTTCTCTATTTTGAAATTCCCGTTTTGAAATTTTCAGAATGGCTGTATTTATGTATTTTTTGGCCCAACTTTTCAAAGCTGACGATAAACCTGTGTTTAAAAACATTAACAAAATTGGCAATTTTTTTGTATTTCAGAATGTTTTTTATAATGTTCCAAAATAGAGAGAAAAAGCTGAAAAAATTCATATGCGTTCAGAAAAATTGAAGCATTCGGTTGGTTTATGAAAAGAAACAACTTATCGAAAAATTGTTGAATAATTATTTGTTTAAATAATTTATTGATAACTTTTGGGCAATGTTGTTATTGATAATTGTTGTTTATGGCATGCCAAATGTTGCTGAATTTTTTCAGATTTTTATTGTATCGCGAAGTACGGAAAATCCAATCAGATAAAATTTTTGGCTGGGACTGTACAGGCAAATCCTTAATATTTTCTTCTCTTCATCCCCTTCAGCGAGATTCTGGCATTTTCTCTCGGTATCGTTCTCGCTGAGATTAATTTTTTTTTCTCTGAGAAAAAAAACTCGGATCTAACCGAGATTTGGAAATTTGATTTGGCCATGGTCGCACCTTTCATAATTAAAAAAGAGGGGAAAAATTTGTTGCTATTCGAAAGGTCCCTGTAAAGTGTATTCGACGAAGAATTTGAATCGTTCGACTAGTGGACCGCTTCAAGGATCCGGCTCAACGTTCACATGTATATAATATCTTATTATATATATATTAGGGTGGGTCAAATAAAATGACTAATTTTTTTTTCCTCGATATAATGAAAAATGTATTGTTTGGCATCTCAAAAAAATCCTCTGCAAGTATTGGCCCTTCATATTTAAATTAAGAGGTCCCTCATCGCAAATTTTTATTTCCCATTCAAATAACATAGGAAATTTTTTTTCAACTTTGGAATTTTATTAGACTTTAACCGTTGAGGTTAGGAGAGTTTTTTTAGCACATATTTGTAGATCATTTGATGCTCTACAAAAAAGCTCTCCTGTGTCTAATCGATGAAACTAACCGTTCAGAAAATAATCGGTGGCAATTAGCTCTGGATTCTACTTACCTCGTTTTGAACGGTTAGTTTTATCGATTAAACACAATAGAGCTTTTTTGTAGAGCATCAATTGTTCTACAAAAATGTGCTAAAAAAACTCTCCTAACCTCAACGGTTAAAGTCTAATAAAATTCCAAAGTTAAAAAACAAATTTCCTATGTTATTCAAATGGGAAATAAAAATTTGCGATGAGGGACCTCTCAATTTAAATATTCAGGGCTAATACTTGCAGAGGGTTTTTTTGACATGCCAAACAATACATTTTTCATTATATCGAGGAAAAAAAAATTAGTCATTTTATTTGACCGACCCTAATATTTACGTACAGGGTGTACCAGGAATTAAGGGCAATACCGTGAGGGTAGATTCGTGACGTAATATCGAGTAGAAAAGTCCTTTGCCATTTTTTGATATTTTTGACCCCTGAATTGTTATCAATTAAATTAATTGATAACAATTCAGGGGTTCAAAGTATAAAAAAATGGCAAAGGACTTTTCTACTTGATATTACGTCACGAATCTACCCTCACGGTATTGCCCTTCATTCCTGGGACACCTTGTATATAGTACGGTATATATAATGTATATAATGTACATAATGTATACAATTTTTCGTTTAGTTCATATAATTAAGTGTGTAATATTGTCGTGTTTATATATTTTCAATTTTCTTGAGGAAGGCACGATGTATGGAAGTTCTGCCTTTCGCTATATCGAGCGAAATAGATATACACACACATATATATATATATATATTTCTTTCGAGTATGTGTCACAAGATAAACTTTACAATGAGAAAATGGAGGAGAAACGAGAGATGAGAAAAAATAAGCATGATGATATTCGTCCCAAAAAATAAATAAATTTACTCGTGAATCCATGCCCAAATCACACAAAAATCATTGACTTCCCTCTGTACTAATTCGACCCCTTAATTAAAAAAAATTCAGTCCCATTATTTCACTGATGGGAGAAATTAATGTTGAAAATTGCATCGTTGGATGGCAGCAAAAATAGGTTTAAAAAAAAAAAAATAATTATCCCTTTGGAGAATGTTTTTTCAATTTGAAAAATTGTTTTTAGGGCCCCCTTAAAGAACCTAAGGCCCTAACTTAAGAAATATATAGTGAGCAATCCTGAAATTTAAAAAAACCAATTTTTGTTGCGTTCCAATGGTACAAATTTCAACTTCATAGAAAAATAATTGCCAATCGTGCCGAGATGCATTTTGGGTAAAGTAATTTTTGGTAGAGTTAAATGTTCCTGGGCCTTTTGTCATGAAAGTGAAGAATGTCGATGCTAAGAGTTAACGTGTTTAACCTGAAATCGTAAATAAATAAATATTATGTAGGTTATCTTGAAGGATTTGCATTGCGCTAGAGTATTTTTCGGTAGAGTTTAACGACGTCTGTGATGTCTTTGATAGAAAAAACACAATGTTGAAGTTTGCAACGTTCCAACGCACAGAAAATAGTTTTTTCTTACATTCATCCCTCTTAAGGATGTTTTTTTTAATGTAAAAAATCGTTCAAGCAATTTTCAGGGTCTTTTTAGAGGACTTAAGGCCCCAATTTCGAAGAAGCACGAGCGTTACTGAGAAAAAAAATAATTTTTCTTGCATTTCAGTGATTCAAATTTCAGTATCATAGAAAAATGAAGTAATTATGCAGTTTGATGCCTTTTTCGAATTTTCGTATTTTCGGTTTCTTTTTTTTTTCGTAATACCCTTCCTTTTAAGGGGCCATACCAGTGTAAAATTTTCAAAAAACATGAAATCGATAGTTAAATCTTTAAACGCGTTTTTCCCGAAATGACATTTTTCAAATTTGCTGACATTGCAACTCAAAGAGCAATTATCCGATTGACTTGAAATTTGAACTGAGTACTCTTGAATATATTTACGATGTACGATGAACTAGGATATTTTTTATTGGATGAAAATTGACGATTTGACATTGAAAATACGACCATTTTTTAAGCAAGAAAACAGACTTGTTTTTTCATAACTACGCCATTTTGTTAGTTTTTGATATTTTTCGAAAATCCTAGTTCAGAATACAGGAAACACCTTCTCGATTAACATTTTTTTATTTTTCACTTTCAGCTACTCAATCCCCCGGAATCATGGCCGCAGTGGAGGAGTTTTTTTTTGCGCCTCTGAAGACAGCGCATAAACCGGTTATGCATTTTTGAGTGAAAAAATTATGAAACACGCGTCGAATATGGTCAAATATATTCTTCATTTTCCAAAAGATTTCATCGAGTACTTTTCTTGCAAAAAATTTCCGAAAATCACCCAAATTTAGGGCGTTCACACTGGTATGGCCCCTTAAGGGTAATACCGACGAAAAAAGCTCCCTCGACGTTATATCATTATTGGTGTTATTACGAAAAAAAAATCAGGGATTACGAAAATTTGGAAAAGGCATCAAACTGCATAACTACCAGAAATAATTGCCAAATGTACCGAGACGTATTTTGGGTTATGTAATTTTCGGTAGAGTCGGGGGGCTGACACTCCCGGATTTTCGTGTCCCCGTTAGTGACGCCGCGTGAACTAATCCACCATGCGGCGCTAGTAGTCACCTGCAAAACCCCTACTTTCCCCACTCCAGTCGCGTAGCGTCGGCATCGTCTACTTAATTCGTCTGCGCACGCCTCGCGACGAAAAGATGACGAAATAATACGGAGAAGCGCTGTAGGGATTCTGCAGGCGACTACTAGCGCCGCATGGTGGATTAGTTTACGCGGCGTCACTAACGGGGACACGATATTGTTAAGAAATGTATCCCAGTGTCAGCGCCCTGGGTAGAGTTGAACGTTCTTGAGCTTCGCGTCGCGAGAGTGAAGGATCTCAATGTACTAAAAGCTACAACGCGTTTAAACAAATATCGTAAATAAATAAACATTACTTAGTCCGATATTAATGATATCTTCATAATTCGTCATCTCGAGGTAGCATCACAAGTAACAGGTCTTGTAGTAGATCAACGCTACCGTATCTTTACCGTAGATCCTGTACTCTCTCTCGTAGTGTACTCTACCCGGTATGTAAGATTTTTCACGATCAACGTTCTCCAAACCGCTCGATAGGCTTTTGTAGACCGTGAGATAATTGTCGTCCTTCTCATCATCGCTGTTGTCATACTTTCTTCTGTAACGCTCCATCAGCGAGTCCCGCGAACGAAAGGAGCTAAGTGGTACCCGAAAATTGGTGTCTCTCTCCAGAATTCTCTCGATCTCTAGATCACTAAGATCGTGCATGCTTCTAGGATGCAAACTTCTAGCTCTAGGATCAACGAAGAGATCATCAGCGGAATTGTCCTGCCAATATCTCGACCTTCGTCTGGGTAAGCTCGTATGTAACCTCGGTTGGAAGCCGCCATTTTGGCCTAGTCCCAATTCGCCGGTCCTTTTCCTTCGGCTCTTTCTGCCGTTGGGATTCTTACGCTCGTACTCAAACCTATCGAGTCTCATTATCGCATGTGACTCCATTCTAACGTCGTCACTTCTACGATACTCTCGGACGTCGATATTGCGATGATACTCCTCGACAACTCGCGTCTCCGTTGACAATTCCTCAGTTGACAAGTCCCGTGGATTGTCCGTCATTCGTCGGAGGTCATGTAAACTTTGGTTGTAAATCGGTTCTCGATCAATCGCGCCTTTTGTTGCCGATACTCTGATCTCAGGATGATAATCGTTCCTTGGAATCATTCCGTTTCCCAAAACCGATGAATTTCGTTGATTCGCCGCTTCTCTGACTCGTCGATTCATCAGCGGATGATTCTGAATGTAATTGCCAATGTTACGGCCTATTCGGTTCGTTTTCTTAGCAAATATCTGACAATACTCCCGGATTCGACGCTGATTCGTCATTCGCGTCTGGTCGTTGTCACTCCAATCGTTTCCTCGCGATATCCTCGGGTAATCCGAGCCGTAAGGATCTTGTGATTGACGATTTTGTTCCGCGCCACTTTCCGCTGGTGGCTTCCGTAATTTTCTCATATTACTCAACCCTCCTGTGAGGGAGGCCTTGTACTACCGAGCTTGAGCATATTCTGGATTCATCTCGTCCAGCTGCTTGCCCTTTGTCTCGGGAACGCAACAAACGACGAAGCACAAACCGCAAACCGCCATTGCCGCGTAAAACCAGAATGCCCCGTGAAGACCCAGTACCTTTAACATAATCCGTAGGGTTTATCTTAATTTCAATCTTCGTCTGTGTTTCAGTTGGAGTTGGATTTTAAGAACATGTACAGCTCTGACTCTTATTTCTATACCAGAAATACATCTCTATCGCAATAAAACCGTGATATCACTGGCTAACAACAAGTCTACCGTATAACATTTCTGCCAAATAGAAGCGTTTTAAGGGGGTCGACTCAGCGTCAAAACAGCGATTTTTGATGATTTATAATTTTTGTAGAATGCCTACGAATATGCTGTATCGTCCACCATTTGAGATACCAAATGAACAATTTTTTGGAACTAGTTAGAACCCTTAAGATTCACCGTTTTCCTGAAAAACCTAATTTTAGTTGTTACACTCTGCGCGTGGTTCAGAATAAACCGCTCAACAGATTTCACTCTACAACGTCTCATTTACTCCGTGACACTTTTCCCCATAGGATGAACGCGGCTCATTCTTTTAGCCCTTCAAGGCCCAGTTCCACAACCATCATTTCAACCTGGTTGTGCAACTGGGCCTAGGTATTTCAGAATTGCAGCCCTGTTTTGAAATTGTCAGCCTATTTTGAACTTTCTAGGCATTGTCCTGGTCACAATTTCGACTTCAATCAAAACGTGTCGCGTTCATCCCGTGGGAAAAAGCATTACGAAGAAAATGAGATGTAGAACAAAATCCGTCCAGCGGTTCTTTCTGAATCACGCGCAGAGTGTAAAAACTAAAAACTAGGTTTTTCAGGAAACCGGTGCAGTTTAAGGGTTCTAACTAGTTTAAAAAAATTGTTCATTTGGTACCTCAAATGGTGGATAAAATATCATGTTTGTAGGCATTCTACAAAAATTATAAATTATAATTAAAAATCGCCGTTTTGATGCTGACTCGATTCCTTTAATAAGCTTACCCAATACCAAGCCTGTCAGACTAAATCTCTACCAAATACTAACTCTTTTAAATAATATCTCTACCACAAAACAAGTCTCCCGGCAAATCTCTCTCCACTAACATCGCTACCTCTAAAACTCTGCCACTTCACGGTCTTCCCATTTATAAGCCTAACCGATTATAAGTTTCCACCTTGTCAATTCGGTCGGTCACTTACCGACGTCGCTACAGTATCCCATTGATTAGCCTACCCAATTACAAGTCTCCGACTTGTCAATTCGGTCGGTCACTTACCGACGTTGCTACACCTTCCCCATTTATAAGCCTACCCGATTACAAGATTTCAGCTTGTCACTTCGGTCGGTCACTTACCGACGTTGGTATCCGTCCCAATAAAAAATACAGCTGACTCGTGGTCTGTAAGTAGGGTATCGTAGGATTAAAGAGCGAGGGACTTGTAATTTGGTAGGCTTGTAAAATGGGAGAGCTGGCAAGTGGTAAAGAAATTTTGTGGTAGAGTTATTACCGCAAAGCTGTTTACTGGGGGATCTATTTTGTGGTAGAGATATTATTTGAAAGCGTTATTATTTGGTAGAGATTCATTCTGCTGGGTTTGTTATTTGGTACAAATATCAAAACGCTTTTATTTGACAGAGATATTATACGGTAGACTTCCTGTTTGGTAGTAATATTACTGTAATATTTAATTGTGATAGAGATGTATTTCCGATAGAGAAATAAGTAGTAGCGCTATAAATGCGCATGCATAGATCGCTGGAGGGGGTAAAATTTTGTAGAGTTTCGGGTTTATCGAAAAAAGTTTGCCCAGATTTAGCCATATTGGGTCAGGAAAATGTATCTTCACTTTCAATCTCTCAATGAGGAGGCAAAAATTGGGATAGATAAGACGACGAAAGACTCGGGGACAGGAAGTGATGTCTACATTTTGTAGTTTGCACGATTTAAGTTTGGTTTCGTGAATATTGAATCGTACCTGCTGAAAGTCCATGAAGAGCTTGATGCCCAAAAAGGCGCAGAAGTAGCTGAAACTCGTGCTTATGCTCGAGCCGAGACCGCGATACTCGAGGGGAAATAGTTCCCCAATCAATAGCCACGAAATTGGCGATATGCCCAGAGCGAGGGCTGTGGTGAACACGAGAACGCACAGCAGGGGTATCCAGTCGTGTTGTCCCATCATTGTGGTCGTCTGGTTCTGCGACATCGAGTTGTAATAGGCGTAGCTACCGAAGCCAGCCAAGGCCAGGGACATGAAGACCGTGCTCGCTATGAGAAGTGGCAATCTGCCGACAATGTCGATGAGAAAACCTGCGATAATAAAACGATAATTGAAGATGGGAATTAACAGATTGCGGGATAGGCGATAATGAACGATTATCGATAGTACGATCGATAAAATGATCCATTTTATGATCCGTCTAGATATTAACATACTTATAAATGTATAAGGGATTCCTGGCTAGACTGTTCAATGTCGGAAATCTTTCTCGCGTTTGCTTTCAGTGTCGAAATATTTAAGAAAATTGACAAAAATATGTCAAAAGTAAAATAATAACCTATTTAATATTTAAATAAAAAATATCCGATAGATATTATACGGAGAGAATTTTTTTTTTGAGTTTCTCCAAAATGTCGGTGAATTCGTGCAAGATAGAGCAAAAGTACACTGCGACCTCGATAATCGGAATCCGTCGGAACCGGGTCTTGCAAGAAGTGGGGTTGCGCACATTGCACAGAACCGTCTCTGCGCCGCTGGTGGCTGACGGCGGCCTGACGCGATTGGCTTGGCGCTTCTCCCACTACGCTGCAATTGTAACGATCGAGGTACCGATTATCGAGGTCGCAGTGTAAATTGATTTGATGGTTGAAAGCCATGAAAAGTATTGAGTTGCTTAGGAGGGCCGTCATGCCCCAGCCTCCCCTATAAAAAATTACGGGTTGGATGTAAAGTATTGAGGAATGAGCATTGATCAATTCAGCCAGGAATCGTTCGTAGATAAGTCGTTTATTACCTGATATCAGAGACGCGACTAACTGAACGAATCCAATGGCTATGGTTGCTCGGTGGGGATTCATGCCGCCCAGTGTCTGTCGGAATGTTATGACCGCGTAGTAATTGAAGGCATTCGCACCGGAGAATCTTTGAAAGAACATTAGACCGCATATGATGGCGACCGGCTTGTAGAGCCTCGGCGTTATAACGCTGTTTCTGAAGGTAAGCTCGTACTGCTTGGCCCTCGATGCCAGAACGTTCGTCTTGATGACCTGATCGCGGTGGTGGGGCAGAAAAAGGACATCGTCATGGTTTAATGACACCGGAAGGGTCCTCCCTCTTTTCCTTACATCCCATTGAACACCCATACAAATTGTCACAATCCGCCGTAGAGTTTGGTGGATCGGAGACCCAAGAATGTCCCTTACCTGGAGTTCTTGTCTGATGTCAGCGTGTGGACCCCTCAGCCATTTTAGGCTACCCTCGGCCTCGTCGTCCCTGCCGTTCAATACGAGATAAGACGGTGTTTCCGGTATGAATAACGTACCAACGAACAGCATTGTCGGCGCAATTGCGACTAGCAAAGCGCTCTGTCGCCAATTGAGATAAGAACCGGCGATGTATGACAACAGAACCCCAACTTGACTGACTACTTTGAGCATCGCCGATAAACAACCCCGTATGGCGGGCATTGATATTTCCGATATGTAAACTTGGGCCACTATGGTGATAAGTGAACAGCACAAACCACCGATAAAACTGGTGGTGTAAACGATTTCGACGCAAGGTGCTATACCGGTCAGTAACCACGCTGCAGCGAGTGGCAATGAAGTTACTCGAAGGGCTCGTCTTCTGCCCCGCCGCATAATCCAGTCGCCGGTCATCGCGCCGAACCATGCACCCAGCATCGATAACGACGCTACCCACGAAGCCTCCTGCTCGTTCACCGAGAATGCCGACCTGTCAGACGCGATAAAAAAAGCGGTTGTGACTTGGGATAAATATAATTGAACGTATACTCGTGAAGGTTATGCTTAAGGAGGATTGACAACTGGACGAGAGACGGGAGACCGATAATTTTGCTTGATTATTGGTTGGAAGAGTCGTTGGCTTCTCTGATTTCATGACTGGTTTTTCCGCTGGCAGTCATAAGATTTTTCATGTTCCCTTGGAAACTTTTAGTACTTGGCTGTGTGTCGTTTTTATGTTAATTTAGTCGTGCATAATTAGATTCTGGTTGTAAGAATCGTTACTCAAAAATGTGTGGGACAAGTGAGGTGGACAATTATCCATGATCACTGGACGAAAGAGTTTTTGGGTTCTCTGATTTCTGGACTGGTTTTTGTGCTAGCAATTTCAAGTCCTCATATATTCATGGAAACTTTGAGTACTTGGCTGAGTATCGTTTTTAAGTTAATTTGGTCCTGCAGACTTAGATTCTGGTTGTAGGAATCGTTACTCAAAAATGTGTGGGACAAGGGAGTTGGACAGTTATCCATGATTACTGGACGAAAGAGTCTTTGGGTTACCTATCTGTTTTCTGGACTGGTTTTTGCGCTGGCAATTCCAAGTCTTTTTTTTCATGACTCCTTGGAAACTTTCAGTACTTGGCTGGGTCTCGTTTTTATGTTAATTTAATTATGCATATTCAGATTTTCATCATGAGAATCGTTATTTGAAAATTGGGTGGGATCTAGGAAATGGACTATTCTCCTAAAATACGATGAATCAAAGAGTGGATTATTTGATTCCTTGACTGTTCTACGCGTTATCGATCTCGAGACTCTTGCCCATTGTTGATAATTCAGCTGTTTCGTTGTCATGTCAATTGAATCATCAACAACAAGATTCCCATCATGATTAGGGTCTTCAATTATTTATCATGCTGTCTTGTGCATTGCTGATAATTTTTTAGAGTCTTCGAATGTTAAGATCTTAAGATCGAACTTAAGTTCCAATTTAAAATGAATCTCAAGTTTGATCTTAAGGGTCATTATTAGTTCATACTTACGTTCAAACTTTAATGCGACCTTATGATCGATCTTAAACTTAAGTTCGATCGAGCTTAGGCCCGAATTTTAAAATCTTAAGATCTATCTTGAAATCGATTTTAGGATCAAACTTTCCATTGAACTCAAGTTGGAACTTAAGATCGAACTTAAGTTCCAATTTAAGATGAATCTTAAATTTGAACTTGAGGTGTCATTAAAAGTTTATACTTGAGTTCAAACTTTAGTGCGAACTTCAGATCGATCTTAAGTTCAAACTTAAATTTGGTTTGAAGTTTGAACTTAAGATCCATGTTGAGCTTAAACTTAAGTTCGATTGAGCTCAGGCCCGAATTAAAAAGTTTTAAGATCTATCTTAAGATCGATTTTAGGATCAAACTTTCCATTGAACTCAAGTTGGAACTTAAGATCGAACTTAAGTTCCAATTTAAGATGAATCTTAAGTTTGAACTTTAGGTGTCATTAAAAGTTTATACTTAAGTTCAAACTTTAGTGCGAATTTCATATCGATCTTAAGTTCAAATTTAAATTCGGTTCGATGTTTGATCTTAAGATCCATCTTAAGCTTGAACTTGAGTTCGAGCGAGCTTAATTATTTTGAAAACTAATGTCAAAAAACACTTTCGAGGGAGGCAATGAAAGAAGTTGGATCGAACTTAAGTTCGAGCTCAAGGTGGATCTTAAGATCAAACTACAAACCAAGTTCAAGTTTGAATTTAAGATCGATCGGAAGTTCGCACTAAAGTTTGAACTTAAGTATAAACTTATCATGATACTTAAGTTTAAACTTAAGATTCATCTTAAATTGGAACTTAAGTTCGATCTTAAGTTCCAACTTGAGTTCGATGGAAAGTTTGATCTTAAGTTTGATCTTAAGATAGATCTTAAGATCTTAAAATTCGGGCCTTAATTATTTTGACAACTAATGTGAAAAAATACGGTCGAGGGAGGCGATGAAAGAAGTTTGATCGAACTTGAGTTCAAGCTCAAGATGGATATTAAGATCAAACTTCGAACCAAATTTAAGTTTGAACTTAAGATCGATCTGAACTAACGTTTGAACTCAAGTATATTGGTCAAGTATAATGATACATAAGTTGAAACTTAAGTTTCATCTTAAACTTTTTCTTCAGTTAAGTTCAGATTCATCTTAAAGTTAAAGTCAAAGTGCAGATCGGTCTGCACTAACGTTTGAACTCAAGTATATTGATTAAGTTAAGTATAATGATACTTAAGTTGAAACTTGAGATTCATCTTAGATTGGAACTCAAGTTCGATCTTAAGTTCCAGCTTGAGTTCAATAAGGGAAAGATTGATGTTAAGAACTTGAAATTCGGGCCTTAAAGCGGTTTTGGCGACGCCAATCGAGTCCCAATCCCCTTTTGCAAATCTGTGATTTACTCACCAAGTGTCATTGCTCGTGCGATAAAGATGCGACCCTTGGCTGTGAAGAATTGAGTCGAGAGCCGGCGATGTGTAACCTTTTGCCAGTCCCGATGACAGCGTTCCCATGGATAGTGCCAGCGTCGCCAGAACCTGGTGATGAAAAAGACAAATCATCCAGGGAATTCAATCGAACGATTATTACCAGTTGATGTCACATAAAACATATGGAGGCTCGCATTTATATATATATATATAAGGGCGATTTTTTTTTACTTTTTTTATTTTTTTCACTCCCCACCTAAAATATTATTGCATATGTCTGAAAGAAACTACCCTGAAAGTTACAGCCCTTAATATTAATATTAAGTACTCGCCCTTCGCGCGAAAAGATTTCCCATCTAAAATACACGTAAATAAAAAACTTTTTTCTTCAAATTGCTATAACTCCGCGGCATTTTATGCTATCATATTGTCCTTAGTCGCAATTTACGCAGAATTGAACGATCTTCAAAAGTGTCCTCAGCAGCGTAAGTGTAATTTACACTGGTGAGATGGTACGAGTCACTAAAGTTGATTTTGACCTGCACTTCTCGTTTTTTTGCTGTTGTTTTCGAAACTATCAACGTTATCGAAAAATTGCAAAGGAAAGTTTTGTTGGAAATTTAATTTCCTACAGAAAAAGTCCTTTAGACCTACTTGCGAAAATTGATATTTCTTGAGATATTGGACCTTAACTTGGTTTTGGTATACAATTTTTATGGTTTATTGAACCAAAAGTTTCAATTTTTTGATATTCTATATCATATCACCATATCACATATCATATCACCAGTGGCGAAATGATATGGAATATCAACAATTAAGAACTTTTGGTTCGATAAACCGTAAAAATTTTATACCGCAAATAAATTAAGGTTCAATATCTCAAGAAATATCAATTTTCTCAAGTAGGTCTAAAGGACCTTTTTTGTAGGAAATTAAATTTCCAACAAAACTTTCCTTTGCAATTTTTCGATAACGCTGATCATTTCAAAAATAACAGCAAAAAACGAGAAGTGTGGGTCAAAATCAACTTTAGTGACTCGTACCATCTCACCAGTGTAAATTACACTTATGCTGCTCAGGACACTTTTGAAAACCGTTCAATTCTACGTAAATTGCGACCAAGGACAATATGATAGCATGAAATGCCGCGGAATTATAGCAATTTGAAGAAAAAAGTTTTTTATTTACGTGTATTTTAGATGGGAAATCTTTTCACGCGAAGGGCGAGTACTTAACATTAATATTAAGGGCTGTAACTTTCAGGGTAGTTTCTTTTAGACATATGCAACAGCATATTAGGTGGGGAGGGATGAAAATTAAAAAAAGTCGAAAAAAAATCGCCCTAATATATATATATATATATATATATATATCGATTGCCGTTCCGCGAACGGTTCTCTCGCAATACCCGCGTGTAATCAACGACTCGTCCATTCTCATTAACCTCGCGCCCGTTCCTCCCTCTTTTCTCTCTTTTCTCTGGGATTGCTCTTCGAGATTCTCCGACTGACTGTCGCATTACGTGCTCTACATTCAGATGCTACGAGCCTACGGTTCTGATTATAAAAAAAAAGATAATTAATTTCCTGATCTCCTGGGCTCGTATGAGAGAGGAAAACTCCATTAGCGATGTATCCGTTTAGATATTTTCCGATATCGCTCGAAGCAGATGGCGTTTGCCGATATTACTTTCCCTAGATCTTTCTTAAAGGGGTATTCTGGTCTGGAATTTTGAATTTTTTTTTTTATGATGTTGAGGTTTGCATCGTCTAAAAACAACGGAAATAGTTTATTTGTCAGTATAAATTCTTCTTTCCAGGAAATATCAAAATTGAAAAATTGTTGAAATGCATTTTGGGGTCTTTATTAAGGATTTAGGATGCGAAATGGACGAGCAAAGCGTTGATATCACTAAAAAAGAATTTCAGAAAAATATTTTTGTTCCATTCTAACGATGCAAACTTGAAAATATTTTTTTTTGCATACGAAAGTTTGGACCTTTGAGAATATACCCTCGAAAGGAAATTTTTTAATTCCAATAATTTACGGAGTTATGGCTATTTTAGTGACGCAGCAACTATGCCCGTCACGTCAGAGCGTACCATTAAGGAAGTATTGTGGTCTAGAATTTTGAAAAAATCAATTTTTTTTGCAAATTCTTGAAGTTTGGACCTTCAAGAATATATCGTCGAGAGGAAATTTAAGATGAATCTTAAGTTTGAACTTAAGTGTCAATATAAGTATATAACTTGAAATTCAAGAATATGACTTGAAAAAATCAATTTTTTTTGCAAATTCTTAAAGTTTGGACCTTTAAGAATATATCCTCGAGACGAAGTTTAAGTTCGATCTTAAGATCGAACTTAAATTTCGTCTTAAGATCTTCAGATCGAAGTTCGATCTTAAGATCGAACTTAAGTTGAGTGTCAATATAAGTTGACACGATATCTCAAGTTCTACTCAACCGATTTGCTTCAAATTTTTTACCAATCTTCAATGTATAAGTCTCTATCTCCCCTACCACTTTTTTGTCAAAATTTTTTTTTTTACTATTGTAAAAAAATTAAAAACTTTGAAAAAAAAACACTATGAAATTCTTCAGATTTTTTAATTTGGGTAGTTAATGGAATCTAGAATTTTTTTTTCGATGTAAGTCTGATGGAAAAAATCTTTAGAAAATTGGGTACGAGTCTTCAATATCGTGCCCTTTGATGCCTTATTTTTTTTAAATCTTGGTCGCTGCATTTTCTCAATTTGAAAAAGCTCATGTCTTCACGATTTTGCTCGCAGATAAAACCCTTCGGAAATTTATTTTTACTCTGAACATTTCTCGTTTCATATCGTGCAGCGGAAAACATTGTGAGAAGAGGAGAAAAAAAAAGTGTCCTTTTCACGCGATTTTTCAAGTCTCGAGAAGCAAGACGTATACGAACCCGATACATAAAGTGAATGTCGCGTGCACCTGTTGTTAAATCCTGTCGATATATCACCCCCTGAATTCTTCCAACCCGCGCTTCCACTTTCAGAATCGAGACGCAGAGCTTCTCGATGAACACACACACACACGCATACACGTACGATGGGCGTAAACCGCAGGATTCACCTATATATATGGGATATTTCATTTCAACTGCGAAACCACGTCCGACCCCAAATCTCACGGATGTGACTCGTGTATTTTCTCCTAACATCATACCAATAATAATAATAATAATAATAATAATAATAATAATAATAATAATAATAATAATAATAATAATAATGATAATAATAATAATAATAATAATAATAATAATAATAATAATAATAATAATAATAATAATAATAATAATAATAATAATAATAATAATAATAATAATAATAATAATAATAATAATAATAATAATAATAATAATAATAATAATAATAATAATAATAATAATAATAATAATCTTTTCTCCTAATCCCTATTTTAGAAAAATTGATCCATTTTCTTAAAAAAATGCGAATTAAACTAAGGTTCATCTACAAATTTTGACGTTATCATTGGTGGGGCCAATTTGTTTCCCAAAACAAAAGTTTGCGCAAAAAAGCAACATAAAATAATATGATCCATGGGCTTCGTAAAACACACTGATTAATTTTCGTTTTAGAAAATAGTTTTTTTTTCCATTTGATTTCTTCAAAAATTTTGATTTTTCAGCGCTTTGTTTGTGTATAAGCATTTTCTTTTTTACAAAATAGGGGTTCATCGAGGGGAATTAAAAATCTGCGAACACTTGGCGAAAAAAATTGGTACATTTTTTTCCATTGAAAATTTTGGGTTTTTTTTTGAGTTTTTGTTCACATCTGGGCTCAATGTGGGCGTTTTTCTTCGTACCTCAGAGAAAACGGGGGAAAAAAATTTCGCAAAATGGCGGCTGTCTGAACAAAAAAAGGCGTTTTTCAATTCTATTTGCATAGTTTTTAATTTTTTACAATAATGAAAAAAAAAAATTTTATACAAAAGTGGTAGGGACGATGGAGAGTGATACATTGAAGATTGGTGAAAAATTTGAAAAACTTTAAGAATATGCAAAAAAAATTGATTTTTTTTTTTAATTCTAAACTTGCATACGCCCTTAAGGATGTTGAGTCCCTATGAAACTTTTAAATGTTAATTGTTCAATAAATAGCTTCTTAATCGTCGTGAAATTTTTACACGACTTCCTGAATACTTCACGTAAAAACATACCAAATTTTCAGAATTTTATCATCATTACTTAAACCTCCTCAAGGGTTAAAATGAAAAATGATGAGAAAATTCTGAAGATTTGGTATGTTTTTGTATGAAGTATTTAAGAGGTCGTGTAAAAATTTCACGACGATTAGGAAGCTCGTTATTAAAATATTAACATTTTGTTAAGAACAATTTTTTAAACAGATAAAAAAATATTTATCAATAAACTTCGTTTTGTTTCCGTTGCTTTCAATATATTGTAGATATTAAAAAATTGAGAGGTAAAAAAAAAACTTAATTTAATTAATCTTACTTAAATTAATTGATTTAATTTGATTTGTTAATGTTAATTGTTCGATAACGAGCTTCCTAATCGTCGTGAAATTTTTACACGGTCTCTTAAATACTTCATTCAAAAACATACCAAATTTTCAGAATTTTCTCATCATTTGCGATTTGGGAGTCAACATCCTTAAACAACGTAATTACGATTAAAATGGAATTTCGCGGAACGTTTAAATGTCTGAATGCGCCAAACAGCCTCTTTCGGATATTTTGGATATTGGTATGAAAAGCCTGGAAATGAAAGAATTTGTTTGTTCAATGTTTTCCTCGTTTACTTGGATTTAAAAAATGGTGGCCGTTCTGCTCCCGATAATTTTCCCGATTAAAAGCAAAGAGCGTAACATTCTAGCTGTACTATTTTCTTATCGTGGCCATTTTGCCCCATTTTCCGTTATATGTATGTATATATGCTACTATATTGCATCCATGCTCTCACGTATGTCACGCGTAGATGCTCCAAGTAATAGAATATTTTTTTCTTCAGATGGAAGAGCACACGCGAGAATATGCTATATATATGGAGCATTCTATGCGAAACCGACCAATCCGTAACCCTGACCATTGTTGATTTTGTTGAAAATTTTATATTTTTTTGACCGTACTGAAAGCAGTCTTTCAGATTTTTTTTAGATTTTTTTCTCAACCCTTCTAACCACAATAAATTTTTCAAAATTTCACATATTTTTTTTTAAATGCTCATAACTTAAAAAAAACGGAGATATCAAAATAAGATAAAAGATCTTTTTTTTCGTCTTGAGTTCGCAGTTTTATAAAAAAAATACAAAAAAAAAATCGAAATTTATTTTCATATGTTTTTTTTTTCAGTTTTGAACGCAAAATATTTTTTTTTAACTCAGACCTTTTCGATATTTTTGAAAAAATTCACCAATTTTTTAGAGACATTTTTACAAATTCTGAAAAATCCGCAGCTTGTGATATTCGTAACTTGTATTTTTTGTCTATTTTTGAAGTTACGCGATGATACTAAAAAAATGAGACAAACGACCGCTGCGGCGCTAATTCACACTTAATCCGTCTGCTGTGTTATCCCAATTAATGTAATGAAACCGAGAGACTATTGTGTTCAAAAATTCTGAAAGACTGCTTTCAGTATGTACAAAATAATACAAAAATTACACAAAAACAAAAAAATGGTCGGGTTAACGGATTAGTCGGTTCCGCATGGAATGCCCCATATATATATATATATATACGTGCATGTGTATATGCATGCATTCATCCAGGCATGAAAAAGAGTGCGTGTGTGCGTTGGGTATCGATAAATTTCAAAGTTTCGCGATAATGCTCTCGAATACGGATGTTTATAAAATTTCCCCATGACGTTCCTCCGTGGATGTTCCTCATGTCTATATATGACGTATTCCAGGTCAAGTGTGTAAATCCGTGACCCTGACCCTCTCGGATTTATTTGATTTTTTTTCACATGATCGCATTGAGTCTAAAATACACCCTCATAATTTTTTTTAGATTTTTCCAAACATCCCTTATTTAAAATTTAAAAAAATTTGAAAAAACGCCTTTTTTTTAATCTGAAAAAATTCTGAAAAAACCGTGGTAGTGAATAAAAATTTTCAAGCTATCGCCCGTAGTGGGCAGATTTTTTTTTCTGTATTTTACGTATTCGATTTGAAAGAAATTTTTTTTAACGCTGTTTTTTAAAAATCTAAAAAAATCTTTTAAAAAATACAGAAAAAAAAATCTGCGTACTACGGGTGATAGCTTCAAAAATTTTATATATTACCACGGTTTTTTCAGAATTTTTTCAGATTTGAAAAAAATTGCGTTTTTTTCAATTTTTTTTTTTTTATTAAGGGATGTTTGGAAAAATCTAAAAAAATTATGAGGGTGTATTTTATACTCAATGCGATCATATGAAAAAAATCAAATAAATCCGAGAGGGTCAGGGTCGCGGGTTTACGCACTTGAGCTGGAATACGTCATATATATATTGAAGAATTGGGTTCTTTCGTCGTTGATAATAAATGCCGCATGGGAAAATAATCTTAGGCAGTCGGATAAGCAAGCTTGAGTAGTACTCGCTCTTGAATCCAGCGCCTCTTGTACATAAAAATAGGTTTATTGAGTCGTAACAGAGCCATAAAAGGGCTTCGTTCCATTAAACAGGAATAGAAGAAGATGCTGCAACGATAGATTTTAAGAGAAAATTTATTTACGTCGACCCTCGATCCATTCACTCTTGATATAAAAAGTTGCTGCGTCATGATGTTACTCGAAATTGTACACTAGTGATGGGCGATACAGTATCGATATTTGGAATATCGATACTCTTCGACCCAAGTATCGATATTTTGTATCGATTCTTGGCGTTACGATATTTTCAAGTATCGATACGCAATACATAAATATCGAAATTTCGATACAACCGATTTTTATTGAGTTTATGTTACCGACTGTGGCAAAAAATTACCGGTTTTGTTACCGACTGAGGTACAAACGACAGTTTTTTGTTACCAACTGAGGTAAAAAACTACAGTTTTTTGTTACCGACTGAGGTATAAAACTACTGTTTTTATTTCGAACTGAGGTTTGTTTGCATTTTTATTTGAGTATCGATATCGGTGATATCGATATCGCATTCCCGATATTACACCTGTATCGATACTCAGACCACCAATACGTATCGATACCAAATATCGATACATTCATGAAATATTGCCATCACTATTGTACACCGAGAAAAAGGTTTGGTAAAGTGAAAAAAATTTGGCTTGAATTAACTAAACCCGGCGGTTACGGGTGGCGAACAAAATGTGTAATTAAGTTAACTCAAAATGTGTATCAAAATGGAAACAAAAATTGCATTCCCACAAATACATATATCCTTGACCCAACAGAGTAGAGAATCCGTTCAATTGAAAATTACATTGTTTTGATTATATATTTGGTAAAATGCACTCAATATGCGATTGCATAACCAAAATGGTTTAGTTGAATGAACAGTTGATATTATCTATGCAATTCTGATGTTGTTCACCGGAAAAAAAATGCATTCAATATAAAGCTAGAAAACTTCAATTGAATTTGATGATATGCATTATTTGTTTAAGCTACGAGGGGCTTTTACTTAACTAATTGATCGTGAGATTAAAAAGTTAAGTGAAAATTTAACTTATTTATCGTTGCGCTCATAAAGAGCATGAGCGCCACCAAAATGCAACGGTGGTCTCATTCAAATAGTCTTCAGTCCATAGAACTGCGCGCCCACACGGAAATATAATATACCGGAAAATATATTTTTCGATATATGTAAAAATATATTTGAAGTGTACATTATATATTCTAAATACATTTTAGATGTATCTAAAATATATATCAGATATATATTAAATATATTTAAGATATATGATTATTGTGCATAAAAATATATTTTTCGATATATGTAAAAACATATATTGTGTATATGTAAACATATATTAAAATTATATCGAAAATATATGAAACGTACACTCAATACATATGTTTGATGCATTTAGTATATATCTTAAATATATTTTTTACATATATATTGTGTATATTAAAACACCAATTAAAAATGTATCTAAAATATATAGAACATGCTCTCAATATATATGTTTGATATATTTAGTATATATCTTCAATACATTTTTTATATTTATATTGTTAAATTTTTAAATAGATTAAAAATATACCTAAAATCATATTTGTAATACATACATTTTCGGACAAAATATACTTAATATATCCAAAAATATATTTTCCGTGATATTTGCCGATATATTTTATTTCCATGTGGGCGACCACAGAGCGCGGGTAATGTTCCATCAATTCAAAGTTAATTGAGGACTCCGATGCTGGTAATACACTGGTACTTATCGGTGCTCGGTGGCTGTCTCGCTGGCGCGAGAGCGCGCGCCGTTCGTCTCCACCTGGCGGATCTCGGGCGAAGTGCCGAGATCGTGGTAGTTACTATACGTTCCATCGACTAATTGTGTTGTGGCCACATTGAAATATTTAGTCAAATTTATGAAACAATTTGATCGACGTGAAAGCATTTACTATTCTTTTTAACTGGATGAATAGCTCAAATTAAAACTAGATTTTGTTGACGAGACGAAACATAGAGTTAAAACCATTTTATTTACTTCCAGTGAATGACTAAATATTCGATTGAATGAGAAAACAAGTTCTTGAATCAATCTCGTTTGAAATCATTTTGATCCAATGTTGTAATTGCGGTAAATGCAGTACACATTCGAAACAACGATACCAGTTTTATTATTTTAACAACAGGGTAATCAAATCAAATATGTGACGATTGATTCAAACGAATTTTTCGTGATCGCAGCTGGGTAGTTGATATTACTAAGCCTTTTTTTCGGTGTATCGAAATCGAAAGATCATTGTTGGCGTTTTATTTGTCTCGAGTGGTTTTGAAATATTGAAGAAAGGGATTGAGTTAGTATTGAGATTGATTTGAATCTTGAGAAAGAAAATGTCTGGAAAATGACTGGTTTTCCTCTGGTCGTGCGGATTTGATTTTTCATCGATGCAGAATCGATTGGCGGTTGCAAATTTGCTCATTAAATTGCCTGGTGGTTAATAGTTTTTTACGGAATACTGAAGAAAGGGATTGAGTTAGTTAGTGGAAATTAATTTGGAACTTGAGAAAGAAAATGCCTGAACAAATTAAATTTCTCGCTCAACTGATTGGATTAAAGTGTTGATTGATGCAGAATCGATTGGTGGTTGCAAATCGCCTGATGGTTAGATTGAAGTGATGTGATTGAAAACGTTGACTTGGTTAAAATTAATTTGAAATTTAAGAAGAAAAATGCATGGAAATTTTTTATTCAGGGTAAAAGCCGGTATAGTTACCCCACTTAAGGAAAAAGCTTTGTTACTTAAAAATTAACAAATTAAGTATCTACTGACAATATGCTTCGTGTATATTAAAACATTGGTCTTTAATCTTTCATTGTACCCTAATTTTTAAAAATTCAGCAACATTTGGCATGCCATAAACAACAACAACAGTAACCATCGTTATTATGATTATTATTAATATTAATATTAATATTAATATTAATATTAAAAATAACAAGTAAGTTCTTTTTTTCCCTAAACAATTCGAATGCGTTAATTTTTCTGAGGGCATGTGAATTTTTCCAGAATTTTCTCTCTATTTTAAAATTCCCCTTTTAAAATGTTTAGAATGGCTGTATTTATGTATTTTTTGGCCCAGTGTCTTTGAAACTTTTCAAAGCTGACGATAAACCTGTATACAAAAACATATACAAATTTGGCAATTTTTTGTTTATATTTCAGAATATTTTTATAATGTTTTAAAATGAAGAAAAAATTCTGAAAAAATTCATATGCATTCAGAAAAATTAACGCATTCGATTTATTTAAGAAAAAAAAGAACTTGCCGAAAAATTGTTGAATAATTGTTTGTTTAAACAATTTATTAATAACTTTTGAGAAATATTGTTATCGATAATTGTTGTTTATAGTATGCCAAATGCTGCTGAATTTTTTTAGATTTTTATTGTATCAGGAAGTACGGAAATTTTAATCAGATAACATTTTTGGCTGGGACTGTACAGGCAAAACATACTTAAGGATGTTGAGTCCCAAATCGCAAATGATGAGAAAATTCTGAAAATTTGGTATGTTTTTGGATGAAGTATTTAAGAGGGCGTGTAAAAATTTCACGACGATTAGGAAGCTCGTTATCGAACAATTAACATTAACAAATAAAATTACATTAAATGTAGTCTTATGGAAACTGATATAACTTTGCGATAAGTTTTTTTTTGACCTCTCAATTTTTGAATATCTACAATATATTGAAAGCAACGGAAGCAAAACGAAGTTTATTGATAAATTTTTTTTTGTTTAAAAAAATGTTCTTAACAAAATGTTAATATTTTAATAACGAGCTTCCTAATCGTCGTGAAATTTTTACACAATCTCTCAAATACTTCATACAAAAACATAACAAATTTTCAGAATTTTTTCATGATTTTTCATTCTAACCCTTAAGGAGGTTGAAGTAATGATGATAGAATTCTGAAAATTTGATATGTTTTTACATGAAGTATTCAGGAGGTCGTGTAAAAATTTCACGACGATTAAGAAGCTATTTATTGAACAATTCACATTTAAAAGTTTCATAGGGACTCAACCGTAGAAAACCCTTTTTTTTCAACCTCCCCAATCTCCATCTTTATCTATATGAAGATAAAAATAAACACCCTAACATTTTCATTATTTCGTTAGAAATTCGAGTTTTATAATAACATCCCCAAAATTAAACCCCATTGAAAGAATGTCCCATCAGATCCGCCATTTCCGAGCCAACTCGTTTGGGGAATGGCTCATATATATTACCGAGTACAGATTCGATATTCCGCATCACTGGGAGAGCCATAAGAGAGAAAGAGAGAGAGAGAGAGAGAGAGAGAGAGAGAGAGAGAGAGAGAGAGAGAGAGAGAGAGAGAGAGAGAGAGAGAGAGAGAGAGAGAGAGAGAGAGGGAGGGAGGGAGAGAGAGAGAGAGAGAGAGAGAGAGAGAGAGAGAGAGAGAGAGAGAGAGAGAGAGAGAGAGAGAGAGAGAGAGAGAGAGAGAGAGAGAGAGGGAGCGAGAGGGAGCGAGAAACTCTCGGTGCAACTTCCGTAATGACAAATTCCACGTTCCGTTGCATCTCGAAACGTGGGAGATGCGCTCTATTATATATATTTATAGGTATGTAGAGAGAATAGGATCGTGTGTGTAGTCCTAGGGCGTTATATAGCCGCGATCATTTCGTTGCCCGCGCTCGTACTAAAGGCATTGTATTACAAGCTCTCTCTCTCTCTCTCTCTCTCTCTCTCTCTCTCTCTTCTCTCTCTCTATATATATATATACATACATAGGGCATTACATGTCAAATCAACCACTGTTAAACCCGACCCCTTTCGATTTGGCTGAATTTTTTGTTTCCTTTTCTACCCAATTAAAAACATTTTTCATGAAATTTTTCACTTTTTTCGTGCAAAGACATCTTTTCCCCGAAGTTCGCCATTTTTAATTTTTTTTTTGTTCACTCAGAAAGTACTTTGATCAATTCCGGACCAAATGCCGCCCAACATGGAGTGGGCCGACATTTCCTTATATTTTTTTTATCCATTGAAAAAAAAAAATTCATGAGGTTTTATTAAAGACCTCAGAGTTCGAAAAATTGAGAAGAAAAAAAAATTGAAAGTCGTAATCCTCGAAAAAAAATTTATTATTTACAAAAAAGTGAAAAAAAAAGAAGGAAAAGTCGGCCCACTCTATGTTGGGCGGCATTTTTTCTGGAATTGATCCAAGTTTTTTTGAGTAAACAAAAAAAAAATTAACAATGGCGAACTTCGAGAAAAAGATGATTTTTCTACAAAAAGTGAAAAACTTCATAGATTTAAACTTAACATATTTTGGTTATTTTTTCGGAAAGAACATTTAAAGAAGAAAATTAAAAAAAAAAACGTCCCAATTAGCCAGTTTTTGAAGAAGTTATAGCTATTTGAAAAAAGCCTTTTTTTGGGTTGGATATATAATAATTTGAAAATTGCCTGAAAAATGTTTTTGATGGGGTAGAAAAAGAAAAAAAGAATCAGCCAAATCGAAACGGGTCGGGTTCAAAAGTGGTTGATTTGACATGGAATGACCCATATATATACATATATAATACCCCATTCTATTGCCATCAGCCAGGAAACGCAGTACTCTAATAACCTTCGCCTACCGCATATCACATAACTCTTCCATCTCTCTCTCTCTCTCTCTCTCTCTCTCTCTCTCTCTCTCTCTCTCTCTCTCTCTCTCTCTCTCTCTGGTCGTTTTCGCGAAGCCGCCGAAATTCTTAGGGATTTCGCGTGTAGAAATGAAACTTGGCGAGTAGAGCTCCGACTCTAATACATATAGATGCTTTTCCATAAATATATATTTCCATATTACATGTATATTACGAATTATTACTGAACACCGGTCTCTTGGGCACATTTGTCCAGCATTGCATTCCGCCATTTCTCACGAAATTCTGTAAAGCTTTCGCGCCATTCGCACGTGAAAACGTTGAATGAAGAATTTGAAAATAGTATATCGTACGAAATTTTATTGCACTCCGTGCGCAAAGTGCCAGTTTGAGCACGCGCATCGTGCGCAAAGTGGCACTTTGCGCACGGAGTGCAATAAATTTTTTTTACTCTTATTTTGAAATATGACTGACGTCTCCATAAAGTCGATATATCTCGGCGAATATCGCGTTGTCGTATGAAATCGTTGAATTTTCATGAACTCCGGGGTTCATTGCTCCTCCAGTCGTGGCGAAAAGTTGGCCAATATCGCGTATACCGAGATGGAGAAAGAGAGAGAGAGAGAGAGAGAGTGAGGAGAAGAAGAACAGCGATTAAAAGTTGGGAATGTGGAATTGTAAAGCTGAAAATTCGTCCCAGACGAAGTGAGTTGGATAATAAGCGCTGTCAGAATATTATCTCGGAATTCGAGTGCGTTTCCACCCTTAAGGCAGTATTCTGATCTGGAGACGTACATTTTAAGCGTTTTGTCGAGCTCGATAAAAAAATAGTATATTACGATACTAGTGCGAAGAAACTTTTTCTGACGAGTGTGAGTTTGCAGCATGAGCCGAAGGCCGAATGTTGCAATCACACGAGTTAAGAAAAAGTTTCTCGCACTAGTATCGTACGAAATTTTATTGTACGAGTGCGCAAAGTGCCAGTTTGAGCACGCGCAGCGTACGCAAAGTGGCACTTTGCGCACGGAGTGCAATAAAATATATTTTTGCCCTTCTTGTTTTTTCACAACATATTTATTAATATTTTGACAATAAACGAAAAAAATTTCGAGAATAAAAATGAAAATTAAATAACCCAGTGGACACAGTAATGTTGCAGCAATCTAACGGCAATGTTACCTTTGTAACATGTAACATTACATAGACGTTACCTGTAAGTTACAATTTCCTACTCAGCAATATAACATTGTTATATAGCTGTTACGTAACAGTTACGTAACAGTTATGTAACCTGCATGTAACAAATGTTACACAACATGTTACTTGCACGTTACATTGCCGCAATATTACATATGTTACATTACTGTAATGTAACAAAGTTATATACCAGGTATGTAACCTGCATGTAACGAATGTTACGTAACATGTTACTTGCACGTTACATAACAGCAATGTTACATAGGAGTAACATTGCAACGTTGCATGTAACTTCCATGTTACATTGCTGCAACATAACGTGTTCACTGGGAAGTTATATTAATATTAAGTTTTATTAATTTTGAGCGTTTTGTTGAGCTCGATAAACAACAAATATTTTTACCATTCTTTTTTTTACAACTTATTTATTAATATTTTGACAATAAACAAAAAAATGTTCGAGAGAAAAAAAGGAAAATTAAATAAGTTATGAGCTGGTAAAGTTGGGGGTAAAACAAGGGGATTATTAATTATTAAGAATGTTTTTATAGCCACTACCTCAGAGAAAACGGAAATTTTCGCAAAATGGCGGCTGTTTACACAAAAAAGGCGTTTTTCGACTTTTTTTTCATGGTTTTTAATTTTTTTACAATAGTAAAAAAATTAATTTCGATACAAAAGTGATAGGGGCGATAGAGAGTTATACATTGAAGGTTGGTAAAATATTTGAAGTAAATCGGTTAAGTAGAACTTGAGATATCATGTCAACCGTGTTGAGAAAAGTAGTTTTGAAAAAAAACGTCCGAACGTTTATAGTCCGATTCGCTCTGACATGACAGGCGTAGTTTCTGTGTCACTAAAATAGTTATAAATTATTGTAATAAAAAAATGTCCTTTCGAGGATATATTCTTAAAGGTCTAAACTTTGAAAATATTCAAAAAAATGATTAACCAACAAATTTTATTTGTTTTTTTTTTCCAATTTCGATTATCTGGCTGCAAATCTGTTGTAATTATATAATTTTACACTAACAAAAATTACCTAGTGTTTTTTAAGTGTTGCTTTTTGAAATGCCAAATTTTTTTTGAAATATTCAATCATGATTATCTAAAAAAAAATGAATTATCTAAAAGAAAAAAATTTCTTGCTGGAGCTTCCAGCACATTTTAAGACGCGAGCGACTCGATTAAATCGACGTATAATGCCCCTTAAGGATGTTGAGTCCCTATGAAATCTTATAATGTTAATTGTTCAATAGATAGCTTCTCAATGGTCGTGAAATTTTTACACGACCTCCTGAATACTTCATGTAAAAACATATGAAATTTTCAGAATTCTATCATCATTACTTCAATCTCCAAAAGGGTTAAAATGAAAAATGATGAGAAAATTCTGAAAATTTGGTACACCGAGAGAAAAAATTACTAGAACCAATGAAATAAAGTTTTGAAGGCAAAAAATCATTTTTTTCACTATTTGCCAAAACATATTAGATTGGTTCCCTTATATATTTACTTGCTTCATTTTTTTCAGTCAGTTCCATAAATTTCTGTTTCAATAAATGAATTTACTTGAATCTAACAATATGTTGTCAATTATATGTAATATATTGTTTGAATCAAGAACATATTTTATCATTCAAAACATGCATGTCTTTTAATACAGGAAGCACTGAGAAAAAAAATTTGTTGAATCAACAAATTAATTAGTCCAATCAACAGGAAAAATGATTGATTCAATCAAATGTGTATTTATTAATTGTTGCTAAACATTTTATAAAAAGTATTTAGCCCTTGCCAAATAATTTAATATGCATAGTTTAGTGACCCCAAAAAGAGATAAATAAAAAAAGACAAATTGCGCCAATTCTCCGATCTAATTTCACTGTCCGACAGAGATTCGAACCCTCGACCCTACCTACCATCATACCGATATCCTACCTAACTACCTAACACGCTACCTACTACGCTATCGACTAGTACTATGCATTTGAAAAAAGTTAGGAGTTATGAATATTCGAATATAAAAAAACATTGAAAAAACCAGTTTTTTAATTTTTAATAACTCATGTATACTATTAAAGTATACTATAAAAATGATAGTTCTTTGCTTGAAGAAAATAAAAATTTTATCATTCCAAACAAATATTCTATTGGGATAAAATAATGTGTTATTTATTTTACTACAGCTTCTTTTCAAATAATCACAATCAATTTTATATCTAATAAATATTGAAAATAGTATAGAAATATTTTTAGTAGTAAAATAATGATGAATTTATTGCAAAGAAATAAATTTGATCGAAAAAAATAATTTCGTATTGAAGTCATTTTTTAGATCCAAATAATCTCATGTTTATGATGCCATAAATAATTTTCTTCAAAAAAATAATTTCGTATTGACGTCGTTTTTTAGATTCAAATAATCATCATTTTAGATTCAAATAATCTAATGTTTATGATGCGATAAATGTAATTAATCTAATGAATACAAATTCAATCAAATCTATTTGAATAAAAATATTTTTTGAAGTAAAATAATAATGACTTTATTGCAAGACAATAATTTTTTGGAAAAAAATAATTTTGTATTGAATTCGTTTTTTAGATTCAAAGAATCTCATGTTTATGATGCGATCAATGTAATTAATCCAATGAATACAAATTTAATCAAATCTGCATTTAAATGTTACTATTAAATAAGAGTTTAATATAATGGAGTAATAGATTCGTGAAAATATTTTTTCAAATGAAGAGTGATTTTCTTGGTTCAACAAATAAATAATCGAATTAATACTTTTATTTAATAAATAAATTCATGTTCTCAAATTCAGTAATTTTTTCTCTCAGTGTATGTTTTTGTATGAAGTATTTGAGAGGTCGTGTAAAAATTTCACGACGATTAGGAAGCTCGTTATTAAAATATTAACATTTTGATAATAACAATTTTTTAAACAAATCAAAAAATATTTATCAATAAACTTCGTTTCGTTTCCGTTGCTTTCAATATAGTGTAGGTATTAAAAAATTGAGAGGTCGAAAAAAAAACTTATCGCAAAGTTACATCAGTTTCCATAAGACTACATTTAATTTAATTTAATTTGTTAATGTTAATTGTTCGATAACGAGCTTCCTAATCGTCTTGAAATTTTTGCACGACCCCTTAAATAATTCATCCAAAAACATACCAAATTTTCAGAATTTTCTCATCATTTGCCATTTGGGACTCAAACATCCTTAAATTTAATGCGATATATGTTCTCCACAATCGCTGGAAGGGTTCATCGTTTGCATTTCCATGTGGCCCAACGCCAGGCCATATCTTTCACTCTCGGGCTTTTCCTTTCTCAAAGCCCAGCACTGAGTTTCCTCTTCGTACTTACCATATACAATGGAAAATTGCTGGCAAACAAAAGGGCGTAACTGACGCGATTCAACGGGGCGATTTGAGCCAATCGTGCTCTTGCATTTGGCAGCGATCGATACGATTGCTCGGCAAACTTTGGATATGATTGAGTTCGATGGAAATTCGCGCCGATTCGACACACATCTCTCTATCTCTCTTGTTTTTCCCTCTTGTGGAGGACTCTCAGGCCAATCTCCATCCAATAGTCCTCGTTTGCTTTTCAAACTGGGCCATATTTCATATCGCCGCCATTATACTACTTTTCCTACCCGGTATATACGTATATTAGGGGAGGGTGGGGCAAAATGGACACCTCAAAAAGACAATGCAGCTTTGGACGCCACTCGCAGAATAAATTCCCTGTTTTTCATCTAAAAATATTTTTTTTATCGATAAAATTGTGCGTCGACCAAAAAAAAATTTGGGGCAAAAAATGGTCCACCGCTTAAAAATTCTGTTTTTTTTTTTTCAAAAATTCAAATAAACGTTGGGAAAATTAATCACAATATTAAAGAATTAATATTAAAGATACTTGGACCAAACTGCGTGGTGTATTTTTGCACTTAAATTTTTGGCGAAATGCTTTTATGCGATGAGAATGAAAATTTTTGAAAAAAAATCCAAGTCTTCATAGGAAATCATTGTCATTTTTGATAACCTTTCCCTCAGATGAAGATAAAAAACTAAACAATTATTCTTAGTATCTCAATTTATTTTGTGATCAATCGAGGAAATTTTTGAAATATTGAATTAAAACAAAATGGTGATTGGGGGACTGAAATACGAGATTTTCTCATCGAGAAAAAAACCTAAAAGGTTCAAGAAGATCGATGCCATGGTTTTTGTATAAACGTATTACAGCCTCTGTAACACTGTAAATTTTGATCAGATTGCCTTGCAATTATCAGGGACCGTTTATAAACTGTTATAGTGTTAAAAATATCTTTAAAAAAGTGATAACTGCAACTTTTGAGACTAGGGTCCGAATTTTAAGATTTCAAGATCTATCTTGAGATCAAACTTTCCATTGAACTCAAGTTGGAACTTAAGATCGAACTTAAGTTCCAATTTAAGATGAATCTCAAGTTCATACTTGAGTTCAAAATTTAGTGCGAACTTAAAATCGATATCAAGTGCAAACTTAAATTTGGGTTGAAGTTTGATCTTAAGATCCATCTTGAGCTTGAACTTAAGTTCGATTGAACTTAATTATTTTTACAACTATAATGTCCAAAAATGCGGTCGAGGGTTAAGTTTGAAGTTGAGATCGATCTGAAGTTCGCACTAAAGTTTGAACTTAAGTATGAACTTATAATGACACTTAAGTTTAAACTTAAGATTCATCTTAAATTCATCTCAAGTTCAAACTTTATTGCGAACTTCAGATCGATCTTAACTTGAAACTTAAACTTGGTTTGAAGTTTGATCTTAAGATCTATCTTGAGCTGGAACTTAAGTTCGATCGAACTTAATTACTTTGACAACCAATGTCAAAAAACACGGTCGAGGGAGGCGATGAAAGAAGTTTGATCGAACTTAAGTTCAAGCTCAAGATGGATCTTAAGATCAAATTTCAAACCAAGTTTAAGTTTGAACTTAAGGTCGATCTGAAGTTCGCAGTAAAGTTTGAACTTAAGTATGAACTTATAATGATACTTGAGTTCAAAGTTAAGATTTATCTTAAGTTGAAACTTAAGTTCGATCCTAAGTTCCAACTTGAGTTCAATGAAAAGTTTGGTATTAAGTTTGATCTTAAGATCGATTCTATGATAGATCTTAAGATCTTGAAATTCCGGCCTAAGACAAAGGAAATTGATAGCTAAGACTAAAAAAAAGGAATGTTGAAAACTAAAAAATTGAAAATTGAAATACTCATTAGAATCGTAAAAGTATTAATTGAATACTTCAGTTTCACTGCATATTGATCTCGATTTTTCATATTGAAAAAGCCTTTTTTCCCTTAAGGGGCTCATTTTTGGGACTTTTCCCTGTACTTTAGAGTCGCGTCTAAAAGCCGCGGCCGGAATTTTTCCTCGCGAGAAATATTTATATTGCCACGGAATTGCGTTGTTATTGGGATAAAGTATATAGAATCAAGGTGGCGCAAGGAGAGGCGCCTTTGAGGTTATGCAGAGCGCATCCAGCGCCCTCTAATTAACCGTGACTAAGGACAGAGCGGCGAAACGGCGCGATCGACACATTTTTCTCTTCTTCCTTCTCATGTTTCATCCTTAATCATTAGAGATAATTGTCTCGAAAAATTGTTCTTGGCGCTTCCGGGAATTCGGCGATTTTTGGTCTTCGAGGGTTGGATGTGAATTTTAATTTGGGGGCGGCGGAGGGAAAAAGGCGCTGAACTTACCTGAGACAGGTGTTGGGGCCTCGTGGCCGTTGAAGTCATGTGCACCACTGAGGCTCGCGGCATTTTGAAACCGTTGTCACCCTCTTCCGGTACAGTTGTCACCTGAAACGTGAGAAATTCAAACGACCGTCATTAATAACAAACACGCCGATTCTCACGGTTCTTTTTTATCATTGTCTGCAATCGCTTATAGCGGCGTGATTTTTTTTTTAAGAATGGACACGTTTTATCAGGAAATATAGAACAATGTCCGGTTTCGCTATAAAAATGTCTCTCAGCGAGACAAATATCCGCTTCGTTGCAAAAAAATTACCGTAAAACGGGGCTACTTTGACTTTGGGGCTTACTTTGTTGATTTTTGGGGCTACTTTGGACGAGCAGCAAAATACGGTAAAAACGTGTGCGCATCACGGAAATATAATATACCGGAAAATATATTTTTCGATATACGTAAAAATATATTTAAAATATATTTGAAGTGTACATTATATATTCTAAATACATTTTAGATGTATCTAAAATATATATCAGATATATATTAAATATATAATATGTATATTCCATATAAGAAATATACTCAAAAATATATTCGTTATAAGTACATTTTCGACAGAAAATATTTCTTTGAAATATATGTTAAATATATTTTAGATATATGATTATTGTGCATAAAAATATATTTTTTGATATATGTAAAAACATATATTGTGTATATGTAAAAATATATTAAAATCATATCGAAAATATATAGAACATGCACTCAATATATATGTTTGATATATTTAGTATATATCTTCAATACATTTTTTATGTTTATATTGTAATATTTTTAAATAGATTAAAAATATACCTAAAATCATATTTGTAATACATACATTTTCGGACAAAATATACTTAATATATCGAAAAATATATTTTCCGTAATATTTGCCGATATATTTTATTTCCATGTGGGCAGTGAACACTCGTGACCTTGTGGGGCGGGAGGGGGTGTGGGGAGTGGGTAGAAGAGGAAAAAAAGTCATTCACAAACCAGGTACACAGATATGTGTAACAAGCCAAGGTGTCCGAACAATCGATGATGCCATTCGCATGAAGGGAATAAAGAAGGGCAAGAAGAACGACTCCAACCTGTGTTACATCTGTAAGGCCCGAATTTCAAGTCACAAGTCTTACCCTAAGATCGAACTTTCCATGGAACTCAAGTTGGAATTTAAGATTGAACTTAAGTTCCAATTTAAGATTAATCGTAAGTTGAACCAAAGTGCCATTATAAGTTCATACTTAAGTTCAAACTTTAGTGCGAACTTCAGATCGATCTTAAGTTCAAATTTAAATTTCGTTTGAAGTTCGAACTTAAGATCCATCTTGAGCTTAAACTTAAGTTTGATCGTACTTAATTATTTTCACAACTCATTTGAAATAACACGGTTGAGGGAGGCGATGAAAGAAGTTTTATCGAACTTAAGTTCATGCTCAAGATGGATCTCAAGATCAAACCGAAAACCAAATTTAAGTTTGAACTTAAGATCGATTTGAAGTTCGCATTAAAGTTTGAACATAAGTATGAATTTGTAATGATACTTGAGTTCAAACTTAAGATTCGTCTTAAATTTGAACTTAAGTTCGATCTAAAATTCAAATTTGAGTTCGATAGAAAGTTTGACCTCAAGTTTGATCTTGAGAACTTGAAATTCGGGCCTAAGTATTTGGTATTTTTATGTAAGATATTACTTCAATAAAAATGGCGAATTCATTGTCAAAAATCGTTGTTTTTCATGTAATTTCATGTATAATGTATAAAATATTATTGTTTTTTATCAAAATGATGTCAAAGCTGCATTTACGATGTGGATCTTTGACACAAGTTGCATTTCAATGCCTCTCCCAAGTAGCCTCACACTCGGGGTTATTTTGACTTTTTTTTTCTAAATATATAAAATTGTGAGGGTCTAGTGGGGCTTGCTATTGTTATACATTTTATAGCCAGAGGAAACATTGTTCTGTTCGAGCAAAAAAAATTAATTTTCGACGTTAAAAAAAGTTACGACCAAAAAACTTCCGAAACACGAACAAAGTTTTACGGTAATTAACATAAATTTGTTGAAAAATATATCCAAGACGCATCATCATTTTTATTGCAACTTGCAATTCAAGTTGAAAAATAATGGAAAATTGAAGGTTAGAAGAATATAACAAATCTTGATTGATACGTATTTATAGTAAATTATATCAAAGTCGCATTGGAACTTTTTTGGAAACTTTGCAATATCTTAAAAACAAAGAAGGGAAGAATGGAAAAATTCAAAAATGTGACTTGAATTTATTGCCCATTATATTTAAGCTCAATTGGCATTTCTATAAAAATATGCAACGCCTTTGAAAAAAGGGAAATTAATGAATAGAAGAGACAAAAAAGTTTCTGAAGATTCGGAATATTATAGGGATAATTTCTGATATGAATTTTTTGGAAATTACATCCAAGATGCGTTGGCATTTCGATGAAAACTTGCATCACGTTAAAGAATAAGAAAAAAATCAAGAAGAGGGAAATAGTAAATTATATCAAAGTCGCATTGGCAATTATATCAAAACTTGCATCATGTTGAAAAATGATAGAAAATTGAGAATAGAAAAATGGAAGAAATAGAAAAACGTTAAAAATTAGTTGCAAATTACAATAAAGTTATCCTAGAAAACAATAAAAAAGGAATAGAAGATAAAAAAAAATCGAATGGACATAAATTTATTCCAAATTACGTTCAACTCGTAGCGGAATTTTTATAAAAAATTGCATTCGAAAAAAGATTTTTTTTTCTTAACATTCGATTAAATTGGTTACACTGAGAAATTATTTTATTTGTAGTAAAGAAATATATTTAGTTGGCACTTTAACTTAAATATTCCTTGACCGTTACAAAATTTGTTAGTCGTTAAGAAATATTTTATTTGTGTAAAAATAATTTAACTGTTAAAAAATATTAATTTAATTTATTAACAGTTCACAAATATGTCTTTAATTTATTAGGTAATTAAAATTAATTAATTAAAAAATTTCCAAAAATATTTCTCACGACGAATGACGCCATTGAAACGAATTTGAGCGTGAGACTTTATTGGGCGTGCAAAATGCTTGATGCGAAAATTCATCTCAAGGTGTTATGAAAAAAGAATCGTGTGCCGAAGATTTAATAAAGAGATTATTGATAAAACGAGCTAATGGGGAGCAAACGAGGGAGGGTTGTTCTTTGCTTTGAGCCCTTTTCGCGCCGCCTTCGACACTTTAATGATTCGCGCGTCTGCGCACATCACGAAATAAGGCGTTTTATATACGTTTATCACGTGTAAAAGTGTATATATAAATTTTAAGCGGCGAGAGGAGTGCATATAAGTACGCGAAACACGTGCTATATAGTTAATTGGAGATTCGTGAAGAGATAGGAAAAGCTGAAGATTGGAGAAAAGAGAAAGAGAGAGAAAGAAAAGAAGAGAGAAGAGAGAGAGAGAGAGAGAGAGAGAGAGAGAGAGAGAGATGAGAGGGAAGTTTCTTTGGATGCTTCAGAGAGATAAAGAGAGGATTCCGCTTTGGATTTAAATTACATTGGATGCAAAAGGTTCAATAAAAAAAATTATTAAAAAAAATGTTGTTATATTTTCTATACACTGAGAAAAAAAATGGTTGAATATGCACAATCGTTTAGTTGAATACGTGCAACTAAATATTTAGTTGTACGATCCAAATTTTTGTTGCCTTAACAATATTTTAGTCAACCGAAGCGCGGATATATTCAAGATACTAATTATTTAGTTAGACCAAATAAATATTTAGTTGCCCGTATTCAACTAACGATTTTGCATATTCAACCATTTTTTTTTCTCAGTGTACGTTCGGAAGCATTTTTATGTACTTCAGACCCATTCAATTGACCTAAATCCAACAAAAGTATTTTTCTGAACAGAAAAATTCAAAAAGCCCGCCAATACTTGCTAAATTATCCTCAAAACTTCTCTAATTATTTGAAACGATTATTTAACAAATATATATTTGAATTTTTTTTTTTTTAATTGTCATTAATTGAAATTTTTACTGCTCAAAATTACAGAATTACATGATTGCTCAACTTTAGTTAATTTAGAGGAAAGACAGACAATTTTTTTTTTTACCAAAATTCAAAATTTTTTATTTTTTAAACAAAAACACACCATCCTGAAATTTTCAGGATCTTTTAAGATTAGAACGAGGTATTATACAAAAAAATTTTATCAAAAATTTAATGTTTATCGTGAATTTGCACGATTTTTAAATATTTAAAAATTTATATTTGTGAAACAAAAAAAAACACCTCTTCGAAAATTTCAGGATCCTTTAAGATCAGTACAAGGTATTAGGTAATAGAAACTGAACCAAATATAAAATATGGAACTTGAATTTTCGCGATTTTGGAACATTTAAAATTCTCCAAATTCATCATTAAAAAAAAAAATTTCGGAATATTTTTTTTTTTTCGTAGCCTCAAGTATACTCTTTAAAAGTAATTCAGAACGATTTTTCGTAACTATAATAATTTTCAAGATATTAAAAAAATAAACTTGACAGATTTGAAAAATTGTGAAATTTTGCATAACTTTCGAAACAAAATCTTTTATTTTTTTTTCCTTCGGTAGAACTTCGTTTTATTGAAAACGAATACATCTGACCAAATTTCATCGAAATTGAAAGGGGTCGATTCCAACTCTTGGTCGATTTGACATGTAATGTCCCATATTTAGTTTATTAACTGTTGAAAAATAATTCATTTCGCCATATTCAACTTTACATTTGTTAACAGTTAACAAATCCTGGTACATTGTTTTCTCAGTGTATCTTGGATGGGGGTTTTTTTTTGCTAATTTCTGGCACCCTTCATTCAAGCTTTTATAGAATCTCAATTTCATCAAAGTTTCGTTTGGCGGTGTTTTTCTTAATTTTAATACACCATCACCACTATCCACAGATGTGTCTCTAAAACGTTCACTTTTGCTGGTCTCTCGTCAGCCCATCAAGCGAATTGAAGAACACTTCGTTCCTCCACTTTGAGCCACTCTATGATCACCTCTCTCTCCCTCTCTACCTCTTTCTCTCCTCTCTCTCTCTCTCTCTCTCTCTCTCTTTCGACGCCATTTAGCAATGCACTTGCGGTACATGGAAAGGCGCTAAACGACACAGCATCGTATATATCGTAGAGTATATAATAACTCGCGTCTCCCATATGACTCAACATTACTCCTTGCATGTGCACTTTGCCCATTACTCGTATACCTAAATATATATATGAGGTATTCCAGCCCAAGTGTGTAAACCCGTGACCCTGACCCTCTCGGATTTATTTGATTTTTTTTTTCATATGATCGCATTGAGTCTAAAATACACCCTCATAATTTTTTTAGATTTTTCCAAACGTCCCTTATTTGAAAAAAATTTTTTTTGAAAAAACCGCCATTTTTAAAAAATTTTAAAAAATTCTGAAAAAACCGTGATACACTGCGACCTCGATAATCGGTACCTCGATCGTTGCTATTGCAGCGTAGTGGGAGAAGCGCCAAGCCAATCGCGTCAGGCCGCCGTCAGCCACCAGCGGCGCAGAGACGGTTCTGTGCAATGTGCGCAACCCCACTTCTTGCAAGAGCCGGTCCCGACGGATTCCGATTATCGAGGTCGCAGTGTAATATATACAAATTTTCAAGCTATTACCCGCAGTGGGCAGATTTTTATTCTGTGTGTTTTCAAGCTATCTTAACGTTCTCAGAATTCCAAAAAATTCTCAAATAGCTCACCTTGAGCAGATACTGAATTATTTTGGTACTCAAATTAATTTTGTTGATGATTTTCAAATAATGCAATACGAAAATCATGAACGAAAATAATTTGAGTACCAAAATAATTCAGTATTTGCTCAAGGTGAGCTATTTGAGCATTTTTTGGAACTTCGAGAACGTTAATAGCTTGTAAAACACGGGAAAAAAAATCTGCCCACTACGGGTGCTAGCTTGAAATTTTTTATATATTATCACGCTTTTTTCAGAATTTTTTTAGATTTTTCAAAAATAACGTTTTTTTCAAAAAAAAATTATTTTTTGAAATAAGGGACGTTTGGAAAAATCCAAAAAAATTATGAGGGTGTATTTTAGACTCGATGCGATCATATGAAAAAAAAATCAAATAAATCCGAGAGGGCCAGGGTCACGGGTTTACACACTCGGGCCGGAATACCTCATATATATTTTCATAATAATACAATCTGCGCCATTTGCAGCGTTCGTCCCATCACATCCTTCGATAATTAATATCGAATCAGCGAGTACAAGTCGCGTACACATGAATTTATCCCAGCACTCCTTGAGGGGCAGGAGGGGGGGGGCTTAAGGCCCTCCCTTCTTGTATTTGTGAGTGCCAAAGAGATGCACCGAGAAAAGACTTTAGTTATAGTAAAGAAATATACCCACACGGAAATTTATATATTTAAAATATATGCAAAATTGCGTACGAAATATATTCAAAATATAATTACCGCATATAAAATATGTTTTGTATAGATGTGTAATATATTTATTTGGATAGATTTTGCCGCTTTTCGCATATGTACGTATATCTTAAATGTATTTAAAATATACTTTAGATAGATATAAAATATATTTAAAATATATTTTAGATATATGTAAAATGTACGACACATACATACAATATATATTTTATATATATGATGCATACATCTGAAATATAGATTAAATATATGTTGCATGTATTCCAAATATAGTTGAAAAATGGGCTGCATACATCCCGATATGTACGAGTTCATGAGAAGCCGGCAAGAACTCCTTATATGGCTTCATTTACGCCGGACTTCTGTTAATATTCCGTTCTCGCGCCCGCCCTTATAAGCATACTCGTCGCATCCTCCGTATGGGGGTTCAGCGGTTGCCGCTCTGCGACATCTCGCGGCGAGTCTGGAAACTATCGCAACGCTACCTATACGTTACGAACATGTGGCAGGCGCCCGATCGCTTATTCTCGCGGGATAAACATTATAATGTAAATCATAATGAAAAGGGTGAATACAATAAACTTAAATAATTAAATAAATATTATGTTAGTTAGTTAGTTATGCTACCATATATGTTGCATATATGGTAGCTTATATTAAGAATATATGTAGAATATATGGGAGATACATGTGAGTCACACCTATCTCTTATATATGTTGCAAATATATCAGCATATATTAAGAATATATATAGAATATATGAGAGATATATGTGAATCACGGCCATCTCTCATATATGTTGCACATATATCAGCATATATTAAGAATATATGCTAATATATATGCAACATATATGTGTGGATTAAAAATATATGTACATATATTCGAAATATATCCACATATATTTTGCGCATATTAAAAATATATAAATTTCCGTGGGGGTATTTACGATTAGTTGGCACTTTTATTTAAATATTCCTTCACTGTTAGAAAATTTGTTGGTCGTTGAGAAATATTCGTGTTCTCATGACGAAAATTTTATTTGTGTCCAAATATAATTTATTAACTGTTCAAAAATATTTATTTCGCCATACTCAACTTTACATTTGTCAAAAGTTAACAAATACTGGTACATAGAAATATATATTGTTTTCTCAGTGTGAAGTTCAAAGTAATGAAAATGATAATAGTGGAATCGCCTGCACTCATATGGTATATTATTTATTTATGAAATTTCCATGTGGTATGTATAGTCAATATATTTTTAATATACTGCACTAACGGAGAAAAGTTTCCGGACAAAACTTCGAACTAGGTGTGGAACGTTTTTTTGTGCCATTTCGTAGGAAGTCAACGTAGATCAATTTAACAAGCGGAATTTTAAAGGGAAAGAATTCGGCTTCATTTCCTGATTTTTTAAATTATTTTTACAAATTGTTTTTAGATTTGGACTCTATTTTTAAAACAGCTGTTTTTGGGATTTTTTCCACTTTCTTCAAGTGCACCCATCATCTATAGGAATTTTTTAAAATGTTATTATTTATTTTTTTTCGATTCATTTTACATGCGAAACGATCCATTGCACAAAAAAAACACCTCGACATAAAATTTAGGTTTTCGAATATACTTCATAATCTCATCTTTTTTTGAAGCTGTCCAGAATCCTTTTCGTGTATATTTTTCAGCGAAACAAGGCAATACATTTTTTTTCGTCGAGTTCGCCGTTTCCAATTTTCCTACAACTTCGAGAGAACTTTCGTTGATTTCACAACAAACCACAGAAAAATTGGCAGGATGGAGAATCCATATCTTCCAAGTGTTTTCTCACGTTAACTGATAAAAACACTAGCGACTTACGACAAATAATCGATGTTGTCCAACGCCCCCATTAAATTTATTGAAAAAACATTGTACATTTATTATTTACACCCAGAAAAAAGATCTAGTACATTTAACTAAATCCTAGTCAAGCCAAATACATTTTTTTAGTTGTAGGCCGGCCTAATACAACTCTATTCGTGTCAACCAATTTTTTTTTTTTTTCTATTGACATAATAGGAAAATATATTGCGATGTAATACATTTTTATTTAATATTAATAAATATTATTTCAAACTGAACAAATATTTATTTAAATGAAATAATTTTTTTTTTTTAATATTTACACAATATATATTTTTAAACATTTCAATCTTTGAATGAATAGCTACACATATGAAGTCTACAATTTCGTTGAGGTTCGTCTTTTCTTCAACAGAAGGGAAAAGAAAAAAGGCCCTTTTTTATGGGAATCCTTTTCGGGGATTCGACCATCTTGCGTTTTGCCGCAATGTTCAATGTATTAAATATCCATACTGAAAAATAAGGATATCAAACATAGACGAGTTTGGAAAGGATATAGGCGTCGAGAAGCAGGTTCGCTTGTGCGAGAGGTAGCCACCTGGCGGATTTTTGGGGTACTGACAAATCTCCAGATATGATCGGATGAGATTACGGGTGAATAGGTATTTAGTAACAACGAATAGAATTTTTCTTCAACGCCTGTTTCTCGATGACAGGGAATTCAAATAAATAAATATAGTGGAGGTAAATATCGCCCAAAATTGGATGGAAAGCAAATTTTCTTTAAAGTAACTAAAAAATAATGAAATAAACGATTATAGTACCTACGACTAGATCTTTTTTCAGGGTGTACCGTGTATCAGCGTGTGGTCAATGCATGATTAATTCGTTTATTATTCGGAAATACCAAAGTATTTTGTGAGGTCGGTTGGTGGTCGGTTGGTCGGTTGGTGAAGTGAAAAAAATTTGGCTTGAATTAACTAAACCCGGTGGTTACGGGTGGCTAACGAAATGTGTAATTCAGTTAACTCAAAACGTGTATCAAAATGGAAACAACAATTGCATTCCCACAAATACATATATCCTTGACCCAACAGAGTAGGAAATCCGTTCAATTGAAAATCACATTGTTTTGATGCTATATTTGGTAAAATGCACTCAATATGCGATTGCATAACCAAATGGTTTAGTTGAATGAACAGTTTATATTTTCTATGCAATTTAGATGTTGTTCACCGGAAAAAAATGCATTCAATATAAAGCTAGAAAATTTCAAATGAATTAACAAAACATTTGATGATATGCAATATTTGTTTAAGCTACGAGGGCTTTTACTTAACCAATTAATCGTGAGATTAAACAGCGAAGTGAAAATTTAACTTATTTATACTTGCGCCCATCAAGAGCACGAGCCACCAAAGTGCAACCCGCACGGAAATATAATATACCGGAAAATATATTTTTCGATATACGTAAAAATATATTTAAAATGTATTTGAAGTGTACATCATATATTCTAAATACATTTTAGATGTATCTAAAATATATATCAGATATATATTAAATATATAATATGTATATTCCATATAAGAAATATACTCAAAAATATATTCGTGATAAGTACATTTTCGGCAGAAAATATTTCTTTGAAATATATATTAAATATATTTTAGATATATGATTATTGTGCATAAAAATATATTTTTTGATATATGTAAAAACATATATTGGGTATATGTAAACATATATTAAAATTATATCGAAAATATATAAAACCTACACTCAATATATATGTTTGATGCATTTAGTATATATCTTCAATACATTTTTTATATTTATATTGTAATATTTTTAAATAGATTAAAAATATACCTAAAATCATATTTGTAATACATACATTTTCGGACAAAATATACTAATATATCCAAAAATATATTTTCCGTAATATTTGCCGATATATTTTATTTCCATGTAGGAATGGTGATCTCATTCGAATATGTGGTCTTTAGTTCATAGAACTGCACGACCACAGAGCGCGGGTAATTTCCATCAATTTAAAGTTAATCGAGGACTCCGATGCTGGTAATACACTGGTACTTATCGGTGCTCAGCGGCTGTCTCGCTGGCGCGAACGCGCGCGCCGCTCGTCGCCACCTTACGGATCTCGGGCGAAGTGCCGAGATCGTGGTAGTTACTATACGTACTATCGACTAAATGTGTTGTGGCCGCATTGAAATATTTAGCCAAATTTATCAAATAATTTGATCGACTTGAAAGCATTTACTATTCTTTTTGACTGGATGAACAGCTCAAATTAAAACTAGATTTTGTTGATGAGATGAAACATACGGTTAAAACAATTTTATTTATTTCCAATAAATGTCTAAATATTCGATTGAATGAGAAAACAAGTTGTTGAATAAATCTCGTTTAAAATCATTTTGATCCAATGTTGTAGTTGCGGTGAATACAGTACACATTCGAAACAACGACACCAGTTTTATTATTTCAACAACGGGGTAATCAAATGAAATAGGTGACGATTGAATCAAACGAATTTTCCGTGATCGCAGCTGGGTAGTTGATCTTACTAAACCTTTTTTTCGGTGCACGAAAAGGATACTGGACAGCTTCAAAATAGGTGAGATTATAAAGTATATTCAAAAACCTAAATTTTATGTAGAGGTGTTTTTTGTGTGCAATGGATCGTTTCGCATGTAAAATGAATCGAAAAAAAAGAAATAACAACATTTGTATCCAAACAATAACCACTAAAAATTCTCATATAACATTTTATTTTTCAACTTCTGAGGTTTTACGAGGAAATCAAAAAAATTTCATAATAAAGTTATATAAAATGAGCCAAACTAAAAAAAAAAAAATTTTAACTAAAAAAAAAAATTAGAAGCAATTGTCGGCACAAATTGTAATTCGCGGGAATTATTGCAGAATTAGTTAAAGTTTTTTTAGAGCAAAAAAAAAATGAATCAAATGTCGGACTTTGAAAAAATGACGGTTTTTTCGAAAAAACCAAAATAGTTCATACATCCGGGCTTCTGAAAATTTTCTCATATTTTTTTCTGAAAACTACATTCAAAAACAAAATTTTTATAGGTGGTGCGGTTCCGATAGCTCAATTTTCAAAAAAAGTTATAGCTGTTTGAAAAAAAAGAGCGGTTTTTTAAAAAAATCCATAACTTTTTTTGGGTTGAGTAAAAAAATTTGAAAAAATTCTGAAAAATGTCTTTCGGAGGGTAGAAAAAGATAGTAAATTTTTAGCGAAATCGAAGGGGGTCAGGTAAAAAATTTCGATTTGGCATGGAATGACCCATATACATTTCATAAATCTTTTTTCTATGTATACATATATTTACAGTGGAGTCTATCTATCACTTATGGCAGTGTGTGTCAACGAGATTAATCATTTATGAAAATTTAAAGCGCACAACGGAGGGACAAAAAAATATGAGAAGCAATCTCCCCCTAGACCGGGATAGAAAGCCCAAGAGAGGGTTGATGAACGGGGGTGGTAGGAAAATTAATTAAAAGAGATATGCTAAAGTGGGCGAGGAGTTTGCGAGAGAGAAAGAGAAGAGATGCCAGTCGCTTGGATCATTATAGATCTCCTGCAGCCTCCAGGCTCAGCGAGTGCATCCCGATAGTCCACATGCGATATAAACATAGTCGGACAATCGCTATTTCCAAAATCTAATCCCGATCATCCCCGGCTAAACGTGGATATTTCAGCGACGAAGGTATGCGGCACTTCGTTGAAAACGTGGATCGAAGGGGCGCGAGATTTATAGGGGATGTTTTTACCTACACTATATATTAGGGCGATTTTTTTTTTACTTTTTTTATTTTTTTCACTCCCCACCTAAAATGTTGTTGCATATGTCTGAAAGAAACTACCCTGAAAGTTGCAGCCCTTAATATTAATATTAAGTACTCGCCCTTCGCGTGAAAAGATTTCCCATCTAAAATACACGTAAATAAAAAACTTTTTTCTTCAAATTGCTATAACTCCGCGGCATTTTATGCTATCATATTGTCCTTGGTCGCAATTTACGCAGAATTGAACGTTCTTCAAAATTGTCCAGAGCAGCATAAGTGTAATTTACACTGGTGAGATGGTACGAGTCACTAAAGTTGATTTTGACCCACACTTCTCGTTTTTTTGCTGTTATTTTTGAAATGATCAGAGTTATCGAAAAATTGCAAATGAAAGTTTTGTTGGAAATTTAATTTCCTACAGAAAAGGTCCTTTAGACCTACTTGCGAAAATTGATATTTCTTGAGATATTGGACCTTAACTTGGTTTTGGTATACAATTTTTATGGTTTATTCAACCAAAAGTTTCAATTTTTTGATACTCTATATCATATCACCATATCACATATCATATCACCAGTGGCGAAATGATATGGAATATCAACAATTAAGAACTTTTGGTTCGATAAACCGTAAAAATGTTATACCGCAAATAAATTAAGGTTCAATATCTCAAGAAATATCAATTTTCTCAAGTAGGTCTAAAGGACCTTTTTTGTAGGAAATTAAATTTCCAACAAAAGTTTCCTTTGCAATTTTCCGATAACGCTGATTATTTCAAAAATAACAGCAAAAAAACGAGAAGTGCGGGTCAAAATCAACTTGAGTGACTCGCACCATCTCACCAGTGTAAATTACACTTATGCTGCTCAGGACACTTTTGAAAAACTTTCAATTCTGCGTAAATTGCGACCAAGGACAATATGATACCATAAAATGCCGCGGAGTTATAGCAATTTGAAGAAAAAAGTTTTTTATTTACGTGTATTTTAGATGGGAAATCTTTTCACGCGAAGGGCGAGTACTTAATATTAATATTAAGGGCTGCAACTTTCAGGGTAGTTTCTTTTAGACATATGCAACAGCATTTTGGGTGGGGAGGGATGAAAATTGAAAAAAGTCGGAAAAAAAAATCGCCCTACTATATATAATTATATATATGGGGTATTCCACACCGATTCGACCTGGGTCTGACCCTTCACCTCTTCGATTTTGTCCGCTATTTTTTATGGCTTTGTAGTACCTCTGAAAAGCACTCAGGATTTTTTTCCGATTTTTTTGGATCGATTTGACTTGACTATAATCTTATAAACAAATTATTTTTAGTCCAAATTTAAAAATCTGAATAATATTACAAAAATTCATTTTTTTTATATGAACAATTTCAAGCGTTGAGCTAAAGTGAGCAGGGGTTTTTCTGTTTGTATCAAGCTTTTTCGAAAAAAATTTTTTTTTTAACAGAAAGAAAAACCTGAATTGGGCCCTAATCCAAACATTTTTTTAAACACCTTCAATTCATACGAAAATGTTTGGATGACGCCCCACTCAATTCAGGTTCCTCCATCTATTGAATTTTTTTTTTTTGGAAAAGCTTATTATAAACAAAAGGAAACCTCTGCCCACATTGGCTCAACGCTTGAAATGTTTCATAGAAAAAATGGGATTTTCGTGACTTTTTCCGGATTTTTCAATTTGGGCTAAAAATAATTTGTTTATAAAATTATGATCAAGTCAAATCGCTCCAAAAAAATCTGAAAAAAATCCTGAGTGCTTTTCAGAGGTACTAACAAACCATGAAAAATCGCGGACAAAATCTGAAAGGTTAAGGGTCAGACCCAGGTCAAATCGGTGTGGAATGACCCATATATATATATATGCAACTACCAAGCGGATGCAATCGCGAGGTTTTTCATCCCCTTTTCAGCCCTCTTTCCACTGACCTGCAGCCGACCACCCCAAGCACATCCGCAATCTGCTCCAGTCGTTAGTTTAAATCCTTCCCTAAACTCCTCGATGTCCACCTCGTCCAACCTTACTCGACCTCTCGGTTTTTAAAGGCATCGAAATAATTTAAACTCTTTATAAATAATTTAAACTCTCAAGTTTAAGTTACATTCGGAAGAATTTCATCAGAGACGACGATTAGACACGATGACAGTCATTTGACAGCTCTGCCAGTAATTTTGCCTACTAGAAATACAAGCTTTTTGGGATAAAGGACTACCTTAATGAAAATAGATAATAACCTTCCCTGAATTCAGCTCTACTCAGGGAGTGTTTTGGCAGACGGGCGAAAAAAAATTGCATTTTTTTTTTCAAAATTTGCAATTGTATATTTTTATGGAAATTTGGTTTTTGAAAAAGTAACATATCTAAGAAACATTCGGTAATTTTTTTTTCCGGTAATTAAATTTTGTTGCTAGTCTGTCCTGTGATTGATTAAAGGAATTTTCGAAATTTCAGATTAAAATAAAATGATCGAAAAAAAGCCTTCCATCAAATACAAGATTTTTAATACATGCATAAAAAACCCTAAAAAAATTGATTTCTTGCGATGATTTTTTTGATATCTTGCTCACTTTGAAAGCAAGATTTGTGAAAAATCCACTTCAGGTTTCAAAAGCAGTTGTATTTACAGGGATTATGCAGTGGAGATTTTTTTGCAGAGTCGTTTTTTGGGATAAGTTTTTTGCGGTAGAGATGTGATTCGATTGGATTGTTATTAGGTACATATTAATCCTGGAACAGTTGATATTTGGCGGCAATATTAAAACGATATTTTATTCGGTTGAAATTTTACGATAGAATTTTATTGCGCCAGGGACTTATTTCCGGTAGAGTTGATGATTGGCAGCAATATTAAAACAATATTTTTGCCACAAATTTTATTTTAATATTCAAAATAAAATAATTATTGAAGTAGTAATATTTATATCACTCAGTACAATAATGGACGCTTTTACGTCCGCAAGCGGACGTGAAAACGTCCATATTGCACCTCGTGATATAAAATATCGTACATCACTCGGCGTAAAAACATTTTCTGACTCGTGTGATTGCAGGACTCGCCTTTGGCTCGTCCTGCAAACTCACCCTCGTCAGAAAATGTTTTTACGTCCTCGTGATGTAATGTACTATTAAGTGACAGCCATGTATTATTCGGTGGACAATTCATGAGAAAATTTTATTGCCCCAGCGACGAATTTTCGTTGTCCAATGACTCGGTAAAAAGTTTCGGGTTTATTTCTTCTAAACAAAAAAAATAGCTCCATACAAAGTTACAAATTTATGGTTTCCTTTTACACAATTTGCATAAAGTGGTCTTGAAATTAATTTTTTTTTCAAATTCAAATAAATACTCCTCGCATAAAGTTTTTATCATCCTGTCTTCGTCTCTCGCTCTCCACACCCAGAAAAAACATGTAGGTACTATAATCGTTTATTTCATTATTTTTTAATTACTTTAAAGAAAATGTTCTTTCCATCCAATTTTGGGCGATATTTACCTCCACCATATTTATTTATTTGAATTCCCTGTTATCGAGAAACAGGCGTTGAAGAAAAATTCTATTCGCTGTTACTAAATACCCATTCACCCGTAATTTCATTCGATCATATCTGGAGATTTGTCAGTACCCCAAAAATCCGCCAGGTGGCTACCTCTCGCACAAGCGAACCTGCCTCTCGACGCCTATATCCTTTCCAAGCTCGTTTATGTTTGATATCCTTATTTTTTAGTATGGATATTTAATATACATTAAACATTGCGGCAAAACGCAAGATAGTCGAATCCCCGAAAAGGATTCCTATAAAAAAGGGCCTTTTTTCTTTTCCCTTCTGTTGAAGAAAAGACGAAGCTTTACGAAATTGTAGACTCCATATCGACGGCAGTATGGAAGAACGTGCTATCTCAAATTGTGCTAGAAGAACGTGCTATTTCAAATTGTGCTAAAAAACGTGCTATCTCAAAATGTGCTAGAAGAACGTGCTATCTTAAATTGTGGTAGAAGAACGTGCTATCTCAAATTATGAGAGGAGAAGGTGGTATCTCTAAATGTGATCAATTGGAGATACCACCTTCTTGTCTCATAATTTGAGATAGCACGTTCTTCTATCACAATTTGAGATAGCACGTTCTTCTAGCACAATTTGAGATAACACGTTCTTCTAGCACAATTTGAGATAACACGTTTTTCTAGCACAATTTGAGATAGCACGTTCTTCTAGCACAATTTGAGATAGCACGTTCTTCCATACTGCCGTCGATATGTGTAGCTATTCATTCTAAGATTGAAATGTTTAAAAATATCTATTGTGTAAATATTTAAAAAAAAATTATTTCATTTAAATACATATTTGTTCAGTTTGAAATAATGTTTATTAATATTAAATAAAAATTTATTAGATCGCAATATATTTTCTTATTAGGTCATTCAAAAAAAAAAATTCGTTACTACAACGGCCTACAACTAAAAAAATGTATTTGGCTTGACTAGGATTTAGTTAAATGTACTAGATCTTTTTTCTGGGTGCACCTCATTTTTTTCATCCCTCTTTCCACTTTGATCCGCAAATTCGAGATTATCAGCCCTTATCAGGCTTCGCCTCATTTATTCCACGATTTTTTGCGATAAATTCACCGAGAACACATTACGAATTGATGCCGTGAAAGATTCGACGAGGGTTGGTGCATTAAGGGGCAATCTTTGAAAGAGGGCAGGAGAAATGATGAAGAAGAAGAAGAAGACGATTGACGCGAATCTCACGGTTCGTTTCTGCCCCTCTTTTTCCATGCATTATTATTATTATTATTATTATTATTATTATTATTATTATTATTATTATTATTATTATTATTATTACTTTTACGAAAGCATCCCAACGAACCGACGCGTGTGAGCGACGTGTTGGGAAAAAGAAACTGCGAATCCCTTTATATTCTTTTTCATCGCCTTCGCTCGCTTTTTTCTCCCTTCTTCATCTTCCACATCGTGATCGGTAATGACCGGGACTCGAAGTTTGGCACGATCCTGCATTAAACGCCTCTCTATTTCGTACATACACGTATATATTCCATGGAAAAATTTCCTCCGCCATTGCTGATCACATTTCTCGATGTTCGAGCCCAAAAATTTCGGCATTCTCATTCTTTCCTTCATTGTAGAGCAAAATCGGTGCATTTTAAGGTACTAGTCTATTTTAGAAGGCAAAAAAAGGAAATTAAAAAAAAAAAATTTTGTTTGAAACAAAAAAATAAAAAAGCATTTTAAAGAGGAAGGTTTCTTACACAATAATTTACCACTGGTAATGAAAAATCGATATAAAAAAGGGCGGATGTTTGAAATGAAAATGAATAACCGATTTTTTTAGAATTTATTTTAAGTATTCGTCATTTTTTAATTGATTTTTCATTAACGGTGGTAAATTGTTGTGTGAGAAACCTTCCTCTTTAAAATTCTTTTTAATTTTTTTTTGTTTCAGGTTTGCCAATCCTGAGATTAATTGTTGGCCATGGGACAACTTTAGCGCCTTCTATAAATTATTAAAAGAATCAAAATAAACAATTATTATTTTTTGTATTGTCGAAGGATGAAATAATGTTGTACTAACAATTTTATAGACATATCTGATAAAGGAGCTGAGAAAGAAAATCTTTACAATTTGCTTTTTTTCGTAATGTACATATAATAAGTATTAGGGTGGGTCAAATAAAATGACTAATTTTTTTTTTCCCTCGATATAATGAAAAATGTATTGTTTGGCATTTCAAAAAAACCCTCTGCAAGTATCAGCTCTTCATATTTAAATTAAGAGGTCCCTCATCGCAAATTTTTATTTCCCATTTAAATAACATAGGAAATTTTTTTTTTTAACTTTGGCATTTTATTAGACTTTAACCATTGAGGTTCGGGGAGCTTTTTAGCAAATTTTTGTAGAACATTTGATGCTCTACAAAAAAGCTCTCTTTTAACTAATCGATAAACCTAACCGTTCGAAAAATAATCGGTGATCATTAGTGATAATTATCACTGATTATTTTTTGAACGGTTAGGTTTTTCGATTAGACACAAGAGAGCTTTTTTGTAGAGCATCAAATGTTCTACAAAAATGTGCTAAAAAAACTCTCCTAACCTCAACGGGTAAAGTCTAATTCCAAAGTAAAAAAAAAAATTTCCTGTGTTATTTAAATGGGAAATGAAAATTTGCGATGAGGAACCTCTTTATTTAAATATGAAGGGCTTATACTTGCAGAGGTTTTTTTTGAGATGCCAAACAATACATTTTTCATTATCTCGAGAAAAAAAAAATTAGTCATTTTATTTGACCCACCCTAATATAAGTATATATACAGAATATTTCATGTCAATCCAACAAATTTTTTCGAAGCTATAGACATATTTGTAAACCTTTAATTACTATGTGGAAAGTCCTTTTGAAACTTTGACCGCGTTTTTCTCAAAGCTGTGTTTTTAAAGTCGGTGAGCAAGATTTCCAAAAAATGGCATAACCGATCAATCGGAAATTTTAACACAAGTTTCAAAATATATTTTTTAGTCATTTATCGAAGGTTTTTTTTACCGATAAATATTTTCCACTTTATAAACAATTTTAGGCAAAAATTTTCACCAAAAATAGCATTTTTCTTGAGAAGCCGCCATTTGGTTGAAAATTGATATTTTGCTTATTCCTTCGATTAAATACTATATTATACCTTATGTCAACAAAATATTTTTGATTTTGGATGATCCAATCCAATCCGGATGATTGAATTGGCTTCAAGAATCATTATTCTTTGAAAAGAAAAATTTCCAAGTGAAGTCAAAAGTTACAAAAATATGTGTATAAATTTTTACGTTAATAAATCAAAAAGTCTTTTCAGGAAAAATCTTGAAAAATCGCTTTTTTCGACCTTCTGACTGCGTACAACGAAAAAAGAAGAGAACTGAAAAAGTTGCGGTATACATTTTTTTCTTATTATTTCTGGGAATTTTGGATTTTTTGAATATTTTCTTTTTTTCATAGCCGCCATTTTTTTTGTTGGTAAAATTTTCTCAAAAGCTCGTGTTGGCGAGGAAAATTCGTCATTTTAGCGGATTTTTCCAAAATTTTTTTTTCTTCCCTCCTTTCCCCTTTTCCTCCCTTTCTCTATCCATTCTCCTTTTTCGCTCTCTCTCTCTCTATGAGACACGATATATTCTCCCGGGTGTCTTGTCGTCCCGTTTATTTCGGTATTATAGCCTCTCTCTGGCCTCTCTTTCTCTCTCGATGCTCTTCTCATATATATTTTCCGGGACTTCTCGACCCTCCTCAAGAGAAACGGCGGAAAGTTGCCCGCGATGAGAGCAAAAGTTCCCGACCTCGCTCTCTCACTCTCTCACTCGGTCACACCGTCATATCTAGGCCCCGTCGTGTTCTACCAGACGCATTTCAATTTTCCCGAGATTGACTCCTAACCCCTCTGCTTTTCTCGACCTTCGTACTCCCTCAACATCTTTCGGTGAACGTATCGAACCATCGTCCAACAAAAAGGGCGCGAATCAGGCACTTTTTCCTTCCCTCAAAAAATCATGGTAAATTGCCTCTTTTGTATTCCATCCTCTTTTCCCCCAACTTCGTTAGAATATTTTAAAACTTTTTCGTTTAATGGCATTTTTAAAGATCCGATCGAGAAAGGAGTTTTTTTTAAAATCAGATTGAAAAATCTGAATTTTTTAAATCGGGTTTAAAAAAGTCAATTCTTTTAATCAAATCATAAAATCTGAATTTTTTGGATCAGATTTGAAAATCTGAATTTTTTAAATAAGATTTGAAAAACTGTAATTTTAGAAGGTGATTTTTTTAAAAATCACATTTTTGAAGCTTTAGACCAGCAAGTCTTGAAAATTTCCAAAAATTTGTACGTTTGAGTTCTCGGTGTCAATTTCCTTTGTGAAATTAAAAAAAAAAATATATATGTGGAATTTTTGTAGACATAACCTCAGGACTTTTTATGCGATTTTAAAAGTTTTTTTGGTGGTTACAATTTTTGAGATGTTGAAATTCCAAAGCAATTGTTTCAATCAATCAGAGCCGAGTAGATTAAAAAGGCAAGTCTCAAAAGTCTCACATCAGTAGAAACTGATGTGAGTTAAGGAGGCTCAAAATATCAATTTTTTGGACATTTTTTCAAAATCTTTGGAATGTAACCAAATGCAGTTACATCGGTTTCAACGGAATTTCAATTATGCGCAGATAATGAAAAATTCTTTGACGAAGAAGAATATGCCATTGAGAATCTCACTCTTTCCGGCAACACGACAAAATAACACAAAAAATATTTAGGTCTAGAATTTTGAAAAAATGATTTATTTTTGCATATTCTTAAAGTTTAGACCTTCAAGAATATATCCTCGATAGAAAATTTTGTAATTTCAATAATTGACGAAGTTTTTTCTCAAAACTACTTTTTTCAGCACGGTTGACATGATATCTCAAGTTTTACTTAACTTATTTACTTCAAATCTTACTTACTGCTCTATCGCCCCGACCACTTTTGTATAAAAATTATTTTTTTTTTACTATTGTAAAAAAATCAAAAACTATGAAAAAAAGTCGAAAAGCGACTTTTTTTTTGTTCAGCATATAACTTATTTAATTTTCTTTTTTTTTTCTTGGAATATTTTTTTGTTTATTGTCAAAATATTAATAAATATGTTGTAAAAAGAGAATGGTAAAAATAAACTTTTTTTTTATCGAAGTCGACAAAATTCTCAAAATGTATGTCTCTAGACCAGAACACCGCCTTAATTAATCAGTTATTAATTACGATTAATTATTTATCAATGATTGTTAATAATTATTTTATTATCATATTAATATAAATATTTTTCAATTATAATTAATGATTACCGTTAAACGGGGTTACTTTGTTCGTGTTTTGGAAGTTTTTTGGTCGTAACTTTTTTTCAACGTCCAAAATTATTTTTTTTTTGCTCGAACAGAACAATGTGTCCTTTGGCTATAAAATGTATAACAATAGCAAGCTCCACCAGACCCTCACAGTTTTATACATTTAGAAAAAAAAGCCAAAGTAACCCTGAGTGTATTGAAATGCAACTTGTATCAAAGATCCACATCGTCATTTCGTCATTTTTATTCAAGAAATATTTTACATAAAAATACCAAATACTTAGGCCCAAATTTGAAGTTCTCAAGATCAAACTTGAGATCAAACTTTCTATCGAACTCAAATTTGAATTTTAGATCGAACTTAAGTTCAAATTTAAGATGAATCTTAAGTTTGAACTTAAGTATCATTATAAGTTCATACTTATGTTCAAACTTTAATGCGAACTTCAGATCGATCTTAAGTTCAAACTTAAATTTGGTTTTAGGTTTGATCTTGAGATCCATCTTGAGCATGAACTTAAGTTCGATCAAACTTCTTTCATCGTCCTCCTCAACCGTGTTATTTCAAATTAGTTGTGAAAATAATTAAGTACGATCAAACTTAAGTTTAAGCTCAAGATGTATCTTAAGTTCGAACTTCAAACCAAATTTAAATTTGAACTTAAGATCGATCTGAAGTTCCCACTAAAGTTTGAACTTAAGTATGAACTTATAATGGCACTTTAGTTCAACTTACGATTCATCTTAAATTGGAACTTAAGTTCGATCTTAAATTCCAACTCGAGTTCCATGGAAAGTTCGATCTTAGGGTAAGACTTGTGACTTGAAATTCGGGCCTTACAGATGTAACAGAGGTTAGAGTCATTCTTCTTGCCCTTCTTTATTCCCTTCATGCGAATGGCATCATCGATTGTTCGGACATCTTGGCTTGTTACACATATCTGTGTACGTGGTTTGTGAATGACTTTTTTTCCTCTTCTACCCACTCCCCACGCCCCCTATCGCTCCACAAGGTCACGAGGGTTCACTGCGCACACGTTTTTACCGTATTTCGCTGCTCGTCCAAAGGTAGCCCCAAAAATCAACAAAGTAACCCCCAAAGTCAAAGTAGCCCCGTTTTACGGTAATCAAAGAAAATAAATTTTTCGGTTGGAGGGTTCTCCGCTTTTTCCCGCTGTCAAATATTCTTTGAAAAAATTCATATTTTTCGTATTAATTAACGCTGGAAAATCTCATTTTAGTATCATAAACCTCGAGTACGATGCACCTAGAAAAAATATATAGTCGTAGGTACTATAATCGTTAATTACATTACTTTTTAGTTACTTCAAAGAAAATTTTCTTTCCATCCAATTTTGGGCGATATTTACCTCCACTATATTTATTTATTTATATTCCCTGTCATTGAGAAACAGGCGTTGAAGAAAAATTCTACTCGTTGTTACTAAATACCTATTCACCCGTAATCTCATCCGATCATATCTGGAGATTTGTCAGTACCCCAAAAATCCGCCAGGTGGCTACCTCTCGCACAAGCGAACCTGCCTCTCGACGCCTATATCCTTTCCAAGCTCGTCTACGTTTGATATCCTTATTTTTCAGTATGGATATTTAATACATTAAACATTGCGGCAAAACGCAAGATGGTCGAATCCCCGAAAAGGATTCCCATAAAAAAGGGTATTTTTTCTTTTCCCTTCTGTTGAAGAAAAGACGAAGCTCTACGAAATTGTAGACTTCATATGTGTAGCTATTCATTCAAAGATTGAAATGTTTAAAAATATATATCGTGTAAATATTAAAAAAAAAATTATTTCATTTAAATACATATTTGTTCAGTTTGAAATAATATTTATTAATATTAAATAAAAATTTATCAGATCGTAATATATTTTCCTATTAGGTCATTCAAAAAAAAAAAAAAAAAAATTCGTTGTAACGAATAGAGTTGTATTAGACCGGCCTACAACTAAAAAAATGTATTTGGCTTGACTAGGATTTAGTTAAATGTACTAGATCTTTTTTCTGGGTGTGTGATATCCGCTCGGACGTTTTGTGATTATCGCAACGAGAGCTCAACAAGAGCATAGCCAGAGTCCGCGCATTCGTCGAGAGTGTGACAGACGCTACTCGATGTTGTGTCGAGAGTCTCGCGCGGAATCTCTCTCTCTCTCTCTCTCTCTCTCTCTCTCTCTCTCTCTCTCTCTCTCTCAGCCTCTCATGAGAGAGAGAGCGGGAGGGAAGAGAGAAGGTGAGAGAGGAGAGAGAGAGCGGGAGAGTGAGAGCGGGGAGAGAGGAGCGAGAGAGAGAGAGAGAGTGCGAGAGAGAGAGAGAAGAGGAGATTGCGGAGAGCCAACAGGCGCCACACACTCGCACAACGTTCGACCGACCGATCAATGCCGACTGGCTAATTAATGCGAGTCTCTGCATCTCTCCCTCTCTCTTTCCTCTTCTATGTCTCCTTCACTCCCTCCCTGCCCCCTTTTCATTATCATTCGCCTTCTATATGGCGCACCTCATCTACACTTGAAGGGCATTTCTATCTCTTCAGCCTCTCTCTCTCTCTCTCTCTCTCTCTCTCCTCCCTCTCTCGTTCTGTATTCGCATCCTTGATAAATACCCTTCGCCATCAGCGAACGCATTTACCCGCACATCGAGCGATACCGATCTCCGAATACTGCGAAGCTAATTACCCCCGAATTTTTATCTAATTTTGACATTAATAAATTAAAATGTCTTTCCGGAAAAAGTTTTTGAAAAGCCGATTTTTTTCGGCCTCCTGACTGCGTGTAACCACTTAATGAAACCCATCGGTATCAGCAGCATTTCATTTTCACGACGAGGGAAGTTCAAGTCGTTTCTCATTTCTACCCTCACGCTGTTTAATTTGTTCCTCCATGCGGGGGGTCGCCATATTGTCTCGACGAAACAGATAGGGATGTCTTTTTTTTTTATCGTTCCTTATCTCACACACGATGAAATTATGGACTTGAAGCTCCGAACGTTCAGATGAAACAAAGTCGACAAATTAATTATTTTAAAGAACATTTTTGAGGAGCTTCAACACTTTGGAAATATAATTCTTGAAACATCTTTCAATTTTTGAAATTATTATTTATCAAGTATATTTGCCAAGCTCTTATAATTTTTTTTTGTTAAACAACTAGATATGTCGATTTTTCGTTCAACTGAATATTCGTTAATACTTTTGTTTCTATGTCTTGAACGAATTCACCAACATTTTGGCAAAACTCCAAGAAAAAAAAATCTGGTGCACGACGGCCCCCTTATAAAAAAATGATCAATTTTCTTTTTAATCTCAAGAAATTGTTTTTCATGAATCATAATTAATGTTGATGTTTATTTGTTTAACATAAAAAAATATATAGATTTATTAAAAATTCATTAAATAACGAATAACTCTTACATTTTTCAACTATTATTTTTTTACACCCAAATATTTAATTTATTTTTATTTTTTAGATAATAGATAATTTTGTTTTCTTTAAACGAAATTTTAATTTTGATTTTTGTCAGATTTTTTTGTTATGGTCGATTTTACCCCGGATGTAGTGCATAGGCCTAAAAATTAATGAACACATTAAATTCATCATAATTTGAAGGAAAAAAACTAAATCAAATTTCTGACCTAATTTTTTAGGGTGGTCCATTATGCCGCAATTATCGCGGATCAACCGAAAAATGACTCAATATGTACATGAAATTTATATGATAATTCGACAAGAAACCAAAAAATGTTTTTTTTTACCAAATTTTTTTATGTCTCCCCTAAGTATGAAATTACATTTCTACGGTTTTGCACGAGATCCTCCGTTGCATTTTGCCAATTTGTTTCGCCTGACAGCGAGATCGAATTCTATATTCTTTCCTCCCCCAACACGTGGTGGCACTTCAAAGCGATCGTCGATCCAAATGTTCGATATATGGGTCATTCCATGTCAAATCGACCAATAGTTGGAATCGACCCCTTCCAATTTCGATGAAATTTGATCAGAAGTTTTCTTTCATCATAAAACGAAGTTCTACCAAAAGATAAAATTAGAATTTTTTTTTTCAAAAAATCCAAACTTCTATTTTTTTAATTTGTCAAGTTTATTTTTCAAATATCTTGAAAACTAATATGGTTACGAAAAAATCTTTCCGGGTTCGTCTTAAAGAGTATACTTGGGGCTACAAAAAAAAAAAATATTCCGAAAAAATTTTTTGAGAAATGATGAATTTGGAAAATTTAGAATTTCTTAAAATCCTGAAAATTCACGATCAACGTTAAGTTTTTGGTTCCATTTTTTTAATATAATACCTTTTACTGTTTAGTAAAGTTGAGCAATTATGCAATTTTTACTGCTCAATCTACAAAATTACATGACGATTGCTTAACTTAGAGGTAAAAAAAAAATTTTTTTCAACGAAAAATCCAAAAATTCTCATTTTTGAAACTAAAACGCATCTCCGAAAATTTCAGCATCTTTTAAAATCAGTGCAAGGTATTACATAAAAAAAAATTGAACCAAAAATTCAATTAAATTAATTAGATTGAATTAATTAATCGTAGATTTTCACGATTTAAAAAAATTTTAAATTCTCCAAATTGCTCATTTTTCAAAAAAAAAAAAAAAAAAAAAATTCGGAGTGTTTTTTTTTTTCGTAGACCCAAGTATACTCTTTAAGACGAACCCACTACGATTTTTTCGTAACTATAATAGTTTTCGCCATATTAAAAGAAGAAACAGAACAAATGGTGAAATATTGAATTTTGCAGAACTTTCGAAAAAAAATTTTTAATTCTTTTCCTTTGGTAGAACTTTGTTTTATGAGAAAAGAAAACTTTTGACCAAATTTCATCGAAATTAAAAGGGTTCGATTCGAACTATTGGTCGATTTGACGTGGACGGACCCATATATAATTTCATGCTTAATGTCATTGCCGCGAAAAAGGAGAATGATAAAAAAGCTGTCCGAGCGGAGGACACATTTGAGAGGCGCGCACACGCGTGTTAACGATTATCGAGGCGGAGGAACACACGAAGAGGGACGAAAATAAATTCAATCGAGTCTCGTATGTAAAGCGAAGACTTGATTTGCCACGCTCCTCTTGCCACGTCGGATTAACTTTAACTTTGTCACGTCGATGCCGCGTATTTTTAGATATAGAATCGCGATAGCCCTCAACTAATATCTCTCTCTCTCTCTCTCTCTCTCTCTCTCTCTCTCTCTCTCTCTCTCTCTCTCTCTCTCTCTCTCTCTCTCTCTCTCTCTCTCCCTCCCTCTCTCCCCCTCCCTCTCTCTCCCTCCCTCTCTCTCTCTCTTGGTCTGGAGAGAGCAATACACTTTGTTCTTGACTCCCTCTTGATTTTTCTTTTTTTCTTAGTCTGTCTTTTCATCCATTGCTCGTTATGCGTGCGAAAAAAGGAACATTCCTTTTCACTCCAAACAGCCAAAAATGCAAATTGCCAGCTTTTTTTAAGACTTCGGGTAAGATTTCTTTTTTTTTTTTTCCATACTGAAATATTTTGTAAAATATTCTTCCGACGGTTCCTTGAAACGAGCACATGGCACCCCAAAGATTATATTGTTTATGCAGAGATTTTATTTTTGGGCCGATGAGCCACGGAATTCCTTTCATTTTTATTTCGCAGAAATATTCTGTCTATAAAACCGCGAAATTCGTGCTGATTGATTCATTTTTTTTTTTCGCATCCTCAAAATTCTTTTGATCCGACATTGAGGGTGGAAGAGTTTGAAATATCGGTTTTTTTACCCTTTGGTATCGCGAATTCTCGTCTTTGATTTTCTTGCTCGTTTGCGTTTTGGGCATGAAAGAGGGGGTTGAATTCTCCCTCCCTCTTTGAACTTCTCCCCTCTCTCCCCTCTTCTCTCTCTTTCTCGTGTATAAACGAGAGCAAACCCACATGGAAATAAAATATATCGGCAAATATTACGGAAAATATATTTTTGGATATATTAAGTATATTTTGTCCGAAAATGTATGTATTACAAATATGATTTTTGGTATATTTTTAATCTATTTAAAAATATTACAATATAAATATAAAAAATGTATTGAAGATATATACTAAATATATCAAACATATATATTGAGTGCATGTTCTATATATTTTAGATACATTTTTAATTGGTGTTTAAATATACACAATATTTATGTAAAAAATATATTTAAGATATATACTAAATGCATCAAACATATATATTGAGTGTACGTTTTATATATTTTCGATATAATTTTAATATATGTTTACATATACACAATATATGTTTTCACATATATCAAAGAATATATTTTTATGCACAATAATCATATATCTAAAATATATTTAATATACATTTCAAAGAAATATTTTCTGCCGAAAATGTACTTATCACGAATATATTTTTGAGTATATTTCTTATATGGAATATACATATTATATATTTAATATATATCTGATATATATTTTAGATACATCTAAAATGTATTTAGAATATATAATGTACACTTCAAATATATTTTAAATATATTTTTACGTATATCGAAAAATATATTTTCCGGTATATTATATTTCCGTGTGGGAATATTTGACACCGTGTATATGAGCTCGTGCCCGGACTAGAGAGTACACGCTACACATGTGATGCGAGGGAAGAGGATTAAGTCCGGAGGGTCTTTCTTCAGGATAGAGAGAGAGAGAGGGACGAAGATAGGGATGGGAATCTCCGAAGCAAACATCGCGAATTCGTCGTCTTCCTACGTTCGTTTTTCCTCGCCCACGCGGTTCCTCATCACACCCAGAAAAAAGATCTAGTCGTAGGTACTATAATCGTTCATTTGATTATTTTTTAGTTACTTTGAAGAAAATTTTCGTTCCATCCAATTTTGGGCGTTATTTACTTCCACTATATTTATTTATTTGAATTCCCTGTCATCGAGAAACAGGCGTTGAAGAAAAATGCTATTCGTTGTTATTAAATACCTATTCACCCGTAATCTCATCCGATCATATCTGCAGATTTGTCAGTACCCCAAAAATCCGCCAGGTGGCTACCTCTCGCACAAGCGAACCTGCCGCTCGACGCCTATATCCTTTCCAAGCTTGTCTATGTTTGATATCCTTATTTTTCAGTATGGATATCAAATACATTGAACATTGCGGCAAAACGCAAGATGGTCGAATCCCCGAAAAGGATTCCCATAAAAAAGGGTCGTTTTTCTTTTCCTTTCTGTTGAAGAAAAGACTAAGCTCAACGAAATTGTAGACTTCATATGTGTAGCTATACATTAAAAGATTGAAATGTTTAAAAATATATATTGTGTAAATATTTAAAAAAAACATTATTTCATTTAAATACATATTTGTTCAGTTTGAAATAATATTTATTAATATTAAATAAAAATTTATTAGATCGCAATGTATTTTCCTAGCAGGTCATTAAAAAAAAAAAAAATTTGTTGACATGAATAGAGTTGTATTAGGCCGGCCTACGACTAAAAAAAATTATTTGGCTTGACTAGGATTTAGTTAAATGTACTAGATATTTTTTCTGGGTGCATAGAATCTCTGGGCTAGACAACCTTACTGAGGGTAGATTTTTTTCGGGGTTTTCTTTTTTTTTCTCGATCGTGTTTATCGTGTTAAGGTTGTTTAGAAGCTATGAAACTTTTGAATGTAAATTGTTCAATAAATAGCTTCTTAATCGTAGTGAAATTTTTAAACGACCTCCTGAATACTTCATGTAAGAACATACCAAATTTTCAGAGTTCTATCATCATTCTTTCAACCTCCTTAAGGGTTAAAATAACAAATAATGAGAAATTTCTGAAAATTTGGTATGTTTTTGTATGAGGTATTTAAGAGGTCGTGAAAAAATTTCACAACGATTAGGAAGCTCGTTATTAAGAAATTAACGTTTTGTTAAAAACAATTTTTTAAACAAATAAAAAAAAATATTTATCAATGAACTTCGTTTTCTTTCCGTTGCTTTCAGTATATTGTAGATATTAAAAAATTGAGAGGTCAAAAAAAAACTTATCGCAAAGTTATATCAATTTTCATAAGACTACATTTAATTTAATTTAATTTGTTAATCTTAATTATTCGATAGTGAGCTTTCAAACCGTCGTAAAATGTTTACACGACCTCTTAAATACTTCATTGAAAAACATACAAAATGTTCAGAATTTTCTCATTTGCGATTTGGGTCTTAACAACCTTGAGTAGATAACCCCAGTAGAACATATTATATATATGTGGGTCATTCCATGACAAATCGACCAATATTTGGAATCGACCACTTTCATTTTCGATGTAATTTGGTCAGAAGTTTTCTCTTATCATAAAACGAAGTTACACGAAAGGAAAAAAATTAATAAATTTTTGTTTGAAAGTTATGCAAAATTCAAAATTTCACATTTTTTTCAATTTTTCAAGTTTATTTTTTAAATATCTCGAAAACTATTATAGTTACGAAAAGAACGTATTGATTTCGTCCTAAAGAGTATACTTGGGACTGGGAAAAAAAAATGTTCCGAAAAAAAATGTTGACAAATGATGAATTTGGAGAATTTTGATTCTTTTTAAATCGTGAAAATCCACGATCAATATTAATTTTTTGGTTCCATTTTTTTAAATATAATACCTTGTACTGATCTTGAAAGATCCTTAAATTTTTAGAAAGGTGTTTTTTTTTTAAATATGAATTTTTGAACTTTGGTGGAATTTTTTTTTCTCACTTCTAAGTTGAGTAAAGTTGCGCAATAATGTAATTTTGTAATTTGGAACAATTAAAATTACATGATTGCTCTACTTTACTTAAAGGTAAAAAAAAAAATTTTTTACCATAATTCAGAAATTCATATTTTACTCTGGTCCAAAAAATAATTTTTATTAAAACTTCGTGCGAGGTATAATTTAAAAGAATTAAAATTTGATTGACTTCAAGTTTCGAACGTTCAGATGAACGAATAATCGACAAATTTATTCTTTTATAAATCAATTTTGAGACTTTGTTAATACTTTCAAAATCATTCTTGAAATATCCTCGAATTTTTCAAATTATTATTTATCAAATATCACTAAGCTCTCCAAATTTCTTGACAAATAAATAATACTCCTGATTTTTCGTTATCCTGAACGTTCGAAACTTCAAGTACATCAAATTTGTCAGAGATGATCTCGTTCAAAATAAGGTCTTAGAGATGACTGTTTAGTGTCACGACGAAATATCCGTGGACGGAATATCCGCGACAGAATATCCGTGACAAAATATCTGCAGTCAAAATATTCGCGGTCAAGAATATCTACCGTTAAAAATATCCGCTGTTAAAAATATCCGTGATAAAAAATATCCGCGGTCAGAATATCCGCGAAAGAATATCCGCTGACAGAATAATCGCGAAAAATATATATGGATAAAGTGGGTTGTCATTGTTGTTTTTATTGTTGTTGTTGTTGTTAATATTGTTAACCGCGGATATTCTGACAGCGGATATTCTTAACCGCGGATATTTTGATTGCGGATATTCTGCCACGGATATTTTGACTGCGGATATTCTGACCGCAGATATTTTTTACCACACATATTTTTAACAGCGGATATTTTTTACCGTAAATATTTTGACTGCGGATATTTTGTCGCGGATATTGTGTCCACGAATCGAATTGTGAATTTTTTTTCTTAACAAAAATAGATCTTTCCGGGTATTGGTCGGTTTTTTTTTAATATCCAGCAGAAATATCATTTTCTAGGGTTACAAAGAGTTTCTAGGGCTAAAGATGTACCGGCAGAATTGTCCTTTGATATTTTCTTGTTCCACGGTAGAGTTTTCATCGGTACAGACGTAAATTTGACGTTTTGACAAGCGGGCGTGTAGAGAGCAAACACTATTACAGTGTGCAATGTAGATAGACCAGATTTAACAATATGCCACGCGGAGACGAATGTAGCGTGGGACGTGAGGGAAATAATATAGTGGCAGAGATAATATACGAGGGACAAGAGAGAAAGACGGAGAGCGGACATAGCTTTTCTACAAGCTCGGAGATTAAATTTTCGGAAAGTTAATGGCGTAACTCGCGAGTCTTCGAGTGTTGGAGGGGGATTTGATATTTTTTGGACTAGTTGAAAATTTAGGCAAATCTAATTTTGGTATTACGATAGTGTCTTGGAAAATAATATTTTGAGAATATCCATTTTTACTAATTTTAAGTTCTGTTTGATAAAATTCAATGGAATTTTATTTAAATGGTCCTCGAAACTCTACACGAAACTTTAACCACGTTTTTCTCCAAAATGGCTTTTTTTTAGATATTGATCACCACGATAATTGGAAAACTACCCTATTTCAATTTTTGCCAGCTTCTTATCATTGTCATTAATATTTGTAGATCTATTTTTTGTTTAAATAACAAATTTCGTATTTTATTCGAATTAATTTTATTACAATTGAGAGGATTCGTTTATCTCATGTCACATCTAGCGACAGCAGTGGAAAATACTTTTGGGTCATCAGAAATTCATATATATTCATGCATTTTCATCTGTCGCCATTTGTGCCTCGTCTACTTTCACTACAAGCAACTGCGGAGACGAATAATTGAACTTTTCGTGTTGCGTTTCCTATGAATAAATTCACGAAGGATAAACAAGGTGTGTGATCGTAAAAGTTGACAGAATGACTGGATGTTTCGTCTGTACCCTTTTTTAATTTTGCAATAGTGCGTCAAATCGTCAATTCCTTCTCCAGTCCGGTTACAAATGTGTCAGTACCAGGGTTGCGAAATTTTTAATGTAAAAGTAATGCATTAACCATTAATTTTTTAATGGCTAATGAAATTAAGTTCCATTAAACATTAAAATTCAATGGTTCATGAAAATTATTTTCATTGACCATTAAAATTTAATGGTTAATGGAAATTATTTTCATTAACCTATGAATGGAAATGCAAATTATATAGATGCTTTTTAGAATTTAAGGTATCTGAAAATCTAAGTCCTAAGTCAATAAAATGTAATGCAGAATTGCAATAATTTATTCATCTATATTTTTCCATTCCGAAAATTGCAATCAAATTTTTGTCCATTATACATTACATTGCAATGGGTATAGGAAATTTTTTCTATTACACACTACATTGTAATGGGCAGGCCCGTAGTAAAAAACTCCATTGAATCGCCAATGGCAACCAATGGTCCTCATACGACTCCATTGGACAATGAATGGGGACCCATTGAGATTTCCGCATTTGTCAATGGTGTACAGGGCTGACCATTGATCAGTGAATGGGTATCCATTGAACATCAAATGCGGATGAATCGAATGATCATCATTACTCAATGATGCTCATTGGAAAGCCAATGCGGATGTATCGAGCGATCAGCATTGCCCAATGGTGTCCATGGGGAGGTAAATGCTGATGAACGAAATGATCCGCTTTACCCAATGATGTCCATTGGAAAGTCAATGCGGATGAACTGAAAGATTAGCATTTCCCATAAAAAGAGTGTATGAATTAATAATGATAAGTAAATAAAATATATATATGCAACTGATTCTATACGCTCATTATTTTTTCTCGGAAATTGCATATATGAGCTTCAATAATTTCTATTAAATGTAATTATATATATATATATATATATATATATATATATAATGCGTATATAATTATTGGTCGTTATGCTAATATTAGCATTATGATTAACCTTACTTACTGATAACTTACATCATTTGATTATTTAATGCGTAATTCCATGTATATATAGCAATCATATGAAAGAATCTCCATTGATGATCCCATTTATTCCCCATTGCCCACAAAAACCAATGGAGGTGAATGGCGAATTACCTAGGGAGATTGTCTCCATTGAATCCTCATGGGATAATCCCCATTCCGTTTCAAATGGGGAATTCAATGGGGAAAATGTCCTTAGAAAATTCGGCATTCATATCCATTGGTTTTGTGGGCAATGGGGAATGAGTGGCGAACAGCAATGGAGATTATTTCGTATAGTAAAAACTCCATTCATCGCCGTTGAAAAATCCCCATTCATTCCCCATTGCCAAAATAACCAATGGGGATGAATGCCGAATTGCCTAAGGGGATTGTCTCCATTGAATCCCCATTAGATAATCCCCATTCCGTTTCAAATGGGGAATTCAATGACGAAAATCCCCTTAGGCAATTCGGCATTCATCTCCATTGGTTATTTTGGCAATGGGGAATGAATGGGGATTTTTCAATGGCGACGAATGGAGTTTTTTACTACGGGGGGTTGCAAATAATGCATTACTTTTTTTTTAATGCATTTACAGTTTCATTAATCATTGACATTTAATGGTTAATGGAAATGCAAATGCATTAAAAAAAAGTAATGCATCATTTGCAATTCTGGTCAGTACTAATCTTCTTGGCTCGATAGTTTTTTTGGCACGTGGAAAATAATTTTTTTTCGGATTTTTTGGATTACAATAATGCCTGGAAAATCTCATAAATTTCATAATAAAATTCATAATAAATTCATAATAAATTTCATAATAAATTTTTCATAAATTTTTCCAATTAATTTGAATATTAGCCTATTAAATAGCCAATTGATTTATTTAAACCAAATAAATCATTTTTCTCGGTGTGGTTCGATAATTATTTGAGCACATCAAAAAGAAACTTTTTTTTTTTTCAAATTTTCATTTTGAAGTAGACTATGAAAAGAAAATTTGATTAAAAAAAATATATGTTCGAAATATCTTTTTACACGTATCTCGCACATGTACTTTATTTCCTCGAGAGGAAGATTTCATCTCTATATAAAATCATGTGTGTCACCGTATCTCCCGCTGTGGTTGGCGCAGTCAAACTTTTCCAATGTACCCGCGATTCTCATATTCATTTTCGAGAGTGAAAGAAAAAAAGGAGGTTTGTCGTGAACATATATATAGATATCGATATATTAGGGTGGGTAAAATAAAATGACTAATTTTTGTTTCCCTCGATATAATGAAAAATGTATTGTTTGGCATCGCAAAAAAACCCTCTGCAAGTATTAGCCTTTCATATTTAAATTAAGAGGTCCCTCATCGCAAATTTTTATTTCCCATTTAAAAAGCATAGGAAATGTTTTATTTAACTCTGGAATTTTGTTAGACTTTAACCGTTGAGGTTAGGAGAGTTTTTTTAGCACATTTGTGTAGAAGATTTGATGCTCTACAAAAAAGCTCTCTTGTGTTTAATCGATAAAACTGACCGTTCAAAAAATAATCGGTGATGATAAGTGATAATTATCACAACAAAAATGTGCTACAAAAATTTGCTAAACAAACTCTCCTAACCTCAACGGTTAAAGTCTAATAAAATTCCAAAGTAAAAAAAAATTCCTATGTTATTTAAATGGGAAATAAAAATTTGCGATGAGGGACCTCTTAATTTAAATATGAAAGGCTAATACTTGCAGAGGCTTTTTTCGAGATGCCCAACAATACATTTTTCATTATATCGAGGAAAAAAAATTAGTCATTTTATTTGACCCACCCTATTATATGTAGACATGGAATTCGCTTTGCCAATCTCGTCCGACTCGGGGACACGTTTTCATTGTTCTATACCATTATTACAATGCAAGTATAAATATATATATACATTGAGTTAAATAGAGTCTGAGAACGGGGTGCGAAGTTGAGAAATCAGCGCGTTATCGATTCGAACTCTGACATTGGCCCCTGCAGCGGTGCACTTGAGTCTCGTTTTAGTGAGTCTCACTGCGGTTCTCACTCTTCTCGGTCATTCATTTCCGCGCTTCTGATGCGTTTTCTCCTCTGACAAAAACGAGTGTAGTACGATTTTGCGTTAAACGTAATTGTTTCTACACACGTATTTCATATATATGAGGCATTCCACACCGATTCGACCTGGGTCTGACCTTTCACCTCTCCGATATTGTCCGCAATTTTTTATGGTTTACCTCTGAAAAGCACTCTGGATTTTTTTCAGATTTTTTTGGAACGATTTGACTTAAGGGGTTAGGCCACTCTACAGGTCAAAAAAGGGCATATTTCGGGATTTGCACTGGAATACGAAAATCGAGCACTTAGGGATTTTTCACGCACATAACCTTTTGGAATATAATTCTATACATACTAATAAGCTACTTTTTTAACAAAAAAAAATCGATTTTTTGAAAATCTTAGAGTGGCCTAACCTCTTAATTATGGTTTAGTTTTTTTTTTTTCGAAAAAGCTTTTTATAGACGGAAGGAAACCCTTGCCCACTTTTACTCAATGCTTGAAATTTTCAATATGAAAAACGAGATTTCTGTGATTTTTTTCAGATCTTTAATGTTGGGCTAAAGGTAATTTGTTTATCGAATCATAATTTTATGAACAAATTACGTTGAACCCAAATTTAAAAATCTGAAAAAAATCACAAAAACTCCGTTTTCTATATTGAGAATTTCGAGCATTGAGCCAAAGTGGGCACGGATTTCGTTCTGGTTATAAAAAAAATGTTGGAAAAAAAAATCTGAATAAATTCCTCTGAACTCAACGAAAACAGACGCAACTTTTTGCTTTTCTGAAGTTTTCCATAAATCCTCTTTGTTTTCGTGTTATGCGAGATTTTTCGAATTTCCTCTTTTTTCACAAAAAGAAGAATAACTTTGAAAAAAAAAATCGCTTCAAGTTTTTGAAAAAAGGAAATTGAAGCTCAAACTTTCCTTTTTATGAGTTCAATTGTAAAAATGTATTTTAAAAAAACCCTCTACAAGATGGGTGCACCTGAAGAGGGGGAAAAAGGCGAAAAACGGTTGTTTTCAAAATAGAGACCAAATCTAAAAATAATTTAATAAATAGGAAATGAAGTCGAATTCTTCCTCTTTAAAATGCCGTTTGTTAAATTAGTTTACGTTGACTTCCGGCGAGATGGCATAAAAAACGTTCCAGACCTTTTTTCAAGTTTTTATATCAGTTTTTATCGGTATATGAGGCATTCCACGTCAAGTCGATCACCCCATTTTTTGAAATCACCGAAAATCCCATACAAATTTTTATAAAGTAGTTCTAACTGTCAAGAAAATTTGTGATTTTTTTCAGATTTTTATATGACATATTTTAGCCGGAAAAAAATACAACAAAATTTCTTGTTCCATTTTGTAACTCGAAAATTATTCATCGTACAAAAAAAAAAGTACAACATGAAATTTAGGATTTTCAACGTCCTTTTCACTGAAATTTTTTACGAACTCCTCCAAAAGCTCTATATGCCATTTTCGAAGCAAATAATGTTTTGATATTTTTTTTCTCAGAATTGAAATCTTCGATTTATCTGTAGTTTTAACAGTTTTTTACTTGATATATTTACAGACTATAAAAAAATTGGCTCAGTGGAGAATCCATTCCTTCCCATGCGTTTTTTATCCCAAACGAATACACAAATTTCTCTGTGCATTAACAGGGTTGAGACTATCCATAGATATTTTCTAAAGCCCGCATTTTTGTTTATTTTTTATTCTTTTTCAATTTTTTAAATTTTTTTCATTTTTATTTTTGTTTAAATCTTTTTGTACATTTTAATAAACTTTATCAATGGACCCATGTACATCGATAAAATCTATTCAAATTAAAGTCGAAGGCTATTCGCGTCTCTCGATTGCAAAAAAGAATTTATTCACCCTCTTTGGATACACCGACGTTTCTATGGCCAATGAGTACTTTTTTTTAGTTCGATTTGGGCATGATTTTTGGGAATGAAGCAACGACACTGCTTTGTTCCTGAAATCGTCTTCGCAGTATCAAAACGAGATTATTTTATTATTTTTCCCTGTCTACGATTAATAATGATAAAATATCACTATCCGCACTATTTCGTTAAATCACTCTACAATGATAGATTGTATCAATAAAAATGCATTTGAAATAATGGATTCTCCACTACGCCAATTTTTTTATAGTCTGTAAATATATCAAGTAAAAAACTGTTGAAATTACAGTCGAATCGAAGATGTCAATTCCGAGAAAAAAAAATATCAAAATATTATTTGCTCCGAAAATGGCATACAGAGCTTTCGGAGGAGTTTGTAAAAAATTTCAGTGAAAAGCACGTTGAAAATCCTAAATTTTATGTCCTACTTTTTTTTTCGTACGATGAATAATTTTCGAGTTACAAAATGGAACAAAGAAATTTTTTATATTTTTTTTCCGGCTAAAAAATATAATTTAAAAATCTGAAAAAAATCACAAATTTTCTTGATAGTTGGAAGTACTTTCTAAAAATTTGTATGCAATTTTTGGCGATTTCAAAAAATGGGGTGGCTGACTTGACGTGGAATGCCTCATATATAAATTATATATTGGTGTAAAATCGAATGAGAAGCACTGTGATCTAGATTTGCGTTTGTACGTAGTGCAGTATGCGTTGTACATGTGCATTCTGTGTAGTATTCAAAGGTGCAACCCTTTCATTAGCGTGTAGGCCACGCGCTCCATTATGCCTAACAAAACATCTGATTCTATTGTCACTCTTTCTCTCTCTCTCTCTCTCTCTCTCTCCTTCTCGCTATGGGCCTGTCGCATCAACGATGAACAATAGAGGCTCAACCGGGGAAGCCTCACGAGTCACGTGTTCTATATGCACACTCACATATATATGTATGTATATATTTACAATTATTATAGTCGAAGTGGCCGCGAGAAATTGGCAAATTGCACGGATATATCCGTGCAAAGATGCGCATATTGAACAAATAGTGTCTCAATTGATTACTCAAACTCATTTGTACTCTTGGAGTATTTTCTCGGTATTTTATGACCGCCATTTTTAAATTTTCTAATTTCAAAGAAATTAAAACTTTCAAAATGATTTTGAGAATTTTTTATAAGAAATTTGAAGAGAAGGTTTTGAGGGATTTTATTTCAATTTTTGTAAATTATTTTGGGGATTAAAAAACAGGAATCCTCCATAGAAATAACAATAGACATAAAATAAACAAATAGATACATTATATCTAAAATATAGATATTTTGGGTATAGATAAATAGATATATTAATATATAAACAATCAGTTATATTATCTATTATATTTTTTTAAATATATTTTTATCGCAATATTTATAAAAAAATAGAGAACACTGAATGGACTATAAAATTACGAAAATATGGATTTTGTTTTTTAATTTATTTATAATATTTGAAATTCGGACTCTTGTGGATAAGTAAAAAAATTAACGCTATTTTTTTCCCGAAATTTATATTTCATTTACATCTCGAATTTTTACACTAATTTACTTCCTGTGATTTGCGCTTGCGCCAGAAAAGTTCAAATTTTCACACGAGATAATGGTCGAAGATTTTTTTTTATCGTCTATTTTTTTTATATTTTAAAGCGTAATCCGGTAAGGTGCAATTTTCAATTTTTCTGCGAATTCTATTGGAATGCTATTTTCTCGGAATGCGATAGAACTGTAACCGTAATTCACTGGATATTGTGAGTATGGAAATGTTCATTTGAAAAGTATGGTAGATTATTTCCTCGTTCTATAATTCCCACTGACATGTTTCTCAACCAATTTTCAACGCTCATTATTTTTCATCGTAAAATATTAAATAATTTCATACTCTGTTCAGAAATAATGGATTAGTGGGGCGAATTCGGGTCAATATCAAATTACACTGGAGCCCCGTTATAACGAACCTCCGACCCCGTATATCGAACAATGTTCAGAGCACTGTACCTATATGGGTCATTCCGTGTCAAATCGACCAAGAGTTGGAATCGACTCCTTTCAATTTCGATGAAATTTAATCAGCAGTTTTCGTTTTCAACAAAACGAAGTTCTACCAAAGGAAAAAAATATTTAAGAAAAATTTCGAAAGTTATGTAAGATTTAGAATTTCACCATTTTTTTAATCTTCTAAGTTTATTTTTTAAATATTTCGAAAACTATTATAGTTACGAAAAAAATAATTCTGGGTTCGTCTTGAAGAGTATACTTGTGGCTGAGAAAAAAAAATATTCCGAAAATATTTTTTGAAAAATGATGAGTTTGGAGAATTTTGAATTTTTAAAAATCCTGCAAATCCACTTTCAACATTAAATTGTTGGTTCTTTTTTTAAATATAATACCTTGTACTGATCTTAAAAGATCCTGAAATTTCCAGAAAGTTGTTTTTTGTTTTTTCAAAAATATGAATTTTTGAATTTTAAAGAATCCACGATCAACAAGTTTTTGGTTACATTTTTTTTATACAATATCTTGGACTGATCTTAAAAGATCCTGAAATTTTCAGGATGCTGTTGTTTTGTTTCAAAAAGATAAATTTTTGAATTTCGGTAAAAAAACATAATTTTTTTTAACAAAATTAAAAGATCCTGACAAGCGAGACCACTCGACTTTGGACGGCTACTACATAAAAACTTATTGTCTTATTGTTAGAGTGATGCAATAAACTTGAGGGGGGGATACAAATTGATCCTTTTAAATTCAGTCTAAGACTGCAAAATACAAAAAAAATATGTTCAGTCTTTTAATTCAGTATTAAATACTCTGGGATTATTTTACCCCACGTGGGATCATTTTGCCTCATATTGGGGGAATTGTTTTGTCCATACGTGTGTACAAATTGATCCTTTCAAATTGAGTCTAAGAGTGCATTCTTTACAATGAAATACAATAAAAATATGTATTCAGTCGTTTAATTCAGTATTAAATACTCTGGGATCATTTTACCCCACGGGGGATCATTTTGCCTCATATTGGGAGAATCTTTTTGTCCATACGTGTGTACAAATTGATCCTTTTAAATTGAGTCCAAGACTGCATTCTTTACAATAAAATACAAAAAAAATGTTCAGTCGTTTAATTCAGTATTAAATACTCTGGGATCATTTTACCCCACGGGGGATCATTTTGCCTCATATTGGGGGAATCTTTTTGTCCATACGTGTGTACAAATTGATCCTTTTAAATTGAGTCTAAGACTGCATTCTTAATAAAATACACAAAAAAAATGTGTTCAGTCGTTTAGTTCAGTATTAAATACTCTGGGATCATTTTACCCCACGGGGGATCATTTTGCCTCATATTGGGGGAATCGTTTTGTCCATACGTGTGTACAAATTGATCCTTTTAAATTGAGTCTAAGACTGCATTCTTTACAATAAAATACAAAAAAAAATATGTTCAGTCGTTTAGTTCAGTATTAAATACTCTGGGATCATTTTACCCCACGGGGGATCATTTTGCCTCATATTGGGGGAATCGTTTTGTCCATACGTGTGCACAAATTGATCCTTTTAAATTGAGTCTAAGACTGCATTGTTAATAAAATACACAAAAAAAATGTGTTCAGTCGTTTAGTTCAGTATTAAATACTCTGGGATCATTTTACCCCACGAGGGATCATTTTGCCTCATATTGGGGGAATCGTTTTGCCCATACGTGTGTACAAATTGATCCTTTCAAATTGAGTCTAAGACTGTATTCTTTACAATAAAATACAAAAAAAAATATGTTCAGTCGTTCAGTTCAGTATTAAATACTCTGGGATCATTTTGCCTCATATTGGGGGAATCTTTTTGTCCATACGTGTGTACAAATTGATCCTTTTGAATTGAGTCTAAGACTGCATTCTTTGCAATAAAATACAAAAAAAAATATGTTCAGTATTAAATACTCTGGGATCATTTTACCCCGCGGGGGATCATTTTGCCTCATATTGGAGGAATCGTTTTGTCCATACGTGTGTACAAATTGATCCTTTTAAATAGAGTCTAAGACTGCATTCTTAATAAAATACACAAAAAAAATGTTCTCAGTCGTTTAGTTCAGTATTAAATACTCTGGGATCATTTTACCCCGCGGGGGATCATTTTGCCTCATATTGGGGGAATCATTTTGTCCATACGTGTGTACAAATTGATCCTTTTGTAAAGAAGTTTGAAAAAATATAAAAAACTTAAAAAATGTAAGTTCAAATACTAATTAGAATAGTCAAAGTCATAATGAGTCGAATAAGTACATTTTCACTACATAGTGATGGAAAAATTTATATCTCGGTCCTTCATATTGAAAAATCATTTTTCTCTTAAAGAAAGAAATCTTTTTGCATACCTTTCTCTTAAATTTCACAGAATCTAGCCCTGGACAATCACTTTTTTTTTTTTTTTTTTTTTTTTTTTTTTTTTTTTTTTTTTTTTTTTTTTTTTTAAAGGGAGGCATTTGTCGCAAAAACTAAGGGATTAAGGCTCGTACGAGTATGCAAAATTATATTGGGACTCGTTTTCATTGTTGCCAATTTTTGGTCCAATTCTAGCGAAACCAAAATATCACCGAATCTTGCGAGAATGTCGTCTGTTATTTCGGCTCCAGTTTTTTTGTGCCACGTGCTCTGGCTCTCCTCTTTTATTTTAGTAAATCACGCCAACACAATAAAAAAATCGTGGCCCACGTGTTATTCTTTTTTCTTCACCACGATCTTTCTAATCTCCGAGATATTGTTGGCTGGCGAATATTGCCGTCACGGCTTAGGAATTATTCTTTTATTTGGCTCTCTATGTTTCGCCTACTTTTTGTCTATTATTTGGACACAAGGGGGCGGAACCGGATGTAGACAATGACGAAAATTTCGAGGACCACGTGGTCCAGTAATCTCGGACCACGTTCTCTTTCTCCCTTTCTTTCTTTCTCTGTCTCTATCGTTTGAGAGACAAATTGCTAAACAATCCAAAATTTGTGTGCTTTTGCATAAGAGTGAGTTAAAAAAACTCGTTTTCTTCCAATTGTTTTCCTCATCGAGATTTTTGTACTTTTTTCTCCCAACAAATAGATCTAGGATAAATAGAAAAAAAAATAGATAAAAATAGTGAAGGTTCGTACAAATTTATTTTTTTACCACTGTCGAATTAACCTTGAAATTCTGCAAGAACGCCATTTTTGGGAAATCCAAAAATTCCTCATAATCCTTCGGTGTTTACATTGTTCGTCAGAGAATAAACGTTATTGTCAATTTTTGAGTTCTTGTCCAATCTAAATATTTTGAGAAATCTCAATTTTTCAATTTTCAAGAGTAAATTGTTTTTTGAATTTTTCCTGCTCTTTGAAAATCAGTAGTTTGAAAATTTAATTAACAAAAAAAAAATGTACTACATATTGTTTCACAATCCGAAAAAATAGATCTAGGATAAATAGAAAAAATAGATAAAAATAGTAAAGGTTCATACAAACTTATTTTTTTACCACTGTCGCATTAACATTGAAATTCTGCAAAAACGCCGTTTTTGGGAATCCCAAAAATTCAGATACCTCAAAATTCTTCGATGTTTACATTGTTCGTCAAAAAACAAAAGCTATTGTCAATTTTTGAGTTCTTGTCAAAGCTAAATTTCTCGAAAAATCTCAATTTTTCAATTTTCGAGGATAAATTGTTTTTTGAAATTTCTCTACTTTTTGATAATCAGTAGTTTCAAAATTTAATTAATAACAAAAATGTACCACATATTGTTTCACAGTCCTAAAAAATAGATCTAGGATAAATAGAAAAAATAGATGAAAATAGTGAAGATTCATACCATTTTTTTTACCGCTGCTGCGTTGACCTTGAAATTGTGCAAAAACGTCGTTTTTGGAAATCCCAAAAATTCAGATACCTCAAAATTCTTCGATGTTTACATTGTTCGTCAAAAAACAAAAGTTATTGTCAATTTTTGAGTTCTTGTCAAAGCTAAATTTCTCGAAAAATCTCAATTTTTCAATTATCAAGAATAAATTGTTTTTTGAAATTTCTGTACTTTTTGATAATCAGTAGTTTCAAAATTTAATTCACAAAAAAAATGTACTTCATATTGTTTCACAGTCCTAAAAAAATAGATCTAGGATAAAAAGAAAAAATAGATAAAAATAGTGAATGTTCATACAAATTTATTTTTGTACCACTGCTGCGTTAACCTTGAAATTGTGCAAAAACGCCGTTTTCTGGAATTCCAAAAATTCAGATCCCTCAAAATCCTTCGGTGTTTACATTGTTCGTCAGAAAACAAAAGTTATTGTCAATTTTTGAGTTCTTCTTAAATCTAAATTTCTCGACGAATCTCAATTTTTCAATTTTCAAGAATAAATTATTTTTCGAAATTTCTCTACTTTTTGATAACCAGTAGTTTGAAAATTCAATCAACAAAAAATGTGTACTAAATATTGTCCCACATTCCTCAGATTTCGCATGATTTGCCTCTCTCATACAATAAAATGAAATAATGGAACAAAAATTGAAAACAAAATCCATCGTTTGAGGCAAAAAAAAAATCGAGATTCCAAAAATTCGATGACCGATAATTCGCTCTCAAAATTTATTTTCAAACGTTACAAAGAATTTGGGAGACAAAGGATTTTGTGAAATGAAAATTTTGGAATTCTCAAAAAAGGTGTTTTTTTTTCTCAAATTTCAATGTTAGCGCTACAGTAGCAAAAATTTAGCCCTTCATTGTGCGAAACCTATTTTTTTAGGGCTACGAAAAATCTCGATGAAGATTTTTTGGGCTAAAGAAAAAAAAACGTGTTCTTTGAGCCACCCTATTGTGCATGGAACGACTAGAGCTGACCAGACTGGTGCAGCAGGCTCGTGCCGGGCGTGAGTTTTATCACAATGGAGATTGAGCCCTCGTGGAGTGATACTTCCGACAAGGCTAGCCACTACTGAAATAGATTAAGATCCTCGTCATCATCGTCGTACGCGACACCGAGTCTCCCGAGAGATCTCACATACAAGCATTGAAAGCCACACGTTTATTCTATCGAGTACGTGACATCACGGATCATTCGACATCAAATCACTCCTTCCCTCCTTCTCCAACTCTGCATCTCTCTCTTTCGGGTACGTTGAACCTTCGGAGCCAATTATCAATGAAAATAATAATTAATAAAATTAATCACAGGGCGTGCGAATTTGATGACAGAAATTGTCCACTGAAAAAAGATTTTTTATTGCACTCCGTGCGTAAAGTGACCACTTCTCGCACGCTTCGCTTCGCTGCGCGTGCGAGAAACGGGCACTTTACGCACTCGTGCGATAAAATTTTGTACGATACTCGTGCGAGAAACTTTTTCTCAACTCGTGTGATTGCAGCATTCGCCTTTGGCTCATGCTGCAAACTCACACTCGTCGAGAAAAAGTTTCATCGCACTCGTATCGTAATGTACTATTTTGGCAGAACAAAATTTATTGAGTAGAAATTTGCGAAGATTTATTTGTGCCAAAGGAATCGTTGGCAGTCATTATTATTATTATATATAAATTAATGAAATTAATTAAATTACTATCTACTGTAGGGTGGGTCAAATAAAATGAATTTTTTTTTCCTCGATATAATGAAAAATGTATTGTTTAGCATCGCAAAAAAAAACCTCTGCAAGTATTAGCCTTTCATATTTAAATTAAGAGGTCCCTCATCGCAAATTTTTATTTAAATAACATGGGAAATTTTTTTTTTTCAACTTAGGAATTTTATTAGAGCCTAACCGTTGAGGTTAGAAGAGTTTTTTTTTAGCACATTTTTGTAGAAAATTTGATGCTCTACAAAAATCTGCTAAAAAACTCTCCTAACCTCAACGGTTATGTCTAATAAAATTCCAAAGTTGAAAAAAAAATTTCCTATGTTATTTAAATGGGAAATAAAAATTTGCGATGAGGGACCTCTTAATTTAAATATGAAAGGCTGATACTTGCAGAGGGTTTTTTTGAGATGCCAAACAATACATTTTTCATTATATCGAGGGAAAAAAAAATTAGTCATTTTAGTTGAACCACTCTAATATATCTATATATATGTTCACGACAAACCTCCTTCAATCACCGATTATTTTTTGAACGGTTAGTTTTATCGATTAAACACAAGAGAGCTTTTTTGTAGAGCATCAAATGTTCTACAAAAATGTGCTAAAAAAACTCTCCTAAGCTCAACGGTTAAAGTCTAATAAAATTCCAAAGTTGAAAAAAAAATTTCCTATGTTATTTAAATGGGAAATAAAAATTTGCGATGAGGGACCTCTTAATTTAAATATGGAAGGCTAATACTTCCAGAGGGTTTTTTTGCGATGCCGAACAATACATTTTTCATTATATTGAGGAAAAAAAAAATTAGTCATTTTATTTGACCCACCCTAATATACAGTCAAGTAGCAGAAACGTTTTCCAAAGCGAGAAAAAAATAGATGTTGAAGTTTGCATCGTTTAAGTGTAGTGGAAATGGTTTATTTTTTAATCAAATTTTTAAAAAATTGTTTAATTATATTTCGACATTTTATTCAGGACTAAATACACAAGCAAAGCATAAATCTCACTAAAAATGAATAAAAAACTTATTTTTTTGCATTGCAACGATGCAGACTTCAATTTCATGAAAAAACGTGCCCAGAGGCTTGCCAATCCATTTTGAAGGGTGAATTGGTGAAACAAATATTCTTCATATCACTCAGTACAACAATGGACACTTTTACGCCCGCAAGCGGACGTGAAAACGTCCATATTGCACCTCGTGATATAAAATACTATTTACTAACAAAAAGCGATCTTTGAGTCCTAAAAGCTCGAAAAAGTTGGAAGATCTTGTTTCTTTCGTTCTTTCAATACTCTCGTGCCAATATTGGACCTTTTTAATGGTACATTTATGGTCAGCGAGGAATTTCCAATTACTGGACATTCTCTCAGAATCAAAAAATCATCCCTTCGAACAAATTTGAAAAAAATATTATACGTATAAAAATGGATTTTCATAAAAACGTTTATTGAGCCACACTAATATGAGAAAACAGTTTATTTGTAGTAAAGAAATATATCTAGTTTTTTTACTAAAACATTTCTTAACTGTAAAAAAATTTGTTAGTCGTTGAGAAATATTTTATCCGTGTCAAAATAATTTATTAACTGTTAAAAAATATTTATTTAATTTATTAACTGTTAAAAATATTTATTTAATTTATTAACTGTTAAAAAATATTTATTTAATTTATTAACTGTTCAAAAATAATTCATTTCGCCATATTCAACTTAACATTTGTTAACAGTTGAATTCTGGAACATTGTTTTCTCAGTGCACCTGTCTAGATTTTTTTTTTAGCCTACTTCCTCTCAAAATGTCGCATAATTATAATTCCCACGTTCATCGGATGGCAAATGAGCTAGAAAAAAAGAAATCGGATCTGAAACCCCCGGTTACATCTACATATGAATTTCGCATTGACAAACGCATAACCAAGAGCCTTCCCTATACATCGAGATGAGGTAAATACAAGCCCGAGTGTAAGGTTGTACCAACAAGAAGGTCTGTTTGATAGGCGAATGTAGTCCGGGAAGACAAACAATACCTGCTGACCGCAACGAGCCACCGGAAATCCGATGAGAATCGATATCGATCGAACTTCGACGAGTTAATGCAAAATAATTTGCACGGGGACGGTTTGTATCGCAAAAACTTTGCGATATTGAAATCTGCATCGTTGGAGTGCAACGAAATTATTATTATTATTTTTGTAAATTCATTCCCTGAATGAGATTTGAAAATCAAAATTAAAAAAAATATTCTTCAGGGTCACCTGAGGCCCTGAACAATGAAAAAAAATCAAAGATGTTCAAAATAAAAACAAAATTATTATCTTCGCCAATGAAAATTAACCTAAACTTAATTTGCTTTTTGTTATCTAGGGTGGGGGTCGAAGAGTCGACCAACCAATATTTCGAACGGCCGAAATCCCGAATTTTACGATTACGAGCGTTAGAATAACGAAGCGCCGAAATCCCGATCGCCAGAAAAGAGAAAGTCGAGAGAGCCGCCCCATGCGTAAGAGAGAGAGGAGGCGCATCTCTCTCTGTCTTACGCATGGGGCGGCTCTCTCCGTTTTCGCTTTTCTGGCGTTCGGGATTTCGGCGGTTCGTTATTTGAACGCTCGTAATCATGAAATTCGGGATTTCGGCCGTTCTGCCTGTAATTCGATATTTTTTTATCTGCAATTTTTAAGAATAAACAAAATCAAAATTTTAAATAACGACGGTAATTAATTGATAAAGAAAAACGGGAGAATACTTTGCACTGTGACATTTGCAGAATATTAGTTAATTAGAATAAATTAATTTGCCATGACACCAGCTGTTTTACATCAATTTTTGATGATTCATAATTTCGTTCAGTCTTTACAAAAATTATTTGTGTTTTTAAGATTCAATTTCATAGATTTTTTTACTTATTTTGTTATCTAATATATCCTTCATTATGCGATCATATAAATTATCGTTAACAATAATCGTTAAAAAATTATGACCTTTCGATTTTTTCTCCGGATAAACAAATGGCTCTAATTTTTCACTGAAAAAAACTGATGAAAATCTACGCCATGAATCGATAGAGAATCTTTGGAACAATAAAATAAGCTCTGAATCTTCAAAATGAAAGAATAATTGCGGATTGTTCTGCGAAAAAACGAAACGAAAATCGTCTCATTGGATATTGTCGTAAAACTGACGATAAAACAAAAAATCTTTCACAATTTATATTTTTCGTTGTCAGGGGCAAAACACAACTATATATTAGGGTGGGCCGAAAATCCGCTTTTTTGAAATTCTTTTAGCAATACCGAAAATATTGTTTATTATGATACAAAAAAAATCTGTGTGAAGGGAAAAAATTTTGAGTCAACATCCTAGGCTCGCCCAAGTTCGTTAAAGTTCAAAGTGTTAAACAAAACATTTTCTCGGCTTATTTTTATTGGAAATTTAATTCTCTACAAAAAAGGTCCTTAAATCAAATCAGGTAGGATCGATAGTTTCTAAGATAATTGCTGTTTTAGTGAAAAATTTGTCATTTTCCTCTATATTTATACTTTTTATGAGTAAAAAAATATTTGACAATCTTCTTATTTTATAGGAAATTCGATTCTCTACAAAAAAGGTCCTTGTATAAAATCATGTAGGATTGATGGTTTCTAAGATAATTGCAAATTTACTACAAAATAGTCATTTTTCTTCCTATAAATATTTTTCCTATGAAAAAAAAATGTTCCTTCCTTTTATTATTATTATTTTTTTTTTTAGTACTGGCGATGTGACGTCAGTACTCGCAGTGAATTCGAAATACAGCCTAATCGTAAGTCCAAACAAAAGTTGGATGTTCTCTTCGTGAAATACTAGCGCCAGAGGTAAACATGTTGCGAACTTTAGGGAAAATCGGTTCCATATGATCAAAGGTCGCGATAGCGAGTCTTTTTACATACGACGCGACCTCTGCTTATAAAAGCAGAACTACAGAAAGAGTCGTGGAATGAACACGGCCATTGAATGAACTCACAGGAAATATTACTTGCGGAAAACGTAGCCAATTTGTAATTGTTATTATGAAAAAATCTGTTTGGAAGAATAAGATTGTTACAATAAGCGACAGTTTCAAAAAATACATATAATATTGAAGTACACTGCGACCTCGATAATCGGAATCCGTCGGGACAGGCTCTTGCAAGAAGTGGGGTTGCGCACATTGCACAGAACC